>CM076673.1:28750945-29420007 GCA_038501925.1 Xenopus petersii | reverse complement strand
TTTATTGCTGTTTCTCTATAAGGAAATGGGGAAAAGTGTAGGGTTATATGAGGGCAAAATACAGCCACTTCTATGTTTTGAGGCCAAATGTAATATCTTTTAATAAATGTCTTACAACCCAGGCTGTTTTATTCCAGCAAATATTATATTGGGGGTAGAAGAATTTTGCCAGGGTTCCCGTAAGGCACCTTCTGTTTATACCCATACTGTATGCATGTGGTTGCACAAATTATGCCAATCCTCCTGGGTTGATATTTTGTAGGCTGGGCTTGTTATAGAACTGAAGCTTTGTTTTAAAGCACAAAAGCAAACTTCCCTTTTAAAGGCAACCCTCCCGCTTTCCATTGAATGTTTTCTCTGTCACAAAAAGTCTTGACATTACACTAATATTTCTCAGGATTTGGGATAGTTGCACTCACTGGCAAATTACCAGCAGCCTTTCTGATGTAAAGCTACATCCCAGAATCCCTGCATACAAGCTATGCACCCCATATACAATATTCTGCCTATACAGTAGTGATATGTATATGCATTTTATCCTTAAGCTTACATTTCTCTTTTCTCTTTCTAGGCCCAAAGCAACTCTGCAAATGACTTGGATTCCTACCACTCTGGAGAAGTTCTGTAGGGTTCTCAGCCTGAAAGCAGAAAGCAAGAACAGAGAATAGGCTGACCAGTTAAAAGGTAGAGTTCTGTTTGGCTTTCTGTTAGGTTGTGGGTGTCTGTTGTAACTGCAGCTCCCAGCAGCTTTCCTTAATATACTGAATATAATTTAACAATTGTTAAACAATTGAGCGCTGTCACCTTTATGTCATTAAGACTAATAGTGAGACATTTGTACAGACATATACGTCATTTGTATAGACATATGTATACTGAGAAAGTCTGCAGATGGGCAGTTACCCTTTTTACCGTGCATATTGTTGGCTTCAGCTTGTTGTTCTTATTAGAATGCTTGTGCCCTGAAGGTTTATTATCCTGCATTGCAAGTTATTTTAGTACAATATTGGCACTGTAGTCAGTTAAAAGACACAAAAGCAAAGAGGAATCAGGGGACTTCATGTCTTGGCCTTACCTGCTTACCTAACTTGAAGCCATTATACAGGCGTGTGATCCCTTATTCCGAAAACCCGTTATCCAGAAAGCTCTAAATTACAGGATGGCAGTCTCCCATCGACTCAATTTTAAAGGTGAAGAGAAGTCAAGATTACTGGGGAGTGCCAAATCTTAAAAATATAAGTAGGCTGCAGCTCAAACTTAGAAGTACTCAATGTTGGTTGTCCTGTGGGGTATCCGGTGTCAATCCAGAAGAAAATTCAGAAGAAAGTGCAGGACAAATCCGCAGCAGTAGTCTAAGACTGCAATTAATTTTATTGAAGAACATAACATGTTTGCTGCAAGTTGTGTTGTTTACTTCACGTTCCCAATAAAATTAATTGCAGTCTAAGACTACTGCTGTGGATTTGTCCTGCATTTTGAATTTTCTTCAAATCTTAGACACTGCACACTAATTATAATTACTTAAAGTATACTCCATGCCTGTGTTCACTGGCCCAGAGTATTTCTGTTGGAACACCACAGAGCAATTTTCTTCTGCAACTTCGATCTCAGGCCAGTGAGTATGCTCAGTAGTGTATAAAGCTGCCTTTTTGCTTTTAATTTCACCTTTCCATTGTAGTGTGCATGCGCACCCAGACTGGAACAAAGAGAAGACGTCAAAATAGATGTAGGCACCTACAGAAGTACAGAAAGAAATTGCTCGGTCTTACCCACGCTGTGGTGTTGACCAGCTGCTAGAAGCAATATTGGGCCAGTGCTCAGTCTAACCCACAATCTGGAGTTGACCAGCTGCTATAAATGATAAAAAGCCAATATTTGTACACAAAGACAGAAAAATTGACAGTGCACGGTTTGCCTTTAAAAATAATAATTATTACAAAAAATTAAGTGTTCAGACCAGACTTTGGCCAAAATGTGCCATTGACCACTGCTAGTGCCAGCTCTCAGTCTAACCCACAATCTAGAGGGACTTGATATTAAATGCACTTTTTTTTTTTTTATTTTGCTGGGGGACTTGATTTTAAATATATACCATACCTAGTATAGGACTTGTGTACAATTGACATGGCATGTGAGCTTACATATTTTGGCCAAAGTGTGGTACTTTATAGTAGGGATGCACCGAATCCAGGATTCGGTTCGGGATTCGGCCACGATTCGGCCTTTTTCAGCAGGATTCGGATTCAGCCGAATCCTTCTGCCCGGCCGAATCCAAATCCTAATTTGCATATGTAAATTAGGGGCGGGGAGGGAAATCACGTGACTTTTTGTCACAAAACAAGGAAGTAAAAAAATTTTCCCCTTCCCATCCCTAATTTGCATATGCAAATTAGGGTTTGGATTCGGTTCGGTATTCAGCCGAATCTTTTGCAAAGGATTAGGGGGTTCGGCCGAATCCAAAAAAGTGGATTCGGTGCATCCCTACTTTATAGTAACTAAGCCGCATGAATCCATATTGGTGGCAAAACAATCCTATTGAGTTTATTAAACGTTTAAATGATGTTAGTAGCCTTTAGGTATGATGATGCAAATTAAGTGGAGTTTATCCCGAACCCACCAGTTCCAGAGTATTAAATTAATTAATCTAAAAGCCAGTGACATCAAATAATTCTTTGTATAAGGCCATTATTTTTATACAAGTCATTTACTGATCTTCAGTTTAGTGCGTCTGGCATTTCCGATAATCTTTCCATAAGGAGAGGGAACTTTCCAGTCTGTTCTTTTTGCAACTCTGCCAATAGGAATGAATGACTTTGAATATCCTAGAAAGTGCCGATCATGGAACAGTTACAAACATATGTGTAAGTGTTTCCAAGTGTTCCCAATCTTTTCTTGAACAAGTTGAGGAAGTACTCAATGAACATGACATGCTACTGGTACTGTTTTTGGGGCTAGAGAACAGAAAGGAAAGAACAAATACTACTTTCTACTGAAATTACTTTATTCCACATTGACAATAACGTTTAATATGTTCTAGATTGTCCTGTGCTTCTCAACTTTTCAACTAGTCTAGTTTTTTTTTTTTTTTACAGCTTTTGAAACATTTGCTGCAATTTTTTGTTATACAGGTATGGAATCTGTTATCTGGAACCCGTTATCCAGCAAGCTCTGAATTACAGAAAGGCAGCCTCCCATTGACTCCATTTTATCCAAACAATCCAAATTTTCAAAAATGGTTTCCTTTGCAATAATAAAACAGTACCTTGTACTTGATCCAAACTAAGATATAATTAATTCTTATTTGAAGCAAAACCAGCCTTTTGGGTTTATTTAATGTTTACATGATTTTCTAGTAGACTTAAGGTATGAAATTACGGAAAGATCCCTTATCCGGAAAACCAGATAACTGTTGCCATATCCATTTCTGAAATCCTGGATAAATGTACAAACTAACCACTGTCCACGTTGGGTCCGGGTGCTCATGCCCCAGACCTTCAGCAGAGGGGAGTCAATCATAGAAAATTGTTGTTGTTGTAGGAAGGCACCAATCCGGAACATCCAAAAGTAGAACCCAGGTTCCATACCTGTAGTTACTTTTTAGGACTGGTCTTCATATTCATGCCCACTCCTGTTCATGTTCCAGTCTCGTTGATAGCGAACATTGCCCTTTAAATGTTCTGTTGGGCAAGCTGCATGCTATGTGACAGGGTGTTAGATACAACTGAGAGAAGAGCCCTGTTAGAATAAGGTGCTGACTATGCTTTGCACTAGGGATGCACCAAAGCCACTATTTTGGATTTGCCCGAACCCTCGAATGCTTTGCGAAAGAATTGTCCGAATCCTAATTTGCTTATACAAACATTTTTTACTTTCTTGTTTTGTGACAAAAAGTCACGCAATTTCTCTTCCCGCCCATAATTTGCATATGCAAATTAGGATTCGGATTTGGTTCGGACGGGCAGAAGGATTTGGCTGAATCCGAATCCTGCTCAAAAAGGCAGAATCCTGGCTGAATCCCGAAACTAATCCTGGATTCAGTGCATCCCTACTTTGCACACTTCATTTCTTTTCTTTCCACATTGTTCATGTTGTACCACTTGGTCCTTTTGGCTGGGTGTTGCAGAACAGCTGCAGGGCCACAGGTTGGACTCCAAAGAACTAAGAGGCTAGGAATTTCAGATGGCAACATTTTTTAGTAAAAAATCAATGCATCAATGCAACGAATCACTATTTTGGATTCGGCCGAACCCCCAAATCCTTTGTGAAAGATTTGTCTGAATACTGAACCGAATCCTAATCTGCATATGCAAATTAGGGGTGGGAAGGGGAAAACATTCACGTGATTTCCCTCCCCACCCCTAATTTGCATATGCAAATTAGGATTCGGTTCGGCCAGGCAGAAGGATTAGACTGAATCCGAATCCTGCTGAAAAGGCCGAATCCTGGATTCGGTGCATCCCTACTTTAAAGAGATACTGATAACCAGAAATTAAACCTTATTTTTAACATGTTTAACATTGTCTTTGCATTCTCTTTATAATTTAACCAAAAATTATTTGCTTGATGCTCTATGAGCAGGCTGCCAATCTGTGCTGCAGAAATCACCAGTTATCATTAGAAACTCTGACATGTTGACAAAACAGTCCGGTTTTGGAAAATCAAGTAACATTTGCAAAAGCAGACTTATTGGTGAAAAATGACCGAGTCCTATAGGTCATATATAAATATGGCCGGAGGGTACGAAACGTAAGGTGGACCGTGTGGGGTCAGTATGTATCTCATTTTTTAATGCAATCTTAAATAAACATTTTGTTTTTACCTATGAAAAGCCTGGGGACATATATCTTTGGATATAACCTTATCACTTTAAAGTGATACTGACACAAAAAACTACTTTTTAAAATATGAATGTACATTAAAAGTTACCTAAAGGTCATTTTTGCTGAGAGGATTGTTTTTGTAAGTTATTGTTAGTTGAAGTTTCTAAACCTGACCGTTTTGCCAACCTGACTGTCCCATCTCAGCTTGTCCGTTAAAGTTTACTTTGTAACAGTGGACTTGCTGTGTTTCCTATTGTTGGGACAGAACTACAGTGGTGTGCAAAACTATTTGCCCCCTTCCTGATTTCTTATTGTTTTGCATGTTTGTCACGCAAAATGTTTCTGATCATCAAACACATTTAACTATTAGTCAAAGATAACACAAGTAAACACAAAATGCAGTTTTTAAATGAGGGTTTTTATTATTTAGGGAGAAAAGAAATCCAAATCTACATTTTCATGTGTGAAAAAGTAATTGCCCCCTGAACCTAATAACTGGTTGGGCCACCCTTAGCAGCAATAACTGCAATCAAGCATTTGCGATAACTTGCAACGAGTCTTTTACAGCGCTCTGGAGGAATTTTGGCCCACTCATCTTTGCAGAATTGTTGTAATTCAGCTTTATTTGAGGGTTTTCTAGCATGAACCGCCTTTTTAAGGTCATGCCACAACATCTCAATAGGATTCAGGTCAGGACTTTGACTAGGCCACTCCAAAGTCTTCATTTTGTTTTTCTTCAGCCATTCAGAGGTGGATTTGCTGGTGTGTTTTGGGTCATTGTCCTGCTGCAGCACCCAAGATCGCTTCAGCTTGAGTTGACAAACAGATGGCCGGACATTCTCCTTCAGGATTTTTTGGTAGACAGTAGAATTCATGGTTCCATCTATCACAGCAAGTCTTCCAGGTCCTGAAGCAGCAAAACAACCCCAGACCATCACACTACCACCACCATATTTTACTGTTGGTATGATGTTCTTTTTCTGAAATGCTGTGTTACTTTTACGCCAGATGTAACGGGACGCGCACCTTCCAAAAAGTTCAACTTTTGTCTCGTCGGTCCACAAGGTATTTTCCCAAAAGTCTTGGCAATCATTGAGATGTTTTTTAACGAAATTGAGACGAGCCTTAATGTTCTTTTTGCTTAAAAGTGGTTTGCGCCTTGGAAATCTGCCATGCAGGCCGCTTTTGCCCAGTCTCTTTCTTATGGTGGAGTCGTGAACACTGACCTTAATTGAGGCAAGTGAGGCCTGCAGTTCTTTAGATGTTGTCCTGGGGTCTTTTGTGGCCTCTCGAATGAGTTGTCTCTGCGCTCTTGGGGTAATTTTGGTCGGCCGGCCACTCCTGGGAAGGTTCACCACTGTTCCATGTTTTTGCCATTTGTGGATAATGGCTCTCACTGTGGTTCGCTGGAGTCCCAAAGCTTTAGAAATCGCTTTATAACCTTTGAAATTGAACTCAGGTGTGATAAACCACAGTTGTTATTTTTTAACAAGGGGGGCAATCACTTTTTCACACAGGCCCATGTATATTTGGAGTTTTTTTTCTCCCTTAATAACGTAAACCTTCATTTAAAAACTGCATTTTGTGTTCAATTATGTTATCTTTGACTAATAGTTAACGGTTTTTGATGAGCAGAAACATTTAAGTGTGACAAACATGCAAAAGAATAAGAAATCAGGAAGGGGGCAAATAGTTTTGCACACCACTGTAAATAGCATGGCCATAATAGGCACAAATTACTCTTTAGGGCAGAGACACATGCTCGGATTCGGGGACATTAGTTGCCCAGCGACAAACTTCCTCTTCTTTGGGGCAACTAATCTCCCCGAACTGCCACCCGCTGGCTAGAATGCAAATCGCCAGCGGCAGGCCCGGATTTGTGGACAGGCCACCAAGGCCCGGACCTAGGGCTGCCGATCCCCATTGCTTAGGTCCTGATGATGAAAATTTGAGCAAATAAAAGGGAGGGGACTGGGGCAACAAAGGACAACAGGGGGCCTAGGGGTGCCCTGTGCTATGTAAATCCGGCCCTGGCCAGCGGATAGCAATCGGTGTGCTTTGTTTTCCCGAAGTCGTCTAAAGTTGCCTCACAAGGAAATTTTGAGCAACTTCGGAACATTAAGCACTCGGAGTGCCACCCAGCCAGCGATTTAGATTCTAGCCAGCAGTAGGCAGTTCGGGGAGATAAGTTGCCCCGAAGAAGAGGCAATTTATTGGCGGGCAACTAAATCTGCCGAATCTGAGCGTGTGTCTCTGCCCCTAAAGAGAGTTTCTTGCATGCTTGTGCTGTTTCGTTTGGTGGTGGTTGTTTTGTTTTCATCCTAACAGGTTATGAGTGCATATAGCAGAATTATAGGCAATGCTAGCTTCATTTGCATCAGTAAATATGCAGATTTACTAGAAGAGAAAAATCCAACTTTTATAGATGTATCAGCCCTTTCTTCCTGCAGAGCATTTAGCACCCCACCCCTGAGCATTTAGTTGGTTCAGCTCTGGTACCACTGAATGGGCAGGCTCATCAAAACATGCAGACAAAAGCTGCTGAAATGGACACTGATCCGCTGAAGCTATAAAAATCTCTGCTCGGCTGACGTCAGTGATAAGAACTGATTATGCTTGCAGCAGAAAGTTGTGCAGTTTGGATGACGAACGGAGGGCGGAGAAAAAGTGTGAATTAAATATAGAACTGAGAAAATTGTCCTGATGGGTCTAAGAATTTTAACCACAAGACGGAAGGCCCCGGTTCCACAGTTCTCTAGATACAAAATGCCATAGAATGTGCCCTCCCCAGACTGTGGGTGCCATCTGTTACTCTGATCTGGATTTTATAGGAATAAAAGGCATAAAGCTTTTCTGTGTCGATTTGTTGTTTGGAGCCAAACTCATGTTCTGTTACACAGTATGTCGCTTGAAAGTAATTTGGCCAACCTATAAAAATCCAACCACCAGCCTGGTTTAATATCCTGTTGACCTGTTATCAACCCTATATATTCAATATCTGTTTTCTGCCTTGCACACACCATCTCCAGTTTATCACCAAGCTTTCTATTTTATGTTTTGCTTGGCCACTGGAGGGCACTCTGTGCTCAAGCCTTTGGGCTATATATATATATATATATATATATATATATATATATATATATATATATATATATATATATATATATATATATATATATATATATATATATATATATATATATATATATATATATATATATATTACATTTTTTGATAAGCCGTAAGACCTGTGAGTGCTCCTTCTTGAGGATAACATATGCAACAATTTAAGGATTGCACCCAGGCAATCGTTACACATTTTTTCATGAGTGCCGGTATTCCAATAGTATATATAAAGTAATGGGATCTGTTAACCTTGAAACCAGTTATCCAGAAAGTTCTGATAGACCGTCTTCAATAGACTCCATTTTAATAATTTAGTCCAAAATTGTAAAAATGATTTCCCTTTTCTCTGTAATAATAAAACATTACCTTGTACTTGATCCAAACTAAGATATAATTAATTCTCATTGGAAGAAAAACCAGCTTTTTGGGTTTATTTAATGTTTACATGATTGTATTAAGGTACGAAGATCCAAATTACAGAAAGACCTGTTATCCGGAAACCCCCAGGTCTCGAGCATTCTGGATAATGGATCCCATACCTGTATAAATATAAAGACACAGGGTGGCACATTTATGAAGGATCGAATTTCAAATTCATGCAAGTTTTTTAAAACTCTCCTAAACTCACATGCATTCGAAATTCGACTAATCGAGATGTATTACTAAAATCTATTAATTCAAACTCTGTTGAATTTTACAGATCAGAAAACTTTGAATTTGATTTGAATTATAAAAATTTTCGATTTGAATTATAAAAACTCGATTTGAATTATAAAGATTCGATTGGAATGATAAAAACTCGATTTGAATGATAAAAACTCGATTTGAATTATAAAAACTCGATTTAAATTATAAAAACCCCATTCTCCGAAAAAACCTCAAATGTCAGGAAGGCTACAACCATTTAAATTGGGATTGGAATGGGAGAGATTCAGGGATCAATTTACAACCATTGATCCCTGAATCTCTCCCAATAGCTTTTACAGTAATTCGGCAGATTTTAGGCGGTGAATAGTCAAATTTGAGTTCTTAAAGGGCCAGAGTATGATAAATGTAGACATTCAAATTCTAATGAAAACTCAAATCGAGTTTGCATAATTCACAATTTGAATTAAAAAAAAAAAATTAGAATTTTCATTTTGACCCTTAAAAAATTTGCAGCATAGGGTTAAAGAATTTGCCAGTAAGTCTTACTGAATATTTATAGGAAAACCACAAATGTACACTGCTTATAAATAATGTATAATGTCCCTTTAATTAGCTACAACCAGTCTTTGATAGAGAGGCAGACCACTTAGACAAGTAAATCATATCACAGGAAGTCTTAATTATGTTTTTGGGTCATTTTTCATTGACCTACTGTTATTTCTGAGGCTGCTGACATTTCTAAAGAACCTGTCCTAATAAACACATTATTATGAAGACCGCGCTAGTGACCCCTGCAGGTAGGAAACACTGCAGCCCTTTAGAATGAACAGAATGTTGAAATAAAAGATACCCAAGAAAAAAAAGGGCATTGTTGTCTGGAAGTAAAGCTGTCTTATTAATTATTTGTACTCGTAAGCGGATGAGTTGATTGATATGACACCAGAGAAATGTTATTATTACATTGTAGGTAGACAGGCATGTGTACAGTTCATACTACACCTGAATCCAAGGAACCTTCTCACTACTGTATATTATAGGAGACGACACGAGACTTGTGTAATGAGTCTTATCTAAGTGTTGCATTCTCAGCCTGTGATTCTGAGCACTGTTTAAAGAAGAGTCACCTGTGTACAATGCCTTCTCAGTTAGGGAGCAGAGGTTTCTCTTTCTTACATGTAGAACAGCTGCTTTTATCCAAACCATATTCATGTCTGTAGCACTTGTGCGCCTATGGCAGTCTGGTCTCATTTGTCACTAGACAGGTTTAACATCTGTTCCTCAGCTTCAGAACAAAGTAAAGAGCCGGATAAACTGACTTGGATGCTGGTCTTGAACCCAAAGGGAATGGAAACCCACAAATAAACCTTTGGGTAATGAAAGATGTAATTGTAAGCAGCTTTCCAATATACATTCATGACACGTTTTCAGTGGTTACAAAGTTATTTTGCAAATGTAACTGCAATTGAATGCAGTGTAGAGTCCTCCGCGGAACCAATTTCTAAGACCCCGAACCCGCAGCTCGCGACCCGAACCGCAACCCGTATATTTACCCACTTTGATCCGCTACACGACCCAGACCCGCAACTGCCTTATCCGCAACCCGCCGACCACCATCAAACAGGAAGTGATGGTGGTGCAAACCGGAAATGACGTCATCAAAAGTGGGCGGGACAGAACCAAGTTTTGTAAAACTTTAAAAGGAGTAAAATATAGACAATAGTACTTAAGATAAGACATTTAGATGAGACCCGTGGCTATACCCGCACGAAGTATAAGTATATGTGGAATATGTCTGCACCCTATAAATCAATTCAGGGGTGAGTGGGTGGACAGGGCCAGTGCATTCTCTGTGCTTTCCCCTAAAATTGCTCTCATAATTTGAGTTAGCGCCCAGAAATAGATGCACTGTAGGCCATGGGAGCACTCCGCAGGGCAGGGGTCCCCAACCGCCAGGCTGCAGACATGCTTGAACTGGGCCTCTGAGCCAAGTCCGAATTTGACGTATCGAGCCTGAATTTGACGCAGCTCGCAAAAAAGTTGACACAGCGGATCCAAATTAGCCGTGGCACATGGGAAATTTGAATGCCGTGCGCAGTACACCCCCCCCCCCCGTCCTTGATAAAAATTTGGGCTTTACACCGGTCCCTGGGACATAAAAGCTTGGGGACCGCTGCTGTAGGGTATATAATTTAGCACTAACCTATATTTTAGTTTGTTTGGTATGTTTACTACATTGACGTGTTATGTCAAGTCTGGGGAAAAGGCAACATTATATATTAATCAATGTGTGCAATGCATTTGGGTAACATTTGGGACAGGGAAAAGTGCAAATTAACTTCATCTGCTGCATTTTTGCTAAATGGCTGATTTATTTATCCAGAAAAAAACTGACTGGATGGAGATTGGCTGTATCTCTCATCTGAATATCATGGAATAATGTAGGTAGGAGTGAGTGGGGAAGGCAGGTTCCTGTCTTTAGTGCTGAGGTGTCTTCTTGGGTTGCAGTTATGAGTGACAGACCAGAATGATGTTCAGATTTTCTCTGGGTGTAGAAGTGGTGCAAATGGTTATTTTGCAAGGCTGCATGTACATTTGATAGACTGGTAATAGTGTCCACAGGTGTAACTGGTAAGCACATTCTTGGGCCTGTGTTACTTAATTGTGTTTAATATGACAATTATAAAGAGGTCCACAATATGCTGCAATAGTCTACTTAGTCTCTGTTGGTAGAACCCCCTGATCCCTGAGGACAATTCTATAGTATGAATTGCTGAGTTTACGTGAGAAGCAGTTCTATGCGTCTCACTTGGGTTCAGTTAGTCTGTGATGTGCCATGGATACAGGCATAATAGGAAATAATGGTCTCTATTAATTACATTCTTATGCTGCGGAAGGCATTAAATAGACACTGCATTGAAAAGTGTGTGAAAATGCCTGTTTGTAAGAGTCCTTGGTTCCATATATGTTAATGCAGTCAAGTAATAGCAACACTTTCTTGATATTTCTCTTGGCCTTTAATCTGCATATTTTAACAAGCGACCACAGTTATTACACAATCAGATAATGTGTTCGTGAAAAATGTGCTAAGTAAAACATTGGGGAAATGCTTACATTAATAGCTCGGTTAACCTTGCCTTAACTTAATGGGTAAGTGGTATTAGTCATGTGTTTAGCACTTGAAAACAACTTCTTAATATCAGGTAAAGTTGATCTAACGTATTAGGAATGTGACACGGCACTGGGCTTGTATTAATTGCTTTCACGCTCTTGGCCCGTCTGTTCCCAGGCTTGTAATACCGCTCAGCAAAGCATGAGGGCCTATCAGTAACATTTAAACTGTCGCATGGATTGTCTTCCAGTTATGTTTTAGCTCTACAGTTAGGCCCATAAATCTTTGGACAGAGAAAACCTTTTTCTCATTTTTGTTCTGTACATTACCACAATGACTTTTAAATGAAACAACTCAGACTTTCAGCTTTAATTCAGTGGGTTGAACAAAAAGACTGCATAAAAATGTGAGGAACTAAAGCCTTTTCTCATCACAATCACTTAATTTCAGGGGCTCAAAAGTAATTGGACAAATTAAAAAACTGATAAATGTTCATTTCTAAAACTTGGTTTTGAAACCTTTTGCTGGCAATGACAGCCTGAAGTCTTGAACTCATGGACCTCACCAGATTCTGGGTTTCCTCCTTTTTATGCTCTGCCAGACCTTTACTGCAGCGGCTTTCAGTTGCTGATTGTTTGTGGGCCTTTCTGTCTGAAGTTTAGTCTTCAACAGGTGAAATGCTGCTCAATTGGGTTTAGATCAGGTGACTGACTTGGCCATTCAAGAATATTCTGCTTCTTTGCTTTAATAAACTCCTGGGTTGCTTTGGCTGTATGTTTTGGGTTATTGTCCATCTGTCCAAACATGCTGGGAGTTTTTAATGCAGTGGCATATGGACCCCAGGAAGGACTGTAGCCAGGCTTGGGCTGGGAGTCAATGTAGGCCCTGCCATTTTAAGGCCCAAACAGCCCCCTACCAGCCCACTATATGGTAAATTTCTATGGAACCATACAGCAGCCCCTCTGGCATTTGCCAGAACCCACAGATTGCCAGCACCATACGACAAAATTTTCATGCCCCAAGCCAAACCCCAGATCCTGCCCACTCCACAGTTAAAAAAACATTGGTGCCAGGGTCCCCCTTACAAGTTAAAAAGAAATTGGGGCCCCCAGAGAATTTTATTAAAAAAAACATTGGTGGCAGGGGCCTATAGACTATTATAATACATTGGTGGCCAGGGGTTTAAAAAAAAAGAAACACATTGGTGTTCAGCAGAACTGAACTCTTGGCTTTAGGACTTTTCGCCGCTTCAGGACTTCAACTACGACTTGCTTTGTGACTTTGGGTCTTTTTGCCTTTTTAAGACTTCGGCTGTTCGACACTTCGGCTTTTCGGGACTTCAGGAAAGGCGGCATGGCTTCGGTGTTGTCAAGGGGGGCCCGTCTAATGCAAAAAGTGCAGCACAGCCAGACCTCCCTTGAGGCCTGGGCCCAGTACACTTGTAACCCCTGTGCCCCCCTGATGGTGGCCCTGAGTGTTTATTGGTGACAGATATGCAGGGGGAAAGAATGAAGTACGTAGTTGCTGCCATTGGCAAAACATGAAAGAGGACCTTAAAGCCATAAAGTTATGAGCCTCATTGGACAGGATTCCCTAGAGGGGTCTCATTGTCTGTCTTCACTACCTTTGCTCTTCTCTACCGGCACATAGCAATTCAGAAATATTAGCTGCTTCTAAATGAAATGGCATTAGGCAAGTAATCTCTCTTAAGGTAAAGTAATAACGTCCATTGCCAGAGAGGTCATAGTTTATTTAGTTAAAAAACAGAATGCTTGTTTTGGTTTATCAGGCATGGATGTATCCTCGCTGTGCTGAGCAGGAAAAACCAAGGCAATATTGTTGTGATTTCAGACTCTATGATAGGGATAATTTGCCTGTATGAAGTATTTTGTTTCTTTTTTGCAGGAGCAGCTTAGATTTTTCTGATGGTGCCGAGCCTTCCTTTCAACATTGCTGATCTGTTCAGGCTTCCCGATATTAATATAGATGCACTGAAGTCCCGCGAGCCACCACCACCTCTCTCCTACTGTAAGTACTGACTGAAACAATACTGTGCTGGCCAGTGTGCTTCTCTTTAACAGTAAGGGAAAAGACACGCGGTCAGATTCGGGGAGATTAGTTGCCCGGCGACAAATCTCCTCTTTTTCGGGGTGACTATTCTCCCCAAACTGCCTTCCCTTGCCTTCTTGCCAGCTAGAATGTAAGTTGTCGGGCGGGATGGCACTCACGAGGAAACTTTGGGCGAATTCAGAAAACAAGCGATCCGAGTGCCATACCGCCGGCGATTTACATTCTAGCCGGCGGGAAGGCAGTTTGGGGAGACTAATCTCCCCGAATCTGACCGTGTGTCTCTGCCCTAAGAAGGAATAACAGGGGACCTCTGATGCCATGCTTCTGTTGTTAAAGAAAGAGGTGGATTTTATATGCTCCCGGTGTTTACTTGTGTTTTGCCTTCTTCAATTCATCTGTAAACTGTGCCGTATTCAGAGCCAATGGCAGCATTCATTTGCTCAGGCAAAGAGAAATTGTGGGCTGTGGTTTAATCTGTTTATGTGGACTGTGTTGATGGGTGACTCTTTCATTTTGACAGTGAATTGTAATATATATACAGATATACATTAGCTGTCCCTTCATTTGATTGGGATAAAAGATGAACCAGTTACTGAGCCTGTTCTTAGTGGTTATTGTCAGTTTTCAGTGGGTTCATAGCAGGCCATGGTATGACCTATTGACTGTATCCTGGTTCTAAGTATTTGTGTGAATGAAACTCCTCCCTCTGAGCGAGGAACTTCAGAGTATTTTGTATGACTGTTGATGACAGGTGAATAACACTTACCGGTATAAGCTCCATTCGTTCCGAATGAAAGTAAATACTGTAGTTATTTTAAGGATTTACATGTTCCCCACATAATTCTTTTTACCAGTGCGTTGGTAGTTGTAGTTTTAAGAAACAAGAAGTATATGGGGATGCAGTGGGTGCGCAGCTGAATGGAGCTATTTGATAAGGCTTATCTCCTAGGGCAGACGTGTACTCCTCCCTGGAAGCCATTGCCCCTGGCTAACACAAGGGCCCCTCGGAACCAGCTGTTGGAGGAGTCCTTGCTGTCCCCAGTAGTTAGGCGGGTGACTGTATCTTTTCTGTATTGTGGAGTCTATTGTGGTTATTGTGTGTGGTTGCTATCTCACACCTTGTATAGTACATTATCTTGAGAATCTGCTTCACCACAGCTGGTTATTGACCTGTGTCTGGCACGCCCAAGGTTCACACTGACATCAGCACCTTAATGTTAGTGCAAGGAAGTTTATGCACACACCTCACACTGCTGCTGCTGCTGTCACTGCTCTCTCGGTGTCAGTGATGTGATCCAAGATGGATTTTTTGAGAAAAGTGGTGCCCTCTGCCGTTTCCGGAGAGGTGGTCTTGGATATTGGGAGCACATTACGGGAAAGTTCACCCAGACTTCTAAAGATGAGACGGGTCAGTCTGTTCTCCTTAGGGCAGACCATCGACGAGGACCATGAAATGGATTTCCAGAAGTCTATCAGCAGGCCCCGGAGAAGACCTCTAGGTATTATATAGCATAATATAATGTGGTTACTGAGCTGGAGGGACACGCAAACATGCATGCTATTGATACTAACACTACTTCATGAGATCATTTACTGGCTTGTGTGGCACCTGTCCTTTCTGGGGAACTATTGTTTTTTTTTCTATTTATGCACAAAAAAAAGAATATTCACAGGCAGCCCTATAGCTGTTATTTAACTATAGCTCCCAGCAGGCACAACTGCTGTGTCTTTCTAGCAACCACTACAAGGCTTCAAGTTAGACATCCTTGATTTAGTTTATTTGGTTTAATTTGGTCTTGAATCCACTTCAGGTTGTAACATTTGGATTCAGTAGTGTAGCAGCCGGGTAAGATTCTGACTTGCCCTATATATATTTGCGTGGTGTGTGTGTTTCTGGCACATTAGCCAAGTGGGGAAAGGTACACCTTTTGTAAGCTCATCAATCAGCTCTACTTAAACAGGACTTTGGGAGGGAAATGTTTGCTTTAGATGGTTTTAGATTAGTCCCAAGCATTTCCACCCATGATTGCCATGTTTATTGTGGACGGTATATAACTGAAAGTGAAAGGGATTCATTTTTTTGCCTTTGGGAGGTGCTGTAACATTAATCAAATTATCATCAAAGGGAAAGTGGAGTCTTCGAACTTAATTTTCTGCTTTATGGTGGCTACTAAAAAGGCCCTATTTCAGTTTTGGATTTTAGAGTTTCCCCCCCCCCCTCAAAAGATATTTTATCACAATTAAACCAGCTATGCTGGCAAGAGGCCATAAAAACTAGATCAGAAGAACCATATCATAAACTTAGGTTGACTGATGATTATTACTCTTTATTTTGATCAAGTTGACCCTAGGCATAAATGTAATAAATCTAAAATTCTAGAGTTGTTACAGGTTTAACTATTTTATTTATTGGACAGCTTTAATGGTTATTTATCATCATAAAACATTCTGGATTTGGTAAATTCACCATGCAAGATTTTCTTTTTTTTTCTTGGTTCATACATATATAGTTGTTATATAATCTTGTGTTGTCAGCTGCATTTAATTATTATTTCAAGCTTAAAATGATCTGCTACATTGTAAATATGTTATGCTTTGTAAAACCCAATAAATAAATTGAAGCAAAGTGGAGCCACCAGGCCGAATCCTGTTATTCATCCAGCAGCAAAGAGTACTGGAAATAATACAGTTTCATACTTCCACAGGAAGTGTCAAAATTGCCCCTAAACATCCTATTTTGTTCATTTTTAATCTTATCATGTGCTGGACATTAAAATATTATATTTAAAATGGTTTGCCCTTTTTCTTATAATCAGAATTAAGTTTTGGTTGCTGCACTTAAATTTAAATACACTCCAATTTAGTGCTGAATTGAATCCCGTAATGATTTATTCTTTGCATAGAGACCAGTGATACATGGCTAAGATTTTTTAAAACATCCCAAGAAAATACACTTTGTTGCTCAGCTGGTTGGATAAGGCTGCTGGGAACTCCTGTGGCTCTTGTGTCTCAGACTCAATGGGGCAAGAACTCCCTTTCGCTCATGAATACACTCTGAATAACCTATTACAATTGCTTGGCACAGCCAAGCAACACAACAGTGCATTCCTTTTCTGCCTAGTATTTTGCTATGATTGGAGTGAGATTTTATAGGCCATGACTGCTTGCACTTAGCCCAACTTCATTATGTGCCTTTTCAGGTGTCTTCTCTTGGTGTCTACAGAACAGATGACTATTTTGTAAGGGAGATAACGCCTGTTGTCACATTAGCCATATATACCCAAAATTGGTTAGGCAGTTTGACCGATTTCAGCCGTGAAGCTCAACAATAATGGGCACGTAGCAAGTCGCATGTGAAATTTTGGCCAGAAAATTGGTTTCCCATTTTCTTAAAACAGAATTACTGATTTAAATGCAAAGGCAACTAAATGTGATCTGCAATCTCACTCACTCTCTCCTTCTCTCTCCATCTCTCTCCATCTCTCTCCTTCTCTCTCCTTCTCTCTCCATTTTTCTACATCTCTCTCTCGATACCAGGCAAAAATTATATCTAGATAAATTAAGACAATTTGGATGAAATGTTTGTTTGGGACTACATTGCACGGGGTGGTACCCAGCTAATTGACTGTGTTGGATGATTAGAAGCTGGTTATAATTATCATTTAAGGGGTTCTCCATTTAGAAAGTGGTTTCCTTATTTTCATAATGAAAGAAGATATAATTCTAAGCAACTTTCCAATATGCATTCATTAATGGTTTTCAATTGTTTAAAAAGTTATTTGTAAACGCAAATGCAATCGAAAGCAGAGTTGGTTTCTAAAAGCTGCACTCTGTTCTCCTTTAGGTCTGCCAATCAGTTGTTTTGCAACATTGTCTCAGTAGGCAGATCCAGAAGTGCAGAGAATGTAAACAGCCCACACATATATTGCTTTTAATATGAAATGCAGGTATGGGATCCATTATTCGGAACTCCGTTATCCAGAAAGCTCCAAATTACAAGAAGGCTGTCTCCCATAGACTCTCTTTCCAATATCCAAATAATCCAATTTTTTTTAAAGAAAAACTATTTCCTTTTTTCTCTGTAATTATAACATATTACTTTGTACTTGATGCTAATTAAAATATAATAAATCTTTGTTGGAGGAAAAAACAGCCTATTGGGTTTATTTAATGTTTATATGATTTAATAGTAGACTTAAGGTATGAAGATCAGAATTGGGGAAAGATCCGTTAACTGGAAAACCCCAGGTCCCAAACATTCTGGATAACCGGTCCCATACCTGTACATGTTTTATAATACTCTCGAAAATAGTACATTAGACATGCACTTATTCTTTTAGAAAAAATCTAAACAAAATAAAAACTAGAAATATCTTTATTACTTTACAATAGTTGTTTTGAAAAAAAACTTCAAAATAAAGCAGATCCTAGATTTCAAGTTTCTAAGTACACCTGTGTGAGTTTGTAGCAGAGCTGAAAATGCTGGAAATCCTTTATTTTGTATTACCGTATATACTCGTGTATAAGCCGAGGTACCTAATTTTACCTACAAAAACTGGGAAAACTTATTGACTCGCGTATAAGCCTAGACACAACTACAGCCCTGTCTCCCAGCAGCGCACATTCTGCCAAAGCGACCCCCCCAGCGATCAACCGGACTTCTTTGCAAAGCTGATGGTGACAGAGAATTGCCAAACGGATTACTGTGTGCATTGTCCCACTGTCCCACTACCATGTGCAGAGGGTGCTGTTTGATATTGCCATCACTGTTAATCTTTTGTATAACCAACAGAGGGCGCTGTGTGATATTGCAGTCACTGTTATTCTTTCATACAACCAACAGATGGCGCTGTGTGATATTGCAGTCACTGTTAATCTTTCATATAACCAACAGAGGGCGCTGTGTGATATTGCAGTCCCGGTTATTCTTTTATACAACCAACAGATGGCACTGTGTGATATTGCAGTCCCTGTTATTCTTTCATACAACCAACAGATGGTGCTGTGTGATATTGCAGTCTCTGTTATTCTTTCATACAACCAACAGATGGTGCTATGTGATATTGCAGTCTCTGTTATTCTTTCATACAACCAACAGATGGCACTGTGTGATATTGCAGTCCCTGTTATTTTTTCATACAACCAACAGATGGCACTGTGTGATATTGCAGTCCCTGTTATTCTTTCATACAACCAACAGATGGTGCTGTGTGATATTGCAGTCTCTGTTATTCTTTCATACAACCAACAGATAGCACTGTGAGATATTGCAGTCCCTGTTATTCTTTCATACAACCAACAGATGGCGCTGTGTGATATTGCAGTCACTGTTAATCTTTCATATAACCAACAGAGGGCGCACTGTTATTCTTTCATATAACCAACAGAGGGCATTGTGGGATATTGCAGTCTCTCCCCAAGTGAACTGTTGGTATAGGAATGATTAAAAGTGACTGCAATCTCAGCTACTCGGGTCGGGTACCGCTGACCCGCGTATAAGCAGAGGTAGACTTTTTCGGCACATTTTGGATGCTGAAAAACTCAGCTTATACGGTGGCTTTGGTGTGAGGTGTGGGAGCAGTAAGGATTGCTTTGGCTTTATTAAGATTTAGAAGTAAACTGATTGAACGTGTGTCTTGCCAGAGGATTCTTATTAATACACCAAGTATATAACTGTTTGGGTTTATGAGATTTTGTAGTGTTATAGCTTTTGGGAAACCCTGGAGAGCTGTAGCATTTGTGTAAGTTACAGGGGAATGCCAGAAATGGGAAACAGAACTTTGCCTGCGTTTCATGCCTTCTCCATTTGTATTGTGTTTGCTTTGCTCAAATTATTTATACAGTGAGCTGAATTTTACTCATGCTGCAAAAAAAAAAAAATAATTAAAAAATTGCAAATTGTCTCAGAATTTCATTCTCTACATCATACTAAAAGTTCATTTTAAGTGTGAACAACCCCTATAATGCAGTGCAATGGCCAGAATGCACAAGAACCTACATTAAAGTGGACCTGTCATCCAGACATAAAAAGCTGTATAGTAAATGTCCTTTCCAAATTAAACATGAAACCCGATTTTTTTATTTTATTTAAGCATTCATAGCTGTTGTAAACTCATTTAAAAATCTCAGCTGTCAATCAAATATTGCCTGCCCCTCCATAGAGAGGGGGCAGACAATTAGTTTCACTTTCTATTCAGCACTTCCTAGATGTCACTGCTCTCCCCACATTCCCCCTGTTTTCTTCACCATTTAATTGTGTAACCAGTGCATGGGGATGGACATCAGGTCCCCCATTCTGGTGCACAAAGAGAAGATGCAAGACTTGTCTTAATAACAGTGTCCACAAAATGGCTCTTCCCTGCTTGCTACCATTATTAATTCCCAGACGGAAGAAACAAGATTAAAAAAAATTACAGTGTAAAAAAGGTTAGTCATTTTGCTTGACTAACATGATAAAATAGGATTTGGAATTATTTTTTTGGGTGACGGGTCCCCTTTAATAAGAAGGTGCTGCTCATGAGAACAGAGAAGACTTGGGAGCAAGGGAAACATAAGGCAAGAGTAGGCAGAGCTGGGTACAAATCCTAAGTACCGTAACAGGTCAGAATTCATATCCTTTCACACAAGGTTATTAGCTGATTGATCACCCTGACTGAATTACTTGCCCTTAGCTGAGGGTCATCTGTATTCAGTCCTGAGCTGAGGGAACTCTCACAGCCTCATATAGACATAACCTTTCAGACTACAGTTACTACACAGGGAAATATTTCAGATTAAAATATTATAAATATGTTCTTCCGTATATTTTTTGTTGTTGTCTAATAAACACAGTTTTTTCCATAATTGAGTGCCCTCTGCTTAATACAGTTTTCTATAGAACTGCAAGGGATAGACCCTCTGTTTTCAATAGACCCACCTGCCATTGACTTCTACATGAACTCGGCAGGTCTGAGCAGGAGTACCTTTTATTCAGACTTTTAATACCCTGGGGGTTTAATAAATAAATACAGAAAAATTCGAGTTTTTTCCCCCACAATTTTTTCCCCTTTAAAAGGCCAATGAGAAAAAATGGACTTTAATAAATAACCTCCTATGTGTTAAGAATATATACATTACATTTTCATGTAAAATGTATATATATATATATATATATATATATTTTTATATAATCCCTTTAGGGTAAGGACACCCGGGCAGATTCGGGGAGATTGGTCGCTCGGCGACAAATTGCCTCTTCTTTGGGGAGACTAATCTTCCCAAACTGCCTCCCGCGAGCTAGAATTGAAATCGCCGGTGGGATGGCAATCGATGCACTTCAGTAAGTTGCCTTACGAGGAAACTTTGGCAACTTCGGAAAACAAAGCGATTTAAATGACATCCCGCCGGCGGGAGGCAGTTCGGGGAGATTAGTCACCCGAACAAGAGGTGATTTATCGCCGGGCAACTAAATCTCCCAGAATCTGAGGGTGTCTCTTCCCTAAGAAACATTTAGCAAATGCTAATTCCATAGTATTAAGGTATATTTCCTATTGAAGGAGAGAATGCAGGCTTTTTCTACCTTCCTTATATAAGTGAAAAGTGTTGACTGGTGTCATCTCAGGCTTCCATTTGTTCACATGGGTACAACTTAGCATATAGCTGCTATAAAATAAATAACCCTTGCTACATGAGGTGCCGTCAGTTTGTGACTTTGTTCTTTGGCAGGATTGCTTTTTTTTTTTTTTTTTAAACACTTCCTGGAATATGGAAAGGATTGTATTTCTAATTACCTGATATACCCTAAGTTTATTGCATCTGTCTTTTGGGCACAAATATGTCTGTAACATTTATTCAGGATATGGATTTTGTTGGGTGCTTAGCAATTCTTCTGTATCGGTAACGACATGCTGGGATTGGTATGTGGACCATGGAATGAACATCATTGTTATACACAGATCATCTGCACTGGAACTACAACTCTCTGCATACATCTCTCAGCTGAGATGGTGAGTGTTGTAGTTCTTAAACAGTTATAGACTGCTGATGTTGCTTAAAGGGCATGTAAAGGCAAAAAATATGAACCCATTTTTACTTTCTTTAATGAAAAAAATGTATCTCCAATATACTTTGATGCAGAACTCAAGCAGTTTTGTTTATGACGATCCCTAAGCAGCCCAGACCACACTGAGCATGTACACAGTCTTAGTCTTGCAAAGATGTTTAACAAAGTTACAAGATGGTGACCCCCTGTAGCCAACTTTGAAAGCATAAATTATTTGTTTGATTAGGCTTGTGGTGAAGTAAGTTCATGTTTTTATTTAGTATACAAAATACAACATTTCTAGCCTTATTCTATTTTAGACTTTACATGCCCTTTAAGGCAGTACTGTGCTTACCCCCTGATGCTAAAAGTGCACTTTAAGATGGCATATTGCCACATTTTCAAAGGTTAGTTTGAAGGGCTGTTCTCTTCATAGACCTTTGGCCTATCTATATGTACATGTGTGTCTTGCCAATTCCATAAAATATGGTTTAACAGCTACAAACATCAATTTAGCAATCCAGTAAACTTATTTAACCTCTTAACAAACAGTAAAATGTTTATAGATGTTACTATGCACCTGGGGGTTTATGACTGCGCCTCATTTTTTGCTGAAGCTCCTGACTAGTGTCGTATTAACCTTTGTCGGCAGGTATCATGATAGAACTGGTGGGCGTGGTTTCCTGTGGTCACATGACAACCTTGCACGTGGCTGTTTAGTAGGGATGTAGCGAACGTCGGAAAAAAAGTTCGCGAACATATTCGCGAACTTGCGCAAAAATGCGAGCGGTTCGCGAACGGTTCGCGAACCCCATAGACTTCAATGGGAAGGCGAACTTTAACATCTAAAAAAGACATTTCTGGCCAGAAAAATGATTTTAAAGTTGTTTAAAGGGTGCAACGACCTGGACAGTGGCATGCCAGAGGGGGATCAAGGGCAAAAATTTATCTGAAAAATCTGCCTGTGTGTGCTTGGAAGAGATAGTGTAGGGGGAGAGCTGTTAGTGATTTCAGGGACAGATGATAGTAAGTTTGCTGGCTAGTAATCTGCTTGATACTGCTCTGTATTGGAGGGACAGAAGTCTGCAGGGATTTGAGGGACATTTTAGCTTAGGTAGCTTTGCTGGCTAGTAATCTACTGTTCTCTTTAAACAACTGCCATACGTTGCCCTTGTAGGCATTGTTTGCCCAGTTTTTTTGGACGCAGCCACTGAAGCACAGTTGCCAGAAAAAATATGCCATATAAATGCTGAAAATAGTCATTTTTCGCCATACGTTGACCTTGTAGACATTGTTTGCCCAGTTTTTTTTGGACGCAGCCACTGAAGCACAGTTGCCAGAAAAAATATGCCATATAAATGCTGAAAATAGTAATTTTTCGCCATACGTTGACCTTGTAGACATTGTTTGCCCAGTTTTTTTGGACGCAGTCACTGAAGCACAGTTGCCAGAAAAAATATGCCATATAAATGCTGAAAATAGTAATTTTTCGCCATACGTTGACCTTGTAGACATTGTTTGCCCAGTTTTTTTGGACACAGCCACTGAAGCACAGTTGCCAGAAAAAATATGCCATATAAATGCTGAAAATAGTCATTTTTTGCCATATACGTTGAGTCAACGTATGGCAAAAAATGACTATTTTCAGCATTTATGTGGCATATTTTTTCTGGCCTCTGTGCTTCAGTGGCTGCGGCCAAAAAAACTGGGCAAACAATGCCTACAAGGTCAACGTCGTTGACCTTGTAGGCATTGTTTGCCCAGTTTTTTTGGCCGCAGCCACTGAAGCACAGAGGCCAGAAAAAATATGCCATATAAATGCTGAAAATAGTCATTTTTTTGGTCGCAGCCACTGAAGCACAGTTGCCAGAAAAATTATGCCATATAAATGCTGAAAATATAAATTTTTTTGGTTGCAGCCACTGAAGCACAGAGGCCAGAAAAATTATGCCATATAAATGCAGAAAATATGCATTTTTTTGGTTGCAGCCACTGAAGCACAGAGGCCAGAAAAATTATGCCATATAAATGCAGAAAATATGCATTTTTTTGGACGCAGCCACTGAAGCACAGTTGCCAGAAAAAATATGCCATTTAAATGCTGAAAATAGTAATTTTTCGCCATACGTTGACCTTGTAGACATTGTTTGCCCCGTTTTTTTGGACGCAGCCACTGAAGCACAGAGGCCAGAAAAAATTAAACCAGTAGCGTTTGCACCCTAGTTTGTAACGGTGGCGGAGGGAGGAGGACGCTAAAGGACAGCTGTGTGTGGAGTCATGAGGCTTGAAGAGAAGGACAGCTGCATAGAAGTCAGAACAAGTCTTCCGGCGTGCAGTAACCCTCCGAGATCCACCCCTCATTCATTTTAATAAAGGTCAGGTAATCGACACTTTTGTGACCTAGGCGAGTTCTCTTCTCAGTTACAATCCCTCCTGCTGCACTGAAGGTCCTTTCTGAGAGCACACTTGAGGCTGGGCAAGACAAGAGGTTCATGGCAAATTGTGACAGCTCTGGCCACAGATCAAGCCTGCGCACCCAGTAGTCCAGGGGTTCATCGCTCCTCAGAGTGTCGATATCTGCAGTTAATGCCAGGTAGTCCGCTACCTGCCGGTCGAGGCGTTCTTTGAGGGTGGATCCAGAAGGGTTGTGGCGCTGCCTTGGACAGAAAAACATTTGCATGTCTGATGTTACAGACCGGCCAAAGGGCTTTGTCCTTGCAGGTGTGCTCGTGGCAGGATTACTGGCACCTCTGCCCCTGGAATGTTGATGAGTTCCTGAAGTGACATCACCCTTAAAAGCATTGTACAACATGTTTTGCAGGCTGGTTTGTAAATGCCGCATCTTTTCGGACTTGTGGTATGTTGGTAACATTTCTGCCACTTTATGCTTGTACCGAGGGTCTAGTAGCGTTGCGACCCAGTACAGGTCCTTCTCCTTAAGCCTCTTGATACGGGGGTCCTTCAACAGGCATGCCAGCATGAAAGACCCCATTCTCACAAGGTTGGATGCAGAGCTATCCATCTCCGCTTCCTCATTATCAAGGACTGCATCATCCACGGTCTCCTCCCCCCAGCCACGTACAAGACCAGGGGTCCCCAAAAGGTCACCACTAGCCCCCTGGGAAGCCTGCTCCTGTTGGTCCTCCTCCTCCTCCTCCACAAAGCCACCTTCCTCCTCTGACTCCACTTCTGGCACCTCTCCCTGCGTTGCAGCAGGTGCCTGGGTTCGTTCTGGTGATTGCGACCATAAATCGTGCGCTTCCAGCTCCTCGTCACGCTGGTCTACAGCCTCATCTGTCACTCGTCGCACGGCACGCTCCAGGAAGAAAGCGAAGGGTATTAGGTCGCTGATGGTGCCTTCGGTGCGACTGACCATATTTGTCACCTCTTCAAAAGGTCGCATGAGCCTGCAGGCATCGCGCATAAGCACCCAGTAACGGGGGAAAAAAATCCCCAGCTCTGCAGATCCAGTCCTACCACCCAGTTCAAAAAGGTACTCGTTGACGGCCCTTTGTTGTTGCAGCAGACGTTCCAACATAAGGAGCGTTGAATTCCAGCGAGTCTGGCTGTCAGAAATCAAACGCCTGACTGGCATGTTGTAGCGCTGCTGAATGTCAGCAAGGCGTGCCATGGCTGTGTAGGAACGTCTGAAATGGGCCGACACCTTTCTGGACTGGGTGAGAACGTCCTGGAATCCTGGGTACTTGGAGACAAAACGTTGGACTATTAAATTTAACACATGTGCCATGCAGGGCACATGTGTTAAATTTCCCAGTCTCAACGCTGCCAACAGATTGCTTCCATTGTCACACACCACTTTTCCGATCTGCAGTTGGTGTGGGGTCAGCCACCGATCGGCCTGTGACTGCAGAGATGACAGGAGTACAGATCCGGTATGGTTTTTGCTTTCCAGGCACATCATCCCCAAGACAGCGTGACAACGGCGTACCTGGCACGTCGAATAGCCTAGGGGGAGCTGGGGGTGCACAGGTGTGGAGGAGGAGAAGGAGGACCCAGCAGCAGAGTAAGAAGAAGAAGAGGAAGAAGACGAGGTAGAGAGCGATGGAGGAGTAGAGGTGGTGGCAGAACCGCGTGCAATCCGTGGCGGTGACACCAACTCCACTGTTGTTGTTGTTGAGCTACCCATTCCCTGCTTCCCATTCCCAGCCATTACCAAGTTCACCCAGTGGGCAGTGTAGGTGACATACCTGCCCTGACCATGCTTGGAGGACCATGCGTCAGTAGTCATATGGACCTTTGGCCCAACACTAAGTGACAGAGATGCGGTAACTTGGCTCTGCACATGTTGGTACAGGTGTGGTATTCCCTTTTTAGAAAAAAAATTGCGGCTGGGTACCTTCCACTGCGGTGTCCCAATTGCTACAAATTTGCGGAAGGCCTCAGAGTCCACCAGCTGGTATGGTAAAAGCTGGCGGGCTAAGAGTGCAGACAAGCCAGCTGTCAGACGCCGGGCAAGGGGGTGACAGTCAGACATTGGCTTCTTACGCTCAAACATGGCCTTCACAGAAACTTGGCTGGTGGCAGATGACTGGGAATGGGAACAGGTGGTCAAGGTGGAAGGCGGAGTGGAGGGTGGTTCAGATGGGTCAAGGAGAGCAGAGGTAGAGCAGTAAGATGCTGGACCAGAAGGAGTGTGGCTTTTAGTTTGCCTGTTGCCTTTGAGGTGTTGCTCCCAAAGTGCTTTGTGCTTGCCGCTCATGTGCCTTCGCATAGAAGTTGTACCTATGTGGCTGTTGGGCTTACCAAGGCTCAGTTTCTGACTGCACTCATTGCAAATTACAATGCTTTTGTCAGAGGCACACACATTAAAAAAATCCCACACTGCTGACTTTTTGGAAGTCTGCGATCTGGCGGTAACAGTAGAAGTTGGCGGCATTGGCGGCAATGGCGGGTGCGTTGGCCGGCTGAACACAGGTGCCGATACATGTTGTTGCCCTACTGATCCCTGCGGGCTGGCCTCCCTGCTTCTTCTAAGTCTTATTCTCCTACTGCCTCTCTGACTCTCCGTCTCTCCATCTGAACTACCCTCCTCTTGCTCTCTTCTACTAGGCACCCACAAAACATCAATCTCCTCATCATCATTCTCCTCAGATGCATCAATTTCTTCTGACACATCACAGAAGGAAGCAGCAGCGGGGACCTCCTCCTCCTCCTCATCACTCATCATTATGTCCATCTCTGTCGTGTTCTCTGCCAGAATTAAATCTGGTGTAACGTCCTCATCTCCTTCATCTTCTTCTGCCAATAATGGTTGCGCATTACTCAGTTCAAGAAACTCATGGGAAAATAACTCCTCTGACTCCAGTGAAGAAGGGGCACCGGTGGTGGAGGAAGTGTTACGTGGGGTGGCCATAGCAGTGGAGGATGAGGAGGATGTTGTGGTAAAGTTAGAAACGGTAGAGGATGGGGTGTGCTGTGTAAGCCAGTCAACTACCTCTTCAGCATTTTGGGAGTTCAGGGTCATTGGCTTTTTAAAACTGGGCAATTTGCTAGGGCCACAGGATTGCATAGCAGCACGGCCCCTAGCACGGCCTCTGCGTGGCGGCCTGCCTTTGCCTGGCATTATTTTTAAAAAAACAACAACAACAAAAACTCAGTTGGTTTTTCTGGAAACGATAATACACACAGCTAGATGGCAGTTTGAAGAAAACAGTGTGCAAATAATGCCTACAAGATCAACGTATACACTACTACAGCGGTGGATACGGATTACGTAAAATATATGAATGCTGCTTGAAAAAAAGTAACTCAAGTGGTTTTTCTAGAGACGATAATATTATCAATATTTAGACAAAATGTGAACAAGCTCACACAGCTAGATGGCGGTTTGAAGAAAACACTGTGCAAATAATGCCTACAAGGTCAACGTATACACAGCGGTGGATACGGATTACGTAAAATATAAGAATGCTGCTTGAAAAAAAGTCACTCCGGTGTTTTTTCTGGAGACGGTAATATTATGGATATTTAGACAGAATGAGAACACGGTCACACAGCTAGATAGCAGTTGGTTGAATAACACACTGGGCAAAAAATGCCTACAGGGCAAATAATGCCTACAAGGTCAACGTATACACAGCGGTGGATACGGATTACGTAAAATATAAGAATGCTGCTTGAAAAAAAGTCACTCCGGTGTTTTTTCTGGAGACGGTAATATTATGGATATTTAGACAGAATGAGAACACGGTCACACAGCTAGATAGCAGTTGGTTGAATAACACACTGGGCAAAAAATGCCTACAGGGCAAATAATGCCTACAAGGTCAACGTATACACAGCGGTGGATACGGATTACGTAAAATATAAGAATGCTGCTTGAAAAAAAGTCACTCCGGTGTTTTTTCTGGAGACGGTAATATTATGGATATTTAGACAGAATGTGAACACGGTCACACAGCTAGATAGCAGTTGGTTGAATAACACACTGGGCAAAAAATGCCTACAGGGCAAATAATGCCTAAAAGGTCAACGTATACACAGCGGTGGATACGGATTACGTAAAATATAAGAATGCTGCTTGAAAAAAAGTCACTCCGGTGTTTTTTCTGGAGACGGTAATATTATGGATATTTAGACAGAATGTGAACACGGGCACACAGCTAGATAGCAGTTGGTTGAATAACACACTGGGCAAAAAATGCCTACAGGGCAAATAATGCCTAAAAGGTCAACTTATACACTACTACAGCGATGGATACGGATTACGTAAAATTTATTATGGCTGCTTGAAAAAAGTCACTCCGGTGTTTTTTCTGGAGACGGTAATATTATGGATATTTAGACAGAATGTGAACACGGTCACACAGCTAGATAGCAGTTGGTTGAATAACACACTGGGCAAAAAAATGCCTACAGGGCAAATAATGCCTAAAAGGTCAACTTATACACTACTACAGCGATGGATACGGATTACGTAAAATTTATTATGGCTGCTTAAAAAAAGTCACTCCGGTGTTTTTTCTGGAGACGGTAATATTATGGATATTTAGACAGAATGTGAACACGGTCACACAGCTAGATAGCAGTTGGTTGAATAACACACTGGGCAAAAAATGCCTACAGGGCAAATAATGCCTAAAAGGTCAACTTATACACTACTACAGCGATGGATACGGATTACGTAAAATTTATTATGGCTGCTTGAAAAAAGTCACTCCGGTGTTTTTTCTGGAGACGGTAATATTATGGATATTTAGACAGAATGTGAACACGGTCACACAGCTAGATAGCAGTTGGTTGAATAACACACTGGGCAAAAAATGCCTACAGGGCAAATAATGCCTAAAAGGTCAACTTATACACTACTACAGCGGTAGTAAAATAAAAAAAAGTTAAATAAAAAAAGAATGAATATTAAAAAAAAAAAAATTAAAGTTGGTGCTGCTGAACTACTAGGAGCAGCAGATTAGCACACCAGTCCCACTCCCCAACACTGCTAGACTAATAGCACTGGGCTCTTGTAGTAGTAGTAGTAGTAGTAGTAGTAGTAGTAGTAGTAAAACAACAAAAAAATAAATAAAAGCAGTCCTTACAAGGACTATTGCTATTGCAGCAGTCAGCAGATGAGATCAGAAGCAGGACAGCTGCCCACTGCAGCTACATACAGAGCACTGCAGTAGAAGGTAGATTACTAGCCAGCAAAGCTACCTAAGCTTAAATGTCCCTCAAACCCCTGCAGACTTCTGTCCCTCCAATAACAGAGCAGTATCAAAACGATTACTAGCCAGCAAACTTTCAACTGTCCCTGAAATCACTAACAGGCAGCAGCTCTCTCCCTACACTATCTCTTCAGCACACACAGGCAGAGTGAAAAAAAGCTGCAGGGCTTCGGTTTTTATAGGGAAGGGGAGTGGTCCAGGGGAGAGCTTCCTGATTGGCTGCCATGTACCTGCTGGTCTGGGGTGAGAGGGCAAAAAAAAGCGCCAACAATGGCGAACCCAAAATGGCGAACGTCGCGCGACGTTCGCGAACTTCCGGCGAGCGCGAACACCCGATGTTCGCGCGAACAAGTTCGCCGGCGAACAGTTCGCGCCATCTCTACTGTTTAGGCCAACAAGTTATATACTGTATTTTAGAATGTAAGCTCCACAGGGATAGGGACTGACATGTGTGAAGTAAAAGCCTCTGTAAAGCCATGTGGAATTTGTTGGTATATACATATAACAAATTAAAATCACTCTGAGAAGAGACACATATATACAGGGAATGGAGTGACCCTGTATTTTATATAATACTATTACAGTTCAGAAGTTCCATGAGGTTCATGATTTAGGGGACACTTTCAGAAAATCCAACTAGAAGGCTTTCACTGATTACATTTAGGGTTATTTATCAAAATCCAAATTATCTCACTATTTTTGGAAAGGCATTCCGACCAAATCAGCACAGACTTTTCCCCTCCCATTTATAATGAAATTTCCCCCCAAAAATACACAACGTTTTCAGATTTGACACCCGAATACCGTGACTTTTTCAGAAACCCAGCTCTAATCAGGATATCTTTGGGACATCTGCCATTGACTTCTATGTGAACTCAGCAGGTCTAAGTTTTTTTCTATGAAAAAATTGTGGTTTCCCCCCTTTAAAAGTCCAACCAGAAAATATCGGACTTTGATAAATAACCTCCTCAATGTAAGGAAAAAAATGACTGGCTTGACTGGACAGAGGGACTGGCCCATCAGATATCTGCCGCATCACTGCTGACATCGGTTTCAGCTCGAAGTGGTTTGCTGGTTCCTTTTGTGACCTTCATTTTGGCAGAATGCAGAATGAAGTGCAAACAGCAGGTCACTTGCCTGTGGTCTCATTTTTTCAACAGGAGAGCTTTGTGTTGTGTGAAAGTGAAGTAAAAATTTAAAAGAACCTATCCCTGCCATTTATTAACTTCAAAGATATTTATAGGAAAATGAGGTTGGTTTCATAAACATTCTGAAAAGAGAAAATGCTAACTGACCGGTGGACCTGTTGGAAATTGGTCAGTACACAAATCTCCTCCTGCAGGACATTTCTTAATGAAATTTTTCCTGTCTGGTGCCGTTTGCCTCAATCTATAGCAGGGTAATGGAGCAGATGGACATAATGCCCAACACTGCTAAATATTATGGCCGACAGGTGATCACTGGGCAGCAAACTGACCGGATCCCAGGCAGACATATGCTAGTCGACTGGCTTGCTAAGTGATATTTTTAAGCCTCTTCCAATAAACCGTTTTAATTAAATGGCAGAAAAAATACACAGCGTTGCCAAGAATCTTTGTACTTGGGTATATCGAGTTATAGGGGACCATTATCTTTGCAAATGTGAAATGGTGTCACAGATTTTGCATGTCACAGAGCATGGACAGCCTAGTTATGGAGGAGAGTGAGTTGATAACCCTCCTTGTTTTTTGCAGTGGGAGTTTATAAGGAACTTTTGTCCATTGGTTTTGAAAGCCTTGAACAACCGATTCATCCAGTTATGAATCTTTGTGCTAATATGCTGATAGATTGTAACCATACATCCTGCTTAGAATCTTTCACTAACATATTGATAAAATGTAACCAACAGATGCACCCCTGCTTAGAATCTTTCACCAACATATTGATAAAATGTAACCAACAGATGCACCCCTGCTTAGAATCTTTCACCAACATATTGATAACGTAACCAACAGATGCACCCCTGCGTAGAATCTTTCACTAACATATTGATAAAATGTAACCAACAGATGCACCCCTGCTTGGAATCTTTCACTAACATATTGATAAAATGTAACCAACAGATTCACCCCTGCTTAGAATCTTTCACTAACATTGATAAAATGTAACCAACAGATGCACCCCTGCTTAGAATCTTTCACTAACATATTGATAAAATGTAACCAACAGATGCACCCCTGCTTAGAATCTTTCACTAACATATTGATAAAATGGAACCAACAGATGCACCCCTGCTTAGAATCTTTCACCAACATATTGATAAAATGTTACCAACAGATGCACCCCTGCTTAGAATCTTTCACTAACATATTGATAAAATGGAACCAACAGATGCACCCCTGCTTAGAATCTTTCACTAACATATTGATAAAATGGAACCAACAGATGCACCCCCTGCTTAGAATCTTTCACTAACATATTGATAAAATTGAACCAACAGATGCACCCCTGCTTAGAATCTTTCACCAACATATTGATAAAATGTAACCAACAGATGCACCCCTGCTTAGAATCTTTCACTAACATATTGATAAAATGGAACCAACAGATGCACCCCCTGCTTAGAATCTTTCACTAACATATTGATAAAATGTAACCAACAGTTACACCCCATGTTAGAATCTTTCACTAAAATACTGAGACAATGTAACCAACAGATGCACCACTGGTTAGAATAACATATTGATAAAATGTATCCAACAGATGCATCCTTCACTAACATATTGATAATGGAGCAGATGGACATAATGCCCAACGCTCCTAAATATTATGGCTGAAAGGTGATCACTGAGCAGCAAAATGACCGGATCCTAGGCAGACATATGCCAGTTGATGGGCTTGCTAAGTGGTATTTTTAAGCCTCTTCCAATAAACCATTTTAATTAAATGGCACAAAAAATACACGGCATTGCCAAGAGTCTTTGTACTTGGGTATAGAATATTTCACTAACATATTGATAAAATGTAACCAACAAATGCATCCCTGGTTAAAATTTTTCACTAAAATATTGATACAATGTAATCAACAGATGCACCACTGGTTACAATCTTTCACTAACATATTGATAAAAATGTAACCAACAGATGCACCCCTGGTTAGAACCTTTCACTAAAATATTGATACAATGTAATCAACAGATGCACCACTGGTTAGAATCTTTCACTAACATATATTGATAAAATGTAACCAACAGATGTATCCTTTGTTAGAATCTGTCACTAAAATACGGATACAATGTAATCAACAGATGCACCCCTGGGCTATCATCCTGATACAATGTATGTAAGAAATACCTTTTGTTAGAATCTTTGCACTAGCATAGTGACACAATACAGAATTTCAAATGTTCTCGGTGGCTCTGAACCTGCTGCTTAAAACCAGTCTAGCACTAAGTGCAGTAATTCCAGTGAGTTTGATCAATGCTTATTTCTTTGTGTTGTTATTTTGCGTTCTTTCCGTAGCTGAATTCTCTGCTGTCGTCTGTACATGACTAAATGTCCACTTTGATAGGGATATTTTGTTTTCCAGTATTCTCCTGGGTCGCACTCGGTGTGAATAGAACATCTGAGAGCACCTCAATAAACAGGCGAGCCGGCCAAGCATTTGTTGGCTGTGTCTCACTCGCAGCAACTGAGCTGTTTGCCTGGTTTCAAACACTCAAAGGAACAGCTTACACTGCTTTCTATATACAGGTATGGGACCTGTTATCCAGAATGCTCGGGACCTGGTGTTTTCCGGATAACTGATCTTTACCTAATTTGAATCTTCATACCTTAAGTCTACTAGAGAATCATGTAAACATTAAATAAACCCAATAGGCTGGTTTTGTGTCCAACAAGGATTAAGTATATCTTAGTTTAGATCAAGTACCAGGTACTGTTTTAGTATTACAGAGAAAAAGTAAATCATTTTAAAAAATTTGGATGATTTCATTATACTTGAGTCTATGTAGGTAATTAGGAGCTTTCTGGATAACGGGTTCCCATACCGTTACTATATAGCGTTGACCTACAATGGTTGCCAAAGAAAAAGCATTTCAGTGGGCCCTAATATATAATATTTGAACAAATATGAACAGCAGCACTTTATAGTGGGTCAGTTTGGATTTTGGAGCATCCCCAGGACACACAGGTATGTCTTCAAAATCCACTGTACTACCCTTTGTATTAGGTTTCTTTCATTGGAATAAATACCCCTGTTTGAAGTTCATTAATTTAACCTGCTTATTTTAAGCTGTGTCATTGAAAGAGAAAAGGAGAAAGCACCATCCAGCTCTCAATCACGGCACATTACAATACTGTCAATATATGTCACAGATCGTGATGAAGTCTTGTAGTACTTGGCCTGCCGCCTTGTGGCTTTATATGGTCATCAAACTCCACAGTGACTTTTAAAATCCCTTTATTTTATAATGGTGCTACATTATTGTCTATATCGTTGGTCACCACGGTTTTGACCTAGCATTAAACATTGGAATTCCAGAAACGTATTTGGAACTAATTTGAAATATTTACATTTGGTTCATAATGGATATGTTGTTTTGTTATGCAAGTTTTAAAAGGGTTTGAGTGACAAGATAATTCTTGATGAAGTATGGTTTCTGGTGGCTACGGTCATAGAATGTATAATGTATTTTGCCCTTTTAAAGTGAAGGAACTCTAAAAACATTTGTATATTGTGTTTCTGCAATTACAGAGATACTGATACAGTCTTCCAATCTGAGATGCTTTTGAATCGGGTTGGCATTTATTTTCTCATTCAATATTCACATTAATTCGACCCTGCCTATTTGATGCTGTTGGTTCTACAGGCTGTCCTTGTACTGGAACCAGCAGTTTTATTTTCTGGCTCTCACTATTAAGCACTTTCTTCCTGTTCTTACTGTACAATGGCTCCTGTTTCCTCTTCATTCACAAAATGTTATCAGGAGACTGCAAATCCCACAGAAATGTTTTTTGTATGTTTTTATTTTAATATCCAGATACTCTTCTAAAGCTCTTTGTTCCCCCCTTATAATTTTCAATTATTTCTTTGATATAGTATCGTCTGGCTCTTTGAACCAGCCTCCAGCTACGGTAATCTGTATTAGTCCAGATACAGTCCCAGTTTTCCAGGTTTAATTTCAACTTACATTTAGTTAACCACATATAACTTATTCAAATGGTTTAATGGTTATACAGCCACATTTTGGGGGGTTTCTGCCCAGCATTACTACCCAAGTCATATTTCTTGAATGTTCACTTTATTTGAGACAGGTATTTCTTAAACTGTGGGGCTGGAGCAATGGAAGGGGGCTGTGCTTGAAGGCCAGTTAGGGTGCGATTTGAAGAAAAGGCATATTTGTTTTCCTAGATACACCTCAATGCTGCGCTTGAGGTTTACTTAGGGTAAGATTTAAGGTGAAAACTTTCTTGCTCCCCTAAATTATTATCCTAGATATCACTAACTGACATGCCAGTGTTATTCTCTCTCTTATTTAGTTAATGGGGCTCTGGTCCATGGTTGGACCTTCAAAGGAGGCTTGAACTAAAAAGTCTGACAATAACTAGAAGTTGATAGAGACCTTCATCCAGCTCTAGAGCCTTCTTTAGCCTTTGTCCTTGATTACTATTGTTAATTTTTTTTACACATTGTTGGCTAAAATGTTACACCACCAGATGTTTGGAGGCTGAATAATGTCCCATAAAAGTCCCAACATCTGGTCCAGGGCTATCCTTTGGCCTAGATCAGTGCTGTCCAATTTATGTGGTACAGAGGGCTGGAATTTTTCAGGCCTAGGTGGTGGAGGGCCAATAATGGAAGCCAGTGTTGACCACTACCTGTTTGTAAACCACACCCACTTTAAACCACACCCATGTTACAACAAGACCATACCCACATTAATTGTGGTAGCACACCAAAAAACCAAATGGTTGGTGCTCAGCATAGGGCAGGCAGAGTATGGCACACACGGGGAGCATGGCACAGGCATAACATAGGGGGAGACAGTGAAGCCTATCAGGACCACTATAAAATGTGCTACATACAGTGACACAGTGCTGGTGCCCTTTCAGCAGTTTGTATGAAGTGTGAACAGGTGAACAATGTGGGCAGTTTCAGTCTGGGGCTCAGGTGTGAACAGTATAGGCCTTTAGGATGTAAACAATAGAGGTGTCACAATGCAGGGGGGTCACAGGTGAGAACAATTTAGGGGATTAGTCTGAATTTGAGGTTTAAACAATGCAGGGGCCAGTTAATCTCTATAGTGATCCTCTTAAAATTTACACATGGTAAACAAACACAGCAGGCAGACTTTCATGTGGGGGGGCCACACAAAGGGCATTGCGGGCCCGCCAGTTGTTCTGAAGGCTCTTATTCTTGGATGACCGGGTTGACCAGTGGTCCAAATGCAGTATAAAATCAGATAAAACAGCGGCGTATGATCAGTCAACTTGTTGACAAATGTTTTGAATTTTGTAGTTTGGCCATAACCAAACTGCAGAATAACTGCTTTATCAGTACGCAATTCAGATGCAGTCTTCATGAAATGTAATAATAAAAAAATTAAAAATACAAAATCAGTTTGTGTGAACTGCTGTCCCTATATCAATATTTTTGTTAGTTTTGTGATAAAGTGTTGCACAAGTGAAATTAAGAAGGGAGCAGATATAACTGCTGCTGATGAGTTAAGCTGAACTTCATAAATCTTTAAATAATGTTTTCTGGATGGTGTTATTCTTTCATACGCTTGCTATTTGAAGAATTCGGTTCTTGGCAGGAAGCATTCTGGAAAGAAATCTTGTTCCCTGCCATGTGCTTCTAACTTGGGTTACACTGTGTTACAGGCTATCTTGGCAGATGATGTGCAATGTCAGCTGTGAGAGAAGAGGCCCCCGGATTAAGCTGCTCCTACTCAATATAATGCTCATGATATTTGCCTTTTTCAGGGATAGTGTGGTGGTGTCTCCAGTGGTCTCTTAGGAAATGGTTTGTCTGTTGGATTATGTGCAAAGGGGTTGATGGTAGGCCTGGTAGCTCCTCCAAGATCCAACTAAACTTTCTTTGATTCTCAGGTGATGTTCTACTGAGTGTGTGTACAGCAGCGTAACTAGAGGGGGGCAGGCCCTGGCGCGGGATGTGCAGCCGGGCCCCGGCCCCCTCCGTACACCCGGAAACTGCTGCATTTACAGCCGCATTAGGTAAAAACACTGGTGTGCGAGCTGCCGGGGGGGCCCTGAGGGGGTGCGGGCCCTGGCCCAATCGCACCCCCTGCTACCCCGGTAGTTACACCACTGTGTGTATACACTAGGGTTAATGGAGTGTATACTACTTCATATAGAAGCACTAAGTGGTGCTGGACAAGCATGCAAGCAATCTTCCAGACATAGCATCTGCCACCGATAACATACAATATATGCCTATAGCCAATCATTGAGATTTAGTTCACGGACAAGGTCCAACCAAAGTTGGGATGGTCAGTGAGGTTGCTACAATTATTTAATGGCTAGCAGAACAACTTTATTGCATTTAACTTTCTTAGGTTATCAGAAATAAGTTTTTCAAAACCCAATGCAGGAGATGGGCTGATAAAATGTTTTGGACATCTAAGTAATGAAAGCAAAGAGAAATATCTAGGGGAGCTGGAAGCTTGTTTTTATTAAAGGAAGACAGACAGCAAATAGTAAACAGAAAGAGAGAATGTCTGTTTCAGTCAGTGAGGTTTGGTAAAGATTTTACTCAAGAGATACAGTAATTCACTTGTTAGGAGGACAGTTATGTAGGGAAATTAGCCAAAGGTACCCTGGAGTGACTAGTTTAAAAAGGCGAATGTTCTTGAGTATCCCAGTCAGTCATAACTTTAGCCCCTGTCTAAATCTCTGTCCCTGTCGGACATGTGTGATGCCCAAGTACCTTCAGAGAACCAGAGTAAACCTGCCACAGTCCTTAAATTGGACCTGTCACCCAGACACAAAAAGCTATATAATAAAAGTCCTTTTCAAATTAAACATGAAATCCAATTTCTATTTTTTATTAAAGCATTCATAGCTGTTGTAAGCTCATTTAAAAATCTCAGCTTTTAATCAAATATTGTCTGCCCCTCCTCTATGACTTAGGCATAGAGACTGGGCAGACAATTACTTTCACTTTCAATTCAGCACTTCCTAGATGTTACTGTTCTCCACACATTCCCCTTGCTCTCTGCACCATTTAATTGTGTAACCAGTACATGGGGATGGACATCAGGTCCCCCATTCTGGTGCACATACAAGATTGTAGATATTGCCCTTTAACATTTCTTGCCTTGAACCACCATTTCATTATGTGCTGTCTCAGAGATCACCTGACCAGAAATACTACAACTGTAACTGTAACAGGAAGAAGTGTGGAAGCAAAAGACAGAAAATTGTCTGTTAATTAGGGATGCACCGAATCCAGGATTTGGTTCGGGATTCGGCCTTTTTAAGCAGGATTCGGATTCGGCCTAATCCTTCTGCCAGGCCGAACCGAATCCTAATTTGCATAAGCAAATTAGAGGTGGGGAGGGAAATCGTGTGGCTTTTTGTCACAATATACTTTTATAAAAATGGAGACCGGAGCGCTCAAACCACCCGCCGTATCGTTGATATCACAAATTGGAATGCTTTTCTATATAGCGGTCTACTATCACATTTATTACAAATTCGCTCACCGCTGTTTAAAATTGGCTCGGGTGCACTTGCCCCGAGCCCTCCGCTTCAAATATTCCAATATAATAAAGCTGTGGGTCACTCACCGCTCCTGTTTGGTGGTCCGGGTGCTGCGCCCCGAACCCTCAGCATGGGGGAGACATCAAGGTACGAAATCAGCAGCTTGGCACGCACTCCACAGGACTCCAGGTAGCGGAGTCCTGTGGAGTGCTTTTTGTCACAAAACAGGAAAGTAAAACATTTTTTCCCTTCCCACCCCTAATTTGCATATGCAAATTCGGATTCGGATACAGTTCGGTATTCAGCCAAATCTTTCAAGAAGGATTTGGGGGTTGGGCCAAATCCAAAATAGTGGATTCAGTGCCTCCCTACTGTTAATTGGCTCATGTGACTTAACATGTCTGGTTTATTTGGTTTGTTTGTGTGCACAGTGAATTATAGGATCCCAGGGGCGACGCTTACTTTTTAAAATTGCAATTTTCTATTTATGATTACCCAATGGCACATACTACTAAAACAGTATATTATTATGAAAGTGGTTTACTTACATGAAGCAGGGTTTTGCATATGAGCTGGTTTATTCAATATATTTTTATAGAGACCTACATTGTTCGTGGGTATAGTTTTCTTTTAAGACCACAAGGCTTCTCCACAAATAAATTCATAGCTCTGACAACAAAGAAGATCCTTCCACCAAAGGGAATATAGATCTGCAAGGTGGAGTCCTTGTTTTATTTTTTGCTGACATGTAACTGTAATGCTGCCTTTACATGTATTTATATTGGGTATGTACCGGTAAGTGTGGCATGAACATGTTATCTGGGAGAAAAATGTGACAGTTTTACAATGTTCTCAATAATTTACAATGGGTTATAAGACCAGAGATCCTGATTAATATAGGTCAATTTTAAATTGATGTTAACTTAATCAAATTTTTTGACTATGAGAATCAGTGGCTCACGGGCTTAACTTTTTTTTCAATAAATTTATGGGAGTGCCCTGGTAGCCGGGTGAAATCCCGGAACCTACATTGGCCTATGTGGACTGGCTATTTCAACTCCCTCCTACATAGAGGTATTTTTCCAAGTACCTTAAATGCCTGATGCCTCCCTGGAACTAAATAGGCAGAAGTGTGTCACTGAAAGCGGTTCTTCTCAGCCTAACATGGGATTAGATATAGAATATTATAACTGTTTTGTTTTGCACAATTTTGCTATCTGCAGCATTAAAGGAATAGTTCAGTGTAAAAATAAAAACTGTGTAAATAGATAGGCTGTGCAAAATAAAAAATGTTTCTAATATAGTTAGTTAGCCAAAAATGTAATGTATAAAGACTGGAGTGACTGGATATGTAATATAACAGCTACAACACTACTTCCTGCTTTTCAGCTCTCTTGGTTTACACAGACTGGTTACCCTGGCTACCAGGCAGTAACCAATCAGAGACTTGAAGGGGGGCCACATGGGTCATATCTGTTGCTTTTGAATCTGAGCTGAATGCTGAGGATCAATTACAAACTCACTGAACAGAAATGTACCATGTGGCCCCCCTTCAAGTCGCTGACTAACTCAGAGTTATAGAGCTGAAAAGCAGGAAGTTGGATTCTGGCTGTTTTATTAGACATCTGTTCACTCCAGCCTTTATACATTACATTTTTGGCTAACTAACTATATTAGAAACATTTTTTATTTTGCACAGTCTATCTATTTACACAGTTTTTAGTTTCACACTGAACTATTCCTTTAAATAAATAGATTTTTCAGCTATAGGGGCCAGTGTCTCAGCCCCACTTGACTTCTGCCTTCATTTCTAAACCTGTAGGCAAAATATATTTACATGTAACCTTTTGAAGTACAAATGAAAGTCTGTTGTGTAGAGGTTTATTAGATCTATTTCTCTTTGGTTGCCCAACTTGTGTCCCAATGTTGTTGTACAGCAGCTCACTGCAACTTAAAGGGAAACTATGCCTTTCTCTTGACGTAAATTCATTCAGTTGGAACTATGTAATAAAGACTATTTGAACTTCCTAAAAAAATATACATTTACACAAACCTCCAAGGAACAATAGTCTGCCTGTATATTAAGTAGCAGCCCCCCACCCACCTGTAGTTTACATGCAGTCATGCAACCTCTACCGTGCCTTGTTACACTGAAAAGTGATGTATTCTGGGTCTTGATGTCCCCCTGCTTTCCAAATAATCTGTGCAACATCCGCTATAGAAACCTAGGGACTAGGGAACAGAATTTATCACTTTACAATGCAACAAAGTAGGAAGGGCTTTACACTGTGAGCCTAAGGGATGCATAAAATGCGAAAATCGCTGAGGAGAGACAAGGGGTAGAAGGCAGATAAGGTACATGCCAGGCACCCCCTCAGCTTTGTGCCCTAGGCACGTGCCTACTCTGCCTACCCCTAGTTCCTGCCCTTGTAGTCAGTTTTCATTCAATAGGAAATATAAATAAATATATATATATAGATAGATAGATATATATATATTTAATCCCTTCCACAAAATACTCCTAATAATTAAGACAAATAAACAACATTGTCTTCTCAGGGTTAAATTTTGATGACTGACTGGTACTGCATGATTCAGGCTGCTGATTGTATGACATAAGGTGCTGACCTGAAATATACGTGCACATGTATTGACGTTAAACTCTACATATTATAATGATGCTTTGCCTTGAGCTGCCTGACTTGTAACAAGGTGCCATTAGCATCATATCCGGTTCCTTAAGGGGGTGTTGTGGCCTTGTTCTGTATGAGATGATGGTTTGTCATGGAGACTAGCTGAGTGTTCTCAAAATCGGTAGTACTTAATTCTCCCTTACCTGCTGTGTTATCATTATTCATCTTCTTATTATTATTAATAACAGGTACAGGTATGGAATCTGTTATCCAGAAAGTTCCAAATTACGGGATCCAAATATTTAAAAACAATTTCCTTTTTCTCTATAATAATGAAGCAGTACCTTGTACTTGGTCCAAACTAAGATATAATGAACATTTACTGGAAGAAAAACAAGCCTATTGGGTTTATCTAATGTTTAAATGATTTTCTAGTACAGGTGTAGGACCTGTTATCTAGAATGCTCGGGACCTGGGGTTTTCTGGATAACAGATCTTTCCATAATTTGGATCTTCACACCTGAATGTATTTACTTATCTGAAATCCTGGGCCGGTTCTTCGCGCGGCTGCAAATGCGCATTAGAGTGAAAATCTGAACTTTATCTAAAACTTTGGCTTTCATTCTACTGCGCATGCGTCTGCCCCCAGAAATTTGAAGAAAGAAGAAGCCAGAAGAGGATTGCTCCGTGGTGCTTGCTGAAATAACCCCGGAACCGGTGCAGTTTTCTGCTGATAGGAGCACCAGGGTTTCGGGTACTTAAATACATTCACTTGGGAGTGCCTAACATTTGGCACCCCTAAGTGCTAAACGACTTTCATTCTCCTTTGTCTACTAGAAAATCATGTAAAAATTAAATAAACCCAATCGGCGTCGGACTGGGAAACAGGGAAAAACCTGGTGGGCTCCAGCCCTCATGGACCCAGCCGGCCCAGACTCAGTAGACATAGGCGGTGCTCCTGACCTCCCCCCACCCGATCGCATGAGGAAGGCGCGATACGCAAGAAGCAGGTATGCGCCGGCGGGGTTGGGAGAGGGACAGAGGGAGACTGGCGTCTGGGGGGGGGGGGGGCTGGCCGGGGGGCCTTACTACTGGGGGGGTGGGCGGCGGCGGCAGGGCCCTGATGTATCAGTCCTGGTGGGCCCTGACCCCCCCCCCCTGTCAACCCTGAACCCAATAGTCTGGTTTTGCGTTACCTTAAGTCCACTAGAAAATCATGTAAACATTAAAGGGGTTGTTCACCTTTGAGATAACTTTTAGTATGATGTAGAGAGTGATATTCTGAGACAATTTGCAATTGGTTTTTATTTTTGAATGTTTTTCAGTTCTTTAGCATTTTATTCAGCAGCTCTTCAATTTGCATTTTAAGCAATCTGATAACTAGGGTCCAAATTACCCTAGCAACCATGCACTGATTTGAATAAGAGGCTGGAATATGAATAGGAGAGGGCCTGAATAGAAGGTCAGTAATAAAAAATACGGTAACAATAACAATACATTAGGGTGCTTATGTAATTAAAGGCACTAAGTTTGCCCAGGGGCAGTAACATATAGTAACCAATCAGCAGGCAGAATTCCCTGGTCACATGTTTAAAAGCAATCATCTTATTGGTTGCTATGGGTTACTGCTCCTGGGCAAACTTTGTGCCTTTTATTACATATGGGGGTTGTAGCCTTACAGAGCATTTAATATTTAGAAGGGAGTCAGCGACGCCCATTTCAAAGAGTCAGAAGAAAAAGGCAAATAACTATAAAAATAAAAAATAAATAATGAAGACCAATTGAAAAGTTGCTTAGAACTGGCCATTCTATAACATAATAAAAGTTACCTTAAAGGTGAACCACCACGTCTATACCTGCTCCCGAAACTTCTACTACTTCTATGGCAGTGAAGGCTGTTCCTGTCATTTGTGCTGTAAAGTATCCCTGTTCTGTAAAAGCAGCATTCACTGAAACTGCAGTTTTTGTAAGTTCGAGGTTCCCTTTGTTGCTGTCAGAGAACGATTTAATTGTCTGCTTTCCTGTGACAGTGCGACTAAAGAAGCGACCTGTACCCTATCTCTGCCATAGTGCAGAACAGCCGCTAATGATACAGTCACTGTCTGAAGCTCTTGCCATCATTTTAATCATCACTATTAATATTCATTGTTCTCCTTCATCTGCACATAATGATCAACTGTTTCTATCTATTTTGTCAAACAGACTTTTTAAATAATATATATCCTGCTCAAGGCTCGTAAGAATACATTTAATACTTTTTTTTGTTAAATTTAAAGGAGAGCTGCAGATTAACAGAGAATTGGTCTAGACATGTTAAACCTTGTTTTCTTTTTATTAGTTGAAGGCCAATACGGCCCTTTAGCAGTAAAGATCTGTGTCTCCAAAGATGCCCCAGTAGCTCCCCATCTTCTTTTCTGCTGATTCACTGCACATGCTCTGTGCTGCTGTCACTTACTGAGCTTAGGGACCGGCTCACAATATACCAAATATACAGAATAGAAATGTCCCAATACAAGGCTGGTTGCTAATTAAATCAGGTTCCCTTTACACAGTTGTACAGAAACCAGTTAATGTTGCATCATTGAAAATGTTACCTTTATGGTGGCAGATGTAACCTGAATTTCGGTTGATGGATTGAACATTTTTTTTGATCCCTAGTTTTAGTATTTCCACAGTAGCCCCAGAGCACATTGAGCTTGTGCAGTGTTATTGTCGAGCAAAAGATGGCTGTACAAAACGAAAAGATATGGGGGATTCCGTGGACAGTTATGAAAGCCTGTATCATTGCAGTTATACCGTTACTGTATCTATGGCCCGGTACAGTCAATTCAACATACAGTAGAACCCCCACTTTATGTTTTTCAGGGGACCAGAAAAAATGGTGTAAAATCCAGGAAAATATAAAATCAGGAAAAAGTATTGTGTATAATATCTAGGTGGGACCACAAAACAACAATGTAAAATGAGGGGAAACTGAAAATCAGGGGATGTAAAATGTATTTATTGATACATTTATGTATTTAAATTAGAAACATTTTGATTTTATATATACATTAAACATTTTGGTTTGGGGTCCCCTTTAGAAAAAAACTGCAAATGCATCCGAGCTCATCATTTGAACATTCTAGGGGTTCCGTTTTAGCCTTCATCATTTTAAGATTTTCTCCCTTTACCCTTATTATCTTTTATTTATCGAGGAATGCAGTATGGCTGCTTCTTCTCAAGTGTTCAATGCACAGACTATTGTAATAATATTTTATAATAATTTCCCTTGTGCCATGCCATTATATTGGAGCTTTCTAGTCTGTTGTGGAGTTGCTCAATACACCTCTTCATTAGCCTTTTATGCCAGTATTTATTATTGTAAGGGTATATGTTGTGCATGTGTCCCATAACACCACAATTTGTGTTTTAGATGTTTCCCTTACCTTGTTATTTTGTTGCAAAGTGAGTCCTTGGGCCTTTGTGCATTTAATTAACCACTCAGAAGTAAAAGATGCTGTGAATTGCTACCTGCTGCTTATCCAGTATATATAGATACAGTAAAAAAAAAAAAAGAAAAAAGAAATATATATATATATATATATATATATATATACACATATATATATATATATCTGCCCTGAATTGAATATTTTGTGTATTTTTCTGTGAATGGCGCTGCACCTTGAAAGATACGCGGCTGAATTGTGCAACCTGCATCCGATGCAATTGAGTTAAATGGCAGATTTGATAATGTGAAGCTTTTTAGCATGCAGGCGGCACAGATGCTGCAGGAGGGGAAAGTGAAGCCGTTGGTATTAAAGTGAAAGTGTATGGTGCTTCCAGCGGCGCAGGAGTTAACTTCCTTTCCAAGCCGCTATCTGGTTCCTAAGTGGCTGTTCCAATTAGGAAACAAGACATCAAACATGAGTCTTGAGAAAGCGGAAAGGCACTTTGCAATATACACGGAGCAATTTCACACTGCTGATGCACAGCCAGGGAGCCTCAGCATCGTTCATTACATCACTCTCTCTCTCCCAGTCCATTATCCTGCAGCTTCTTAAGTGGAATACGCTGGGCTGTGCACCGTCACAGGCGAGCTGACAAGTCCCTGCTCAGTGTAAATCCGTGGAAAGAATGCACAACCCTGAGGACAGGCAGCGGGGAGGCTCTTGCACATGACGGAGAAGAGATCACAACTGTTTGTGCCCAGCTGCTGAGGGGAAGATCCTGTGACATTTGTTAAACTAGTTTACAGCCGAGCAGGCTACGGAGCTGCAGGGCTACTTTGGGGGCTTCCAGACCTGTATTTACCAGCCACTGGCAGGTCAAGTTTTGGACAGGTTGAATCATTCTCCTCGCTGCTGTTCTTTCCCTCAGTCACATTGTATTTCCACTGCAGCAAAGGTGAAAATGTCCTTCAGACCCTCCTGACCGCAAACTTGAGGGCTTCATCTTTTTTTTCTCCAGCCCCCCCTTCTTGTTTTGAAGTCTCTCTGCATCGAGCAGCAATTTTTCTATAGTTGTGCGTCACTGGGAGACTGCATGATAATGAAGCAGTTCCACTGGAGTCCAGAACACTGCTGCCCTTAAGGAAAGAAGCGCAGAACAGTTTGATAAAGCACCCTCAAACTACGGAGTCACCGTGGCTGCCAGAAGCATCATGTTAAGCCTACAGGATTCTGTGTTCTTTGAGATTAGCATAAAGTCGCTGTTGAAGTCCTGGAGTAGCAGCTGTGAGTATCGGGGTGCATGTCTCCCCCCCCCCCGTCATTGTTTTCTGCTCTTGTTTCAATACCCACAATCATGTGAGATTCCTTGCCTGAAGCACGCAGCCTTCAGAATCCAGGGACATGTGCAGTTATTTTGCTATATTATTGTGGGGATCATTATTGTAAAGTGTTTCGGAGGTCTCTACAGAGATATCTGATAACTGCTCTGCTTGACCACCCCAAAATGTTTATTCCAAGCTAAAAGTACTGCTCACACACAGGCTATATAAATAATGCAGGGCTCTTCCGTTGTGCATCCTCTTTCCCAATTGCTGCACTGCTGTATTTATGGTCAAGTGAGGTTTTTTGGAAACTCTATTTCTGGATGGCCCTGGTAACCTTGCTGTAACAAACTGTACATTTTTCCAACCGGCTGCAGTTAGATTTTAACTCCTTGTGCGATGGGCAGAGCTGTCTTTTAGTTAGTGCAAGCAGAAATGAACACTTGGGGACCCTGAGAACACTGGGAAAGGGAGAAAAGCCCTCTGTTATCCCCACCAAATAATCTACTGGGACTGTTTCTTTGGAATCATGTGTATAGTAAGGGTCCTCTGTTACCCCCACCAGAAACTCTAATGGGACTGTTTCTGTGGAATAGTGTGTGTGTGTGTAGTAAGGTGCAACTGTGCTTGGACTGGATAGTAACTGCATAGTAAGGCAAGATGTTGCCAGGAGTAGAAATTGCAAGTGTGGCATAGTGTTTACTGCATTTTACCAAGTGCCCCATTACCACTTAGGACATCCCAGATGAAAAAATACAACGCTGAGATCTTGCAGCCATCTTTGTATGTAAGGGATCCTTTGTAACTGACCAAGCATTCCTGGTTTGAATGGTTCATAAATCCATTTTCTAGTCACTTTTAGTTAATTTTATTGCCATCAATTACAGGTTCCAATCACTGCACAAGGTTGCACCCGTGCAATACCTATATAATACACAATGTGTACACTTTATTGAGAGGAGCAATAACGTCTTTATCTTTTAGGGTCAGGGCACACGCTTAGATTTGGGGAGACAAATCTCCTCTTCTTCGGGCGTCTAATCTCCCTGAACTGCCTCACGCCGGCTAGAATGTAAACTGGAGGAGCCTTACGAGGAAACTTGGGGCGACTTTGGAAAACGAAGCACCATCCCGCTGGCGATTACATTATAGCCAGCGGGAGGCAGTTTGGGGCGATTAGTCGCCCCGAAAAAAAGGAGATTTGTTGCCATGCGACTAATCACCCCAAATCTGAGCACGTGCCCTGACCCTAAAGCTGGCCATAGACGCAAAGATCTGATTGTACGAATCGAGGATTCGTACGATTTTCAGACCATGTGTGGAGAGTCCCGTCATTTTTAATTTTTCGGTCGTTTGGTCGATCGGACAGGTTAAAAGATTTCTGTCGGCTGCGGGTAATATCTCTGCATGTATTGCAGAGGGAGACTGTCACTAGCTTTGGTCGGACATAACTATCGTACGATTGCTGTCAGGGGCAGAACATTGGCTGATCTATTCTTTTCTACTTTATTTGATCAGAATGGTTAGTGGCAGGTCCGGAGATGGGGAAGTCCGATCGTACGATGATTCGTACGATCGGATCTTTGCGTCTATGGCCAGATTTATTGTTTCCTTTTAGTGCACAGATGTAGGTAGTATATGAGAAAGGGCTCCTCTACCCAAAAACGAATTTGTGCTTGATGAAAGAAAATTTAACTTTAAGCACTTTTCCAATATACATTCATTAAACATGTTTTTCAATTCAGATTGGAAAGGTAGTTGCAACTGGAAACCACATCTGTCTGTTTGCCTATATTCTCTGCACTTCTGCCTCTGACTCCTGAAACAATGTAGCAGAAGGCAGCCGATTAAAAGACCTGGAGGACAACTGACTGACTACATTGTTTCAAGAGTCAGAACCAGAAAACAAAAAAGAAATGAGCAAATATTGTTTTTGTTTGCAATTATATTTATAAATAACCATTAGAGCACTAAGAATTCCTGTTCCGAGGAGCATACAATCTAATTATCTTTGTATTGCTGAGAAGTTCAATGCAGGCTGGGAACGGAAATATCAGGCAAGTCTTTAGGATACTGTACCTTGGAACTCTTGGCAAAGGAACTTTAAGAGCAAACAGGAACCCTGAATTTGGGAGGTGCATCCATTGCCTGAAAACAATCATGTGAAATGGGCCCAGTTTATGGGACAATATGCTGTAGCCGTCCTGGCTAACGTTTCATTCACTAGAAACAATAGAGTGCCACTCGTATCACCTAGATACAGGATCCTTTCATTTGGACAGGATTTTACACATGATTCTCCCCCCCTTATTTTGGAGTTGGTTAATTCTATTAACCCTTTACCACTTCTATGAATCAACCATTTCACAGTGTTTGTATGCTGGCTGTTGTTGTTACGACTAGTGAACCTTCCCCTGTACATTCCACCCCTTTAATCTACAGAGCATATAAGGGATAAAAGTAAACAAATTTAACGATAAGCATTCTATGGTAAGAACTGCTGTGATGAGGCCAAACAAGACAACTATAAATGGCACAGATTAAATGTACTACATTTTCAATTACACCAGTGTTGTTTATCAGCTGTAATATATTACGCAGATCTTCCTGATTCATTTTATTAAATCCAATGCTATTAAAGGTCGAGTAATATACTTATAACCCTATTCGCACTATTCAGTGGCATGGATTGAGCTGTGGGTTGGAGTGCAGGGTGTGTTTTGTTGCAATATTTAATAAACAACAAATCCCTATAAAACTGATGTTGGCAGGCTGTCTACTGGAAATATATGGTCTATGGGGGTATTTTGTTACTGCCCTGTGGTTATGACATTTCATAGATGTAGTAGTTGTTCACCTTTAAGTAAACTTTTAGTATGTCATGGGATTACCTTTTCAGTTGGTCTTTATTTTATTAATTATCTTTTCTGGCTCTTTCCAGCTTTCAAATGGGTGTCAAAAACGACTACTTTGCGAGACAATTACTTTATCATTATTTTTTTTTTAACTTACCTTTCTGTTAATCTGCTGTTCATCACCTCCCACTGTGTCTAGTGCCTTGTTACTGGGTTAAATTGCACCCTAGCAACCAGATAACCTCTATCATTTCACAATGGAACAAGGTGAGGAAAGGAAAGCTTAGGGGGGGGGGGTTGTTCACATTGAGCAGACAGACAGACAGACAGACAGACTGACTATAGTGATTTCCTTTCAATCTGTTAAATTATCTATGTCTGTGTTAAAAAGAGGGTAAAGATACAGTGTTCATTCACATTTTGATGCATAAGCTGGACGTAAAAATATGTTCTTAATGTTACCTAGTTTTAGCCAAGTAAGAGCAACTTGTAGCCTTCAAGATGATGTTGATCTATACCTTCTAAAAACTTATCTGAAGGGCTATGGCTTTCCCATTATGATGTTATACTATGATCTGGATGTGGGAAGAGACATGGTTTCAGGGCAGCTCTAGAACAATCCAAATGTAAAAATTGCTTGCAGTCTCTTTTGTAGAGCAGCATTAGTCATCAGTTTCTCACTAGTTGCCAAGTTATCACTTTTGTGCTTTGCGCAAGGACCATGGCGGATATTCCCAGGCAGAATACTCTAGCACAGGACTATCTAACTGCCAAATCGCATATACAACAATTGAAACAGATATTCATGGGCAGTCTGGAGGCAGCAAAAATGTCTTGGAGGGCTGTAGTGATCCCACTGACCTCCACATGGATAACACATGGAATTTAACCTTGGTGCCTTGCGCACCGCTATGGGATTTCAGCATTTAATATGTGTGTGTGTGTGTGTGTGTGTGTGTGTGTGTGTGTGTGTGTGTGTGTGTGTGTGTGTGTGTGTGTGTGTACTGCTACTAAAAAATGCCTTACCCTTTAAACAAAACAGGGATTGTTTGTCCATATATTGCAATATATTTTACAAAGGGACTAAGTTTTACCTGCAACTTACTCGCTGCTTTCAAAGTAAAACTTGGCTGCCCTTTTATTAGACACCAGTGGGATCACCTGACTATAGCTGGGAAGGGTGGGAGCTACAACATGGAGCTGGTCACTGCTCCTGTATAACTATAACAAACAAGGTAAAGTTGTGCTCACCACTAATTTTTAAAACCATTAGGCGGGGGTGCAATGAGGGTGTGACCACAAAATACATATAGTCAACTACAAGAGTAAATTGTATTATACATTGTAAAATGTATAATGAAGCAATAGAATTCTTAATGAATTCTTAATGAATCAGATGAAAATTAAGCGTAGGACTGGCCAGATATGGGATGACTTTGACGTAGTTGGCCAGCTTAAATATATTGCAATATATGGACAAACAATCCCTGTTTTGTTTAAAGGGTAAGGCATTTTTCAGTAGCAGTATGCACAAAATGTCTCTGTCTTAAATATATTGATAATGGGTTGAGTGCAGAGGACTCTTGTATTTGACTATATGTATTTTGTGTTCACAGCCTCATTGCACCCCCGCCTAATGGTTGTAAAAATTAGTGGTGAGCACAATATATATATATATATATATATATATATATATATATATATATATATATATATATATATATATATATATATATATATATATATATATATATATATATGCCTCAAATAAACTGGTTTTGTTTTCTTCATAAGTCCTGTGAGTGCAACTTCTTCTGAGAGAGGTGTATGAACTCTTACTGCAGTTCGCACCCTTATTCAGCTACGATAGTCGTGAGTGCTGATATTCCAATAATTGTTTTTAGGGAAAATATAAAACATCTTGCAGTCGCTTTGTGTTGCTATACATGTACATAAAGGGTTGGGTTATTGAGCAGGGAGATGTATTTATCATTTATTGTTTTGTGTTGGATCTGCCATAGTTAACTCATCCAAGCACTGTAATAAAATGTAGTCCTCCAGTGGCTTTTATCATGAAAAATTGTTAAATTGTTGATTTGGCTTTATGGGGCAGTTATTTTTGAGCTTAGCAATATAAAATATGTACCTGCATTGTATTCCAAATACAAATAAAAGTACTTGTACAGTACTAGGGATAACAAAATTTGCAGTGTGCACCAATTTCCATCCACAGCAAGGGTGAGAGATTCTGTATCTGGCTGATTCCAAAAACAAATGGTTCTATGCTTCGCTAACGGGTAATGGTTATAAAAACATGGTGTTCTCTTAATATGGCCTTGTATACTAAAGTCCACTTGTTTCACAAGGTCTTTGCCTGAATTGGCCCCTTAGTTGTTGGGGCAAACGAGATTATCCATAAATTAATGCAGCACTGTACCCAGAAAACCTGATTATCAATACTGCCCGTAAACTACCAAATGGCATGTAAATGTTAATTTTGTATTTCAGAGGAAGGGCTGGTATATACAGGCCCGGATTTGTGGAAAGGCCACCTAGGCCCAGTCCTAGGCCGGCAGGATTTTAGGGGGGCGGGATGCTGCCCAACCACACCCACATTGGTTCAAAAACACTGGGGATGCGCTGGAGATACAATATTTTTTTTTTAAAATTTCCCATGCACCAATCCCCATTGCTTCTGTCCCCCTGGAGGGGATAGGGGCGACGGACGGCAGTGGGCCTATGGGCCCTGGGTATACAATAGATTTGCAAAGCAACAACCCTTATTTCAGTTTTAATTTCCCATAAAGGCTGAGCTTCATGTGTGGCCGCCTGCAAAAGGTGCTTGTTTGGAATATAACTTGGTTCCATACTGTAGTCTGGGCAGGAATATTTGAAATTAGCTTGGATTCCCTTGTTACTATCACTTAAACAGCGGCAAATATTTAATAAATATGCTGCTTTCAGTCGTTGTTTTGTGTAATGGGGAAGGTGGGGTGGAATAAGACAATGATTGCTTCTCAGTCTAACTAGTAACCAATATTGGCATCTTTGATCTACCCACGTTCCTACATTTTGTGTAGAACCTTGCTGCTAGAATGGTCTTTCAGCAGACAGAAGGGAGTCAGTATCTCCTTGCTCTCCCCCCTGTCTTTTTCGAATACCCCAGTGAATAAACAACTATGTTTTATAAGTGAGTATTTGTGTAAGTGGTAGTAAATTGTTGGCAACACGGCCACGTGTCACCTCAAAACAGCCCTATGTTGCGTGTTGTATATCACAGACAGCTCTCTGGCATTAGTTGTCAGAAGTAAATGCCAAAAAATGTCGCTAATGTTTATCCAACTAACAGTGGAAAAACACAGGCATGGGTACTCGGTCTGTACACCACTGACTCACTGCCCGGAATTTGTGTGTTGGGGATATAAATATCCCTTTCTGGCCCATGGTTTCTGTCTTGTAATAATTGTGTGATTTGTTCAACGGAAAGGATTAGTTACAATTATGCATATAGCATAGGCGTATGTTGCTAACAAAGGGGAAATGGTATTATTTTATTTATTGCCTCTGCCTTTATTTAGGTCCAGTACACAAAAATGTGTTTTGTGAGCATCTGTATAAAAGATGTGTGCATCCTATGCATTTCCTATGCACACATACAAGAAATTCCTGTTGTTTGTGTCCCAGCTGCCAAAATTGGCCAGATCTCCATCAGGCAGGTTGATTTTCCAACTCGGGAAAAGTCTGTGTTGACAATTTGATGGAATCCTCTCCCCAACGGCCTGCATTGGTGGCAATTAAGATCTGATCTGGTCACTTTGAGGGCCAAATTATGGGATCAGCCCGATATTGCCCACCTCAAGGTGTTGGGCTTCAGAGTATTGACATAAAAGGAGATTTGTTGCCAATAAAATTCTTGGCTATATAGTAATTGTCTCAAGTAAATTACATTACTTGTGCCTTCTTTTGCATTCTCCCATTATTAAGCTAAATCGCTGCAAGTCATGTAATTTAATTAAGACAGATTACAATTTTAGGACAAGTCATTTTTTGGGAGATTTGTTGCTGACTGCATGAGTTATGGTAAATATGTTGTTCTCTGCAGCTGTTGAGCAGGACACAGACCATAACAATCACTTGGAGGGCCACATATTCCCCCTCCGCACACCAGTTGAACATCCATTCTGTAACACTGGCAGGGTAGTTGTGATGCTTTTTATTGCTTTATATGTGAAAATGCTTTGGTAACTCAATAGAAAACAGTGGGCGGGCATGAGTGTGTGGATAAACGACCGCTTTTTGACTCGAAAATTGCTTTCTTCTTTTAAAATGTTCCTTTCTTGACTTAACATTAACATTTTTATATGTTAAAGCCATTTATTATGAACTATTTCCCAACAGCCGATCTATACAGCAGGTACACAGACTTCTGAACGAATGCTGGAGAGGCCATTTAAACTGCTAGCGATGTCTCACAACACATAAACTCAATTTATTGACATATTTCAGCTACTGGCACTGCCATAGACTTTATTGGAAGCCACATGACGTCACTGGCAAAGTCAGTTCTTCACCCAGAGACATATACAGTTGTAGAGAGATTCCAATCACCTCTCTTGATTCCATCAGTGTCTCTTGTTTTCCATTAAAGTCAATGGAAGTTGGCTTGGAGGCTTTGGACCTTTCTTCATTCCTTAAAGGGGAACTCCAGCTTCCAAACCAAAATTTGATAAAGAGGCCCACATAACACAGAAACCCCTAATATACCCATCACAGTTACCTGTTTCTTCAAAAAGTATGAATAAATGCAATTTTCTATGCTCAAATCCAGCTGTTTAACAGTCCTCTTTCTGCATTATTTGAAACTCTGGCAGGGAAGAAGGGACTAAACACTGATGTTACAAATTGTAACAACTTCTCCGCAGCTTACAGACAGCATGCAGGAACTACATAACCCACAATGTATTGCACTGGGATGTTCTGTTCCTTATTGAAATCGCATGTGCAGGGAATTGTGGGGTTTGGAGGATGCAGACTGAGGACAGCTGGCTGTTGATACAAAGTAACAGTAGTCAGCCAGCTCAGCAAAGTAGTCAGACTGATCAGCAGGAGAGCAGGGGACTAGGTTTAGGGAACTGTTCCAAACCGTTAAAAATAATGAAAAATCTGCATATTTTTTAATTGATATATATTGCACAGTTGCCCAAAATAATGTTTACTTTCCAAAAAACTTAAGTTATGTTTGTGTGGAGTTCCCCCTTTAAATATGTTGGACTGAAACCAGCTGATGTGGCATAACTGGAATGAAAAACACTAACCCTGGTGGTCTAGTGGTGCGGCGGGGATGTTCCTCTTCTAATGCGCCGGCTCCTTCTTAGCGCGCTGGCGTGATGACATCCGCACGCAATGGCGTGGAATTTAAAATAATAAAAGGGACATTCCTACTGTTTCTCATTGCCCGTGATAGGAGTTTGTTCCTGGTGCTTCCTGAGCTTTTGCTATTCCTGTTTTGAACCTGTTTGATTCCTGTTGTGACCCCTGCCTGGCTTTTGACTATTCTGACCCCTGGATCCTGACCCTTGCCTGAATACCGACTTCCTCTTCTGCTTAACCCTCTGATTGACTTCCTGGTTTGACCCTTGCCTGCTTGACTACTTTATTCTCTGCCTGCCTCAACCGGATCTGACTACTCTATTGCCTAATGCCTTGTACTATGACCTTCTGCCCAAAGACTTTGCTTTACAGTCGTGCCCCTCTGCCAATCCAGAACCTATAGCCTTGTACCTCTCGTTTAAGTCCTGGTGGCATCCAAGTAGCTTGAGGGCTCCACCCGAGGCCAAAGGCGGTCACACTACAGGTGAAGTGCGAGCCGGGACCAGGGAGCTTGGCATTTGTTATGGTGTTGGGTGCCGACCGTTACAATAACTCTGAAGTCACGGATAAGGGGCTGCAGGTTGGACTGATTCCACTACAATGGACCTGGTTGTATAATAGAATGAACCTAATCTGATTTTGTAGCAAGGACTTCCTCTTAGGGCAGAGACTCATGCTGCTATTTCAGGAGATTAGTCCCCCGCGAAAAAATCTCCCCGAATTGCCCTGAAACACTCTAAACAATTTGGTTTCCTAAGTCGCCCGAAGTTGCCTCAATTTTGCAGGCAGCCTACATCTGTTTAAGGTTGGTGGCACACGAGGCAACTGGGCGATATTAGTCGCCCAGCATCATATTGCCTATTCTATGGGCGACTAATCTCCCTTAAATGCTGCCGGCTAGTATGTAAATCACCGGTTCGACGGCACTCTGAACGCTTCGTTTTCCGAAGTCGCCCGAAGTTGCCTCACAAGGAAACTCCGGTGACTTAGAAAGCCGAAGCAAGCAGAGTGCCATCCCGCCGGCAATTTACATTCTAGCCAGCGGGAAGGTAGTTTGGGGAGATTAGTTGCCCGAAGAAGAAGCGATTTATCGCTGGGCGACTAATCCCCCGAAATAGCAACTCCATAAAGATGCTCCTTTATGGCTGTTAAATCTATGCTGTGTATAAAGCTCTGCATAAGGAGAAGCTGCTGCTCTCTTTTTGTAAGAAATGCATGAGAATTGCTGCACAGCCAGTTAAATTGAGTTCCTGAATTTCAGGCCCAGGATCTGGAGGAAAGCTCTAGCTACTTGTCATTATAGGTTTTATCTGAGTGTTCTAGTAAACACAAATTGATAATGCCAGATAACAATTTGCCAATTACTGGATCACCCCCATAGCATTAATGAAGGCATGTGTATACTCTTTGCTATTGCCTCATCCATCAAGGAGCATTCGTGAGCTGCTATTTGTAGTGTCAGCCATGACTTCTGTTGACAGGTGTACTACTATGTCACATGCTCCTGAGAATGTCACACATTGATCCTGTTTTGGCTTCAGGGTTCATAACATCTTCCTCTTCTCATTCTGCTCCTTATAGGCTTCTAATGGCCTCCTGCTGAGATCTGCTGGTGTTATTCCTGTATTCATTGCATATTTGTATTAGACTTACTGGTTGCTAAGGGTTACCGCAGTGGTTCAACTTTGCACTAGTGATTGGTATAAAACTATAAAAAATATCTGCCAGTGCATATAACTTTTCTCATTCAAATACACTGACTGTCAGATGTAGCTGCATGGCAAGATTTTGTGGAACAGTTGTCTACCCCACCACATAGTTCTACTTAAGAAGTAAAGTTTTTATAAATCTAATATACCACTGGTCACAGCCATTTTAATTGCATTAATTCTTCCAGCAATTCTTCTTGCTTTAATTTCCCAAGGAGATAAATCGGGCTTCCTCTAATAAGATCCAGTTACCGAACAACTGCTTGATCCTTCCAGCTACTCTTTACTTTGCATCTGCAGAGTCTGTAGTATCAGATCGTAGAAATTTAAACCGACATTAAGCCTGAAACCGATACAGCATTTTATGTAAGCTGAGCCATCACAAAGCAATGAAGAAGGGAGGATCAGATTTGTTTGTCCAGGCATCTGAAACCCTTCAATCAAATCAGTTGTAAAAGCTACATAGTTATAAGATCTGTATGCTCATAGCAGTGGCGTAGTTATATATTTCTTAGCCCCGTAGCAAATGATTATTCAGGCCCACAAAATATCTAGAGGTTAACCTGTTTTACCAATATTTATTTATATTGTATGTGATTTAGGGTCTGATGGGGCCCCTATACCTCTTGGGCCCCCTGCTGCCGCCAGGGTCTGCTTCCTCTATAGTTACGGTCATGGCTCATAAGAGGGTCCCGCTCTGCCCACTTAGACCATGTCAATAATTTAAAATAACACGTGTGGCACTGTCTACCTGCCCAACTGATATCTAGTATCTGGCCAATCTGGCCCACCATGTAGATCAGGGGTCCCCAACCGCCGGGCCGATGCCCAGAGCTGGGCCGAGGACAATCCATGACTTTTTTTTGTTCCATGGATGTTATAGCATACAACAAAAAAAATACAGGGAGTCCTCTAGTTACATACTAGATAGATACTATGCTATGTAGATAATATACCATATTAGTAGCTTTTGGTTGGTGATACCAAGCTTCTCGTTTATGGACCAGCCATCCTGCGTCTTCAGTAGACCCCATTCTGCCCAGTTCCCTCCATGCTACGCCGACTAAGAAAGGGACTTTGAAAGCTGCACAGAGGTGTAGCAAAGCAACTGTTCCTGCTATCACCACAGCTTCTAAATCTAAAGCACTCATGGAGAGAACTGTGCAAAGTGTCATCTATTGGCGAACTCCTAGATTGTTAACCCTATGGCCAAACGGCTGTCCAGAATCTTGTCATTAGCAGGTGCATTGGCAGTATAGTAAAGGCAGATGTTTTGTTATACTTTGCATGTGCTGGTCCTGGTTAGTGATTATATTTACTGGGAGGTGCCTAACAAGTTGGTATTCTCTAGTGAATTGTACTTTACTTGTCCTTTATTTTAAATAGCATAAGTGCTCAAAAGAATACTGTGAATTAATCTTCTATTTCAGTTCTGGTCTCCTTAGACCTGAAATACACGTTTTGACTATTTGTGCCTGTTTAGTATTTTGTGTGCTATAGTTTCCTATAAAAACAGAGTGTGTTTTTTTCCTTCCTTAATTCGATGGTCGAATTTTGAAGTATTTTACACTTCGAAATTTGACCCTTGATAAATCTGCCCCTTAGCATGTTATAGAATGACCAATTCTAAGCAACTTTTCAATTGGTCTTCATTATTTTTTTTTATCGTTTTTTTAGTTATTTGCCTATTTATTTGGATTCTTCTCGGCTTTCAAATGGGGGTCACTGACCCCATCTAAAAACAAATGCTTTGTAAAGCTATACATTTATTGTTATTGCTATGTTTTATTACTTTTCTTTTTATTCAGGTCCCCTCCTATTTATATTCCAGTTTCTTATTCAAATCAGTGCATGGTTGCTAGGGTAATTTGGACCCGAGCAACCCGATTGCTGAAATGGCAAACTGGAGAGTTGCTGAATAACTCAAAAACCGCAAATAACAAAAAAAGAAAAATCAATAGCAAATTGTCTCAGACCAGCACTCTCTATATCATACTAAAAGTTAATTTGAAGGTGAACAACCCTTTTAAGTAAGGATGCACCGAATCCACTATTTTGGTTTTGGCCGAACCACCGAATCCTCCGCAAAGGATTTGGCCGAATACTGAATCCTAATTAGCATATGCAAATTAGTGGTGGGAAGGGGAAAACATTTTTAACTTCCTTGTTTTGTGACCAAAAATCACGCGATTTCCCTCCTGACCCTAATTTGCATATGCAAATTAGGATTCAGATTTGGTTGGCCGGGCAGAAGGATTCGGCCAAATCCTGCTGAAAAAGCCGAATCCCAAAAGAAACCTGGATTCGGTGCTTTTCTACTTTTTAGTATGGCGATCAGAATTAGGAAAAGATCTGTTAACTGGAAAACCCCAGGTCCCAAGCATTTTGGCTAACAGGTCCCATATCTGTAAATGTTTTGAAAATGGTACATTAGACATGTGCGTATCCTTTAAAAAAAAAACATCTAAACAAAATAAATATATTTTCTCTGCAATAATTAAACCGTGCCTTGTACTTGATCTCAACTAAGATATAATGAATCCTTATTAGGAGCAATAATTTCCAAATTAAGGAAAGATCCCTCATCCGGAAACCCCCAGGTCGCAAGCTTTCTGGATAAAGAGTCCGGTACTGTAGCTGCTTCTATTATTGGTGACACTGGGATATTGTAATGCAAAAAGGGCTTTGCTAACTGCTATGCATACCATAAAAAAAATAAAAAACTAATAAACCCAGGCCCTGATGTTAGTTCAAATGATTATCAATTCTACTTTGCATAGTAGGCTGAGAGGAACAATGCTTTGGGAACACGCCCTAGCCATGTACTTTACATTTCACCTCATTCCTCTTAGCTTGTTTGTACCAGTAAAGAAGTGGTGAGAGGTGCATATGTTGTTGGACTTGTTACATATGTTTAGATACTTTTTTTTTTTTTACCTGTTTTAAGGACACATATAGGATAAATGAAAAAACTATAATTTTGTAGGCAATTATAAGTAATATATTGTGTTGCTTTTACATGGTGCTAAAAATTATTATCTTTAAAAATAGTCCCTTTATTGGAGCTCCCTATAGATGTTCTCAGGTCCCTGTCTGTGTTTCAAATGAGGGGTGGGCGTGTCCTAACGGTCCTTGCCAGAAGCACAGTTGGAGGGGGACAGCCAATCACAGCCCTGCAGTCAAACAAGCAAAGCCAGGCTTCAGTTCCCTATCAGGTCCTGCTATCTGCTGATTGGTTCTTCTCCTACAGTGCAATAAGCTGAGTGCCGCCAGCTCCCCTGCACAGCCTGGGAATTCAGGGAGCAGGAAGTGGAAGAGAAGGAAGGAATTATTAGGGTTTTTGCAGAAATATTCAATAAATCAGCCGAAAACACTACTTTTGTAAGCATAATTCTTCTATATTTAAATGAGTATAATGCGCTGGTATGTTGTTATTTTTTACACAAAATGTCTTCTTTAAAGGAACACTACCATACCAAAATATATGTATACATTTTACATTGCATTTACAGAAAAACCTCTAACCACAAATGTTGGAAGAAAATGAAAAATAATTTGGACTCCCAATCCTAGTACAGGTAAAGGATCCCTTATCCGGAAACCCGATATCCAGAAAGCGCCGAATTACGGAATGGTAGTCTTCCATAGACTCCATTTTATCCAAATAATCCACATTTTTAAAAATGATTTCCTTTTTCTCTGTAATAATAAAACAGTACCTTGTACTTGATCCAAACTAATATATCATTAATGCTTATTGGAAGCAAAACCAGCCTACTGGGTTTATTTAATGTTTAAATGAATTTCTAGTAGACTTAAGGCATGAAGACCCAAATTACGGAAAGATCAGTTATCCGGAAAACCCCCGGTCTCGAGCATTCTGGATAACGGGTCCCATACCTGTATACAAATTTGAAAAAGAACATTTGAGATGTCTGTAAATTTACTCAAGAAGTTGTCATTGTGCATCCCAAATATACCATTCCACAAGTATAACAATAGAACATTTGATTCTGTTGGACAGGATTATGCTGATGCCCTTAGCAGTTACCACTCTCTAAGAGTAAAACAACCCCTTGTTCTAGAATATAATGTGCCGGAAAACTGTTTTTGCAATTCCTTAATTTATTTTGTTGATACAATGGGTTTGTAAGGCTCTTCCCTCAAAAGTAGCTTTTTTGTGCTCATGGATTGACGTCGGCTGATTTGAGAAACTGGCAGCGCAGCGGCGTAGTTATGGGAACGCAAGTGATTGATATATATATATATATATGAAACAAATAACTTTTTCCCTAATTGAATTCAGGCGCAAGTTATTACAATAGCTTTTATCTGATTGGCTGCCTTTTGTGTGTTTCATTCTTAAATTGTTCATTACAGGAAACCTATTCAAAATTTTACAAATCTTTGCCCAGGGAGTCATTAAAAATGGTCATTATGGAGATTTGTTGAGGAGACTAATAAGGAAATGTTTCAGGATATAACGAGCCTGATTGTGCCAGTTGCCAAACATAACACTTCATTGTCTGGGATGGCTACAACACACGGGTATGCCATTGCATGCACAGTATCCATTAACATGTCAATGAGCAGATAAATGCGATCAGTGCAATAAATAAACCAATCTGTTGCTCTACAAGCTCTTGTGACATCTGCCGATTGCTCATTTACTTGTATTTTGAGCTGCAGATATTGTTTATTCCTCTTTTGTGGCCATCTTTCGGCATTCTGACAAATTAAATGGGTGTGGAAGCTTTTGTTTTTCTCTACTTCCCCAGTGCCCCCGTCAGCCTGGCATCTCATCTGCTGTCTTGTTTTCTGTTCAGTAACTGGCACAGTCACAATGTGCAATGATTCTGAGCCTCAATTTTTATTATTGTGTAACTTTATATTTAGGTTATTACGAAAAGTCTTTCAGTCTGTGATTTAAACCATTGCATAGTAGGAAGGATCTGGGAGGGGAAAACCGGAAGTTTAATCTGCAAAATAAAAAGTGCCCTCAGTAAGACCAGCTGCAATTTTTATTTAAAAATCCATGGCCTCTGGCATATCTTGTTTTTTTGTTACAGCAGCACAGGTTGAGAGTGAGTTCCCTTTAATCTCCGTATCTGACAACTCTTGTATAATGACACTGGGAGACACATTTATTAAAGGTTGATTTTTTTTTTTAAACTCTATTAAATTGGAATATACTCGAAATTCTTCTGGGGGGTTATTTAGAAAAAAAAAACCATAGGATTTCTAAAACTCTGACAAATTTTACCGACTCGAAAACTCGAATTTAATTCAACTAAACTCGATTCGAATTCTTTCTCCGAAAAAAGCTTGAATGTCCGCATGGCCAAAAACATGTCCAAATTGCTCCCTGGACCTCTCCCATTAACAGAGTATAATAAGTAGGGATGCACCGAATCCAGGATTCGGTTGGATTCGTCCAGTATTCGGCCTTTTTCAGCAGGATTCAGATTCGTCTGAATCCTTCTTCCTGGTCAATCCGAATCCTAATTTGCATATGCAAATTAGCGGCGGGGAGGGAAATTGCGTGAGTTTTTGTCACAACACAAGGAAGTAAAAAATGTTTCCCCTTCCCACCCCTAATTTGCATATGCAAATTCGGTTCGGTATTCGGCCGAATCTTTCGTGACGGATTCGGGGGTTCGGCCGAATCCAAAATAGTGGATTCGGTGCATCCCTAATAATAAATCTCGAAATTCTAATTAAAACTCAAATCATTTGGATAATTCACAATTTGAATTTGAGAGTTTTGATCATAAAAATAATCTAAAAATTGAATTGAATTTTCAATTCGACCCATAATAAATCTGGCCCATAGGCCATAGAGGCGGGGCTGAAAATTCCGTTCACTTTCCATTCAGCACTTACAAGATGTCACTGCTCTCCCCACATTCCCCCGTTCTCTTCACCGTTTAATTGTGTAACCAGGGCATGGGGATGGACATCAGGTCCCCCATTCTGGTGCACAAACAAGATTCTGAGATGATACAAGGCTTGCCTTAATAACAGTGTTCACAAAATGGCTCCTGCCTGCTTACTATAATTCTGAATTCCCAGACTGAAGAAAACAAGATTCAAATAATTTATACAGTGTAATTAAAGTTCATTTTGCGTGACTAATGTGATAAAATAGAATTTAAAATATTTTTTTTGGGTGACGGGTCCCCTTTAAATACAATTAAAGTCCATACTGCCAGTTTTAATGTAGGAAATAAAGGGCATTGCTATCCATTATGGTCCGCCAGCATTGCAGGGGTCCTTGGATGAGATAACCATAAGTAATGCATTTTGTATAGGGTAACAATTGCCGGATGATTGCCCCATTAACTCCAGCGTAAGTTATGAGCGTAAGAACATCATTAGATAAGCTGAATTTTCAGCCGTCCAGTTTAAGCCTTGACTTGTTTAGAATGAATCAATGATGCCATTAAAAAGGGACCCATTGGGAGCTAGACTGTGTAATAAAAATGGAACTTCCGCCTCTTGTTTGGCTGGAGATTGCTTTTTGTTATGGTTGGTTTTTTGAGGTTTGTAGTACCTATGAAATTACTGTAAAACGCATTCTGTAGTAATGACCTTTTGGCAAAATAAAAGCTTTTAAATGTTCCACGTAATGTTTCTTCCTCAATTAAACAGCCTGAAATATGCTCCATGAATTTGTCAGACAGCAAGTAAGCATATCTTGAAAACGCGGGTGCTTTTCAGCTCCTGGTTTGTAATTACATGGCACAATAACGCTGAGCCATATTTTCACTTTCACTATAGCAGGTGGAATTATCGCCAGTGCAATCATGGTAACGGACTATTATGTCTTCTGTTATGTTATTAACAGCTAAATAATATTTGGGAGATTTCACCCAAAATGTGTCCGTACTGGACCTTTCTTAGGCATTTACAATTTATGTCAATGATTGAAGATGTTAAAGGAGAAAGAAAGCTCCAAGACGGTTTATTGCCAACAGATAGCCACAATAGTGCAAGCTAGAACGCTATATTTATTCTGCAAAATGCTTTACCATACCTGAGTAAAACTCTCTAGATACTGTGTCTGTTTGTTTAGGATAGAAGCAGCCATATAAGCTTGGTGTGACATCACTGCCTGCCTGAGTCTCTCCCTGCTGACTTATAGCTCTGGGCTCAGATTACAGCAGGGATGGGAGGAGGGAGGGGGAGAGGAGCAAACTGAGCATGCTCAAGCCCTGCCCTGGAGATTTATGCTGAAAACAGGAAGTCTGATACAGAAGCCCATGTGTACACAATACAAGAAAATAAATGATGTGTTTCTTTTGACAGAGGTCTCAGAGCAGCATTACTTTGAGGGTTTACTGGTGTATTTATATAGACCTTTCTGATAAAGCTTACTTAATTTAAGCCTTTCCTTCTCCTTTAAGGTGTGATATCGGGTATATTTGAGTTCTCTGAAAAGAGCCCCATACACCAACAGCCTAATACATTAGAACTAATTGGAATATTGGCAATTTGAAAAATACATAAAAAATAAATGGATCTACTTCTGAAAGATACTCTGTTTGTAAGGAGGGTTTATTTATTTGTAAGGCAGTTACTCACAACTAAAGAAAGTGTTTTGCACACAAAATGTTCCTTTCCTGAATATTTACATTCCTATGTGTGATTAGGAGTTGCCATATTTATTGCGACCTTCACTTGACATTGCAGTGTAAACTCTACATTATTTATTGAAAAGCGCAAGGATATTTGTTTCCATCGATCTATGGCAAATGTCCACACTCACCTCTTCAAAAGCAAACAGCAGGGCAGCTCCTACCCAATACGTAATGGCATATTTACATGTTTTGCACAAAATAATAGTATGTCCTCTTACTCGAAGTTGAATTTAAGAGTGAAAAAATTGTGGCCACTCTGTATACATGAAGATGCTTCTATGCATAGATCTGTTCATAGTTATTATTATTATTATCATTATTATTTATTAACATGTATTTATATAGCGCCAACATATTGCGCAGCACTGTAAAGTAAATGTGATTATACAACTACATCACACAAATTACATATATAGAATATATGGAGTAACAGACATCACAATCAATACAGGTACAAAAAGGTGAGGAAGGCCCTATGCATATGCATACAGTCTAAAGGGGAGGGAGTAATACACAAGGTGTGGGAGTGGGCAAGATCGAAGTAAGTGGGTGAGAAATGTGGTATTGTATGTGGTGTTGCGTTTGGTAGTTAAGCGGAGTGAGGGTAGGCTTCTCGAAAGAAGTGCGTTTTCAGAGATTTTTTGAAAGTAGAAAGGGTGGGAGAAAGTCGGACAGACCGTGGGAGAGCGTTCCAGAGGAGGGGTGCAGCCCTTGCAAAGTCTTGAATGCGAGCATGTGAGGAGGTTATGAGAGAAGAGTTGAGTAGGAGGTCAGTAGAGGAGCGTAGTAAGCGAGTGGGTGAGTATATAGAGATGAGTTCAGAGATGTAGGGTGGAGCAGAGTTGTGAAGTGCTTTGAAAGTCAGTGTCATTAATTTGAATTTGATTCTGAAAGGTAACGGAAGCCAGTGCAGGGATTGACAGAATGGCGAGGCAGAGGAGGAGCGGTTGCTGAGGTGTATGAGCCTCGCAGCAGTGTTCATTATGGACTGGAGAGGTGACAGTCTCTGGAGGGGGAGGCCAATTAAAAGCGAGTTACAGTAGTCTAGACGCGATATGATGAGAGAGTGAATAAGAATTTTGGCAGCGTCTTGGGTGATAAATGATCGTATTTTGGATATGTTCTTTAGGTGGAAGTGACATGATTTGATAAGTGACTGGATATGAGGAGTGAATGACAGGGCAGAATCTAGGATAACCCCAAGGCACCGGGCCTGGGGAGAGGGGGTGATAGTGGAATTGTTAACTATGATGGATACTTCGGGGATGCTACTGGTGTTATTTGGAGGAAAGAGAACCATTTCAGTTTTGGAGAGGTTTAATTTAAGGTAGCGTTGCGACATCCAGGTAGAGATAGCGGACAGGCAGGAGGAGACGCGAGTTAGGAGTTCTGGGTTGAGATCAGGAGATGAGAGATAGATCTGAGTATCGTCAGCATAGAGGTGGTAGTGGAAACCGTACGAATTTATTAATTTGCCAAGGGAGGAAGTGTAGAGGGAGAATAGTAATGGTCCTAGGACAGAGCCTTGAGGAACTCCAACAGAAAGAGGTAGGGGAGAAGATGATGCTCCATTGTAGGAGACACTGAAGGAACGATTGGTGATGTAAGAAGAGAACCAGGACAGGGCTGTGTCACGAAGGCCAAGCGACTGGAGGGACTGGAGGAGGAGAGGGTGATCTACAGTGTCAAATGCGGCTGAGAGATCAAGCAGTATTAGTAGTGAGAAATGATTGTTGGCTTTTGCGGTTAAAAGGTCATTAGTTAGTCGAGTCAGGGCAGTTTCCGTGGAGTGTTGTGGCTTAAAACCAGATTGTAGGGGGTCCAGCAGGTTATTGTCAGAGAGGAATGAGGTAAGTCGGTTGTAGACTAGGCGCTCAAGTAGTTTAGAGATGAAAGGTAGCAGAGAGATAGGTCGGAGGTTGTCAAGATTGGAGGGATCAAGAGAGGGTTTTTTCAGAATGGGGGTGACAAGAGCATGTTTTAGTTGAGAAGGAAACAGTCCAGTTGAGAGCGAAAGATTAAATAGGTGAGTTAAGGCTTTGATTAGACCAGGATTGGTATTGCGGAGAAGTTTTGAGGGAATTGGATCAAGCGGGCAGGTGGTAAGGTGAGAAGAGGCCAGAAGCTTTGAGACTTCCTCATCAGTGACAGGGGTGAAGGAGCACAGGAGAGACTGGGGAGTGTGAAGGGAGGGTGGTGGAAGTCTAGGGGGGTTGAGTAGTGTAATGTCCCTTCTAATAGTGTCAATTTTGTTTTTGAAGTGCTCAGCAATATCTTGAGCAGAGACAGATGTGCATGGAGGGGGTGGAGAAGGGGAAAGGAGAGTGTTAAAGGTGGAGAAAAGTTGTGCTGGTTTTTTAGAAAGGGAGTTAATGAGTGAAGTAAAGTATGTTTGTTTGGCTTGGAAGAGGCTGGTGTTAAAGGAGCGCAGGGCAGATTTGTAGCTCCAAAAGTCTGATTCTGAACGGGATTTGCGCCAGCGACGCTCAAGTGCACGTGAGTGTCTTTGGAGCGCTTTTGTATGAGCAGTATGCCAAGGTTGAAGTGGTTTGGGTCTAGAACGTTTCGTTTTTATAGGAGCAAGCTCATTTAGGGCAGTGGTGAGAGTACTATAGTAGACAGAGGTAGCCACATTAGGACAAGAGATGGCTGAGATATTAGAGTGAAGAGAGTCAAAGGAAGAAGAGAGATGTGACACGTCTACAGCTTGCAAGTCACGGTAAGTACGTGTTTGGGGAATAGCAGGGGTTGAGGAGGGAGTTAGTGAGAGTTGAAATGTGAGCATATTGTGATCAGAGAGGGGAAATGGTGAGTTAGTAAAATTGGTGGTTGAACAGAGTCTGGTAAATATGAGATCCAGAGTGTTACCACTGGAGTGAGAGGGGGAGTCTGAGCACAAAGATAAGCCTAGGGAGGAGGTTAGTGAAAGAAGTTTAGAGACAGAAGAGTTGTTAATGTTGTTAACAGGTATATTAAAGTCACCTAATATGATGGATGGGATGTTAGATGAAAGAAAGTAAGGAAGCCAGGCAGCAAAGTTGTCCAGAAATTGTGCAGTTGGTCCTGGTGGTCGATATATAACAGCAATGCAGAGTGAAACAGGAGAAAAGAGCCTAATGCAGTGAGCCTCAAATGAGGAGAATGATAGAGAGGGAACAGGTGGAAGAACTTTAAAAGTACAGCGGGGAGACAGAAGCAAACCTACCCCACCTCCAGGTTTGTTACCAGGTCTGGGAGTATGAGTAAGGTGTAGGCCCCCATAGGACAGGGCAGCAGGTGAGGCAGTGTCAGTAGGAGAAAGCCAGGTTTCAGTAAGTGCGAGTAGGTTAAAGGAATTTGCAATGAAATGGTCGTGTATAGCGGTGAGTTTGTTGCAAACAGATCTGGCATTCCAGAGAGCACATGAAAGATTAACTGGGTTTTTGGGTATAGGAGTAAGTGTTCTATACTGTTTGAATTTGCTCCGGAGAGAAGGAGCTCGTGGTCGTGTTATAACTGGGATGGGGTAAGGGCCAGGGTTTGGGGAAATGTCCCCAGCTGCCAGCAATAGAAAGGAAAGAAAGACTAAGTGAGAGTGGGATTTATAAGTCCTTGGTTTGTATGAAAAAGAGGAGCTTTGTGGAATAGCTAAACAGAGTACTTTATATACTTCATGTGTGGAGAGGGAAGGAGAGGAGAGAAGAGAGGCTGAGATTTGTATAGAAGTGGGATTAGTCGGAGGAGGTAGTGAAAAATGCTTTATGAAGCATGAGAATGAAAGAAGGAGAAATGCAGGATAAAGCATGTTTGGAGTAAGAAGTAACAAACTAGCAGGTACAAAAAAAAAAAAAAAGTTATGAGCTTTCGTAGAGACTATGTGCCCTCTAGATGTCTGACTACAGCTACCAACAGCCTAAGATTGAGAGTTGTACCCTACAATTTCTGGTCAGACCCATTTGGCAGTGCCTGCAGTAACACACGTGCGGTTTTGCACCAAATGTGGGTTTAACAGACACTGTACACAAATGTAATTGATTCTAATAATGTGGAATGCTGAAACATAGGATGTTATGCAACTGCTCTTCCTGAAGCTGCAAACTTCACCATGCTATTTAAAGCAGAACCAGCCCTAAAATACTTTACCATGCTAAAGAGTTTCTCATTTTGCTTAAAGGGATACTGTCATGGGGAAAAAAAATTTTCAAAATGAATCAGTTAATAGTGCTGCTCCAGCAGAATTCTGCACTGAAATCCATTTCTCAAAAGAGCAAACAGATTTTTTTATATTAAATTTTAAAATCTGACATGGGGCTAGACATTTTGTCAATTTCCTAGCTGCCCCCAGTCATGTGACTTGTGTCTGCACTTTAGGAGAGAAATGCTTTCTGGCAGGCTGCTGTTTTTCCTTCTCAGTGTAACTGAATGTGTCTCAGTGGGACATGGGTTTTTACTATTGAGTGCTGTTCTTCGATCTACCAGGCAGCTGTTATCTTGTGTTAGGGAGCTGTTATCTGGTTACCTTCCCATTGTTCTTTTGTTTGGCTGCTGGGGGGAAAAGGGAGGGGGGTGATATCACTCCAACTTGCAGTACAGCAGTAAAGAGTGATTGAAGTTTATCAGAGCACAAGTCACATGACTTGGGGCAGCTGGGAAATTGACAATATGTCTAACCCCATGTCAGATTTCAAAATTGAATATAAAAAAAATCTGTCTGCTCTTTTGAGAAATGGATTTCAGTGCAGAATTCTGCTGGATCAGCACTATTAACTGATTCATTTTGGAAATTTTTTTTTTCCCATGACAGTATCCCTTTAAGGAGGGGGTTTGAGGGTAAATACAGTATATACTTTATGCTCTATGCAGGGAGGTACTTGATAATACACCACACTGTTTTTCTGATTATCCAAAGTTAAAAAAAAAAATCCAGCGCATTCCCTTTCTTTCCTTCTATGTATCCATTTGCATGTGTTCTTTACAGAAATCAATAATTTCATTAATAATGATTTGATTGGTCTAAACTGGTTTATGGGAGTACCCAGCAGTTTCTCTTTGCAACTTGGGCCAGTAAACAAAATCTGGGAGATTGCGGAAGTGCGGAAGATGTGAATTGCCCCAAAGAGGGGTATGTGGAGAAATCAGAAATGGGGTGATTTTAAACAAGCGTGAGGCTATTTGCCAGGCCATATATGGCGCTCGGAGAACAGGAGGCAGTGGGTTTGAATCCTTCAGTTTACGCATGGGACAGTGGGTTAAAGACTCGATTGATCCTAATATTAATGCATGTAGAAGCATATTGGGATTTTCAGCGTTGAGATTAAACCACTCATGAATGTGGGACAATTGGGCTACTATGTAATACATCCATAGATCAGGAAGACCAAGACCACCATTTGATGCTGGAGCTGTAAGAGATTTCCAGGAGATCCTAGCCTGTTTCCTGGCCCATATAAAGATTAGCAGTGGCGTGTTGAGACTTTTCATGATTTTTAATGGTTTGGAAACAGTTCCCTAAGCCTGGCCCCTTGCTCTCCTACTGATCTGTCAGACTACTTTGCTGAGCTGGCTGACTACTGTTACTTTGTTTCAACAGCAAACTGTCCTTCACTCATCCTTCAAACCCCACAATTCCCTGCACACATGATTTCAATAAGGACTGGAACATTACAATGCAATGCATTGTGGGTTATGTAGTTCCTGCATGCTGTCTGTAAGCTGTGGAGAAGTTACAATTTGTAACATCTGTGTTTTAGTCCCTCCTTCCCTGCCAGGATTTCAAATAATGCAGAAAGAGAAGAACTGGATTTCAGCATAGAAAATTGCATTTATTCATACTTTTTGAAGAAACAGGTAACTGTGATGGGTATATTAGGGGGTTCTGTGTTATTTGGGCCTCTTTTATCAAATTTTGGTTTTGAAGCCAGAGTTCCCCTTTAACTGTTGCCGGCAGCGTGTCACTTATTCATAGCCAAGTATTGCCATTGCATTTAAAGTCCTAAACCCTTTCAATTGAGCTTTTGTATTTCTTAGTGTTTTAAAGGATGAGCTATGTCAAATTACAAATAATTCTGTTTCATATGTTCAAGTAGATATCGTTTGTTTTATACACCAGTATGTAATATGGAGGCCAAGAAATCAGGGCTCCTTTAGAAGGTTGATAGAGCTGTCTTTAGAGTGAGCAAGAGAAGTTAATTGATCCCAGGCTAAAGTGCTGCGCGGAACCAATTTCTAAGACCCGCAGCCCGCGACCCGAACCGCAACCTGCATATTTACCCACTTTGATCCGCTACCTGACACGGTGACGTCATCAAAAGTGGTCCGGGACAGAAACAAGTTTTGTAAAACTTTAAAAGGAGTAAAATATAGACAATAAGACCCGCGACTCTGCAGACCCTAGACTCCGCAGACCTGCGTGTATATACCCGCACCTGAAAATCCTCCCCTCATTCCGCAGGGTGCCCACTTTTTTTTGCGGGTAACCCGCGGGTACCTGACCCGCTTACAGAACTCTATCCCAGGCCCACTTTTTTTCTGGTAAAGATGGGCTTGTATTTTTAACCCATAAATTGGCTGATTTAACAGCTTATTGAAATATTAGTAATACATTTTTTTTTGCTGATATCCTCTGACTGTTGAAAGCTGTTGTATTATAAGAATTGAGGACCCCCCTACATTATATTGTTATTTGCTGCATTGTTAGCTTTTAACATTAAATAATCATGGGCAGTACATTGCCAGGTTTAAAAGTGCTACATTTCTATTGAATGAAATCTTGCAGTGTGCGCACACAATGGCAAACAAACACATGGAACACACGGCATATTATTCCCTTAAAACAATGCATTGTTTGTTTGTTCTTATTTCATGGCCTAACATTGTGCTCTGCTATGTGGGAAATCTGTGATCAAGTGCCCCTGTGGTGTGAAAGGAAACCTTTCCAACGCTGTATTGTTTTCCACTTGGAATATACTTTAAATGTAGGTAATTATCAAGATGGGATAAACAATGGGGAATAACAGAGGAGAATGTGACTTTGATCCACTCAAAAAGGTACATATAGCAGCTGTACGTTCTCCAAAGAATGTGCTGGAAACCGAACAAATACTATGAGCAGAGCAGTCCCCATCATTCTTTATTTATAACACTGTATGCTGGCCGGGTGGATATCAAGTACAGAGGAGACGTAGCAAGATATTTATTGCTCTAGCACCACAGGCCCACAGTGAAATTCTCTTTTATCTTTGTCGCTTTCAAAGAAAATGAAGATGACAGCCTGCATGCTACGCCCAGTTTGCCGCCTTTGGGGCCTACTCACAAATCTGGGTCTGCGTACCAGTGGCCATTGGCCTGGATTGCCACTTCAGTCAGTATCTTGACTATATAGCCCTTGGATTCATTGGTTGGATATCATTGAAGTTATCCAATATATATGGCCAGGCATAGATAGTTGCTTTCATCTTGCAGGTTCAGAGAGTTAAAATTATGAGCAACCACAAATTAGGGACATCTTATTGAGTGTTCAGCAACGTTCTCGCTCACTGCTTATCTGACTTTATACAAGAGTTAGATCTGCAGTGTTGGTTGCAGCTCTCCAAACGAGCGAATCTTTCACCCAATATACCCATCTAAGGTTGACAATATCCGGCTTTAATCCATTGTTGGCACTAGGGTTAAATGATGGGATTCAAATGGTGGGAATTTGAGCCATCGGAGTGAGAACAACATCAACTAGTCATTGTGGTCTCAGATCTGACTAGAAAATCAAAACTGACATCTGCCCGATTCTTGATCAGATGGGTCTGTCAGAGGTCTCCATACCGTAAACTTGAGAGTTTCCCCCCTTATTTATGAGTATATAGCACATTTTCTTATGTTCCCCAATCTGTCCCTGATAAGAGCAGGACCATGGTTGCAGAAGAACTAAATTAATTCTTAGGCCCACCTTGTCTACTATGCTCCCCTTGTATTTTGATCCCTGGGCTTTCATACCATAGAAAATTGAGTTACTTTTGGATTTCTTTCTCATTGTGAATCTCTTTATTCCCTATTCGCAGACTCTCATTTGCCGAGTGCTGCAAGTTTCAAGGGACTCTGCAGTCTCATACAGATTGCAATCGGATTTTGATGCTTGGTGCTGCAGGCATTAAAGACATTGCTCAAGGTCACAAGGTGATGACATGGGAATGAAACCCAAGTTTCTTTGATTAAGCATTTACTATTCTAGCTCTGATCAGGAATTTCAGAAAACTGAGACAAATATGTTATTTGTTAATGTAGCATTGGGGTGACCAAAATATAGATCAGGATCTATCAGTAGACCTTTAGTTGGTGATCAGTAGATCTCAAGACACTGTCAACAAAAAGCTTGTCTAAATCACCCTCCTCTTACAAATCATTGTTTAAATAATATTTTCCATGGAACAGAATGCTACAATGCTTTTATGGATGTAGATCATAATGGGACATCATCACTAAAAGTAGACCTCGCATTAATAAAGTATTGGGCACTCCAGCAGGACTCTCATATTTATGGCTGTAGGAAAACAACGAACCAGAGTTAGACGGGGCCTCCTAGTGTCCACCAGAAAACTTGACTTGGAAAATTCACTCTGTATCAGAGCAGTCTGTTGTTGAGCCACAAAATGACAACTCAAACCCTCTGCTACATTCCCTCCCTGCTGTGGAACCTTGCTGGAAGACTTTGCTGGCTATATATAGCTACTGCAATGGCTCCTTTATTATCATGCAGTAGGTATAACATGAGCATTGTGAGGAGCCTGAGGTTGTCACTGCTCATGCTGAGGGATCTTTTTATATACATTTGAGTGCATTATGCATGCCCTGTGCAATAGATTATAGTCTTCCAAACCATATTAGGGAGAAAATAAGCCTATACACACACCTACCCGATTCCACACACTGAAAAGAATACATTATAGTCTGTGGCCTTGCTGGGACCAGAGTTCCCTACCCCTTAGGCTCACTGTGTAAAGCAACCCCACTCTGGGAGTTCAAGTCTCTCTGTTTTTAAAGTGGGCGGTACACAGTTTCTCTAAAAAGCAAGACAAAAGAAGGGAAAGTATAATCACTAATTAGAATATTCAGTAATTGTTTCAAGTCAACTGAATACAGTGCGCCTGCTGGGACATCATATCCCCTGTTTTATCCTATTGACCCAGTTCTCACACACACACACACACACACTGGAGACAGTAGGCTAACTAATGAAAATATAATGTACTGTTGTGCTGCACTGGTAAAACCGATGTGTTTGCTTCAGAAGCTTTTATAAACAAGCTACTGTGTAGCTATGGGGGCAGCCATTCAAAGCTGAAAAAGGATTAAAGGCACAGTATACACAGCAGATAACAGATAAGCTCTGTTAAATGCAATGGATTCTTATCTGTTATCTCTGTATCCTGGGCTTGAATGGCTGCCCCCTTGGCTACAGAACAGCTTGTTTATATAAACTATATATGTGTTTCTGAAACAAACACACCAGTTTTACCAATACAAGGCAACAGTATATTATATAGTCATTCCTTTAAAACACTTTAATTTTTTGATAATATTCCTTTAAGGCCACATCAGGTGATGCAGTCAACCTAGCAGGGCCTAACCTTTTGGGCATTGTCCTATGCACAGCATCTGGTCTCCTTATATAATTTAAATAACACTGTAATTGATTTACACAAGAAACCAAGTTTTGCTGTTACCATAGGTTAATTGAGTTCTAGAAGATGTGCAACATAGAAGGGAATGGTCCATGTTTTCGGAGGGAATAGGATTGTAAATATAACAAACATCCTCCCGTGCTGGTGTAATTTGGCTGCCAGTGTAGCCTATAAATAGGAATTCTGCACAGAAGATTCTGCATGATTCATGATTTGAACTCAAGGGCAATTGTCTTTGTCAAAATATTTTCTTTGGAAGCCCTCTCAGATATTCTCCGCAAGAATTTCCCACTTTCATGTACCTTTCTGCCTTTCCCAGAAAGTGTCGGCGTAGCAGTTTTGCTTTGAATCTGACCGTTCTTCTATCTGGACTTTTTTTGTTTTGTTAGCACCGTAACAATAGTCAGGACAAGAGGGTTGGCTCCCTTCCTATTTAATGATTTTCATCTAGAGTACAGTGACTTAAAGGGACCTTACACTGACGAGTTATGGATGTGGAAAACATGATATGAACTGCTCATTTCTGCTTGCTGAGTTAAAGGACCAGTAACATCGAAAAATTCAATTGTTTTAAAGTAATCAAAATGTAACGTAGTGTTGCTCTGCACTAGTATAACGGCTGTATTTGTTTCAGAAACACTACTATTGTTTATATAAATAAGCTGCTGTGTAGCCATGGGGCAGCCATTCAAAAGAGAAAAGGCTCAAGTTACACAGCAGATAAGCTCTGTAGAATATAATGTTTCTGTTATCCACTATTTAACCTGTGCCATATAGCCTTTTTTCAATTTCCGCCATTGCTACACAGCAGCTTGTTTATATGAACTATAGTAGTGTTTCTGAAGCAAACACATCAGTTTTACCAGTGCAGGGCAATAGTACATGATATTTTCATTACTTTTTTTTGGTGTTACTGTTTCTTTAAACAACCGTACGGTGCGCTCTTGTACAAGACATGTTTTGTTTCACACAAAAAAAGCAAGCTCAACCATTTTTGAAAGCCTACCAATGGAGCAGAGTCCTGCTAAAAGCAACCAGTGGTGTGTACTGTGGGAACGTACCTGAAAGTGAAGTATGGTTAGATCTATACACAGGCCAAAGTTGGGTGTGCAGATTACATTCTTACATTTAAAGGAACAGTAAAGTCAAAAAAATTGTTTTTTAAGTATCGTATATACCCGAGTATAAGCCGAGTTTTTCAGCATCCAAAATGTGCTGAAAAAGTCTACCTCGGCTTATACTCGGGTCAGTGGGCAGTAGCTGAGATTGTAGTCACTTTTAATCATTCCTATACCAACAGTTCACTTGGGGAGAGACTGCAATATCCCACAATGCCCTCTGTTGGTTATATGAAAGAATAACAGTGCGCCCTCTGTTGGTTAAATCAAAGAATAACAGTGACTGCAATATCACACAGCGCCCTCTGTTGGTTATATGAAAGAATAACAGTGCGCCCTCTGTTGGTTATATCAAAGAATAACTGACTGCAATATCACACAGCACCATCTGTTGGTTATTTGAAAGATTAACAGTGATGGCAATATCACACAGCGCCCTCTGTTGGTTATATGAAAGATTAACAGTGATGGCAATATCACACAGCACCCTCTGTTGGTTATACGAAAGATTAACAGTGATGGCAATATCACACAGTACCCTCTGCACATGGTAGTGGGACAGTGGGACAATGCACACAGTAATCCGTTTGGCAATTCTCCGTCACCATCAACTTTGCAAAGAAGTCCGGTTGATCGCTGGGGGGGTCTCTTTGGCAGAATATGCGCTGCTGGGAGACAGGGCTGTAGTTGTGTCTAGGCTTATACTAGAGTCAATAAGTTTTCCCAGTTTTTGTAGGTAAAATTAGGTACCTCGGCTTATACTCGGATCGGCTTATACTCTAGTATATACGGTAATACAAATATAATGCAGTGTTGCCCTGCATTGGTAAAACTGGTGTGTTTGCTTCAGAAACACTACTATAGTTTATATAAAGAAGCTGCTGTGTAGCAATGGGGGCAGCCATTCAAAGGAGAAAAGGCTCAGGTTACACAGCAGATAACAGATAAGCTCTGTGGAACATAATGGTGTTATCTGATATCCACTATTTAACCTGTACCATATAGCCTTTTTTTCAATTTCCGCCATTGCTACTCAGCAGCTTGTTTATATGAACTATAGTAGTGTTTCTGAAGCAGACACATCAGTTTTACCAGTGCAGGGCAACACTACATGATCTTTTCATTACTTTAAAACACTTTTAGTTTTTGGTGTTACTGTTCCTTTAAAGCAGACATGCATGATCCTCTTCATATAAAATAACCTTTAATATGCAGATTATTTAGGTGTCCTGTGTAGAGCATTCTATGCCATTATGATGAGCATTTAATGCAAAATCTATTTATGTTAAATATACATATCTACCGACTATGCCTTTCAACATGGCCACTTTCCATGCCCATAGCACTCAAGGGAGTTATAATTCTCTTGGCCTTTTAGCATTTGGCGTAATATTCAGCTATTCTTTTACTTTGTCTGGGCTTAGGCTGTCCGCTTATTAGGTAATTACTTGTTCAGAAACAAGTACAGTCTGCAGCATGTATCTAACGTCATTTCTAATTAGTCATTCAGCGTTAAGTATTTGTGCTGCTTTAAAGGGGGAATGTTCTCTGTACCTAAATGATCTTAAGGAAGCCTGGTCAATTAACTCTGTTTTATGGTGTCTATCAGTATGACGTACTAACAAACCTCAGGGCATTCATTGATGATGCATATCACTGAAAGATTTCCGGCTATTGATCTGGAGACAAAGTAATTTCAGATTTCTGTGCATTATCTTCCTGCGGCTGAGCCAGTGTGAGAGCTCAGCAGATGCCAAGTTTGTCCTTGTGAAATATTCAGAGAAACAAATGTACTGGAAAGTCATCTGATCCCTGTTACCCTTATCCAGTAACAGCTGCTCTGTCTCTCCTAAGAAACCGTAGCCGTAATCACTGCTAAAGACAACAAAATACCCTTATACCTTCATTGTTCCAGGCCTGATAAGTAGAAATGAATGCTACCATTTACATATAAAAGTTCTGTAGTTGATGTTGGGGATGCAATAACTTGGAAAGAATCAACACGAGCTAAGATTCAACTGCATACATAACTGTTGCCATTTTAAAAGACTGGTTGGCAGTGATAATTTTTTCCCACTGTAGGAAATCACAGTACAGAGAATGGGTGCAAAAGCTATGTAACAACTGCTGTTAATTGGGACTCTTTTTTTAGTTGAGCACAAAAAAATATTTGTTTCCTGCCAAATGTTTAAGCTTAAATGCTGTAAAAACAGAAAAATACGGAGTACAGTACTGGTAAGCCCATATATATGCCCTCCTTCTTGTAGAATCGTTCTTAAAGGACAAGGAAAGTCTAAAATAGAATAAGGCTAGAAATGCTGTATTTTGTATACTAAATATAAACATGAATGTACTGCAACACAAGCCTAATCAAACATATGATTTATGCTTTCAAAGTCATCTTGTAACTTTGTTAAATATCTTTGCAAGACTAAGACTGTGCACATGCTCAGTGTGGTCTGGGCTGCTTAGGGATCATCATAAACAAAGCTGCTTGAGTTCTGCATGACTGGGAAGTAAGGCGGGGGCTCCCCCTGCTGTTCATAAGTATGATTGTTTCCCTGCAGAGCAGTTAGGGACCATCTGACAATTCCTATCCACAGCAGTAAATGAAGGGAGAATGTCACTGCAAACAGTCAGGTTTCTTATAAAAACGGTACACATTTTTTAATTAAAGTATATTGGAGATAGGTTTCTTTTACATTAAAGAAAGTAAAAATGGGATTTAATTTTTTTGCCTTTCCTTGTCCTTTAAGGATATTAACCACCAACAGTAAAGCTGGCCATACGTGCCTAGATTTGCTTGAGCAGTGAATGATTTGGACTCTGACTAGTCAGGGGGCTGCTTAATTCAATTCTTCTATCCTGTTAGATGGCAAATTATCTGCCCTGATGGAGAATTTTTATCAGTTGTCCAAAAGTGCAGAGACTCAAGAGACAAGCGGAACAATAAAAAAGTGGGTTGGGCAACTGGTCTGAGAATGGTACAGACCTTGTGTGAGCATCTTAAGTTGTGGCTTATTTCATTTATTATACCTCTGTTCCTGTCCCAAGCACACCATTTAATGGCTGATCTGTTCTTTCTACAGCTTCCACACCAGCCAGCAGTGTAAACAAGAAGCGGGTTGCTCCCATCCACAACTGCACCTGGGAAAAACCAAGCGCCATCATGTCAAACATTACCATAGACCCCGACGTCAAACCCGGCGAGTATGTCATCAAGAGCCTATTCGCTGAATTTGCAATACAAGCAGAAAAGAAAATTGAAGTTGTGATGGCGGAACCATTGGTAAGGATTTTTTCAAATACCCCTAGTGAAACTTAAAGGAGCAGTGACATCAAAAATCCATGTATTTTGCCTACAAGCTGTTATAATTTCATACCTAGAGCAGTTAGGACAAAATGTAAGTAATTTATGTGCTATCTTGTGGTAGTTTATTTAAAAGGATTCTGTCATGATTTTTATGATGTCGTTTTTATTTATAAATTATACTGTTTACACTGCAAATGTATTCACTCTTCAATATAAAATTTAATTCCTGAACCAGCAAGTGTATTTTTTTTTAGTTGTAATATCGGTGTGTAGGCAGCCATCTCAGGTAATTTTGCCTGGTCATGTGCTCTGAGAAAGAGCCAGCACTTTAGGATGGAACTGCTTTCTGGCAGGCTGTTGTTTCTCCTACTCAATGTAACTGAATGTGTCACAGTGGGACCTGGATTTTACTATTGAGTGTTGTTTTTAGATCTACCAGGGAGCTGTTATCATGTGTTAGGGAGCTGCTATTTGGTTACCTTCCCATTGTTCTGTTGTTAAGCGGTGGGGGGGGGGAAGGGAGGGGTTGATATCACTCCAACTTGCAGTACAGCAGTAAAGAGCAACTGAAGTTTATCAGAGCACAAGTCACATGACTGGGGCAGCTAGGAAACTGACAATATGTCTAGACCAATGTCAGATTTCAAAATTAAATATAAACAAATCTGTTTGCTCTTTTGAAAAATGGACGTCAGTGCACAATTCTGCTGGAGCAGCACTATTAACTAATGCGTTTTATAAAAAAAAAAAATTTCCATGACAGTATGCCTTTTAATGGTCAAGTCTCCCTCAACAAAGTCGACAAAGGATCAACTTATTCGCTGCCTCCTGCATCTTTTATTACCTTTAGACTAATGGCTAGCAGGGCATTTTCTCTGCTGCCTTACATATCATGTGTGTGCACTGACAAGCATGGGACCAGTCTGTAAGCGCACACATGTGGATTTATAGTTAGTATTTTTATCTGTAAAAATTCACTTTGTGAACCAACAGTCAGATCCCATGCTTGTCAATCTCCACACAAGATGTTTAGGGCAGCAGAAATGTCCTGTGTGCCATTACCCTAAAGGTGATCGCATACATCAGCAGCAATTTTCATAATTCCAAGTGCACAAATTGTTATTTGCTATGACCCTTATGGCTGAGATTCCAGCTGTCTTTATAGAATATAGTTAATATGAAAGTGGGATGAGCCCCTATTTAAATAATAATAATAATTTAATCAATTGTTTACATCACAGCAGGATTTGTTAGTTTGAAGCTGGCCATGCCTGGGGCCCATACTGTCTCTTAGACTGTCTGGGGTTTATCTATACATGTCTTTATGGAGAGGTGGCAGCTCCATGCTGATTACTTTGCCAAGAGATTGGAAGTGTGGATATTTTTTTGTGAAGTGTGTTCTGTTACTAATGGAATTCAAATTTAAAACCCGAGATATTGTCTTATTTTGATAGTGTTTCCCCACAGGGCTATGGGGCTTGTCCCAGTTTTGTTCAGTTATAGGTGAATGCTGTGATTGTGTGAATGCATCCACCATAAAGTCATAATTTGTAGTTCTACAATGCTGCCACCATCCAACCCAACTGAAGGCATATAACTATAGCACACATTAAAGGGCAGTTCCAGTACACTGTGAAGAAAGGAAGGGCATAAGTTTGTGACCCCAGGTGACGCCAGCTGGCTGTTAATTCTAGGGATGCACCGAATCCACTATTTTGGATTCGGCCGAACCCCCGAATCCTTTGCGAAAGATTCGGCCAAATACGGAACCAAATCCAAATTCTAATTTGCGTATGCAAATTAGGGGTGGGGAGGGGCTAGAATCTAAATCATTTTCGGAAGTCGCCCAAATTTCCTCTTGAGGCTACCTAGGGCGACTTTGGGAAAGGAAGCACTCCGAGTGCCATCCCGCCGGCGATTTAGATTCTAGCCGGCAGGGAGGCAGTTTGGGGGGGATTAGTTGCCTGAAGAAGAGGCGAATTGTCGCCGTGCGACTGAATTTTCCCGAATCTTCTCGTCTGTCTCTGCCCTTAGAATGATTTCAGCACATATTGCAGTGCAGTTCATACAGTCAACCTCTGGCTCACTTTACAAAAGACACCAAAAGTCATTTATGATTGGAGCAAAGCACCAAATTCTTCTCCAATTATGGGATTACGGAGCACTTTTAATCCCAAAATCTCTATGCTATTTTCCCACACATTTTTGTTAAATATGTCTACTGCTGTTATGCATGCACTGCCACATTGTATGTTTGGAAATGAAATAGTCAGAACATTGCAGCTATGACATGAAAGCTCTAAGTTTGGTATTAATACTCCACTAGGATTCCACATAAGCAAAACGGCAGCATCCTCAATGCAGTGGCTTAGTAGGTGCCATAAGCAGCCATATCCTTAAAGGAATTGTTCAGTATAAATATAAAAACTGGATAAATAGATTGGCTGTCCAAAATAAAAAATGTTTTCAATATAGTTAGCCAAAAACGTAATGTATAAAGGCTGGAGTGACTGGATGTATAACAGAACAGAACACTACTTCCTGCTTTGCAGCTCTCTTGGTTTCCACTGATTGGTTATCAGGCAGTAACCAATCAAAGACTTGAGGGGGGGGGGCACATGGGCCATAACTGTTGCTTTTGAATCTGAGCTGCATGCTAAGGATCATTTACAAACTCACTGAACAGATATGTCCCATGTGCTGAAAAGCAGGAAGTAGTGTTCTGGCTATTATGTTACACATCCAGTCACTCCAGCCTTTATACATTACATTTTTGCCTAACTAACTATATTAGAAACATTTTTTTATTTTGCACAGCCTGTCTATTTACCTAGGTTTTATTTTTACTCTGAACTGTTCCTTTAAAACCTATACACAATTATCCATGGGAAAAGGAGTGATGAATTCCAGTCAAACGCAGTGGGTTGCTGAAAAAACTTTACACTTGACGAAGAGCACAGCTCGAAACATGTAGTGTTAAATAAAAGCACTGTTTTTGCAGCAACCCACTGCGTTTGACTGGAATTCATCACTCCTTTTCCCATGTGTTATTGGCTTCATTGGACGGAAGCATAGTGATCGAACAGTCTAACCGAATCCAATCTATTTGCCTTGAACACAATTATCCATGTCCCCTCCAGTGTCTGTTGCTACTTCAGTCCTTTCATACTGTAGTTGTGGGTAGGGAACATGTGGGGATAGTTTTGATCCCTGTGCACAGACAGAATGTAAAGAGAGCTCAGAACATTGCTTTTCATTAAGTTCACACATTGCAATTCAAACAACGTTATAGCTTGGCACCTAAGCATTGCTTTTTCCTCTGACAGTCTCAAGCAATAGAATGACGTACAGTCATGGTTATGATTTTTCACCCCTATAGCTAGTCCCGGAATGACCAAGTACAGGTATGGGATCCGTTATCCGGTAACCTGTTATCCAAAAAACTCAGAATTACAGAAAGGCAGTCTCCCATTTTATCCAAATAATCCAATTTTTTTTTTAATTATTTCCTTTTTCTCTGCAAAAATAAAACAGTACCTTGTACTTGATCCAAACTAAGATATAATTAATCTAGTAGACTAAAGGTATGAAGATCCAAATTACGTGAAGATCCGTTACGGGAACCATTCTCGTATTGATTTTGTGTCACTCCAGTAAGATTAGCACCAGAACATTACCAGAATTGCCCTAATTGTTCATGGGCACAACCCTGAGAATTAGTCTAAACCTAACTTTTACACTCCAAACACAATATACTGTAACTAATGTTGCCACCTGGCCGGTAAAAATGATGGAAAAATAGGAAAAATCCAAGGTTACTGTGGTTCATTCCCTTTGCCGGTTCGAATAATCCATTCTCCTTCAGATAAACAGCAGTTAAACTTGTGTAGATAAACCAGCGCTATAAGCTCGGGATAGACAGAAAAATGATAATATATAGTGTAGCATTTCTAAATTATTTGTTACACCCCCAGTGAAGTTGGGGTTAATTATTATTGGGCATAGTGTCTATTTCCTTCACCTGTGGGATTCATTTGCCCTTTAACCAAACTTTGTAAGTGGCACAGAATTTTATACTGATTAACAACTCTTCTCGCACTCCCTGGCCTTCGTGTTGATTGCCCGGTGCACGGTGACGGGGGGTCGGCACCCTCCAACATCCAATGGGTAAGAAATCACTGGCACTCAAAGGGCAGGTGCAAGCTGAACGTTGCTTTTTCTGTGAATAAACGCAAGGGCTTGTCCCTGCTTGCACCTGCCCTTTGAGTGCCAGTGATTTCTTACCCACAGAATTTTATACTCACAGACGTTTAAGAATATTGTTTGCATTGTAAATAGTTGTTGCCCTTTTTAAGCGTTGTTGACATCCATCCATGTGCTCAACATCGTGTAAAAAAACGTTTAATAAATAATTTAAAAGAGAAAATTGCACTCACATAGATATGCTTGAAATTCGCACGTAAAAAGTCAATCCGTGGGTATTTCCAGCCCCAGTGTTTTCACTCCACGGTAAAAATGATGGTTGATCCCAGTGTTATTAATAGGGTAAAAAATGAAATATATAGGAAGGTCGGTATTTTTTTCCGGAAAAGGTGGCAACCCTAATTGTAACTATGCAAAAGAAAATAGTCAGGTACATAAATTGTCAGTATAACAGCATAACAGCACCCTGAGCTTGTCATCCATCAACCCACAAGGTCTTTTTTATGCCCAATAAGAGCAGCTAGAACCTGTCGGTGCAAGAAGTGGCTGCCAGCACAATGGCCAATTGAGAATTGCTTGAAAGAGGAATGTTACTGCCCCTGTGCAGCAGCTGCTGAGCACTACATGATCCTAGTCCTTATCTAACCAAGTTGTTGGAGAGGCCAGCATAGAATCCTACTCTGGCTATCTCTGATCACTCTCCTGCGAGGGGCAAGCTGGGAATTTCAATGTGATGATAATATAAGCTCAGCAAGAGGTATTTGTGAGGCAAACTATAAATTCGGCTCAAGCGTGGACTAGTTAGGGCAATGGCCTTTCATGTTTGCGACCCTAAGGTGGCAACTGGTTAATCTTTGGACAATTCATGTTTTTAGCTTATTGTGTCTCTTAAGAGATTCTGACACTAAAATTTACTCTTCAGTATATTAATGTATATTAAAAGTTCCCTATAGGTCACTAGTTTTTTTTTCTCTGATAGGGCTGCTTTTGTAAGTACCGTATATACTAGAGTATAAGCCGTCCCGAGTATAAGCCGAGGTACCTAATTTTACCTCCAAAAACTGGGAAAGCTTATTGACTCGTGTATAAGCCGAGGGTGAGAAATGCAGTAGCTTCTGGTAAGTTTCAATCTCGTTTTTGGATGACTATTCTTAGGCGCCGGCTACTATTCTGAGGCACGGGCGAATATTCTTAGGCGCCGGCTACTATTCGAAGGCGCCGGTGAATATTCTTAGGCGCCGGCTACTATTCTAAGGCGCTGGCGAATATTCTTAGGCGCTGGCGACCGTTTTTGCGCTTGACCCGAGTATAAGCCGAGGTAGAGTTTTTCAGCATATTTTGGGGGCTGAAAAACTCGGCTTATACTCGAGTATATACGGTAATTGGAACTTGAAGTTCCTAAACCTGTTTTGGCAACCTGATTGTCCCTTCTCAACCTGCCATTTAGGGGTTCTAATGCCACAAATATGGCAGCCCCCTCATAGAGGAACATGGGGGATCAGGTAGGTAATGTAAGAGCTTCAGTAAAATATTTTTATAGCAAAATTATAAATAGCACATAAAGACAATGTTATGATGGATGTAAAAAATGTTTAATTTCTGGTGTCCGTAGCGCTTTAAAGTTAGGCAGTGAGTGGCTAAGTGGTTAGAGTGCTGTAGTGTAGTATGTGTGCACTTAAAATCCCCTAATGCCTTTCAGCGGCTGAGCAATCTTTTGTGTAATTGGATTTTATCCTTCATACTTTAAATAATTCTAATATCTTTCCATAAGGGCCAGTGTTGAATCTGTAAAATAATAATAAAGCTAAGTTGTACCTCTGAGAGTAATAGTAATAGTCATCCATAAAGCATAAAGTATGTTTGCATAAAGTACATTTGCTTATACATACAGAGATTATTGAGACTTGCAATCATTTTTCAAAATTGGTGTTCCTGTGTTCTTGGTGCAGAACATACTGTAGGTCTTTAGGGAGGTTCAGCAGTAATGCTTTATTTTGCCTCAACATGCCATTGCCACATTTGTGTATCTGACATGTCATAAAAAGATTTTGCTGGTGTGTACACACTGGGTGGAGCCTGTTTCACTAGGAGAATCTGCTAAATTTGTAACAAGTCCAAATGGAGAAAAAACATTAGGGTAATTCCTGGTATGATTTGTTGTCTGTAGCGTTATCCAAGCAGAGGGTGGGTGTATGGATCCATAAACTAATACTGATATGTAGCTGTTCACCCCAGATTTGTGCACAATACACTACTGCCCTTATGTGTCTAGCAAAAGCAGTGCCTCTGAATTATACATCAGGCCCCATTTAATATTAACACCGTATAATGATGAAGCTTAACATATTTTTCTGCCAATTGATGTAGAAAATGAGATAATGTGAGAGCTGTGCTCCTCGTTTTATGGGGACAAGAGCAACCTGTTGAAAAACGTTTGCCGTTTTTTCCAAATCTTAAATGAGAGGATAGACTTTGTTTTCCTTTTATTTCCTAACAAAATAAGAATTAAACACGAACTTGGTCACTGGACAATTTAATTTGTACATTGTATTGCTAAATGTATTGTCCCATATTAATCACAATTCTTACATTATGTTATTTAGGCTTTTCCTAACCCTCCCAATGACCTTTCTCCAATAAGAATTTCCTTTCAGTGATGCAACTTACTATTATCTAACACAGGGGTCCCAAACCTTTTTTTTTTTTTTTTTTTTTTTACATCCGTGAGCCAAATTCAAATGTAAATAAAAGTTGGAGAGCAAAGCAAGCATGCAAAAAAGTTCCGGGGAGTAACCATTATGGGCTGTGATTGTCTATTCGTAGGTCTTATGTAGACTGGAAGCTTACAGGAGACTCTGTTTGGCAGTACACCAGGTTTTTAAGCTTCCAAGCCAGGAATTCCAGCCATGATATTGCCAAACTATAGCTATTCTGGGAATTTTAGTCCACTGACATTTGGGTGGAGTAAAACTGCTTGTACAAAACAATATAACGCTTATAGTCACATGTATGTGACTATGTTTTTATTATAAAGAGAATTGGCAACTCATTAGAATATTTGTGTATATCTGTTTTTTGGTTTCTCCTCTTGCCCAATATGGAGAAAAGGAGACCACAATAACAATAAGATTAGACAATGTCGGTTCAGTGAGTTTTAGGGCAGCAAAGCAATTCTCAGTTTTTTGTTAGTAGAAGAAGTGCTTAAACAGCAGAATAACACTAATCATTGCCATTGCCACGTGTCGTGGGTGTGCTGCACTGTGAAGCAGTGCACAAAAGTCTCATGTGAGAGGACTCTTCAGTGTCCATAAGAATTGCTTTTTTTTTTTGTATGAATTTGTCTACCCAAAATGTACAAAAATTCTTAAGGGGTTGTTGTTAGCCAAAATGATATTATATACTGTTGTTTTGTAGTTGCAGTTTGTTCTTTGATGGGAAAGTGTATTTCTGTATCTGTTTAAATTTACTATCTGTTAATAGTTTTGTCTTGCTTTATGGGAAGCTCCAGAGATTCTCAGGAACAGAGCACAGAGGAGGGGGCATTGTACTTACTCAACTTGCAGATCAACTAGCAGTTAGGCAGGTTAAAATTAGGGATGCACCGAATCCAGGATTCGGTTTGGGATTCGGCCAGGATTCGGCCTTTTTCAGCAGGATTCGGATTCGGCCGAATCCTTCTGCCCGGCCGAACCGAATCCGAATCCTAATTTGCATATGCAAATTAGGGGCAGGGAGGGAAATTGCATGACTTTTTGTCAGAAAACAAGGAAATAAAAAATGTTTTCCCCTTCCCACCCCTAATTTGCATATGCAAATTAGGGTTCGGATTCGGTTCGGTATTCGGCCGAATCCTTCGTGAAGGATCCGGGGGTTCGGCCGAATCCAAAAAAGTGGATTCGGTGCATCCCTAGTTAAAATAGAGTTAAAAGGTTGAACTTGATGGACGTGTGTCTTTTTTTTCAACCTAACTTAAGGTAGCCATACACGGGCAGATTAAAGCTGCCGATATCGGTTCTTCCGACCTGTCTGAGCCCATTCGTAGTATTGTAATCTGATCATTTGGCCCCATGGCTGAATGTTCGGATATATCCCATATTGCCCAGCCGTTAGTGGGCATATCGGGTTAAGATCCGCTCGTTTGGCGATCTTGCCAAACGAGCGGATCTTATAGTGTATGGCCACATTTACTATGTTACATTTAATTCCAACTAACTAGAAGTGTGAAAGTGATAATAGCACTGGCCGAAGCAGAACAAATAAAACATAAACATACCAACTGCGATGCCGTTTTGGGAAATTAAATTAAAATGAACTACAGTTTTAGAAGAACTGTATGTTGAAAACATTGTCCACTTGTTTTTTTTTTTTCTCCTGATCATTTTGATACAGGCCAAGCTAGTAGTTTCATTATGGGGGTGCCTTCAAAATAAGTTCAGTATTTTTTTCTCAGAAAATAAAAGCACCATTCTGTTAGCTTTGCTTTATGTTTTTTGTTAATGAGTCCGATATGTTTGCACTGGCACATTAACTGCGCCATAAACCCTGCCATCCTGCTGTGTCCTTGGACCTGCCCAACCACAGTCTCCTTGCAAAATAAAGAAAGTCTCGTAAGTGATGTCGCCCCCCCTCCCATCCTTCCCCCGGCAGTTATCATGTAGAATGATATAATTACTTAGAAAATGAGAATGTCTCGTGTGATATGCAAACTGTGAACAGACACGGAAAAATACTCAAATACAAGCAGGCTCAAATGGCTTGAGATTGTTATCTGACCAGCATCAATGTTGTAAAAAATGGCATTTCCATTGACAGGAACCACCCTTCTTTTTACATTTTCTATAGTTATGTGACTGGCAGTGCTGCTTGTATACTTTTCGTAACCCACGCTTGGTTTGTAATGCCCTGGGATACCATCATGATGCTTGGGACCTTGCATAAGAGGAAGAATCCCAGTCTAGATTTACTTCTACTAGACATACCATAATCTCAAAGAATGAAGAACTTCATAGACCATTGTCTCTCAAATTGCTATTGTAAGGGACTTAAAGTGTTAAAGTGTTCCACCATTACAGCAGATACAATGCAAAGCCTTGTGTGTCATGCTGTATATCCTCAAAAAAAAAAATAAAGTGCTCCTCTTATGTTGAAAATATATTTATCGTCTCAAGCCAAAGGTCTGGACTGGTGGTGACAGCACATGTTTCTGCACAACTAGGGCTTTATGTGCAGTGCCAGACTGGACCTCCTAGGGCCCACTTTTACTACAATTAATGTAGGTAGTTCTAAATTCAATATGCGTCATGTACACCTACAGTATGTTGGTAATATTACAGGGCTGATAGAACTTGTCTATGGCTGCTGCCTATCAGAACGTCCTTTGGCCCAGGCCAGTTTTCATCCTGTTTATGTGGCACTTCCAATAACTTCTCCTAAAGCTCTGCTTACGTCCTCGTTCCAATTAGTGAGTAATTGGCTAAGTACATGGAAGCACTTTGAGATGAGATGAATGATTTGTGCTTATGTTACTGTGTTTTTTATAATGAGAATATTTGAGAATCAGTCTCTCACCTACTGTCATGCCTGTCTGAATGGAGAACCTGTTTTGTTTAATTGGATTGCGGCTCTACTTCTGTTAGATGTTAGGCTATAAAGTACCCAGGTGGCAGTTACGAATGCCCTTCTTATAGATGTCAGACAGGTATCTGGCCGTATACATGAAAACTTTCCTTGTTTGTATGGCATAAAAGCATCATAAAAAGATCAGTGATAAGAAAACTGGGTTGGACTGGCTTGGGAGGTTTAAGATTGTATCTCATGTTTCAACTGCCAGAATGACTGTTGGCTTTTGCCAATTAAGGAAGGCCACTGTGGGCAGCAAATAGTAGCTTTTAGGGTGGCACCATGAAGGCCAGCTTGGGTGAGATATGTGAGTTTTTTGTTTTGGAGTGGGAGATTGAATTACTCCCCTAGTTATTCTTGTAGTGATTACCAATACAGAAGTATTTTCATGTGTCTGTTACCTTGTTATGGGCTAAACAACTGCTGGACCTCAAATTGGGGCTTGAACCGAAAGAATCTAAAAATAATTGTGACTCAGGACGTCAGTAAAAGATTTTGGAATGTGCTAGGCTGAATCATGTGAATTCCATGGAAATAAAACTTCCTAAATAAAAGTCTGTTTAATTTAAGATGTGTTTTGTTTTATGTAAAATGCTGATTATGTAGATCTGGTGTGTATTTATTATGTAAAAAAACAAAACACCAAGAACCTATTACTAGTGATCATGCTAGGAAAACCAACGTTATTACACAATTCACTTTCACAATCACCCCTGAAATGAACTGAACTCTAAGGCCCATCCCAGTTTTTCCAAAATACAGTTAATTCAGTAAATAAATTGCCAGCAATAAAATGCATTCAGATTTTTGAGGTCAACAGATTTTTTTTCTATAAATGTGAAAGGAAAATGTGCTAATGTAAACTGTAAATCCTAATGTAAAAAAAAAAAGAAAAAAAGCAACAACATTTATGTTGACCCCTCTTTTCTTTCCTTTGGGGTCCCCTCTGATTTTGCTCTGAATATAATAAAATGCCAAGAGTTTGGTACGCTTGGTTACAATTCATTATCCATATTTGTATAGGACGTGCAATGTTGTATGATCCAGCTCAGCAACCCTGAAGCAGTATTGTTGAGACCTGCAATGGGGCAGCACCAACCTATTTGTGTAAAGGTGGCCTTACACACAGAGATAAAAACTGCCGAAAGCTAATTGGCCCATGTATAGTGCCCTCTGAAGTAGAGTCCCGTTCGGGTCCATTTTTTTGGAACCCGTACCCGACTCGTACCCCCGACTTGCAACCAGGACCCACAACCCGCATTCTTACCCGCTTGGACCCGCTACCCAACCCGCAAGTACCTTATCCGCAACCCGTACCCGCTACCCGTACCCAATGACCAACAAGAATCCGGAAGTGCTCCAGAAACAAGAGGGATTCACCTCGCACACCCTGGCCTTCAGGAACTCTGCCAGGTGCTCAAATACCAGGAGGGATCGGCACCCCCCCCAAACCAATGGCATAAGAAAAAAGGCAATGGCACACTGGGCACGATCAAGCAGGGTAAACCCTTGCAGAGATTTATTTGCACACGATGCAAAGTTTCGGGGTGGTCCCCTTTGTCATGCTTGACAAAGGGGACCACCCCGAAACGTTGCATCTTGTGCAAATAAATCTCTGCAAGGGTTTACCCTGCTTGATCGTGCCCAGTGTGCCATTGCCTTTTTTCTTAATCCGGAAGTGCTGTCATTGTAAACCAGAAGTGACATCATCGGAAGTAGGCATGATTAGAAAAAAGGAGTAAAAATTGATATTGAGAAGACCCGCGGCCCGACCCGCGACCCCCAAACCTGCAGACCCGCGTCTATACCCGCACCCGGAACTTGTACCCGCAGGGTACTGCAGGTTTTTGCGGGTAACCCGTGGGTACCGGACCCGCTGCAGGACTCACTGATGTGGTCCTTGCTCCGACTTCCTTTATTTCTGTCATTGAGAACTGGTCGTTGGACTCTAGGCCCCACTATCGAATCAGCCTGTTATTACCCTCCTCGAGGTGGGCATGTGCAGAGAGATCGGCTTGATCGAGCAGATCTTTACATGAATGTTAAATTGAAAACTGCCTAAAAGAATTTTTCCTTGCAGTGGCATTATAAAATATAGTTGGCATAGAGCAAATTATTCAACCTTATGATTCTTCCTGGACTTGTTATACATACATGTATAAGAAGTCCAGGTCCAGTGTCTGCTGCTACTGGGTCTGAAATCTTTATAGGTCACCCTTGGTTTGAGGCACACACAACTCTTTAGCTGTTATATATTCATAAAAATGGTACTTTTACTCTCTAGACAGGCTACTTTCTTGAGCCCTGTATGATACTGTAGTGCTCTTTTGGCTCCAGTGGATGTGTGAGATGCCGCCCTGCTTAAAGGCTGCCAAATAATACACCAGGGGGCATGGTATTTTCATTGATGTCGCAGCCACTGTTCCTCTTCAGATACATTCCTACCACAAAGGCTTTAATTAGCACTTTGTTGTAGAAACTGTCTTAGGAGGCTCTGGTATCCACAAAGCAAATGATCACAGAAAACTATACGCAAAAAAGGGTTGCAAATCTTTGAAAGTGGAATCTGGCTTTTAAATAATGCAGTGCATACGTACAGTACAGTATAACTCCCCACTCTGATCTCACCTTGTCAGAAGGTCTAATCAGCAAGATATTACCTTCATGATGATAACAATTACAACTGACATAGAAAGTAAGAACAAGGCATGGTTTTACGCTTCATGGTCCCATGGCTAAACCCAAGCATTCTCCAGCAGGCAACAGGGAAGTATGTTGTTTCCAGTCTCCGAATTAGCATAGGCTGCAATTCACATCACACATTTCTTTTGAAATTTTCTCTTTAAATGGACATTGTAAAGGTGGCCATTGACTCAACATTTACTATCTCTCCTGCGACCATTGGTGCTTCGTTTTTATTACAGACGTGTTAGAGCTGAATCATCAGATGTACAGATAGAAACAATAGAATTCTACATATATCTGACAATTCAGCAGTAACACTGGCCGATGTTGGGGCCAAGTCTTCGGCCAATATTTGTCGGCTTGTCTCCTGCCGTGCACGCTGGATAGTTTTGTACGAAATTATCTGTGCATCAATGCCCACCACAACTACTTGTTCAGTCGAACACCCCTTTGGCTTATTGTGTTAATCTATGTTTTTTTTTTTTTTTTTTGAGCTAAAGGGGTTGTATATTAGTGATCTATTCATCTATGTTGCAAGGATCAAACATGGAGTAGCCTAATTTTCTCTTGTTTGCCCTGTTTAGCTCACAAAATAACAAGAAACATATATTTTTCATGATTAAACATGACCTGATGCAGCACCTCTCATTCTCAGAATTAAGAAAAAAGGGATCCCAGGCTCTGATGAGTAACTAGCACAATATAGAAGATGAGCAGATGTTGTGTCTGTCTTTAGATGTCTGTGTATATGTGAATTCCTGGAAGTAAACAGGAGGCTGACTGGGACCAGCCCTTTCGTGAAGCAAAGACATCAACTGTACATAAGAGGAGAAGATATGTAAATATTCACATTCCTTTGGGGCTAATTAGATCTCTGTATCTCTCCAGCTTTCCGAACAAGGGATTCAGGCAGCTGCTTCTGTGAAATCAAAGTTCCATGTATCCATTTTGGATGCACTTTATATTTTCGTGTTGTAGTTTCAGATTGCTGATTCAGCGAAATATAAAAAATTAAAGATTAAAATATTTACTAACGGGTACGCCAGCATGTAGTGGTTTTTTTTCTTCATAGCAAGTGAATTACTGGTATATCTGGATGAATGAAAATCTTCATAGTTGTATTACTGATATCTTTCTCTGTCTTTTTTTATGCAAGGGTCCCCTTTTCATTCCCCCCATTATAACTGGGTATCTATGTACTGCTCATTGAAAAGCTTGCAGCATCTCATGTTTCTTTTGTAAAATAGACAGTGTTTTGTCTCCTTACTATCTTACTTCCATCCAAATCCCTTCAGTTAGTTTTAGTCAATTCCAGTTTGGCAGTTTTTTAAATGAATTGACCAACTGTGGCTGAATATTTGGATCCCTGTTGTGATCTTTTAAAGTTGATAAAATGTAATGTGGTGGCATTGGTATTGTCACCTTAAAATGGAAATCAATTCAGCTGATGACCCTCATTGGGTATGGTCTCATGTCCACCATTGAATACTTAGGATTACAGTCAATGATATTTAATTAAGGGGTCTTTGATCCTATATTTTTGCAGAACTACAGCTACTGGTGGGACAGTCTGTTTGACTTTGAGCTCAGATAGATGGAACAATTATGTTTCCCATCTCTGGTCTGAAACTTGAAATATTGCAGCGCTGCCCATTTTACATCTGGTCTGGTGGTTAAAAAGATGGCCACCCAGAGCCTTACTTAGGACTCCTTTCTGTCTTTTTCTACAGCAAAACCACTAAGAAATTATTTTGTCTTTGCAAAAGTGCACTCAGATGTGATTGATCATAAGCTACAAGGTGGCAATGATTAGAGAAAAACTGTGATTGTCACTCCTATATTTAAAGAACATGTTATGGTTATTTCTGAACCCAATGTGTAATCATCCTATAGTTAGTCTGAGATAACTACTAGAATGTGTGTGTGCTAAAATGTTCTTTTTTTGTTCTATCAGTTGTAGTTTTTGATTCCCTGACTGTGAGCACAAATGTACAATATGCACTGCAGCAAAACATAATGTGTTAATTATACACTATATCCAGGTTAAGGTACCAAACCCTCCATCTCTGTATTATAGTAGGTGTAGCAGCTTTTCTTGGTCCAATGCAATTCTGCTATTTCTGCTAATATAACAATACAGTACTGGTTGTCAGGGTAAAGCTGGAGCCACAATAAATATTTGCACGTCTGCATCATATTCTGTACCAGCATTGGAAGTTAGGACCTTTACCATGATGTGTTTAACATGCTATTTTTGGGGTTCAATGGTTCTATAGAGAGGCACTTGGTTGTGTAGGCCTTTTGAAAAAAAAAAAAATACTTGAATGGTATGTATAAATGCTTGCATTTTAAATGGAATAATGAGGGGCATAAGTACTAAAGGGGAAAAAATACTGAAAATACAATTCATTGTAAACTGAAAGGCTACCAACTTCTGCTGTGTTCTTGAATTGCACCTGTGCAGTGAGCACAGAATAGGCATGAATCCTTGAACTTGATCAGGCAGTCTATGCCTTTATATGTATTTATCATCCAACCAGTGTTTATTCTAAGCCCCTTATTTACCTGCATTGGAATGTTCCCCACACCTGTGGCGCACATCAAGAATAGAACTGAAGATGGAGCATGCACTGGAGAAATGGAACATCCATGTGTACTCATGTGTACTCAGCCTTAAGTGTTCAGCTGCTTAATTCCATACACCAAAAATAATTAGGGATCCAAATAACTATTATCTACAAAGACAATGAAACCAGTGTGTGCTGCTCTTATTTGTTAATTATCCATCGTTGTCAGTATTTTCCCTATGTGTGGAAGCTCAGTCTTGCTGTATAAACAATATCTAATAGATCCCCTGAGCTGTGAGTGTGCAGTAAGAAGCCCATTAGGCAAGTAATGCGTGCCTTGTTTCCTCTGATGCAAGCACATTATCTCAGCCCTTCCTTAAGGCCTCTAGGGAGATGTCAACCTTCCTGTAATTTTTATTCTCATGCATTATGGTTTAAAAAATTCTCTTTCCCATGTCCTATATCTATTCCTATGCAGTCGATTCTTGTGTGGACATACTTGTATTACTAATGTAGTGGAAAGCAAAAATAAAATGAACTCTGACAGCCTGTGGCCTGGTACATTAAGTGGTGCACTGGCAGCACAGAAATAAGAAATCACTCTCCATTAATATCAAAAATAGACCGTTGTCCTCTGCTGTAAATGATCCATAGCGTTCAGCCGCATACTGCAGGTTGGAGTTCAGCCATTTCTGTTCCAAGCCCAGAAAATACAATGTTAAAAAGATGTTTGTATGTAATTGGCCAAAACAGAGCAATAGCAGCAAACGCTTTTTATTTCCTCTTACTTGCGGTTGCAATTGGGGGTAGAGGTGGAGTGAGTGCCTGACTCAAAGTAGGGAGCGTCGTTGGTCAGTGGAACCTGCAAGAGCCAGGTCTCACTTTGTTTTTTCCCGGTGTCCCCACAGCCTTGTCCGACCCTGGATCCAAGGGTCTTGGAGTTTTTGCCACCTTCTGACCAGGCAATAGCTCCAGGGTTCCCTTTGTGCCCAGTGTCAATAGGTCTAGCACACTTGTGCCTATAGAATCAAGCACAATTGCCACTCACAAGGCGAATACTGGGAATGACAAAAGGGGGGCTTCAATTGTGGCCAATTAGCAATGAAAAAATTAGCAGTTGCAAACATTTTGCCAAATGAGCCTCAATAGAGGTAGGCCATAGTAGCATCACAATTATGGGAAAAAACATGGTGTTTCCATTTGAATTTAAACTTTGCTCAGTGTGCCTTGGTTAAAGGAACAGTTCAGTTTAAAAATAAAAACTGGTTAAATAGATAGGCTGTGCAAAATAAAAAACATTCTAATATAGTTAGTTAGCCAAAATGTAATGTATAAAGGAGTGACTGGATGTCTAACCTAACAGAACAGAACACTACTTCCTGCTTTTCAGCTCTCTAACTCTGAGTTAGTCAGCGACTTGAAGGGGGGCCACATGGGACATAACTGTTCAGTGAGTTTGTAATTGATCCTCAGCATTCAGCTCAGATTCAAAAGCAACAGATATGACCGAAGTGCCCCCCACCTCAAGTCACTGATTGGTCACTGCCTTGATACATTACATTCTATATTAGAAACATTTTTTATTTTGCATGGGCAATCTATTGACTTTGTTTTTATTTTTATATTGAACAATTCCTTTATGTGACTGTGCGCTTGTGTGTGTGTATATATTTGTATCTTGTAACATATATTGTCCTATATCACTTCTGTAAGTATTTTGGGGGCTACTTCAGAATGCACTTGTCTGTGACCTTGTGCCCTCATTCAATTGTAACATTCTTATAATGTATAGTAGAGGGATTATTGCTTCTGGTTTTTGCAAGATCTGGAATCAACTGAACCCTCAAACCTTGACTGAAAAGGTTCCAAAAAAAAAAAAAAAAAGACTTTCTTGCCATATGACTTTTAGGACCTGGACAAAAACAGTCTGAAAAGGCTACAGTTGGCTCGTATTTAAATATGGATTGAGTTTCGACTGGTTGTTAGACAATATAATATATGTAAGGAAAGCTGCAGCGATGTACATCCACTCTAATGGTGCGAGTCGAGATAAATGATCCATATTATGTTGTAGTCTTGCAGCATATGCTTGGAAGCCTGTGCATTTCCATCTTTGTGCTGCCAGCATTTACACTGGTCAGCCATTGTTTCAGTACTGATCAGCCATAGATGTATAGAAAGACAATATTATTTTTATCTGGAAAAAGCAGCTTTCCCCCACACAATCACATTACTCATTGACCTTTATATGTTTCTGGCTGACATTTCAGCAGTTTGTGGATGGTAAAAGAAAGGAGCAGCGTTCAGTCATCACTAAGCTATATCTGTGCTGGATAGGAGTATGTTGGACGCACTCACCCCACCACCTCTCGTCACCTTGTCATATTCTTCCAGCAGAAGGACCATAGCACCTCTCACACAAAGGGCTTGTTAGATGAGCTAGACAAGGAACACTGGGTGCCTGCAATGGTCTAGCACTTATATTGCATTGGATAGTCTTAATACATTAATTTCCCTTTCTTTTTCTCCACCCAAACCCACAGATCTATTTCATTGCTAATTTGGTATATATTTTCCACCCACCCAGGTGCTTTTTCATCCCACCGGCTAAAACTATTTCTGGGTAGAACAGTGGCTGATCTGGAAATTCACGATCGATTTACAAAATGATTTTTTGTTATTATTAGTTGTTGAAATGTAATGTCCTTGACCATGTCTTATTTATAGTTTTAGCAATGTCTGCCTTTTTTTTTCTTATTCTGATTGTTGCATTTCTTTTAATTTCTTCAGGAAAAGCCTTTATCCAGATCTCTTCAAAGAGGTGAAGATCTTCAGTTTGATCAGGTATTTTGTGTGTCTATATACGTGTGTGTGTACTATATACGTATAGTACAAGGTTGATTTGCCATCAGCGACTCATTTTTGCCAGGGAAGCCACTTTAACATTGTCAAATGTAGATCTAAATTGTGTCAATATAATGTCAATGTGAAATCCCTATACTACTTTATAGTCTGGCTATCTCTACACTTCCCCAAGACTTTGTTCTGGAACCATATACTGTATAATGTGCTTTTATATTTGCACAATTTATATTATAGAATGATTGTCCTACCATTCCAACAGTCAAATTTAAGGCCATTGGAAATTAGGGATGCACCGAATCCAATTTTTTGGATTCGGCCGAACCCCCGAATCCTTCACGAAGGATTCGGCTGAATACCGAACCGAATCCGAACCCTAATTTGCATATGCAAATTAGGGGTGGGAAGGGGAAAACATTTTTTACTTCCTTGTTTTCTGACAAAAAGTTATGCAATTCCCCTCCCTGCCCCTAATTTGCATATGCAAATTAGGATTCGGATTCGGTTCGGCCGGGCAGAAGGATTCGGCCGAATCCGAATCCTGCTGAAAAATGCAGAATCCTGGCCAAATCCCGAACCGAATCCTGGATTCGGTGCATCCCTATTGGAAATTAATTAAAATCTACATTTAAACAGACATGAAGGTATATAAAGCATTTCTTGTCTGCTGCCCTTGTTGTAATTACAATGATAATAAAAATGGCAATTAAATGGTACTGCTGCTTTTGTAATCAATGAAGAATGCCTTAAACTACACAAGCAGGCCAGGAAGAGCCATTCATGAGTGTAGTGTAGATATACACACATTTTTTGTAATTCTTCTACATATCGGAGAAAGTACTGTAAGATGAATATTGCTATTAAAGTGCTGTTACTGTTCAACCCAGCAGGAGCAAAACATTAACACAATTATAAGCATTATTTTTATTTGTTTATGCGAGTCCTATAATTGCTCCTTTTATGCATGGTCTTATTGGACAATTCATGTGCAGCACCTGGCTTTAAGTGGAAGGAGTGTCCCATAAGTGATATATACAATTTACTGTATGTACAATGCATAATATTACAATATACTTTGCCTGGCAGTTTAAGCAATTTCACTGGTCAATTCAGAAGCACCCAGAGGTGCAAAACCATGTAGGAATATGGATAAAGCATAAGCAGAAGGATTTGTTATTGGAAAGAGAATCAAACCTGCTTTAGTGTTTTATATAAGACCATATTATGTGTGGGTATCTCTTACATAAATATAAAACACCAATAATTATTATTAAACACCAATAAAGTCACCGCCTTTGAAGATACCAAGGTTGAAGTGGCAAGTCTGTGTTTTTTTTTCAGTTTGCAGTGTTGCCTAGTGATTTCTAGCGACTGATAAAATTCATATGCTATAAACATCCCAGTTTTCCTAGTGCAGGATAAGACTACATTATTTATTCATTACTTAAAAACACTTTCACTTTTTGATGTTACTGTTCCTTAAGCTACACTGCCCATGGTTATCATAAACTACACTGCCCGTGGGTTTCATAAATCCTGTGATGACTTTATAATCCGTAAAGAGATTCCGTAGTCTACCATTTTAAGTGTTAATTGCTACAGAAATCCTCTGTTTTCTGTTGCGTTGAAGCTATTGTAGGCCATAGGGGATTAGTGTTTGGTGTTGTCTGTCTTTATTATATATTTTTAGTACTAGTAACATTAGTAGATTAAAGGGCACATTAGACTTTTCTTCCATTTGTTCAATTTTGAGTCAACTTTTAGTATGCTGTACAGCGTGGTGTACTGCAAGTGGTTTTAATTTTTTATTATTTGAGGCTTGAGTTATTTAGCTTTTTATTCAGAAGCTCTCCAGTTTGCAGTATCAACAAACTGGTTGCTCAGGTCCAAATTACCCTAGCAACCATGCATTGATTTGAATGAGAATGGAATATGAATAGAAGAGGAGCTGTATAGAAAACCTTGTAATAAAAAGTAGCAATAACAATATATATTTAGCTTTACAGAGCATTTGTCTGTAGATGAGGTCAGTGAACCCCATTTGAAAGCTGGACAGGAGAAGAAGGCAAATAATTAAAAAACTGTAAAAAATAAATAATGAAGACCAATCGAAGAGTTGATTGGAATTGGCCATTCTGTAACATACTAAAAGTTAACTTAAGGCGAACCACCCCTTTAATTGGCAAGGTGTACAATGTTGTCCTGTGTCTGAGAAATCATATAAAGTTACTATAAAGACTAACATTGGGGATGTAAAAAATACTATTAAAATAATGATAACATTAAATCCAATACACAGTCTACTAGGCCTCCACCAGCAGTTTGCATTTGAAGTTGTGTAGGATAAACAAAGAATGGCTCAGCAGTTATTTTTACGCTTCTGTGGGCAGAAATGCACATAAAAAAAAAAGTGGAGTGAAGGGGAAAAAATCCAATACTCACAGCTAAATTTGTATTCTGGCTCATATTTCTTGCCTTTCATCCATTTTATTGCTGTGTAATGCTTACATAAACTGTACGCGTGTAAACTCCCCACTGAATTTCACCTGGTGGCAAGTTTGAAAAGTCAGCATGAAAGCAGGAATGCAAGGAACGGACTCCATTCTCTTCAGAGGGGTTCCCTTCTGTTTGGTCTGTGTGGCTGCCATCTTGAAGAACAATTGTTTTGCTCTTACAAATCTGTTCTGTAAACCTGTTTATATATAGCCCTTTTGTTACCAAGAGATCCTGTTCGTGCCATTTCCCCCAGGCTATATTTATTATGTGTTTACATTGGGAACTAGCCTTCTTAGATCTGTACAAACATTTAAATACCATTTCATTCACCACTGAATAATTCTTAATACATTGACTTTATTTTTAATACTTAATGGGCCACTATGAAGTTTTACATTTTCTTACAGAATTTGACTTCCTAAATGGTAATATCTATGCTTATATAAGTTTGCATCATCTTTGCATTTGCATTATCTTTCTGTACATATTATGAGCAAACCTTTGGGGTGTGTTGCTTTGTATATACTTTTCCATTAGTAGCTATTTTCTTCTAGCCAGACCTCTTTGATTTTTGCCCCATCCCCGCTGACTTCTTGCTAAGAGCAGTGGCACATGGGAAGATTTGTCGCCCGTGATTTTTTAGACGAGCCTGCGGGCGACGGATCCACAGATATATGTATTTAGAGCTATAGGATGAGATAAGGAAGATGGTGACCTAAAGTTATATTTTGTCCCCCCTCCATTCAGAATTCTTACTGAACAGATGTGCCACCGAAGAGGTGACTGTCCAAGGGATGACATATAGTTGTGCCAAAATAATTAGTATTTTTTTAAACTAGGAAAACCCAACCGGCACTGGAAGTTGTGTTGCTGCTTTTTATTCATTGCGTACAAATTTATAAATGTCTTTGATAACCTACCCCACATTTACTTTAATTGCTAAATATGTGTGGCATGGGGTATTGTGCATTTTATCCTTGTGAATTTACTGTTTGAGATTGTAACAAAGGTGTTTTTCATTATAGCTGATAAGCTCTATGAGCTCCGTAGCAGAGCACTGTCTCCCCTCCTTACTCCGCACCTTGTTTGACTGGTATAAGCGCCAAAATGGAACAGGAGATGAATCTTATGAGTACAGGCCCCGTTCCAGCACAAAGTCAAAAGGGTAAGTAATACAAATAAGTTGGGTGATCTTTGACTCTAACTCAACCAATAAGCAATCATACAAGATGATGGGCCTGTTGCGGAACCATACTTTATCCACATCAGGTGATACCTTCTGGCACATCCTGCTAAACCAAAATCTTTGATTTAAGTAAGTTAAATGTTTAGGTAGAATTGGTCTGGCAAATACCAGGCTGTGCTTTATTTCTCTTGCCCCTCAATTAGCTGCAGTCTAACTGACACTGCTATTCCCTTTGTTTTCTAGGGATGAGCAGCAACGAGAGAGGGATTACTTACTTGAAAGGAGAGACCTGGCTGTAGACTTTATTTTTTGTTTAGTTTTAGTAGAAGTCCTAAAACAGGTAAGCTCCTCTCTTTTTTTTTTTTTTTTTCTTGTTGTATATATAGTTTCAAGGTGGGGAAGTCAACTTCAGTGCCCCACTAGGATGTTTTCACTATAACTCCTTGAATACCTGGAACATGTACCTGGTGATGTCTAGTTATATTTACAACCAGCTTCTTATATTCCTTATTCATATTTCTCAAGGGTCATGTTGGCCTGAAAAGTCATGAAGTCATAATATTATAATAAACTGAAAAAAAAGAGGGTTGGGTCCTAGTGACCGAAAACCAAGTATAAGTCAGGTTTTGTAATAAAGGGAATATGGAAGAAAATAATATAAAATGTTGACCACCATCTGCATAATTATACCGTTTCTGGTTTTCTGGGGTGGTGTAAGATCTGAAAAATGCATTATATATTGGTGATACCAGAAACAACTAGTGTAAAATGAGGGAAAACTGAAAAGCAGGAGTTCCACTATATTTCCATGTGTAGCATGGGGCATGAAGGACAAGGAAGACCATTACAGGGTCCACATGAGCTCCAAGTGTCTATCACAAGCATTTTTACTTTAAAAGTGCTGGTCATTTACAAGTCTATATTTAGTGTATTGACAGAGTGTTTGGTCTGTTCTCCATGTTTACAATGTAAGCAATAGCCTGGAAAAAAGACTTTTCATGTTCATGTCATGCCTCACTGTACAGAAACTCTTGAACACTGTTACGGTCAATGTTCCTAGTTCATTTACCATTTCAGCCTTTGGTTTGTGGCTGTCTCGGTCATGACTATATAATTAAGTAGTATCAGTGGAGTTGTGGCGACACTGTGGTGCAGTAAAAAAAGAAATTGCCTTATAAAAGAAAACAATTTAAAGCAACTTTCCAATACAGATTTATTAAAAATGTTCAGTGCTTTTAAAGTGATTTGTAAAAACAGTTGCTATTTTTTTCTGGGTTGACATTCCCTTTTTTACGCTAACTAGTATTCCTAATACCTCCGTAATTAATGTGGCATCAAGTGAGGAGAGGTCGGTTGCCAGTAAAGGTTCCTGACCTACTGTGATAGATTTGAGACCATTGCACACAGCCCTAGCATATAAACCAGAGAAAGGTGCTGTGTGTGATATGGATTAAAGTAGAATTCAACCCTAAAGTTAAAAAACCCTACATAGACCCCCCCCCCCCAGTTACCTTGGGCAAATGCCCCTAACTCTTTACTTACCCCTCCGTGCAGATTCTGTCCAGAGGCCTACCTATAACGATGCCTAACGGGCGGTTGGATTGCGGAACCACATCAACGAACAGATGCGGCCGCAATCCGATGGGATTTTTAGTCCCTTCCGATCGAGATCTGGCCGACTTTCGGACAGATCTCGATCGGGGAAGCCCGTCGGGGGGCCTCATACACGGGCCAATAAGCTTCCAACTCGGTCTGTCGGCAGCTTTTATCGGCCGTGTATGGCCACCTTTAGTGCTGCTGACCTATGTTCTTTATTTCTTGCCTCTATTTTGCTGCTTATTCCTTGGTTCAATGGGGTATGGATGCAGTGCACTATTCCCTTATACCAAAGCAAGCATCTAATTGGTTGCCTTGAATTTCTGGACTAGTGAGCTTAGGTCTGGTAGGTATTTGGAAAATAGTGTAATGCTGAGTTATTTTGCTGGAAATATTGATATGTGACTGGTATGGTTTGCTTCCACTGCAAAACAAACCATTAACAATTCAGACTTTTTATTGCAGATTCCTGTACATCCAGTTACAGATCCTCTTGTCCAAGAAGTCCTCAACTTGGCTTTTAAGCACTTTAAACACAAAGAAGGGTAAGTTCTCCTGGTGTTTAGTGTGACTAGCAAACACAGAATGCCATAAACTTGCAAGGGACCAGGAATAAGCAATGGCTACTGACTCCTGGGTAATGATGGGAATGATCTGTTATTGGGGTTATTTTATGTTACCAGATTTAGCACAGGACACCTTTATGTTCATAACCGCTGTTCTGCAAAGTGTGAAATGGATTAATGTCAGCAAAAGATGGAAGAAATGACTATTGCATCTTCCCAGGCCTTGTAAGCAGAACTAGTGGTTGATTTCATTTTTCTCTTGTGTGTTCCTCTGTGGTACCAGCAAATGGAACCAGGAGGGGAATGGAATTTCTGTGATAAATTATTTGTTGGAATTAATTTCCTTTAACAGCTGCATATATTACAAAAGAAAGTGGTTGAAGTTGTTTTTTTTCTAAAGCAGACTCAGTTGGTCCTGCAAGGCCTATGTCTGTGGATCCCTTGATTTCTATTGATTATCTGCTGTGTTTTAATTGTCACGCTACATAATCTGGATATTACTAGCAGTAAGAATGCAAAAACACTATGAAATCTAAGTTTGTCATTTTAGCATCTGGCATGTACTTCCAACTAAGGGGAATATTTATTATAGTGTAAAAATACACCACACATCGCGATGCTTCGCTGTATAAAAAATGGCACATTTTGTGCGTTTTTTCTTATGTGACTTCTGCCTGAAGCAATGTAAAATAATAGGGTGTTCGCATGGCATAATATTACACACATCTTGATACACTTAATCTTGTTGACTCTATCTATCTATCATCTATCTATCTATCTATCCCACACTCAATCCCCTGAGGATTGTTGGCTTCAAAACTTCCCTGAAATCTATTGGGAAAGTGGCGGACCTCGAGGATAGGTGTTAATCAGGCATTGTTAGGGCAGATCGGGGCAAGGCAATGATGCCATTTATTATTATGCAGTTGTCCTGCGCCATATGCAGATTTCTTCTTAATATTAACTTCCTTTTGACCTTCCCTGCATGTTTCTTAGCTAATCAGTTTGTTCTGCCTTTCATTTTTTGCTGAATTAGAGAAATTATTGATCATTAGACCTTCAGTAGATTTGCCATGCATTGCCTTCCTATTGATGTCTGCTTACTTCCCTCTAATTACCGCTATCTGTCTTAGTTCTCTTGTAGGGAGCAAATTGACAATATTCCATTGTTTAGAACTGTCTTCGATTGGTTAATTTGTTTGCAGGCTCTGGTTTTTAATGGGCTATTGGATTAAGGCATATTCTTTATTTCTATGCTTCTTAAATCCTGGCAAATGATTATTTGCTTGAGAAAATTGCTCTTCTCCCATTTCTCCCCTTCTGCATTTTCCCACGTTCTGCCCTCACAGCATATTTGATTTTTTTTCTACCAAACGGAGGTTGATGTTTGGATTTTGGATACTAAAAATCCCACAATTGCCAGAGAGCCCACAGTTGCTTTCCCCTGTGCTAGTCATTAGTATATACGAGATGTGAATACTAAATACCAAACATATTCCATTGGTCTACATATGGGCAGTTCAGTTTATCATATTTATCAATTATGCATGCTCCATCTGTTTCTCATTCAGCTGATGATCTTGATTTTTTTTACCTTCTTGTCTTTGCAATAATAGATAAACATTTAATGTAAATATTGTTTGTTTGGAATGCCCTTCTCTTGGGGTTAGTGAATGCAGAAACATAATGTCATTATAATTGTTTGGTGATTAACATCAACTTGCTTGAAGGGCTTTCCCACACTGTAACTAAGGACTGAAATGCAGAAATATTCATCTGTATTCCCATAGTAGAAAAGCTACATGTTAAACCATTACATAAAATATAGTCAGCCAAGAAGATTGGCAGACATAATTGTAGCCTTATATTGTTTAATACATTGCGTAGCTGATGTGGTTTGTTTGAAATTTACACAAAAATCGCAAATTGTGTTGGTGTTACCTACCCATTATACAGAAAGCTCCAAATTACAGGAAGCCCATCTCCCATACAATGAAAAAAATATTCTCTTTTTCTCTGTAATAATAATACATTACCTTGTAGCTCATCCCAACTAAGAATTAAACCTTATTGGAGGCAAAACCATGCTTGTGGGTATAATTAATGTTTATATTATTTTTTAGAAGACTTAAGGTAAATTGATCCAAATTGCAGAAAGACATAGAATAACCCCAGGTCCTGAGCATTCTGGATAAAGGGTCCCACACCTGTAATGGAGACTATTTCCCCATTAACCTGGTTATGATTTATATCACTACTGTGTAACCTGTGTATGTATACATGTTTGTATGTATGTATGTATGTATGTATGCATACATGTGTACATATAAACTATGTATACATATAAACTATGTATGGAGAAAATGGGCTGTTGGCAATGTGTCTATCAGCTCTTATATGTCATTTATTGCCTAAAGTTGATTCATCCCCTTTTTAAGGAAGAATAATTATACATATTCTGTTACTTATTATTGAAAAATGTTCAGTGTTTGATCCTCACTAATTGAAAATGTAGTGTTCCACTAAGGGCTATAGACTTAAGGTGGCCATACACGGGCCGATAAAAGCTGCCGACAGACTGTATCGGCAGCTTATTGGCCCATGTATGGGGCCCCCCCGACAGCTTCATCGATTGAGATCTCGATCGGATGGGACAAAAATCCAATCGGATCGCGGCCGCCCATTGCTATTCGTTAGGATCCGATCGTTGGGCCCTAGGGCCCACGATCGGATCAGCCTGATCCGGATCACCTCAAGGTAGGCATATCGGGGACATTTCCGCTCGTTTGACGAAAACGACCGGATCTCTCAGTGTATGGGCACCTTTAGTCAAAGCTTCTATAGCCCTAAATCCTTTTATAAAGGAAAGTTGGCCTTTTGAGACAAGGGCACTTTCATACTCGATTGTAGCAACAATTTTTACTGAACTATCGTTTGCTTGTTTCTAGGTATTCAGGAACCAATACAGGGAATGTGCATATTATTGCAGATTTATATGCCGAAGTCACCGGTGTCCTTGCCCAGTCTAAGTAAGGCATTATTCTGTTCCTGCATTTGAATATATTTTGCTGTGTTTGTGGAGATGTAAATAGGCAGATATATCACTGCCATAATTATTAGAAATGTATTTATAAAGTACCATCGTGTTTATGCATATCTTTACAGATATTATTCATCATTCACATAGCTAATATTTTGTAGACATATGTTTTCCGAGCTCTGTACAATATATTGTGAAGGGGGAAAGCAGTTATTCTCACAATAAGAAGTTGGAGGACACTGTATCTGAAATCTTTAGATTAGTGATCTCCTCCAGTTGGTGCTGAACAGAATGTAACAAGGTGGTGATGTAGTTTTGCAGCAGCTGAAGAGCTGTAGTTGACAGATCTGTTATTGTAGAAGAAAGGATGGTCAGCTTGTGGCCTTCCAGATGTTGTTATACTACAACTTCCAACTCAATTGAATGCTTTTTTCTGTTGGGGAATGCAGAAATGTGTAGTATAACAACTTGTAGAGGACAGCACTCTGATCTAGAAGATCCTTATTGTTAAGCTTTACATTTTTAAAATATTAAGCAGTGAATCCCATATCATAATATATATATATATATATATATATATATATATATATATATATATATATATATAACAAACAAGGGAAAGTTGTGCTCACCACTATTTTTTAAAAAATCATTAGGCGGGGGTGCAATGAGGGTGTGACCACAAAATACATTGTAGTTGACTATATATATATATATATATATATATATATATATATATATATATATATATATATATATATATATATATATATATATATATATATATATATATATGTATGTATATATATATATGTATATATATATATATATATATATATATATATATATATATATATATATATCCCTGATTTAGACTTATGGGTGAGTAGGAAGATGTAAATGATGAGGGGCGGGTTTACTAGAGAAGAGGTGTAAAGACTATCATGACTTGGATTTCAGATTTCAGGCCGTAAGGAAGAAATTCGTAACAGAGTTAAAGGAGTTACGGCAAAAGGAACAGAGCCCCCATGTAGTACAGAGCATCATCAGCCTGATTATGGGGATGAAATTCTTTCGCGTCAAAATGTATCCCGTGGAAGATTTTGAGGCTTCGTTTCAGTTCATGCAGGTGATTTTGTGATTTGTATTCTGTAATGACAAGTTATTCTGCAAACAAATGGATGGGATAGAGGATTGATAACAAAATCTATTTAAAAGATAAGACAAACTCCCTAAAGGAAGACTAGGCCCAAAAATGAATACTTAAAGCGATACTGACACGTTCCTATAAAAGTATAATTTATCCTCTTTCCCCAGTCTTTTCCAATGTAAGAATGGCCTGTGTTTGGTTGGAGGGGTCGGCGCCTCTCCCAAAGTGCCCAAATAGAAAAGATTTATTCGGTGACCGAATAAACGTGCAAGGGTTCTCCCCGCTACACAGGCTTTTGTTGTTTGGTATCTTTTCTATTTGGGCACGTTCTTATAAAAATCATAGGAACGTCAGTATAAATTATGTGCTGCACCAGGAATATTTTCCCTCAAAGCTGCCCCCCAGCCCTGCGCACCTGCACTGACCCGACCCTCAAACACTGTTGAAAGACCTTCTGTGCTGTTTCCGTGACACTGGGCTGGAAGGATCACTCCGTCCCCAGCCCAGTGTTACGGAAGCAATACAGAAGATCCGGTCAGCTGCGCAAAAGTGCGCAGGGCTGGGGGGCAACTTTGAGGTGGATTTGAGGAAAAATATTCCAGGTGCAGCACATATTTCATATTGACATGTTCCTATGATTTTTATAGGAACGTGTCGGTATCGATTTAAGCAATAGATAGTTTATATCAAATTAAGTGACATATTAAAGAATCTTACCAAACTGGTATATATATTTAAGTAAATTTTACCCTTTTACATCTCTTGCCTTGAATCACCATTTTGTGCTGCCTCAGAGATCACCTGACCAGAAATACTGCAGCTCTGACTGTAACAGGAAGAAGTATGGGAGCAAAAGGCAGAAATCTGTCTGTTAATTGGCTCATGTGACCTAACATGTATGGTTTGTTTGTGTGCACTGTGAATCATAGGATCCCAAGGGGGCAGCCCTTATTTTTTTAAAATGGCAATTTTAGCAAAATTTAGCGATACCCAATGGCACGTACTACTAAAAAAGTATATTATTATAAAAATGGTTTATTTACATGAAGCAGGGTTTTACATATGAACTGTTTTATGCAATATATTTTTTTATACATTGTTTGAGGCGTATCATTTTCCTTTAAAATAAAGTGCAAAATATACAATTTTGTATTGTAGACTTATGCATATCAACTTATTAAGTAGTGTGCGCTTCAGCTTTTCGGTAAAACATATATAAATATGTGTATAAATACATATCTGTCCCTAAAACATTACAATATACATCCTTACAATTTCAACTTTGGAGACTGTATGGCATTTGCTTATGGGACAAATAGCAGATTTTGTTACTTGTCCTGAAGTAGGTTAATTCATGTGCATTGCTTACCTTTGGCTAGTAAAATAACTCATTGCAAACAATCATAGTAGCTTTTAATAATCAGGTACATTTTAATAATAATGATAAAAAAAAACTCTTGACTGCTCTTGGAATGGGAAGACATTTTGGTAATTGACGAATATTTCTTAGCACTTTGAACTTCAAGATCTCTGCCTTAGTACATCTGTACTTCACTGTCACTTGTCATGTCGGATATCACTTAATGGACCCAAAATGGCTATAAGATTCAATCTGTTCATATGAATGTTTGTTTCTCTTGTATGTAATCCAAAAGGAATGTGCACAGTACTTCTTGGAAGTGAAAGACAAGGACATAAAACATGCACTTGCTGGTCTTTTTGTAGAGATTCTCATCCCTGTAGCTGCTGTAAGTATATTTTGCAGCCGGCTATAATTGTTGTAATCTTCTTTGTCGTACATATACTGCATAAAGCTTTCTGTCCGTTGATATTACAGGATATTAATAGACACCAATTTGTTTGGGCCTAACCTTTGCTTATGCTAATTTAACTGAATTGACTGTAGATCACACTGAAACTGGGGGTTGTTTTAAAAACATGCGCAGTGCTATCTTTAGACCACGTAAGTCTGGTATTTGCTGCATTGGACCAGGAAAAGCTAACTCCCCCTGGGCTGCTATGGGGATACATAATGGATCAATCCATAACTAACATATGTTTCTACCCTGCTGTGTTTGTGATCGACTGTTATACCTGCTGCCCTGAAGCTACTTATTGGATGCACAAAATTTTACACCTAATGATCTAGAGGGCCATGTCTCTGGAATTCTTTCAGGGATGACCAACTTGAGGCCCTCCAGCTGCTCTACTACAGCAACAGCTAAGAGGGCTTCAGGTATGGCTTCTCAAATGTAAAGCTTTCATCATCTGTTTGCACTGTATTACTAATGAGATGTCATGTTCTCTTTACCAAGGCTGTAAAAAATGAAGTCAATGTGCCATGTTTGAAAAACTTTGTGGAGATGCTCTACCAGACCACGTTTGAACTGAGCTCAAGAAAAAAACATTCCCTGGTAATAAAATCTCTCAGAGCTGTGCACCCATTCATTGGTAGCTCTTTCTCTGCATATGCATGTTTATGATTCTTAGAAGGGCTTACAAGACAGTAATGAGTAATTGAGTAATTGAGTTAAATGAAAAACATTAAAGGGATTCTGTCATGATTTTTATGGTGTGTTTTAATTTTTAATATTGGTGTATAGGCAGCCATCTCAGGTCATTTTGCATGGTCATGTGCTTTCAGAAAGAACCAGCACTTTAGGATGGAACTGCATTCTGTTAGGCTGTTGTTACTCAATGTAAATGAATGTGTCTCAGTTGGACCTGGATTTTTAGTATTAAGTGCTGTTCTTAGATCTACCAGGCAGCTGTTATCTTGTGTTAGGGACTTGTTCTCTGGTTACCTTCCCAGAGCACAAGTCACATGACTGGGGGCAGCTGGGAAACGGACAATATGTCTAGCCCCATGTCAGATTTCAAAATTAAATATAAAATAAATCTGTTTGCTCTTGAAAAGAATTTCAGTGCAGAATTCCGCTGAAGCAGCATTAACTGATACATTTTGAAAAAAACATGTTTTCCCATGACAATATCCCATAAAGCACCCTGCCACATCCTCTTCAGGCAATTTGCATATTTACTAGCACATCCTTTGACTTGGGAACCATGAAAACCACCATGAAGCAGCCATTATGTTGACAGCCCGGCTTAGAGGGTTATATATTACTTATTTAATCTTCAGTAGGGAGTTGCATAAGAAATACATATGTGTTCACTGGCAGCAGTTGAAAGATGTTTTCCCAAAAAAGGGATATTACAGATCTTTTTATGTACTGTATATAGATATATCCATGGATGTAATGTTTCAATTTATAATAAACACAATTCTACTGGTGAACTTTAATGTGTATGAAGCCATGTAAAAGGTAAACATGCACAAATGAGCATTTTTGAGTCAAAACTCATCACTTTTCATTCACACTAGGACTGAAGGAACTTTATGACAATGGCTCGTGGATCAATTTAGGGGACAGAACATCCTGCATTTGCCCCATGTGCCATTTCCTGGAAAATAACAGCTCTTTCAAATATAGAAATGGTGCCAATTTTTCATAAGAGCATTTAGATGTAAATGCTTTTAGGGCATTTTCATTTCCTGGCATTATTGGCCCTTTAAGCCATTTACTGCCTTTTAAAATTAATTTAATTTAATAAAGGAGAGCTAAAGCCCAACATGGAATTAGGCTAGACTGTGACTGCTAGGGACAGAGTTACAATAAACAGAATATGTATATATGATATAAAAGTCAATACAAGCTTGATTAGAACTTGGTTCAGTCACGTTACATGGTAGTATCACCGACACTCAAAATATGGGCTAACAAGATCCAAGATGGCGAGCTGCTTTGGACAACTTTGAAGGCTTGGATCTTGGATCTTTTATGTGGCAGCTGAGCCTCTCTGCTGGCAGAGTAAGTTCATTACATAAATTACAGTGTTTCTAGTCATCATTTGCTTTCTGCACTTCAGGTCAGTGAGGTTTAGTGTCACATATCTAGTTAGTGGTGTATTTGCAAACCCTCCCAGAAATTAGGGGTGTGGGACCGTTGCACTTAAATGGGTAAGTGCTTTTGATGTGTTTCTGCCCTTGCTCTAGATGGACTGATAACTACATGAGGATTATGTGAACAAAGGAGAATTCATGAGGGACATATGGGATATGCCAGTTTATATTTACAGCTCTATATATAAAGTTGTGTAAAATGTTATGCTCTAGATTACCCCATACAGTACATTTACACCATTGTTTTATAACTCTGAACACCTGGTCTAACCTATTAAAATGCAAGGGGCAAGTTCAAAGTGGTATAAAAATCTGTGTAAAAAGCAGTGCAACTTAAGGGCAATTTATACTTTTTTTTACAAGGCTACACTACATTGCACACAGGCCAAAATTCATTCTACAGGCGAATTTCCATTTTTTCGAATTTGCATAAAATGCACCAATGCACAGAAACCAAACTTCTGTGTACACAATAAGCTTGGTCCCCTACTGCCGGGAATAAAAAAAAAAATAAAGAGAAACTCTGTTTGTATAGGGCGTTCTTAATTTGTGAAGCCATCCCTATTTTGTTTTTATTTTACACTGTTTGATTTTTTTTAAGTGAGAACTGTTCTGAGGGATAAAACAATGGATGTTATTGGTTGCTCTTGTAATATAGGGCTGCTATACAGCATACCATATTTAGCATCCTTATGCAGCTACCATATTTAGCATCCCCTTTGCTATCAGGCAAACTCATGGAAGAAACAGCTGTTGTTGCCCTTTAAACATAATTTTGCTTAGCTTGTTCTTATTGTACCTACATATTACTTTGTACGTAAAACTGTTGTTTTCTTGTTTTCCAGGCATTGTACCCTCTGATTACCTGCCTGTTGTGTGTCAGCCAAAAGCAATTTTTCCTAAACAACTGGCACATATTCTTACAAAACTGTTTATCCCACTTAAAGGTAAGAAACTGAACCTTTCCCAGACGTTTGTCACTCAGGATACTGAAAGTAGAGCCCAATACTTGAAAAATGACTCATTGTTCGGGTTTTTAGTATGGAAATAATTTAAATCTCATATTCACATTGTCTACCATATGCTTGATGATAATTAAATGTAATTTATCTTTCTGCTGTTTTGTATAAATGTCACATTTTATTGTCTGCTAAAACCCATTACTTTACCTTGACTTGTATGTTATCTGTATAATTCAATATACTGCAGTAACAGCGGGAACTTGTCTTTAAACTTTATTCCTCTCTGAGTAATTGCTCTGTATGACAACTCATTTAATGGTATTCATCCTATAATCTCCTTGCTCAATGGGTTTCTGGGTGGCTGTACTTTCTTAGTGATTTGCTGCATGTCTGGTGATTAACAAGGTACAATCACATCCTGGTTACTGCAATTCAAAGCATCCTCATGACTTGTCTGTCCATTGCGTTGCATGGCATTGTTTGTTCATTCGTGTCTTCACCCCTCTAAACATTCTTATTTATATTCACTAGGACAATAACCATTTTTCCTTTGTTTAAAGGGATACTGTCATGGGAAAAAAACATTTTTTTCAAAATGAATCAGTTAATAGTGCTAATCCATCAGAATTCTGCACTGAAATCCATTTCTCAAAAGAGCAAACAGATTTTTTAATATTCAGTTTTGAAATCTGACATGGGGCTAGACATACTGTCAATTTCCCAGCTGCCCCATGTCATGTGACTTGTGCTCTGATAAACTTCAATCACTCTTTACTGTTGTACTGCAAGTTAGAGTGATATCACCCCCTCCCCCCCAGCAGCCAAACAAAAGAACAATGGGAAGGTAACCAAATAACAGCTCCCTAACACAGGATAACAGCTGCCTGGCAGATCTAAGAACAGCACTCAATAGTAAAAACCCATGTCCCACTGAGACACATTCAGTTACATTGAGAAGGAAAAACAGCAGCCTGCCAGAAAGCATTTCTCTCCTAAAGTGCAGGCACAAGTCACATGACCAGGGGCAGCTGGGAAATTGACAAAATGTCTAGCCCCATGTCAGATTTCAAAATTTAATATAAAAAAATCAGTTTGCTCTTTTGAAAAATGAATTTCAGTGCAGAAGTCTGCTGGAATAGCACTATTAACTGGTGTGCTTTGAAAAAAACATGTTTTCTGATGACAGGATCCCTTTAAGTTGCTTTAACAAAGTGCTTCTTGAGCCCAACACTGTGAACTTCTTTTACATCTTTCTTAGTAATGTTACAGATAATAATCTTAAAAAAAAGCTCAGAGGGCTAAATAGTGTAAAATACATCTTTGCAAACAATGTGTACTAATGCCATCATATATAATCAATACTAATCTACTAATTATGTTTGTTGCATTTTTTTAACCCACTATTGTATTAAAGATATAGAAGTAACTTCTTTATACAAATACGGGAAAGGTATTAAAGGGTGGTTCGCCTTTAAGTTAACTTTTATTGTGTTGTAGAATGGCAAGTTCTAAGCAACTTCAATTGGTCCTCATTATTTTATTTTTTTATTTATATTTGTTTAATTACTTGCCTTCTTCGTTTGACTCTTTACATCTTTCAAATGGGGGCCAATGACCCCAGCAGCCAACAACACTATTGCTCCATGAGGCTCAATTTTTTTGCTATTTTTATTACTTTTTTCTCAGTTTAGGTCTTCTCCTATTCATATACCAGTCTCTGATACAAACCACTCCATGGTTGCGAATGAAATCCGGTCCCTAGCCATAAGATAATTGCTGAAAGTACAAACTGGAGATTTGCTGAACAAAAACTGGAATCATTAAAAACACACCAATAATAAAATATGAAGACTAATTGCAAATTGTCTTAGAATATTAATCATCATACTAAATATTAACTAACTATATATTAACTATATGTTAAAAATATATAGAGGCATAGCCTATTTAAGCACCTGGCATGCACTGCTCCCCTATATATGCCAATGAACTCCATGATGGCTTACATAATGCTTTATAGGATACATGATGTTATGGACCTATAATTACATTTATAATTGCATAGTTTATGAATAGAAGCTTCATTTGTTCTATCTATGTTCATTCATTCATTTATTATAATAAAATAGTTTTCTTCTGTATAACATAGACATACAGATCAGGAATAAGCATTTGGCAACCCCCCCCCCCCTGGTCTGGTTGTTGCATTGCTACAGGTCCAGTGTGTGTTGGGAGTTATAATTCAACATTTTAGTGCATTTCCCTTGATGTGAAAGTTTCTCAGAAATCACATATATATTCAAATAGGGAAAGTATATCCTTTCACAGAACTCTAATGTAAAATCCTCCCGCCCTACAGTCATTACCCCAGGACTATGCAGGGACTGGCCACTGAGTAATCCATTCATTATAGCCCACTCACACAGCAAAGCTTTTATTTTTGTTTTTAACATGCTATTTGTTTTGTGCTTTTTTTTTCCACCTAACCTGCATGTTCCTTCCATTCTCATGTTTGTTATGTTTTGCTGTCTCACATTACTTTGTTTAGATGCCATCTAACAACAGTATCAGAAAGCAAATAGAAACCCTCCAGGTGAGTTCCTGTGTTACACTAGAGAAGAAAAGGTAAAGACTTGCCTATTGGGCTTGTCACCTCCAATCTCCATGGAAATGCACATAACACACTTGAATTATAAGACAGACACTCCGACACAAGCACATTTTAGAAATCTCATATTTTGCTTTATTCCTTGTTTTTAAATGTTTTTAGATTTGAGGTGGTGGGGTGCAGAAAATAGCACTCCCCTTGAGGATTAAGCAAGCCCAATATGGGGCAATACACATTTTGTAACACACAAACCACTGTTTTTCAGAATTTTACAGGTCAAGCACACCCCTTCCCCCTTAAGGGACTCAGTTGGTCAGACACCCCTGATAAAGTGAAAATGATTTGGCCACAGCTTTCCATAATTCTAACGTTAGCTGGTTTCCAGGAGTATTTAGAACAGAGAGCCCCATACAGTTTCTTAAAAATCTGTACGCACAATTATTATTATGTTCATAGTTATACCGTGTGGTTTGCACATACCTTAAAGATTGCTCTATTTTTACAAGTCACTCTTTTTAAAAGGATTTCAAGAAAAGTCAACTTGCTGGAATTAGTCTCTGTTTAGTGCCAAATTACAATAGTTATTCCAGTGATATATCATGGAGCTCAATTGATTTTACGCCCCAATTTTTTGATATTGTAAATTAGGTTCCTCTGTCCAAATACATATATTTATGTTTTGAAACTCATGTGTATGTCCCTTTAAACAAATAACACACACAGCACATTCAGGAGTTTTGTCTGTGTGGCTTTGGCCTGGGTAAAAAAAACAAATTGTCTCAGGAAGGTGTCTGAGGATCATCATGGTTATGGCACATTTATGCACTTGCAACTCAAAAACAAGGACGTTCATGAATTAAAGTAATAATTGCCATTGTTTTTCATAGTCAAGGTATCGGAACTTTTCTTAGAGACAATGCCTTCCAATTTCTTTGTGCCAGATATTATGTGTGCTACCTCTAATTAACATCACTGAGCTACTAATTACTACTATAACATTTTGTGTTGCCTTTACGTTTCCTGGGGATCTTCGCACGCTCTGATTCAGATCTAAGGAAGAGGTTGACATGAAGCATGGTAGCAGGATTAGATGTGATTAGACGATTGTGAATGTTTTGCTCCAACACAATACATTGGCAACAAAGAACATTGCCAACTCTTGGTAATTGCCACGATCCTCCTGGTGCAATTGTGGGTCAGTCGAATATTGTCTGGTACCAGACATTGCTGTGTTTTGAAGCAATAATCGATTGCCTGATGTTTTCAAAGGCAGGGTTCAGGTGATTACCATAATTCTGCAGAGCAAATGGTTTGCCACATGCCGAGCTGGAAACCGGTTGAAAAACACTTTCGGATGTTACAAATTTAAATCCAGTGCCATATATTATTTATCATTGTGATTATATTTTTAAAATGCTTTATGTCAAGTTAAGGGATACTAAGCAACATTAGGTGACTTCTTAGTAGTGCATAAACTTTTCACTCCGCATTGTTTTGACTAATGACCTATGGGCCCCAGAGCAATGATTGGAAGTGGGCTTTTCTGGTACGGTACATAGCCCCCTGGTGGTCCTGACCTGTGAAGTCCTGTGTTTCTGAAGATGACCCCAGTAGCCTACTGGGGAACATAGCCCTGTCAGTGGCCCTGATATGAACATTTGTGTTTCTGAAGATGACCCCAGTAGCTCCCCATCTTCTTTTATTCTGATTCACTGCACATGCTCTGTGCTGCTGTCACTTACTGAGCTTAGGGACAGACTCAAGTATATATAGAATATATATGTTGTGATAGAAGACTGATTAAGTAATTCCGATTATTATTACTTGGCAGCACTATAAGCATCAGAATTTAATATTAAGCCATTTAGCACTAACTTCTGTGACATGCAAACCTTTTTTTTTTTTTTTTACAATTCATAATTTGTAGGGATGCACCGAATCCACTATTTTGCATTCAGCCGAACCTAGGGTTGCGACCTGGCCAATAAAATGACGGCTGATCCTAATGTTATTAATAGGGAAAAAAGATAAATATATAGGAAGGCCGGTATTTTTTTCCAGAAAAGTTGGCAACCCTAGCCAAACCCAGAATCCTTCGCGAAAGATTTGGGCGAATACCAAACCGAATCCTAATTTGCATATGCAAAGTAGGGGTGGGAAGGGGAAAACATTTTTTACTTCCTTGTTTTGTGACAAAAAGTCACACTTTTTCTTTCCCCGACCCTAATTTGCATATGCTGAAAAAGGCAGAATCCCGAACCGAATCCTAGATTTGGTGCATCCCTGATAATTTGTGACCCTAAGCCTAGAGCACACTGAGCATGATCCAACAAAATCCAAGATCAGAAACTCCTGTGCACAAATTTGAAGGCCTGGCATGGCGTCCTCCATCATCCCTGGGGCTGGCTGAGAATGCTGGAAGGGGCTTCACAGCTTCAACAATTTTAGTCATTGTTACTTGACTGAGTTAAAAGACTTTCCAATAGGCCTGTAAAATACTTATACCAAGTCATTTGGCAAATCGAAATTCTTAATAAATAAGATTAGTCAAATATGTTCATAAAGAAGGTTTAAGCACGTTGGACTGATTATCTCAGTATGAATGGAATGATAATTAAAATATTGGCTGAACTCAGAGTTCATCTTATCATTATTTTTCTTTCTTTCAGAATAAAGATCCTAAAATGTCTCGAGTTGCACTGGAATCTCTGTATAGATTATTGTGGGTTTATGTTATTAGGATAAAATGTGAAAGCAACACTGTAACACAAAGGTAAGTCTCATGGCATTAGATACGCGCAAGTATAGTTCTCTTTGCCAGAGTTTATATCAGTTTTGCACTAGCTGCCTCCCACTCTCCAGATGTTCTAGAACTGCAACTACCAGCAGCCCATCAATAGCCCATGGCTGGGAGATACAGACAACACCACTGGAAGGTGGTGGGTGGCTCTTCATTGGTTTATTTATACAATAAGATCACTCTTCCTCCTAGTGGAGTATGGGATTCATTTAGATTGGCGTGTTCCATCCTGAATATTGCTGGATGTATAATACCAGGAACCTATGAATATGTCTACAAGTTTAATTGCTAGGCAACTAGACTTTAGGGGATACTGTCATGGGAAAAAACATTTTTTTTCAAAATGAATCAGTTAATAGAGCTGCTCCAGTAGAATGCTGCAATGAAATCCATTACAGGGGGGCACCGCAGGAGGCAAAATTCATAGAAGGAACCCCTTGTGCTGTGTTTGGGACACCCAGTGGAATTAAAATAAAATGGTATATGGATGAGGACCCTTATGTGTTCGAAACTAAAAGACAATGGGGTAAATATTTATTACTTGACCTTGCTAGTTTATGTCAGATCCTGAAACCTTTTAGGAGGGTCTGCATCAGTGGTCCCCAAACCCGAACTTGTTGCTCACCAACCTCTTGAATGTTGCTACCAGTGACCTCAAAGCAGGTGTTCATTTTTGAATTTCAGGCTTGGAGTCAGGTTTTGGTTGCATAAAAACCAGCTGTACTGCCATCAGAGACTCCTGTAGTCTACCAGTCTACATAGGGGCTACCAAATGGCCTGCCAACACTTACCTTGCACCACCAAGGAACATTTTTCATGCTTGTGTTGCTCCCCAACTCTTTCTAGACCTGAAAAAAGGTTGGGGACTACATGGATAGAGTAGTTAATAATTACAGAACAGTGGCCTTCTGTTTCATACAGTAAATGGTGCAATGTTCACTAAAACACAGTTTTGTGACTACTATAAAAATTTTAGGATGTGTTTGTTCTAAATTGCTCATTTGCTTTGCAACGTCATGTCAAATCTTTAATGTCGATGATTGTTTCCAAAGGGAAGATTTATAGTAGAGCAAGTTCCATAAATTGCCTTGTAGCCTAATGCTAAAACGGGTTTGTTTATTTATAACAGGTTGTACCCAGAGAAAAGCAAAATAATGCAGAATGTCCATTCAGCAATATAATAAATCTATAAGAGGACATTTTTTTTAATGTGACATGTCACCGGAAATGTTTTAATCTGAGACAGAAGGTAACAGCAGTAGGAGCTACTGCTCTCAGGGGGTCTGGACCTCATATGGTTTCCCAGTACTTTTTTCAGACCTTAGCAGTCACAGGTATCATGTATTTGCTATTATGCCACCATCATACAATGATCAGGCTTTATTACTGGTTTACTGCCAAGCCTCCCTAAATCTTCAATATTTGACAATGAGAGAACCTTAGTGTGTCTTGCTTGCTTTAATTAACGCTCTGAACTTTCCTTCCTTTCAGCCGCCTTATGAGCATTGTATCTGCACTTTTCCCCAAAGGCTCCCGTAGCGTAGTGCCCCGTGATACCCCTCTTAATATATTCGTTAAGATCATCCAATTCATTGCTCAGGTATGTTGTTTTTTTTTTATACCCTTTATTTCATTCTGTTCATAACCTGACACTGGCACAGAAGTTTTAGTAACTGCATCTGCCTTGTCCACTCATTTATCCCCCTAAAGTGAATGCTCCAAATTATGGAAAGACCATCTTTAATCAAATATTTTAAATGACTTTCTTTTTCTCATAAAAGTAATCCTTATTGGTGGTTAATGTTTAAATGATTTGTAGTAGACTTAAACTATGGAGATCCATATTAGGGAAAGACCCTTTATTTGGAAAACCCTATGTCGCCAGCGTTCTGGATAACAGGTCTCAAAGATGTACTTGTACACTATCTTACTGTTATCGTACATACTGAGGGTTTTTTCTAAGTTTTGACTTGTGTTATTTAACTGTAAATCAAGCACCAAAAGGCAAACCCTATTGCTGATCTTTGTGCACAGAGCCAGATTAATTGGGTGGGTTTCTCATTAGAGAATTGCTTCATATTTTACTAGTGCTGGATTTGCAGAAACATTTTATTGATCAATAATGCTCGGAGAACCCAGATGTTGCTGAGCTAAAACTCCCAAAATGCGTTAGCCATTGATAATATGTTAAAGTATGGTGGGATTTGTAATATGGCAACAAATGAGTAAAGTGTGGCTGAGCAAGTGGGCAGTATACCCCGATTATTCACATGAGTTCAATGAATAGGCTTGTGCTGCACATATTGTTTGATTCTAGTTAAAACGTACGGTAATTCGCTAAAGATAGCTTCTTATAGAAAAACTGATTGACTTGACTTTGACTAGGCAAGAGATCTTGGTATCATCTTCCACTAACACTTTTGTATTTTCCATCCTTCATCTTTTCAAAAGGAACGTTTAGATTTTGCAATGAAAGAAATAATATTTGATCTACTCAGCGTTGGAAAGTCATCTAAAACCTTTACCATCAACCCAGAGGTAACTCAATACGTTGGTTTTTCAGAGTTTTTTCTTTTATAATGAGAATGTTCAATCTTCTGCCGATGTATGCAGTTTCCAGCATCACAGAAACCTTATACCTGTTAACTTAGATTCCTCTTTAAAGTCTTTCCACTTTCAAGTGTTGAACATGGCACATTCTGTGCATTGAGTGACGCACTGCTCATTTACTAATTCTCTGAAAATTTGGAAGAAAAGGCTTGCAAAGATCGACCCAGAATGTTTACAAGGGAGGTATATGAACTAAAATAATGTTGTCTACATCAAATGACTAAGGATCCCTGCGTCCTTATACTCCTTTGTCAGATTCCAAAACCCCCACTGACATTTGGTTTTCATTATATGGAGCCGTTCCTCTCAGTCATTGGTACAGTGTTACGTGCAAAAAAAGGAGAACTTACACTCGCACACCCTGGCCGTCCGAATTATCACTAACTCCAGGTGCTAGATGCTAGAGGAATTGGACGACCTCCAAATCAGCGTAGACACAGGACACACCAGCACAACATGGATAATTCTAGCAGGATTTGACCTTGCTCGTTTATTTGCGGATGCAACGTTTCGGGCGTGCTTGAGAAAGGGGTCACGCCCCGAAACGTTGCATCCGCAAATAAACGAGCAAGGTCAAATCCTGCTAGAATTATCCATGTTGTGCTGGTGTGTCCTGTGGCTACAGTGTTACGTGCAACCATGTTGGCTTGCCTGTTCCGTGTGCTTGATTGCTTTCCTTATTTTATGTTCCTTGCAGAGGATGAACATAGGTCTGCGAGTCTTCCTTGTTATAGCCGACAGCTTACAGCAAAAGGACGGGGAGCCGCCCATGCCAACAACTGGAGTGATCCTTCCCTCAGGAAACACTTTGCGTGTAAAGAAAATCTTTCTTAACAAAACCCTGACTGATGAGGAGGCAAAAGTTATAGGTCTGTCATCAGTTCCATCTCCTGTTATCTAATTTCCCAAGCATGGCCGATTTGTAACTCTGCCCTTTCTCAGCATGGAAGCAGAGGCGAAGGGGGAACTAAAGCTCAACAAAAACTTTGGCTAAATGTGTTATAGCTTATGTTTTTGGGCTTCTGTACCAGGCCTCCACCACCTCATCCCTTTTGCATTGTAGATCTGTGCCTCTGAAGATGCCCTTAGTAGCTTTGCATCTTCCTTTCTGCTGATTCACAGAAACCAACTCATAATATACTCTGTGTGTTCATATATATGAACTATGTAAAATACATAAATAGATTCCAACTTGATCCACAACTCGTTATAAAAGTTTGGCTCTTAAACAATTGATGGAGTAGCCACCTCCAAATCTTTAGCATATGTAGCAAAAACAACTGGAGATCCTTTTCAAAGTCTTGGAGTAGATTTATTAAAGCACTACATGTTTCGGAGCACACAGGTATATAGATATAAATACCAGTGTGTACTCTGCATTCCCTTTGTATAAGCTAATTGCCTGAGTGCCAGAATAGAAAAAAAAAAAACATATAACATAAAACTGCACTCATAGGTCTTGCAACGTAAAAAAACTGGTAATTTATTGAACTGACTTCCGTCTCAGCAGAGACCTTTCTTAAGTACATTGAGAAAGGTCTCTGCTGAGTCCAAACAAATGATTCTTCATACATAACCTTGGAGCCTCTGTGTGCAGTTCATACTGACCGATGATGTATTTTAGGGATGTCCGTTTATTATCCGCAAGTGCGCAAAGCGTTGGATAGCATTCTCAGGCATCTTGACAAGGAAGTTGGTCGGCCCATGTGCATGACAAGCGTGCAAATGTGTAATAAGGAGCCTGAAGACATGATCACGTATGTAACACAACATGAATCTGTTTTATTATTGTTGTTGATAGATGTTAATGTGTTTGATTTGCTTACAGCGACAGATCAATACTAAGACTTGCATTAAGTTGAGGATGAATTACTCAATCACATTGTGCTGTTCATTAGACTAAGCCTGAGCACTGAAAGTAAATGGTTTTGTGCTGGGGTGGACAGTCTGTGTCCGTAATTAGTGTTATTTTTAGAGATGGGTAGGTGCTTTCTTTTTTGCAGGATTATCAGTGGTATTGATTGGGTGTGAGCTAACAAGATGTTGCTGTTTGTGTGGTACTGATATTGTCCCCTCCCTTCCAGCACAAAAAGATGTTCTAGATTGATTAGTGGCAGAAGTACTGTGTTAGGGAGAGCAAAATGAGACCCATTAGAAATAAACATCTGGTATGGTCACATGAAAACACAAATTCTAAGCCCAATGCTAGAAACAAAAAAAATCATATATTTAAAACCCTCTTTAAGATAAAATATTATAGGATGTGATTACTTCATGGGGTATTTATTTTATTCAAAATCCTTATGAGCACCGTGGTTTATGGATCAAAGAGCACTGGTACTTTGCCTGAAACTCTTTGTATGCAGGGTTTAACACCAATGTATGTACTACATGCACCACTGTTACAAGCACTATAGTTAGTATAGGTATGGGTATATAGAATTTAAAAGTAGGGAGGGGTGTGTGTATGGATGCTGGGTTTTCATTTGGAGGGCTTGAACTTGATGGACTTTGTCTTTTTTCAACCCAATTTAACTATGTAACTACTATGTAACATGACTGTATATAATCATGCAGCCATGGGGAAGGCATTTAATAACACTGCTCCTTGACTTCAACTATGATATGCCAATGTTAGCGGTAGCTAAGCCTTTGCAAAAGATTAGTATTGCTTGTTTGTGGACTTGTTTGTGGTTTTATGTCTCTGTTGGTTGCACCTTTAAATCTTTTCCTCTATTTAACAGAGGAGAGAGGAAGCCTAAGATTGACCTGTTTCGAACATGCATTGCTGCTATCCCGAGGCTAATTCCTGATGGTATGAGCAGAGCAGACCTCATCGAACTGTTAGCAAGGTAAGTACATTTCCAAGTCATTTCCTGCTGTATGTTTCCATCCTCTCACCATCCTGGAGACATTTAGACAACAGATTCCATATCGATCATGGCTATCCATCATGACATGCAAGCTTTTCTGCTAAAAAGATGTGCTGTAAATTGGTCATCTTTCACTCAACCCAAGGATTAGCTGTACTTGTCCCTTGTGAGTTTCCTTAACTAGACATAAGTCTATGAATCCAAGTAATGCAGAGAAGGCAGTATATAGTGAATAAAGTACCCCATCTTGTAAAATATAAGGATACTATGAGTTACAGAGGAGTTTCATGACCATATGCCGAGTGTTTTTATACAGGTCATGGAACTCCGAGGTAACTTCTAATATCCTCATATTTTGCAACTGGGGGTACTTTATTATAATACACACGTTTCACAAATGACATCAGAACTCACCGTTTATAACTGATGACATCAGAACTCACCGTTTATAAGGATATAATTTACAAGATATTCATGGCTTTTGTGTATTATATAGTGGATAATGTACCCCCTACTGTAACTTGTAAAGATATTGTTATTGCTTTTATACAGTTCACATAACTCCGAGGTGACTTTTAATATCTTTATAGATTTCAGTAGGGGGTACATTATGCATTATAATGTACGTTTTGTGTGAAATGTTGGGAGGGGGGTCGGTGTCCAATTCTTGTCGCTGGTGTTCAAATCAGGTGCGCCGGCGTCCAATTCGGGCTCGTCGGCTTTCAATTTGAACGCAGCGGCGTCAAAGTCGGCACCTGGGGACCCCTGTTATAAATGGAGTGTTCTGACATCAGAACGTGCCGTTTATAAGGATATAATTTACAGTCTGGTCCCATAGGGAAATGACCAGATGGCAGGCTGAACTCATACAATATTTCTCCACATCTTCCTGGAAGAGTAACAAAGACTTAGATATTTTTTCTCTTGGGACACAGCATGTTCTTCTGCGTGCAGAACAGAGTTCTAATCTATTGATCATTATGAGCAAACTGTTCTCCCCAGAAGTACTGCTGTGTTCATTTAAGCGTGTTCGCCTTTTTTATGATGAATAGATAATCACATTGCTGCATTCATTAATCATAACTTGACCAGTCACTTCTTCATGCAATTTTCTTGCACTGACAGTGTGGCCAATTATTTTTGGTGTCTTGGTAAAAAAAATTCACATTAGGCATTGGTCAGGACTGATCTTTTATAGCTTAAAGATTTTCCTGGAGTATCATCCAGAGAGCAGGCCCTCTTATCCAAGGGATGTACTTTATAGAACTACAAATAAAGTAATTTTATATAATAATTGTTAGTATACTTGTTACTTTTATGTAAGAGTGCCGTATTCAAACACAGCACCCTGCACTGCCTGATGGCCTAAAGCTGCACCCTTGCACTACTGCAGACCTTCTCTACTACTGCAATTGTAAGGAGTGTCTCATTTGGGGCATTAATGTGCACAGTCACCTGTGGCTTTATAAACAGATCTTCATAATCACCAATTTGCCGTTGAATTGATAGTTAGTTTTGGAGCCTTGCATTTCTCAAGTTCTCCACAAAGCATATATAGGTACTTGGCAAATTCACTAACCTCCTAAAATTCACCAGCGAGAGCTTCACTCATAGCGCAACACTTCACCAGAACAACGCTAATTCACTAAAATACAAATGCAGCAAATACATTACACTACACAAGCCCAGGAAACCTTAATAAAATAAAGTAGTTATATTGCCCTTCACATGAGCCCTGTGTATAGTTTATGTGCCATATGTTAGGAAATTTGGGGGGGAAGCCGGTTACCCCAAAAAAAAGTACGCTCTTTTTCAGCCTATCACCCTGAAAAAGGAAAAGACGCTAGCGTTTTTTTAGAAACTCCTATCTACTCTATTGCACTTCGTCTGGTCTGAGGTGGCGACGGCAAGTCTGGCGCAAGAGGGTAACGTTCAGTAAAATCCGCATCTTAGTGAATTTGCATAGTCACGTCCATTTGCCAGAGCGCAAATTCTCCAGGCGTTAGGGAGCGAAGTACCGCTAGAATCTGTCTCCTTCGCTAGTGAAGTTACACCAGCGACCGTTAGTAAATCGGCAAAGTACCGGAATGACGTCATGCTGGCGAATTTTCGCCCGTGTTAGTCACTTCGCCTTTTAGTAAATTTGCCCCATACATGATCAACATGCATGTACTATAACTATAAACTTGACTAGCCCCACTGCATATTCTGTTCCCTTTCTTGTCTCTGAATGTCTTCCTTTAACTATACAGATTCTCTGCGAGGCAGGGAATCCTCTCCTAATTTGATTTTATCTGTCTTGTCCTTCCTACTTACTTCTGCAAGGCTGTGTCCCATGAATAAACATATACATGTCTCTGATGTATGTCCATGCTAGGCTTACAATTCATATGGATGAGGAGCTCCGTGCACTGGCCTTCAATACTCTGCAGGCATTAATGCAGGATTTCCCTGACTGGCGGGAGGACGTTCTCTCAGGATTCGTTTACTTTATTGTGCGTGAAGTGACTGATATTCATCCGACCCTCCTAGACAATGCAATGAAGATGCTGGTGCAGCTTATAAATCAGTGGAAGCTAGCGGCTCAGACGCATATTAAAAACACAGATGTGCAGGTATTGCTGTCCCACCACTTTATTGTTATATACAATGAGTCAGTCACTGCTTGCTTTATAGTTCTGCTTTACAGGCCTAGAGCATTTCAGGAAGTGTAGAGAATGATATAAGGCATGGCTATATGCTATCTAAAGCCTCAAGAATTCAGTGAATGTATGTTTTTTTTTTTTAGCTACAGCTGCTACATAAGTCCCCCCCATTGATTTAATATGCTTTCTATGGCTATACCTTTTCTTTATATTACCCTGGCATATTTTATTCTGCAGCATATCAGCTGTGTATGTGTTGGTTTTAGTATTCTATATGTGATTAGTCAAAGGCCTAATGCTTTGACCATTTCCTCAAAGAAATATTGTGTGTGAAATAATGTCTTACTTCACTTTTTAATTCTAACATTTGCTATATTGTCAGCAATTCCGATGAATGGATAGAGCAGGGAAAACTTAACGTGAAAAAAATCACCCTTAAAGGGGCTGTTCGCTTTCAAACACTTTTTCCAGTTCAGTTGGTTTCAGATTGTTCACCAGAAATAAAGACTTTTTGCAATTATTTTCAATTTGTGATTTTTAATATTGAAGTGTAACGTTTAATTTTTCACCTTCTAAAGCAGTTCTGGAAAGGGAGGTAGGGTCGCCAACCCAACTCAACTGTTTTAAATTGATACATTTAGTTAAAACATTTCTTATCTTTGTCCCTGCTGAGCAGAATCCCTGAGTTTCATTAAAGGCAGCTGTTAGAATTGATACAATAGTTGCTAATATTCCACAGATACTGCTGAGAAATGTATTAACTAAATGCAGAAAATTGTAACAGTGCAGATGTTCCTGGTAGAGATGTGAGGGCCGACCCGAGGCCTGTGGGTCGGGCGGGTTCGGGCCGACCCTGGACAAAATGCGAGGGTACTGCCGGCTTCTGGCACCGGAATTTATAGACTTCCGCCTGCGGGGCAGGTCTATAAATAAAGGGGAGCAGCGGGCCCGGGTCGGATGCGGGTAGGGAGTGGGCGGGTTAGGGTAGGGTGCGGGTCGAGAAATTCTCGACCCGCACATCACTAGTTCCTGGATCACTGAGCTGCCAGACTGAAACACTAGAGACAGGAACTTAAAACTTAAATTTTGGGAAAAACTGTAAAAAGTAAAAGGAATTGGAATGCAATTGAAAAAAGTCATTGTTTATAGTGAACAATCTGAAAAAAACATCTTGAGTGTTTGAAAGGTGAACAACCACTTTAATAATAGCGTAGTTGCCAACAGAATGACCAATGTACAGTACTTGAATATTTATACCGAAAATATTTATTGCAATGAAGATATTTATTCTTGTTGCCTTCGTACAGCGGGGAGTACCTAATGGTGCAGCACATACTCTGCCTCTTGAAAGGACTCTATATTCCAGCGTATTTCACGTGGTAGAAGGCTTTGCGCTGGTGATTCTATGTAACAGCCGGCCTGCCGCAAGAAGATTGGCAGTCAACGTCCTGCGGGAAATACGGGCCTTGTACACTGTTCTGGAGGTTTCTAAGGTCTCTTTTTATTTCTCCATATTACTGATTCTTTTTCAAACAGAATGTCTGAGGGGTTTTGAGCAACTGGGGTATTATAGGAAGAAGGGGCACATACTTTTTAAAATTATTATATATCATTTACAGCCTGAAAATAGATCCTGATGCATTTTCATACAGCATAACACTTGCTTAAAGTAGACCTGTCACTTTTCTATTTTTTATTAAAGTGTTCATAACTGTTATAAGCTCATCTAAAAATCTCAGCTGTCAATCAAATATTGTTTGCCCCTCCTCTATGCCTTGGGCAGACAATTACTTTCACTTTCCATTCAGCACTTCCTAGATGTCACAGCTCTCCTCACATTCCCCCAGTTCTCTTAACCATTTAATTGTGTAGCCAGTGCATGGGGATGGACATCAGGTCCCCCATTCTGGTGCACAAACAAGATTCTGAGATGATACAAGGCTTGTCTTAATAACAGTGTCCACAAAATGGCTCCTCCCTGTTTGCTATAATTATGAATTTCCAGACTGAAGGAAACAAGATTCAAATAATTTATATAGTGTAATTAAGGTTCATTTTGCTTGACTAATGTGATAAAATAGGATTTTGAATCATTTTTTTGGGTGACGGGTCCCCTTCAAATGAATCCATTAGCATTTGCTGAAAATGTGATGCCTGTCATTCAATGTGTTTACTATAGGGGGATGAAGAGTTGGCTATAGATGTAATGGACAGACTGAGCCCATATATCCTTGAAAGCTTTATACACCTCACCGGGGCCGATCAGGTAAACCTACTGCACAGCGTTCACTTGTCATATTTCTATATTTAGAGTTATATAATGGATACCCATTCCTGAATCACTTGGATATTGGGAATGATGCAGCCTATTGTAAACACAGTAACAGTAACTCTGGAAAGTAAAAGTGCTTTAAATAAATGTGGGGCGGGGGACAGCAAATGAATCTGGGAGAAAAGGCACAGGATATATAATAGATTGCAGAAACGTTCTTATTGTATACTTGTAACGGGCCCGAAGGCACAGTAATAGTGTAGACCAAAGAGGAGACCAGACCAGGTTCGAGGTACAAAAGGGTTTATCCAAAGAATCGTCAAAATACAGGCAAAAAGGTCAGACCAGGCAGAAGACAAGCAGAATCGTAAGACAGGCAGGAATCGGTACACAAGTAATCAATATAGTAAATAACACCCAGGAACACAGTAACAGGAACCTATAGTTGGGCAAGGACTGGAAGGGGAAGTGAGTTTAAATAGTCCCAGGGTTGGCGCCAAATTTTGACGCGCTTGCGTCAGACGCAGACGCCAGCGTCCTCACGCTGACGTCTTGACGCCGGCGCCCGATTTTGACGCCGGCGTCCGTTCCGTCGCCGACGACCAATCCTGGACTGGGAAGGAGATGAGGTCATTGACCTGTGCCCGGCAGGAGCCATGTGGAGAGGCAGGCGGTCGCCATCTTGGACGCCATCTTGGAGACTTGGAGTAGATTCCATTACAGTACCCCCCTCCTTAGGGGGGGCCTCAGGACCACCGAGTCTAGGGGAGAGAGGGAATAATTTATGGAACCTACGAACCAAGATGGGCGCATGGACATCCGAGCTCTTGACCCAGGAGCACTCTTCGGGACCGAACCCCTTCCACTCGATGAGATATTGAAGAGTGCCCCTGGAAAGACGAGAGTCTAAAATCCTCTTCACTTCGAATTCCTGGTGATCGTCAACCAGGACTGGAGCTGGGGGAGAAGAATAAGACAGAGACACAGCAGGTTTAAGGAGAGAGACGTGGAAGACATTCGGAATCCTCATCTCTGGGGGGAGTTGAAGACGAACCGCCACCGGATTGATGATTTCAATGACAGGATAGGGACCGATGAATCTGGGACCAAGCTTTGGGGTAGGAATCTTCAGGCGGATGTTACGGGTGGAAAGCCAGACTTTATCACCAGGAGCATAGGGTGGAGCAGGAATCCTCTTCTTGTCGGCAGACCTCTTTTGGATCAGGGAGCTCTTTTGAAGATTAAAGGTAACAGCAGCCCAAATCGCCATCATGTGGGCAGCCTGGTCGTTGGCGGCAGGAACATTGGTGAGGAGAAGATCCTGGGGAAACGCCAATGGATTCTGACCGTAGACACAGAAGAAAGGGGACTGATGAGAAGAAGAATGCAAGGCGTTGTTATGGGCGAACTCAGCCCAGGGAAGGAGATCCGACCAATCGTCTTGGCACAGGGAAACATGGCAGCGAAGATACTGTTCCAATGCCTGGTTCACTCTCTCAGCAGCTCCATTGGATTGCGGGTGATAGGCAGAAGAAAATTGTAAAGAAATGTTGAGAGCTTTGCATAAGGATCTCCAAAATCTAGAGACAAATTGTGAGCCACGGTCAGAGACGATCTCGGCAGGAAACCCATGGAGACGAAAAATATGATGAATGAAAAGCTTGGAAAGTTCAGGAGCAGAGGGAAGTTTGTGGAGGGGAATGAAATGAGCCATCTTGCTGAACCTGTCAACGACAACCCAAATGACAGTGTGACCGGAGGAGACAGGCAGATCCACAATAAAATCCATGGCAAGATGAGTCCAGGGACGAGATGGAATGGGTAGAGGAAGAAGAAGTCCTTTGGGGGGAGAATGTCCAGATTTGGAAGTGGCACAGATGGTACAAGAAGAAATGAAGTTTTTGACGTCCTTTCTCATGGATGGCCACCACACCAGGCGAGAAAGGAGTTCGGTAGTCTTTTCCACTCCGGGATGGCCGGCCTGTTTAGAACTGTGAGCTTGAGAGAGAAGAGACTGACGGCAATCAGGTGGAACAAATGCAACTCCAGGAGGAATATTGTCAGGAGCAGAAATTTGAGCGGACAGGATCTGTGAGGCCAAGGAGGGAAATAGAGCAGCGACGATCTTGGAGGGAGGTACAATGGGTTCGGGATCTTCGGAGGAGGGAACTTCAGGAACAAAACTTCTTGACAAGGCATCAGCTTTTCTATTTCTAGAGCCAGGACGAAAAGTGATAATGAAGTTAAAACGGGAAAAGAACAATGACCATCTGGCTTGTCGGGGATTCAGGCGTTTGAGGGATTGGATAAATTCAAGGTTCTTATGGTCTGTAAAGATGGTCACGGGGATCGAGGATCCTTCCAATAAATGTCTCCACTCCTCTAGGGCGAGCTTTACTGCCAATAACTCACGATTCCCCACATCGTAGTTCTGCTCGGGGGAAGAAAATTTCTTAGAGAAGAATGCACAGGGGTGTAACTTCCCATCCGAGGACGATCTCTGTGATAAGACAGCTCCAGCTCCCACATCTGAGGCGTCGACTTCGAGGAAAAAAGGAAGAAGAAGCTCGGGGTGTCTGAGAATAGGTGCAGAAGAAAAGGCAGTTTTCAGGGATTCAAAGGCGTCCAAAGCAGGAGGAGGCCAGTGCTGTGGTTTACCCCCCTTGCAGATCAGGGCCAGGATGGGAGAGATCTTGGAAGAAAAACCTTTAATAAATTGTCTGTAGTAATTGGCAAAGCCAATAAACCTCTGGATAGCCTTAACACTTGTGGGGAGGGGCCAATCAAGAATTGCCGAGACCTTGGCTGGATCCATCTTGAAACCCTGCTGGGAGATGATGTACCCGAGAAAAGGGATGGAGGATACTTCAAAGGAGCACTTTTCAAATTTGGCGAAGAGACTATTTTTTCTTAGGCGAAGAAGAACTTCCTTCACTTGGGAGCGATGCTCGTGGAGATCTTTGGAAAAGATAAGAATGTCATCCAGATAGACGACAACACTTTGTCCCAACAAGTCTCTGAATATATCGTTTACAAACTCCTGGAAGACCGCTGGGGCGTTACAGAGTCCAAAGGGCATGACTAAGTATTCGTAATGCCCATCTCGAGTATTGAAGGCGGTCTTCCATTCATCCCCCTTACGAATTCTAATGAGGTTATAGGCACCCCGAAGATCCAGCTTGGTGAAGATCTTGGCCCCTCTTAGTTGATCGAAGAGTTCGGAGATTAGGGGGAGAGGGTAACGGTTTTTAATGGTAATCTTGTTTAACCCCCTATAATCAATGCATGGTCTCAGACCTCCGTCTTTTTTTTCAACAAAGAAAAATCCGGCACCAGCAGGGGAAGAAGAAGGGCGAATGAAGCCTCTTTGGAGATTCTCCTGAATGTAGGTCTTCATGGCGGCCGTCTCAGAGGGGGAGAGAGGATAGGTGCGACCCCGGGGAGGCATGGAACCAGGAAGAAGTTCGATCGGACAGTCATAGGGACGGTGAGGAGGAAGAATCTCTGCAGAGCCCTTATTGAAGACATCGGTAAAATCTTGATAGGCGGATGGAAGGGAAAAGTTGGAAGACACAGAAGACACCTTGATAAGAGGTACGGCAGGCAAACAGTTCTGTAGGCAATAGGGACTCCAGCGGGAGATTTGCATGGATGACCAGTCAATGACTGGATTATGAGTGCACAGCCAAGGGAGCCCCAAAACGAGTGGAGTTGAAGGGCAGTCGATGAGTAGAAAGGCCAATCTCTCCAGATGCATGGTGCCCACTCTTAGAGAAAGTTCAGCGGTGGTTTGAGAGATAATGGCCGAAGACAGAGGGCGGTCATCAATAGCCAATACTCGCAGAGGAGAAGTCAAGGATTGTAGGGGAACCGCATGACGAACAGCAAATCTTCTGTCCATAAAATTTCCAGCAGCACCAGAGTCCAGGAACGCTTGCACTGGGATTTTCTGGGAACCGAATTGGATCTGTGCCGGAAGAAGAAAGCGTTGAATAGAGGGTTGGGGAGGATAACAAACACCACCCAGATAGGTCTCCCCAAACCTACCTAGGTGCTGGCGTTTCCCGGCTTCACCGGACACTCATGGGCGAAGTGCGATTTGCCCCCACAATACAGGCAGAGACCGGCTGCCCTTCTCCGTAGCTTCTCCTGTTCAGAGAGACGAGCCCGTCCTATCTGCATGGGTTCCTCAGAAGATGGGGCAGAGGAAGCAGAAGCCGCAGGAGTAGGAGAGGGGGAAGCAGTAGCCGGGTTGAAGAGTAGGGGTCTCTGGAAGCGGGGAGCCAGTGTGGATTGGAATCGGGGATACTTCTTCGAACGCTCTCTGTTGAGCTCGACTTGAAATTCCCTCTGTCGGGTGTCAACCTTTACGGCCAGCGCCACCAGATCCTCCCACCGAGAAGGAATTTCCCGGGAGACCAGGTCGTTTTTGATACGCATGGCTAGGCCGTTGTAGAAGGCGGCATGGTATCCATCATTGTTCCAGGTGGTCTCCGCCACTAGGGTGCGGAACTCGATTGCATACTCTGGAACAGAGCGAGTGCCTTGCTGGATCTGGAACAAGCGAGCCGAGGAAGACATAGCTCGACCAGGGGCATCGAAAACGACCCGTAGTTCACGGATGAAGGCCCTGGCGTCGTCAATCAAAGGGTCCCTCTTCTCCCACAAAGGTGATGCCCACTCCAAAGCCTTCCCCTGCAGGCGAGAAATGATGTACCCCACTTTAGCCTATTCGGATACAAACTGACCTGGCAGCAGGGCGAACTGGATCTCGCACTGGTTGATGAAACCTCTGCATGCATCAGGGTCGCCGCTGTAGAGGGGAGGCGCAGGAATGCGAGGTTCCGAGGATTGGAGTGGGTTTGCAGGAACGGCCAAAGGGACCGGGGCCACAGGTGATAATGCCGACAGCTTGTCCAGGATAGCTTCTAGAGCCTGACCGAAGTGCGACTGCTGGGCTTCGTATGACTGCATGCGGGAAGCCAAACCGCGGATAGCGCCACCGACATCAGGTGGAGCTGGAGTCTCCTCCAAAGGGTCCATGGCCCAACTATACTGTAACGGGCCCGAAGGCACAGTAATAGTGTAGACCAAAGAGGAGACCAGACCAGGTTCGAGGTACAAAAGGGTTTATCCAAAGAATCGTCAAAATACAGGCAAAAAGGTCAGACCAGGCAGAAGACAAGCAGAATCGTAAGACAGGCAGGAATCGGTACACAAGTAATCAATATAGTAAATAACACCCAGGAACACAGTAACAGGAACCTATAGTTGGGCAAGGACTGGAAGGGGAAGTGAGTTTAAATAGTCCCAGGGTTGGCGCCAAATTTTGACGCGCTTGCGTCAGACGCAGACGCCAGCGTCCTCACGCTGACGTCTTGACGCCGGCGCCCGATTTTGACGCCGGCGTCCGTTCCGTCGCCGACGACCAATCCTGGACTGGGAAGGAGATGAGGTCATTGACCTGTGCCCGGCAGGAGCCATGTGGAGAGGCAGGCGGTCGCCATCTTGGACGCCATCTTGGAGACTTGGAGTAGATTCCATTACAATACTGTTCTTATTGTATATTGTTATCTGGCTTGTAACCTGTACCCTTTCTCCTTTTTTAGCCTTGAATGGCTGCCCCCATGGCTACACATCAGCTAGTTTACATAACCTATAGTAAAAACTTTTTTTCAGTTGATTATTCAACATAAACAGAGTTTTTCAATTACTTTCCAATTTTTTTTTTTTTATATATACAATTTTTCCAACATTGAAGTTTAAAGTTTAGTGTTCGTGTCTGGTTTTTCATTCTGGCAGCTCAGTGATTCAGGAGCATCTGATCTGTTACAATTCACTACATTAAGGGGCCCATTTACTTAGCTCGAGTGAAGGAATAGAAGAAAAAAACTTTGAATTTCGAAATGTTTTTTTTGGCTACTTCGACCATCGAATTGGCTACTTCGACCTTCGACTACGACTTCGAATTGAACGATTCGAACTAAAAATCGTTCGACTATTCGGCCATTTGATAGTCAAAGTACTGTCTCTTTAAAAAAAACTTCGACCCCCAACTTCGCCAACTAAAACCTACCGAGGTACAATGTTAGACTATGGAGAAGGTCGTTCGATCGATGGATTAAAATCCTTTGAATCGCTCGATTCGAAAGATTTAATTGTTTGATCGAACGATTATTCCTTTGATCGAACAAATAGCGCTAAATCCTTCGACTTCGATATCGAAGGATTTAACTTCGACAGACGAATATTGAGGGTTGATTAACCCTCGATATTCGACCCTAAGTAAATGTGCCCCCTAGTTGATACAATTAGTTGATACATTTCTCGGCAGCATCTGTGGAATATTAGCAACTATCGTATCAATTCTAATAGCTGCCTCTAATGAAACCCAGAGATTCTGCTCAGCAGGGATAAAGATAAAAATATATATCAACTATAGGTATCAAAAGTAGGCGACTCCCCCCTCCCAGAGCTGCTTTAGAAGTTCTCCAGCTCCAACCATGCATTGGTCTTATGAGTATGACGTTTCAGACAAGACGTCATATTTTATATGTAATTAATTTGCTATCCTGAGAATCAAGTAAACTGTTAATCATCCAGGTTGTTGTTTCTATTGCTTGCATAGTCCTGTATGAGCAGCTTAAAACCTAGTTTCTGGGGAAAGCAATTTAGGGCAATGTCAGATGGGGCACTTTGTTTACCCCCAGGAGATTACCACTCAAAAAATAATCCAGAAAAATGGAGACCTCCACATGTAAAGTGTTTTACAAATGTCCTGTCTGACATTGCCCATGAGCTGTAATATGTTTAAACATGGAGCTTAAAAGACTAAAGAATGGTTATTTATTTTCTGCCCTCCGCTGTTTATTTATACAGACGACCTTGCTGTATTGTCCAAACTCGATAGACCTACAAACTCTAGCGGAATGGAGCTCCTCGCCAATAAGCCACCAGTTCGATGTGGTCAGTCCATCACACATTTGGATTTTTGCTCATGTGACACAAGGCCAGGACCCATGGATCATAAGCTTGTCCAGCTTCCTGAAACAAGAAAACCTGCCCAAGCACTGCCCGACTGCTGTGAGCTATGCCTGGATGTTTGCTTATACCCGTCTGCAGCTTTTGTCTCCACAAGTTGACATAAAGTAAGGCTTTAGCTAGGCAACGAGCATTGCCCTTAAATTCTAGGGCTGCTGAAAATGATTTCTATGTTAAAGGTGCATATCTGTCAGTATTGGCCCTTGTCCTGTATTCTTCTTCGATTCATTTTAGTGGATTAAGCATTGCATGTTTTTCCTGGTCAAGAACACAGTCATACGGTATAATATTTTTAGTGTGATTATTATGGAAAAACTCCACAGTTTCCTAAATGTTTTTCTATGTAAACTGTTTTCTGATTGATATTTATTTGGATTCCTTAGCAGTCCCATTAATGCTAAGAAAGTTACTGCAGTAACAGGCAGCGACTCCTACATAGGCCTGTGGAGAAACTACTTAATCCTGTGCTGCAGTGCAGCCACCTCCTCCTCCTCATCCGCATCTACTGGTTCTGTGCGCTGTTCCCCTCCTGAGACGCTGGCGTCTACTCCAGACAGTGGATATAGTATAGATTCAAAGGTGGGTGATACCTGGAGGATATTGATTGCATGATCTGAGAACCCAATTCCCTTTCCATATATTGACTCATGTCTGCATCCTGCTCTTCTCCCAGTATGTACCACTTAGTGCAACTCTTTACCACATTGGTAATATCATTGGACCTATATAACTAATGCTAGTTTGGTGTGAGGCCTTTTGTTGGGCTTAAATATTTAGGTAGGCCCTCTAAATTCATCATATAGCATCAGATAAACCCTACCATTCCTCAGAATAAAGTTACAGTTCAAAACATAATTGTGACACTATGTAGGATATTCAGGCCCATGACATACACATCCAATTTAGTGCATAGTGTGGTAGTGCATTTTAAAATAACCTCTTAAAAGAAAACAGATAATACATGATATATATCCTTTTACTACGCTGTATGTGTATGTGATGCTAATAGGATCTTTCATTACAGAGCCATGTAATCCTTCCTTTTGATCTGTTACTTCACCTCCTTTAAATCAATAATGTGCTTTTCGTATTATTGGGATGCTAATCATCTATATGAGTTTTATTGAAAGTATTAATAGGCTATGAATAAGGTGCTAATATAAATGCTTGTTTCCTTTTCAGATTATTGGAAATCCGTCCCCTTCATCCTTGTTTAAGCACATAGTACCAATGATGCGCTCTGAGAGTATGGAAATCACAGAATCTCTTGTTCTGGGACTTGGCAGGACCAACCCTGGAGCGTTTAGGTAGCACATGCTTAAGTCCTTTTTTTAAGTGATCAAAATTCACAATGATAAAATGAAGGTTTTTGCAAACATTTTTTGTTATTTAATATACTTGCAAGAAATGCCATCTAGTGTGACATTTTGAGCGGCAAGTAATTTAGCCCCAAGCAGTGGGATTTTGCCCCGGATACTGCTGAACTCAACTGGAAGCCATCTGTATTTAATGATTTAGCAGAAATTCTGCTGTATGAGGCTGTGGTATCTGACCTACTTGATGTTTGACTTCAGTTTTCTGCTTTTTTACAACCTTCAATTCCCTTCTGTGTCGGGATGCACCCAATCCACTATTTAGGATTCGGCCGAACCTCCGAATCCTTCACAAAAGATTTGGCCGAATAGCGGACTGAATGCGAATCCTAATTTGCATATGCAATTTAGATGTGGGAAGGGGAAAACATTTTTTACTTCCTTGTTTTGTGACAAAAAGTAATGCGATTTCCCTCCCCGCCACTAATTTGAATATGCAAATTAGGATTCGTTCAGCCAGGCAGAAGGATTCGGCCGAATCCTGCTGAAAAAGGCCCAATCCTGGATTCGGTACATCCCTACTTCTGTGGATAAAAGGCCTTTCTGGCCTCCCAGTTCTTTTTGAGTGGATCAGGAAGCATTTGGGTTATGGCAGCAAACTGTTTATTTGGGACATGTTTTTTATACTGCTGTAATACATAGCAACCTATCAGAACTTTGATTTAATTGTCTTAAATTAAAAACAAAACAAAACTTTTAAAGCTAATAGCTGCCTGGTTGTTGTTGCTTATGGCCAAAATCAGCTCTTACAGTATGTTGACTGGTACGTATCCATGGGAGAAGAGGTAGACATGGACCTGGCTGAATCTGTTGCTTCACATATACTAAAAAACCCTAGTTGAAACCCTAGGTTTTAAGATGTTATTTCTGTCACATGGGAGGATTTTTATCTACCCTGTTTCCACTGCTGTTATGCAAAATATATTGTATTACAAAAATACAATTTTAACCTTGGTTCAGAATTGCAGTTGGGTAATGCCAACATGTTCTGTTAATTACATTATCTAATGAGTGAACATGCAGCTTGTAAAGATTGGGTAAACACTTGCAATGTTGCCCTAACCAAAGGTGTTTAATTCTCTCCCTATTTGCATACAGGGAATTAATAGAAGAGTTGCACCCCATAATTAAGGAAGCACTTGATAGAAGGCCAGAGGTAAATATAAAATTTCTTTGTTTAATGGCAGTCCTATTTTTCCTGGAGAAAACTGTTAGTAGATGTGTAGCTCTTAGGGCAAAAATGATGAAAATAAAATGTGCTGTATACATGGGACATAATTGTCTTTTCGAAGAAGAGAAGCTAAAGATCAGATGTTTTTATCTGATTTCACTTTTTTAGGGTAAAGACGCACAGAGCTACTAGTAGCAGCTTCTTTTCATGACTACAAAATACACAATAGCTATAATTGACTTTGCTTAGACGCTACGTGTGTTTAAGCAGAGGCAATTCTCAGTATTGTCTATGGAAGGGTATTTTATCTGTAACCACAATAAGTAGCTGGTACTAGTAACTCTGTGTGTCCTCACCCTTCGTAGCTGCAACAAAACAACTGGGGTTCTATTTATACCAGTTGCAAGAAGGTCTCACAATTGCAACATTATCTGTCCATGAATAAATGACTAATTATGAACATTTAAAAAAGGGTACATTTGTAGGTAATAGTAGACAAAGTGCAGTGCAAAGTGCAGGATTAACGAGGCTTGTAAAACATTCTTTTGACTTGACTGACTTGTGGTTACCTTGTGTCCAGCTCAACACTCAGGTAATATTTTTTTCCTACAGAATATGAAGCGGCGCAGGCGTCGAGATATTTTACGAGTCCAACTCGTCCGTATATTTGAACTGCTGGCAGATGCTGGTGTCATTAGTCACAGGTAAGGATTCACCTGTTAAAAACACAGCTCTCTTACAATGTATTGAATACTTTATTTAATATAAGTATTGGATCCTTTACCCAAAGACCATCTCACAAAGACAGAACCTTATACTTAAATAGAATTAATCAATCCTAAAACAATCCTATTGGGTTTAATTAATGTTTGAAAGACTTTTTAGGTATGGAGATACAATTTATGGAAAGACCCCAGGTCCTAAGCATTCTGGATAACAGATCCCATACCTGTAGTATATGCAGTCAGCTAGGAGGGCCTTCCTAGAGATTTTTATGCTGGCCCCCCACAATTGTTATGTTCTTCGTTGTAAGACCTCATTGTTTTGTTGGAATCCCTCCCCTAACATATAAAGTAGCACCTTCAATATGGAAGATCTTGCTCAGCTCTGTCCTATAATATTTCATGAATGCATCCTTCAGCATCTTGCTTAAAGGAGAAGGAAAGCCACAGAGGTATTTTATTACCAATAGATTAGCTGCAATAGTGCAAGCTAGAATGCTATATTTATTCTGTAGAATGTTTTACCATACCTGAGTAAAAAGCTCTAGAAACTCTCTGTTTGTTTAGGATAGGAGCTGCAGTATTAATGTGGTGTGACATCACTTCCTGCCTGAGTTTCTCCCTGCTCTGGGCTCAGATTACAGTAGAGAAGGGAGGGGAGCAAACTGAGCATGCTCTTGCCCAGGGCAATGAGGTTTAAGCTGAAGGCAGGAAGTCTGATACAGAAGCCCATGAGTACACAATAGAAGGAAAGAAATGCAGTGTTTCTTTTGACAGGGGACTCAGAGCAACATTACTTGGGGGGTTTACTGGTATATTTAGATGGACCTTTCTGATAAAGCTTACTTAGTTTTAACCTTTCCTTCTCCTTTAAATAACATCTCCATCAACGTTGTCGGTCAAGGCAGACAAACACTGGCAGCTTTAAGGTGCTCAATTGGACCTTTGGAGAGGTTCAGCAGCTTATCTGCCTGTGTATGGGACCAGAAATTGATCCGTCCGGTTTAATTTGGATCGAGGACCACATCTGCTGACACAGTGACAATTATGATTCAGTAGAAGCTGGATAACCTTGGCCATTTTTTAGTGCTTTATATTGGTCCAAGCAGGCAGAATCTTTTGGTCAGTCTTGGGGTGATTTGAACGTTGCTAATTTACTGCTATTAGGGTTAATTATGTCATTATTGCTGTTTATTATGAGCGTATTGATTCATTGGATATCTCACCATTGTCTGCCATGTGCTCATTTTTTTCCAAGTGCAAGCGGTGGCCTTGATAATGAAACACATTCCCTGAACAATACTCTGTTGGAGTATGTGGATTTAACCAGGCAGTTGCTGGAAGCAGAAAACGAGAAGGACTCTGATACTCTGAAGGATATCCGATGCCATTTTAGTGCCTTAGTGGCGAATATCATTCAGAATGTTCCAGGTAATTGCATTAAAAAAATCTTTGTACCGTATTTGTAAGTACCTTTCTCCATAGAAAGTGCAGGCAATATAAAATATTCATCTCAGGAGGGGCCTGCCAATGAAGCTGTATCAGAAGCAGCTCTTCAATTCAGTTTCCTTATCTAGTGCTCTGGAAATGTATGCCGATATTGATGCTTTTAAACGAATGGCAGCAAGCAAGGGCAAACTTAGTGGTCTGAAGCTCTCTTCTCTGTATTGACCTTCGGGTTTTCATGTGCGATTTGGTTTTTTGCTTACTCTGTTAGCAAGTAGTGCTCATCTCTTCTACAGCTGTTGCTGTGTTTATACAGATATTTCTTCTGTCTATCACAGAATAGTCTTGTCCTCAGGCATTGTAAATGAGCAAGTGCCACCTTTCAAACAGCCTGATACCCTGGAGAAAACCGTGAAAAGAGAGCTGCGGGCAACGTGTCAGCTAAAATGCATGGTTCTTACTGTACAAACTGAGAATAATTTGATACTGGTACATTTAACTGTGTAATCAGCTTATTGTGTTGAGCAGTGCATTTTTACATAGAGATATTAGTGAGTACGACTATCTATTAGTGACGAATACTACTACCACGGTTGTAAACAGAAAATGCTTGAGCAAAGGTTATTAATAACCTTTGCTCAGGTATTCTCTGTTTACCACCGTAGTAGTAGTAGTAGTAGTAGTAGTCATCGTCATTAATAGAATGCACAGTATGAAAACTGCAGCTAATCATGAGATTATTGGCTGCACCACATATCATCTTTACTCGGCTAACAGCCAACAGGAGACACAACAAATGATCGCTCCATCTATCTGTTACTTACTGGAATTAGCTCAATCTACATACAGTATTAACTTGGTCTGAGAATTAGCTTTTTAAAGGAATAGTAACATTAAAAAAAAGGAAAGTGTTTTAAAGTAATACAAATATAATGCAGTGTTGCCCTGCTCTGTTAAAACTGGTGTGTTTGCTTCAGAAACACTACTATTATTTATATAAATAAGCCGCTGTGTAGCAATGGGGGCCAGCCTTTAAGAAGAAAAGGCTCAGGTTACACAACAGATGGCAAATAAGCTCTGTAGAACATGATGGTGTTATAGACTTGTGCCATATAGACTTTTTTTCAATTTCCACTATTGCTACACAGCAGCTTGTTTATATGAACTATAGTAGTGTTTCTGAAGCAGACACACCAGTTTTACCAGTGCATGGCAACACTACATGATATTTTCATTACTTTAAAATACTTGAATTTCTGGAATGAGACAACAGCACATTTTAATCACTTACCTCCATACATCTGTAGATGAAGCTTGCCATCCCCTGCTGCTGCTCCAGGCCTTTTAGTGGGCCAGCCCCAGAGTTTGGTATAGATTGTAAAAGTATAGTGTAACAGCCTTCTCGCTTCCTCTTCCTACAGTGCACCAGAGAAGAAGCATTTTCCCTCAGCAGAGCCTTCGCCATAGCCTCTTCATGCTCTTCAGCCATTGGGCAGGACCCTTCAGCATCATGTTCACACCATTGGACAGATACAGCGATCGCAACATGCAAATAAACCGGCATCAGTATTGTGCTTTAAAGGTAAATCGTCTGTTCTTTTACTTTATGGAGTAAGTGGCACCATCAGTGAAGCAGCTCATGTGGGCAAGTTCTTCTGTGAGGCAAGCCTGGAAAAAAGGGGCTAATGTGCTGTCCCGGGGCTTGGGGTAAAGTTAAAAAGTCACTTTTTTGCTGCCCAAATAAATTATTTCTGGTATCATGTTCTGAGACATTCTTAGCTGTGCTTTGATGATAGATTCTGTCAAAGTCTAAAGCAGTGTGCAAGCTGAAGAAATCTATTGTTAGGTAACTCTACATCCTGTAATAGAGAATGTAGGGGTAGCCGGATGCTTTGTTCTTGGCAGCAACCATGAGCTTTATAATGCACAATCCACATTTCTGCCAGTGAATAAAGCCAGTAATGTTCTGGGCTGTACAGCCAACAGACTGGGGGGGTTACATAGTTACATAGTTAAATTGGGTTGAAAAAAGACAAAGTCCATCAAGTTCAACCCCTCCAAATGAAAACCCAGCATCCATACATACACCCCTCTCTACTTTTAATTAAATTCTATATACCCATACTAACTATAGAGCTTAGTATCACAATAGCCTTTGATATTATGTCTGTCCAAAAAATCATCCAAGCCATTCTTAAAGGCATTAACTGAATCAGCCATCACAACATCACCCGGCAGTGCATTCCACAACCTCACTGTCCTGACTGTGAAGAACCCCCTACGTTACTTCAAATGAAAGTTCTTTTCTTCTAGTCTAAAGGGGTGGCCTCTGGTACGGTGATCCACTTTATGGGTAAAAATGTCCCCTGCCATTTGTCTATAATGTCCTCTAATGTACTTGTAAAGTGTAATCATGTCCCCTCGCAAGCGCCTTTTTTCCAGAGAAAACAACCCCAACCTTGACAGTCTACCCTCATAATTTAAGTCTTCCGTCCCTCTAACCAATTTAGTTGTACGTCTCTGCACTCTCTCCAGCTCATTTATATCCCTCTTAAGGACTGGAGTCCAAAACTGAACTCCATACTCCAGATGAGGCCTTACCAGGGACCTATAAAGAGGCATAATTATGTTTTCATCCCTTGAGTTAATGCCCTTTTTTATGCAAGACAGAACTTTATTTGCTTTAGTAGCCACAGAATGACACTGCCCAGAATTAGACAACGTGTTATCTACAAAGACCCCTAGATCCTTCTCATTTAAGGAAACTCCCAACACACTGCCATTTAGTGTATAACTTGCATTTATATTATTTTTGCCAAAGTGCATAACCTTGCATTTATCAACATTGAACCTCATTTTCCAGTTTTCTGCCCAGTTTTCCAGTTTAGACAAATCACTCTGCAAAGTGGCAGCATCCTGCATGGAACCTATAGTTCTGCACACTTTAGTATCATCTGCAAAAATAGAAACAGTACTTTCAATGCCCACCTCCAGGTCATTAATAAACAAGTTGAAAAGCAAGGGACCTAGTACAGAGCCCTGCGGTACTCCACTAACAACACTGGTCCAATTAGAAAATGTTCCATTTACCACCACTCTTTGTAGTCTATCTTTTAGCCAGTTCTCTATCCAGGTACAAATACTATGTTCCAGGCCAACATTCCTTAATTTAACCAGTAACCTTTTGTGTGGCACTGTATCAAATGCTTTAGCAAAATCTAAGTAAATCACATCCACTGCCATCCCAGAATCGAGGTCTCTACTTACATTCTCATAAAAAGAAATTAAGTTAGTCTGGCAAGATCTATTACGCATAAAACCATGCTGGCACAAACTCATAGTATTATGATTTGCTATGAAGTCCAGTATCTTATCCTTTATTAACCCTTCGAAAAGCTTTCCAACCACTGACGTCAGACTAACTGGCCTATAGTTTTGAGGCTGAGAACGGGATCCTTTTTTGAATAGAGGCACCACATTAGCAATTCGCCAGTCTCTCGGCACTATGCCAGATCTCAATGAATCCTTAAAAATTAAGTAAAGAGGTTTTGCAATCACAGAGCTAAGATCGCTAATTACCCTGGGATGAATACCATCTGGCCCTGGACCTTTGTTAATCTTAACATGTTCTAGTCTCTTTTGAATTTGTTGTATCAAACCCTGACTTTAAAGGAGAAGGAAAGCTACCAAAGCAGTTCATGGCCAATCGATTAGCCACAATAGTCCAAGCTATAATACTATATCTATTCTGCAGAATGCTTTACCATACCTAAGTAAACAGCTCTCAAATTGCTCTCTCTTTGTTTAGGATAGCAGCTGCCATATTAGATTGTTGTGACATCACTTCCTGCCTGAGTCTCTCCCTGCTCACTCATAGCTCTGGGCTCAGATTACAGCAGGGTGGGGAGGGGGGAAAAGGGAGGGAGAGAGGAGCAAACTGAGCATGCCCAAGCCCTGGAGGTTTAAGCTGAAAACAGGAAGTCTGATACAGAAGCCCATGTGTACACAATAGAAGGAAAGAAAAGCTGTGTTTCTATTGAGTAGTCCAAGCAGCATTACAGGGTTTACTGGAATATTTATATAGACCTTTCTGATACAGCTTACTTCATTTTAGACTTTCCTTCTCCTTCAAGAGCCATTTATAATATTATCTGTATTGTGGATGAAGCTCTTTAACCTGGAGAGAGAGGAATATTTAATCAGCAGCGCATAGCACTTGTTGGGGAGAGGGTACATTGTTTTATGCCTAAAGTTCTGCATTTTAAAATGTGCTGGAACCCAACAGCTCTATTTTGGCCCACTACACATAAACCATTTGGATTAGACATTTCAAGCTGAGCAATTGATTAAATGAGCCAGTGCTTGTTCTGACTGAGTTCAGCAGAGCAGTGCAGTATATCAGCTGGCTTGAGAAATCACTTACAATTTTAAAGATCTTTGCTGCTATGGGTGTGATGCCACTTAACTATGAGCACATTAGAAACAAGTAAATTAAACATTCTGCTAGTCATCCCAAACTCTCTAGCCTTGGCATTGTACAAATGATAGTCTGTGACTGAGGCATTAGGAGTTGACACTGAAATCAAACACAGGCTGACTTGAGTCACATTGACAAACCAATCAGCCGCTCCTTTAGGTCTGGACAACAACGAATGTTTGGTCTGTAGATTTCTGGGTGTAACATATTGTCTATTCCAACTCCTGAGGCAATGCTTGTTCTGCTTTTGTTTTGCAGGCTATGTCTGCTGTGCTGTGTTGCGGTCCTGTTGCAGATAATGTCGGCCTATCATCTGATGGATATTTATATAAATGGTTGGATAATGTTCTAGATTCCCAGGACAAGAAGGTAATAGCTAGTGCTGCTACGTTTGTATTTCAGTGTTCACATTGTGCTGTTGGTTTCAGTGGAGTAACTAGATATTACTGGGCCCAACAGCAGATAATTTTTGCGGCCCCAAAAATGTCTACAGGTCAGTGTCAGACTGAGATGCCAGGGGCCCACCAGAAATCCTTAAGAGCGTGGGACCACTTTCCAAACTATTATTCCTCCTCTCCTCACTCCTCTTTATTCTCCTAGTCTTTTATGTCTACTTACTATATTCATCCATTGTTAAGCATTTTATTCCCATAAAGAAATGGGGAATGACCATGAAATAGGATAAATGGTTAGAAGCAAGAGGGCCCACTGACACCGGGGCCCACCGGGAGTTTTCCTGGTATCCCAGTGGGCCAGTCCAACACTGCTAGAGGTTGACTTTTTTTACCAATATTTATTGAAATTGTATATGAATTTAGGGCATCATGGGGCCCCTATAACTCCTGCCCCCCCTGCAGCCGCCGGTTCTGCTTCCTCTATAGTTGCGTCCCTGGTTGGTAACTAAATATAATATGGTCCAATTTCACTAAATATTTCTTGTCTTCACTAGTCCAGTGTAGTTGTCATTTAATAACAATTCTGCCCTGCAGCATCCCTACATGTGCAGTTGTAGTTTATTGTGTAGGTGCTGCCTCTTTTCTCATAAATGTATAATAATGCTAAATTAGCATGGAGTCGGATGAGAGATGTAAACATTTATGATAAGGTGTATTTTTACTTTCTACCTTTTTTGCAGCAGAAGGATTATTGAATGTAAGTCTATCTGACCCAATCTTCTACTCTCCAATAGGTTCACCAGTTGGGCTGTGAGGCAGTGATGCTTTTGCTTGAGCTTAATCCAGACCAGAGCAACTTAATGTACTGGGCAGTGGACCGCTGCTACACAGGCTCCAAGCGGGTGGCATCGGGCTGCTTTAAAGCTATAGCCAGCGTTTTTCAAAACAGGTATTCTACGTACATCACTGCTGTCAGAACAAATAAAATCTCATTTTGTGTATTTGTTTGTTCATTTTGGTTGCTTTGCATTTTCTCTAAATTCCCAATAATCTTCCTACAGAGATTATCAGTGTGACACGGTGACTCTTCTTAATCTGATCCTGTTTAAAGCAGCCGACTCTGCCAGGGATATCTATGAAGTTGCTATGCAATTACTGCAGGTTTGTAAATTCTGCTTGTTGCCATGCTAAAAAAGGCAAAGTCCAGTGCCCAATAAAATAGTATCACACATGATTTGCTTCCTGTATTCATACTGTGCTTGCATGATTTTTAACCTTGTGTCTGAGAAGATAAATTGCACGTTTCTATTTGAAATTACCTGTAAAAAAAGACCGAAATCTACATTACTTAACTCCTGCCAGTTTATATATTATATTTGGACTAAATGCTGGGTCATATAAGGGCCCATGCTGCAAACCATCAACTGTCTTCTGCACCCACAACTCATTGCAGTCCTCAGCCAATTGGATTTTCTGGTTCTAGTGACATCCAATATGCATGCTGACTCCATAGATCACTTTCCATTTAATTGAACTGCATTTATCCTTGTATGGTAGTGTAGTTGTATGGGCAGTTATTTATTGCCAACCCTTCAGACCAATTTTGCAGATTATGTGCCCTTGTAGTGGCCCTGTCAGATGGTCTGGGTGATAGATATTTGGGCAAAATATAGGACAGGTGTAAAAATCCCACCTGGACATATACTGCATCTGGCCATTGACACGGTCTGTCAGAGGGTCCCATACACAGGCAGATAAGCTGCAGATTCGGTAGTTTATATGCCTGTGTATGGGTCCCTCCGATAGGCCTGTCCAATCGATGTCTACCCAAAAATCCATCAGATATTTATCAGGCAGCCAAAAGATCAGATAATAACAATGGAAAATCAAGATGTCTCAGCAAAGACCACATGAATGAGCTGACCGTTTTGCCAATATTGTGATCCTTAAAGGAGAACTATGGCGAAAATGAAAATTTTATATAAACGTCGTCATACTAAAGTAAGAAACGTTCTAAATACAATCAATTAAAAATTCAGCATTGTTTCTGAAATCAAGTTTATGTTCACTGTCCCTCTCTCAGCATCTGTTTCTCTTCATGCAGCAGTTGAGTATCAGATGATCCAATATATCTTATAGGAGGGGGCTTCCTTTTTCTAGCAAAGGTATTAGAGCTCACTCAAATAACTGATTCCAGTACAAACAAAATCTAAAAAAATAACTGCCTTTTGCACAAATTCTGCATGTAGAGAGACAGGATTTCTGGTGATTTTAACAGAGTGAGCTCTGATACATCTTCTAGGCAAAAGGAGCCTCCCTATAAGATATATTGGCTCTAACTGTCAATGTATATCTGACTGACACCCAACTCCTGCAGGAAGAGAGAATAAAGAGAAACAGATGCTGAGAGAGGGATAGTGAAACAATGCAGAATATTTAATTGATTGTATTTAGAAAGTTTCTTATTTCAGTATGCTGCAGCTAATATTAAATTTTAATTTTCGCAATAATTCTCCTTTAAGGTGAGCATATTGTGAAAATATCAGTGGGCAGATTTGCACTAGGGCAGTAACCTAAGGCATAATAATGTTTTCGTTGATCTTCCTTCATCTAATGACTAAATGGTTGATATGGCATACAATGGCATAAAGTATTTCAGTGGGTCCTATTCACTAGAATCAGATATTTTCTAATTTTCATAGTCCTATTTGTTTATAATGAATGCATCTTTGCAGATCCTGGAACCGAAGATGTTTCGCTATGCACATAAATTAGAAGTACACAGAACGGACGGGATCTTAAGCCCTCCATCTGCTCTGCCTCATTTGTACTCTGCTTCCTACTATCAACTCTCTGAAGAACTGGCAAGGACTTACCCGGAGCTAACACTTGCTATCTTTTCAGGTGCTGGGCTTTATGATTGGTTTGACTGTCTGTGGATCCTGCTGTAATAGGGCTCTCATCTGCTGTGCTTATAGGGAGTTTTGTTTCCCAGCATGACTTTATATTGGATATGTCATGTTTGAATAATTGCTACCTATTTGTTCCATAATAATATGAGAGTGCATTTTGTTGCCAGGTTACTAATAGCCTCTGTATTATGTATTTTCCACGCTCTGTTTGCCTTGCTCGCTCCTTAGTGACCGAATGATTTCATGCATTCCGCCATTAGTACAGGCCTGAGCATTGCTGTGTTGTTATTAATGTGTTTATAGACATATCATGCACTGAATGGGCAATAACAAACAGCTGCACCAATGTATTGCACTATTTTAACAGGCAAAGCTAATTCTTTATTAAAATTTTCACTTTCAAACAACTGTTTCACACACATAAACAGTTTTTCTCATTCTCTCTGAGAATGAGGGCATTGAGGTTTCACAACACTTATATTATTAAACGATCTTCAGCAGGAAGGTCAATGTGTTGCAATCAGAATCATTATTCTTACATTGGATGTTTTTCAATTAGAACCCCTTTTGTAACCAGTTTTCTTTGATCCTTCTAAAGAAATCAGCCAGAGAATACAAACAGCGCACCCTGCTGGCCGTCAGGTAATGTTGCGCTATTTACTTCCTTGGATGAACAACATCGAGTTGGTGGATCTGAAGCCTTTGCCTACAGCTCGGAGGCACGAGGAGGAAGAAGAAGACTCCTTAAGGGACCAAGACATGATGGTTAATAGCAGGCGCTGGCTAAGAGGAGAGGGCTGGGGATCACCTCAAGCAACTGTCATGGTCCTTAATAATTTGATGTACATGACAGCTAAGGTAAGCTAAAGCATCAGCCATCTATCAGCAGTAATTAAAAACATAGTTATTGAGTTAACTGTTTCAGTCTGGCAAGCTATATATTATTTTCTATAAGAAATGTTTTCTTTCTGTAAATCCGCTGGTTTCATATTTAGCTCTTGGGAAATAATAAACAGCAAAACAAATCGGCCTGTGTGTATGGTTTACCCTAATACTTATGAATCTCTTGCAGTATGGTGACGAGGTTGCATGGTCAGAAATAGAAAATGTCTGGACCACACTTGCAGATGGCTGGCCAAGAAACCTGAAAATCATTTTGCACTTTCTTATAAGCATTGGTGGTGTAAATAGCGAGCCCAGCCTCTTGCCTTACGTGAGTATTACTATTGTTCTTCTCTCTGTATCCTCTTGCAGGGAGCCCCAACCTTTTTTTTTTTTACCGTGAGCCACATTCAAGTACAAAAAGATTCTGGGAGCAATGCAAGCATGACAAAAGTTATTGGGGTAACAAATAAGGGCTCTTATTGGCTATTCGGAAGCCCCTATTTGGACTGGCAGCCTAAAGTGAGCTCTGTTTGTCAGTATATCTGGGTTTATGCAACCAAGATTGGCCCTGCTTCAAGGGCAACTAGGAGCAACATCCAAGGGGTTGGTGAGCAACATGTTGCTCAAGAGCCATTGTTTGGGGATCACTGCTCTATTGTATGCCTGTGGAATATAGAATTATATGTGCTTTCTCCACAGGTAAAGAAGGTGATTGTGTATCTAGGCAGAGATAAGACTGTGCAGCTGCTTGAGGAGCTGGTGAGTGAGCTTCAGCTTACGGACCCAGTCAGCTCTGGAGTGTCTCACATGGACAATCCTCCATATTACCGCATCACGTCTAACTATAAAATACCCTCCGTCACCTCAGGTTAGAGCAACATCGCCTCATTACCCACTGTAAACTTGCTTGAGGGTCCCAAATATGGGGCACATGATTGTGTGCATTTTATTGCGGTGAGCAACTAATCTTATTAGGTTTAAGAATGGGTGGGTAGAGTAGGACTATCAAATCAGCCAGCATTGCATTACCTTAGGGTCAGGGCACACAGCAGATTTGGGGAGATTAGTCACCCGGCGACAAATTTCCTCTTCTTCGGGGCGACTAATTTCCCCAAACTGCATTCCCGCCAGCTAAAATGTAAATCACCGGTAATTCGTTTTCCGAAGTCGCACAAAGTGGCCTCACGAGGAAACTTCAGAAAACAAATCGTTCCGAATGCCATCCCACCGGTCGATTTACATTTTAGCCGGCCGGAAGGCAGGGGAGGCAGTTCGGGGAGATTAGTCGCCCTGAAGAGGAGGATATTTGTCGCCGGGCTACTAATCTCCCCGAATCTGTCTGTGTGCCCTGACCCTTAGAAGAAAATGATTATATTCTTATTTTAAGAATCCAGTTTTGCATATCCAGTCTGTATATGCCCCGTCTGTTGACTTGATATGTTATTCCTAATATTTGCCAGGTACCACTTCCAGCAGCAATACAATGGTAGCTCCTACAGAAGGCAACCATGAGAGCAGGCATCTAAGAGACAGCACTGAGGAAAGGTAAGTCATGCATATAAAGAATTACTGTTTCCCTTGGGGCGGATAATGGAGAGGGTCAAGTTGAAGTTGGACCAAGACAAGATGCAGAAATGGCTGTGGAAGGGTTTATTTTGCAGGCTCTTGCATTATGCCTGTGTAATCTACATTTGGAATGTTGCTACATAACCTCCTAGCAATACTTTTAAAGCACAGTAGTAAGACTAAGACTAGGGTTTAATGATTTTCCCTGGATTTTCTGTAGGTTTCAGCACTTCTTGGCAGCTATGAGAATTTATTGAAAGTGCTGCACTTAAGCTGGCCTGGCAAAGGAAAATGTCTCAGCAAATGGTGTAATTCAGTCTTGGCGCTGGTATCCATTTTTTATTAGAAGCTTTATTTTCAATTATTACAGTTTTTCTTAGAGCAGGGCTGCATGGTTTGCCTAGTACCTGCAATAACTTTATATATCGACAAATCAAAGTGCTAGATTGGCATTTCTGAAACCACAGTAAAGCTCTTAAGGTTCACAAAACACAACGCATACAACTGCTCACATCTTCAATACACCCAATTGATTGCAATGGCATTATCTGTCCTGGAAGCTGATGTTTTTCCGTGGAATTGCAGATTTTGCAGTTTTCAATAGGTGTCAATAAACATTCTAACAGTTTGAACAATTTGCTTGCTCAGAGGTTTCCTCCTGAACGCTGCAAACTTTTCATGACTGAATATGATTCGCTGGGATCAGACATCCAGTGCTTTGGGATTAGGGCTCTCTTTAGACATGCTGGGCCCATGGCAAAACAGACTTTGTATTGCCTTGTCGTTTATATGAAGAAATATTGTTTACCTGTGTCTCTTCAGCTGAACTCCTAGGCCTTATTTACTAAGTCCAGGACAGGATGCAAAAAGAAAAATAATTGGGGTAAACCTTTCCTGCATATGCCCTATGAATGCATTGTTGTCTGCATTTGGCATCAATGTATTCAGGAGGGGTGGGCAAGTGAAGGTGTTCCCCCTTCCTGTTCCCTAACTTGTGCATCAAGTTACACAGCGTGTCTATGGCGGTGGCAAGTACTGTGGCTGTATATATTTCAAGTGTTCGTGCCACACCTTGGAGTAATAATCTTTACTTTTTGTTCCTTTATTGAATGACTGCAGAGAAAGCATCTATCAGTCAGTTACATATGTACCCTTTTTCTTTGTTCCTTTAGCTATACACATCTAGATATCTACAGTGGCCTGAACAGTAACCTCAGTCGGCAGCATCACAGGCTGGAGTCACGCTACAGCAGCAGTTCCGGGGGATCGTATGAAGAAGAAAAGAGTATGAACTGTTCCATTCATTTATTTGTTATTTATTTTGCCTTATACTTCTGCTACTTTATAACATACAGTATTTGCCTTTGTAATTGACATTTATCAATTGTCCAGTTGCCTTACAATTGAACTTATGTGTTAAAGAAGTTCACTATTACAGTATAAAACAAAAACAGTGGCAGATGCATAATAATTATTTTTATATTTTGTTTATTTTTTGTTTGTTTTTTTTAAGTAGTGATTTAAATAGTTTATTAGTCTGCTCCCTCGACCATTTATTTTGCACTGCTGCAATAAACCTTTATACTACGGTTACTGCAGAGACAAGAGTGCAGTTATAAATATCAACCAGTCTATTATTACCTCATTAGACAGATAACAGGCAGACATTGACTGTTTTGTGCAATAGTTATTTAAACCACAAATTACAGGTTATAATGAAAAACCTCTGCTTATTTATAGGTGATTCAATGCCACTGTTCTCAAACTGGCGTCTCAAAGTGATGGAACACAATCGGGGAGAGCCTCTACCATTCCCACCCACAGGGGGCTGTTATTCACCACTGGTAGATTACTTACCAGAAACCACATCACCGGGCACACCACTTCACAGGTACCAGCCCTTTACATGCTTCCAGATTGTTGTAGCATATGTGCTTTAGAATCAGCCAACAGGGTCATATACATTTTTCTGAATAGGTGCTCAAATCACTGATTGTATCTGCATGTCCATTGTGGGGATGATGGTTGTGGTTAAACTACAGCTTCCAACTTTAGGTTGCCAGGGAATGTGAAAAGTTATAGTTGAACCACAAGTGTGTTTACACAGGTTATATATTCCCTGTTTTATATGAAAATGTAGGCTCCAGGAGTCTAATTTGCTCAAGATCACATTGTCACAAAGTACAGTCCTGGATCTTAATACCTGGCTTTAGACCAGGGGTCCCCAACCTTTTTTACCTGTGAGCAGCATTCAGATTTAAAAGGAATTGGAGAGCAACACAAGAATGAAAAATGTTCCTGGGGTGCTGAATAAGGGCTGTGATTGGCCATTTAGTAGCCCCTATATGGACTGGCAGTATATAGGAGGCTCATTTTGGTAGTACAGCTGTTTTTTATGCAACCAAAACTTGCCTACAAGTAATTAAAAAAAATAAGCACCTGCTTTTAGGCCAAGGGGAGCAACATTCAAGGGGTTGGAGAGCAAGATGGTTGGGGACCACTGCTTTAGACTATGAAGAATTTTCATTCATCCAGGTCATGGTATATCTAATATAAGTAATTATAAAACAACTGGACTTGCTGAGTAATCATTGAAGACGTTTCACTACTCATCCGAGCAGCTTCTTCAGTTCAACTGACTGGGGTGGGAAGTTCTCGGCATATAAACCTGGCTTTTAAACTTGACACCTCTAAAGTTCTACCAGTCGTGTTTTCCCAGCTTAGCCATAAAGAGCAGCTCATGCTTTGTGCCACACAATGTATTCTAAATGAGAAAATAAAAAAATAAATGTATGTAGGAGCAGCCCAAAAGAAGCCTACTATGTTGCAGTGCATATTGTTGGTCATACATTGTTCTTAGTGTAGTGTAACAGGTTTCTGAAAGGGAATTCTTAGTCTGTTGCCCTAAAACAGGTGTACTACAGTTTCTGACCTGCACCCGCTTATATGCAAATCCATGCTTCTTAACACTAGACCCCCAGATGTTGTTGGTCTACAAATACTAGCACTCTTCATTATAATATATTCAAATATTAAACATACTACAGTTTGGCAGTGTCTGGGAGCGCATAGTTGAAAAACTGAGATCAAAATCCCAGCACCCATGCAACCCAAAGGCTGGTTCAGCAGGTAATACAGAATAGTTATATATTACTGCATTTTTTGGTTTTTGTTCTAGGTGCAATATAGCAGTGATTCTTCTTACAGACCTAATCATCGATCACAGTGTTAAAGTGGAATGGGGGGTCTACTTGCATCTTTTACTACATGCAATTTTCATAGGTAAGCAATCTTACAGCCAGACAGCCTGCATTTACTCCTAAGGAATGTGTTAAAAGGAAACTATACTACTGGATAGACGTATCCAGTACGTATAACAGAAGTAATGACCTCAGTACATTGTTGGTGAAGTATACTATGTAGAGAAAAAGTGGAATATTGGTAGGATTATACTGCTGATATAATGTTATAAATGCTGTAAAGTAATGAGCTGCCATATTACACTTCACAATGAAGCACGGGATATGCCTAAAAGTCCCGCGAAAAGCTTTTAACTACAAGAATGGCATCTGTTATCCAGAAAAGCTTTGAATTACAAGAAGGTTATCTCCCATAGACTCAAAATAATTACAATTTTAAAAATCTCCCTTTTCTCTCTAAAAATAAAACAGTACTTTGTGCTTGATCCCAACTAAGTTATTATATTATTGGTGGAAAAACAATCCTTTTGGGGTTCTTTAATGTTGAAATTATTTTTTACTGGATATTTTTTTTTAGGTATGGAGATCCAATTTATGGAAAGGCCCCTTATCCATAAAACCCCAGGCCCTGAGCATTCTGGATGGCAGATCCCATACTTGTACTACAGGGCCAGGAATTTCCATCATGCTTGGTACCGCACATTATGGTGTACTCGCATATAGGGACTGATGTATATCCACTAGAATCTGAAATGGTACAATGCAATGAACTGTACTGGGCTAACCGGTAACATACGACTTATGAATTGTGGTGGTGATAATTCTTATAGTACATAGATAAATTAGAATTCTGCTAGGGCAGATGTTTTGTTTTCTGTAAACTGGTTCAGCGTGGTAAATAACCCAGATGTATCTTATCAGAGAATATAGTACCTTTAATGTGAAACTTAATTAGATGCTCTTAATGTAGCTTTTATTACATAGTATTGCAGTACTGATCTTTCTTTTTAGGGTTTGATCACTACCATCCGGAAGTATATGAGCATTGCAGACGCCTCCTCCTGCATTTGTTGATAGTGATGGGCTCAAACATCAATGTGCAGAACGTTGCTTCTGTTCTCCTCAGGAACAGGGAATGTAATGAACCAAGGGTGCTTACTGTCAGAAGCAGTGCACATCTGGACTACTCATTTACAGGTACTTGCAGCCCAGGGTGAGCCTCAGCGACCAGCTATAAAGGATGGGGGGGAGTAGGCTTTCTACTCCATGAATCATAGTAGCTTTCAGTTTGTGCAGTAACCTGGGCAAAATTCTTCCAGATCCAATAACCCATGGTAACCAATTAAAGGGCACCTGTTACCTTAAGAAATAATTTCAAATCCTATTTTATAAAGTTTGTCAAACAAAATAAACTTTATTTACACTATAAAAATTATATAATTCTTGTTTTATTTAAGTCTTGGAATTCACAATCACAGCAAGCAGGCAACAGCCATTTTGTGGGCCACTGTTACTAAAGGAGAATTCAGCCCCTTTTATTAAATACCCCTACCCTAAATAGACCGCCATCCCTCCCCCACCAGGCTACCTGGTACCCCGGGCAAATGCCCCTAACTTTTTACTTACCCCTCCATGGCGATTTTGTCCTCGGGAGTTCACAGGCGCCGTCTTCTTTTCTTCAGTATTCTTCGCGTAGTGAGCGGAGTTTCGGAGCATGTACAGTTGGAGTAACATTCCGGTCTCGAACAACTGTGCATGCGCCGAAAGTCGCAAAAATTTCCGAACAATTTATCGGAAATTTTCGCTAGACACCGGAATATTACTCCACCTGTGAATGCGCCGAAACTCCGCTCACTACACAAAGAATACCGAAGAAAATAAGATGGCGCCAGTGAACTCCCGAGGGCAGAATCTGCACGGAGGGGTAAGTAAAAAGTTAGGGGCATTTGCCCGGGGTACCAGGTAGGCTGGGGGGAGGAGGGATGGTGGTCTATTTAGGGTAGGGCTATTAAAAGGGGTTGAATTCTCCTTTAAGGCAAGTTTTGCATCATGCCGAAATCTTGTTTATATGGCAGAATGGGTTCCTGATGCTCATGCCCATGCAATGGCTACACAATTAGATGGTGACAATGGAGTGGGTGGTGAGGAAGACACTGATATCTAGAAGTGCAGACTGGAAAGTGAAAGTAATTCCTTGCCCCAGGCATAGAGGCGGGGCAGGCAAAATATGATTTTAAATGTGTTTATAACAGGTATGGATGTTCTCATAAAAAAATCATTTGGGTTCCATATTTGATTTGAAAAGGACTTTTTTTTATGCAGATTTTTATGTCTGGATGACAGGCCTCCTTTAACTTTTGTGTTTGTTAGTGGTTTAGTGCAGTTCTAATAATACAAGCATGTGGTTGGTTGCTGGACCATATCGAAAGTTGTCCATGTGACAACACTATTACATAGATGGTTCGGATAATATCCTGTTAAAAGGGTATTTAAAGAAGTGGAAACGTCTGAAATCCAACTGCCTCTACTGCTTTGCATAAATGATGATGTGTGATAACTGTACCATGTTGTTTCTGCCGGAATCTTTTGTATCACATAATATATCCTCTATCGCTTTCTGTTGCCCTGGTAGGCATTAATGATTTTATACCTGAATACCAGCCTTCTCCCATGACGGACTCAGGGCTCAGCTCAAGTTCTACCTCGTCAAACATAAGCTTAGGGAATACAAGCACTGCTGTTCCGCACATGCACACCACCATCCTCAACGAAGTGGATCTCTCTGTAGAACAGGAGGAGAAAGTCAAAACACTCATGGAGTTCATCACTTCCAGGTATATACCCGGAGCGGCTTTCTGCCTTATGTTTTATACAGGTGTACTGAATAGATGATTCTTACGATTCCGAGTTCATGGGGCCAGTGACAAGTGTTAATATTTGTTATGAAAATAAATGTATTCTATAAAATCAATACACTGTCTGTTTAATGGGGAACTATTGCACAAATGAAAATTTAATATAAGCTTCTCATTCTTCATTCAGGAGTTGGGTGTCTGAAGAATGATCCAATATATCTAATAGGGGGGCTCCTTTTGCCTAGAAGATGTATTAGAGATCACTCTATTAAAATCACCAGAAACCCTGTCTCTCTACATGCAGAATTTGTGCAAAAGGCAGTTATTTTGTTAGCTTGTGTTTGTACTGTTATTTTGACAGGGTTTCTGGTGATTTTAATAGAGTGAGCTCTAATACATCTGCTAGGAAAGGGAGCCCCCCTATAAGATATATTGGATCTAACTGTCAATGAATATCTGACACCCAACTGCTGCATGAAGACAGAATGAAGAGAAACAGATGCCGAGAGAGGGATAGTGAATATAAACTTGATTATTTCAGAAACGATGCAGAATATTAAATGATTGTATATAGAAAGTTTCTTATTTCAGTATGCTGAAGCTTATATTACATTTTAATTTTTCGGGATAGTTCCATGCATTATTTTAGTTGTTTCTAAATTGCATTGTTTATACCAATGCAATGTCTCGTGGAATCCCATTGCCCTGCAGAATACAGTATATTACAGATGATTTTTTTGTGTTTGTAGTCAACCCCCTAATCTGTGGTGTGGCATTCTCCAGGGGCCTTGCATTTATGCTAACTTCTATATGATTACTCCTAGGAAAAAAGGACCACTTTGGAACCATGAGGATGTTTCTGCAAAAAACCCATGTATTAAAAGTGCTGAACAACTTACTGTGTTCCTGAAGCATGTGGTCTCTGTTTTTAAGCACTCAAGATCAGGTAAAGTGTAGGCACGATAAATCAGGGCAGAAATGCTTCAAATTATTCCAACTGTCTTTTGAAATAAAACCACACAAAGAAGAGGAGGCTAGTGGAAAGTACAGGTATGAAACCTGTTATCCAGAATGCTTGGGACTTCAAGCTTTCCGGATAATGGATCTTTCAGTAATTTGGATCTTCATGCCTTAAGTCTACTAGAAAATCATGTAAACATTAAATAAACCCTGGTTTGGCTTCCAACAAGGATTCATTCTATCATAGTTTGGATCAAGTACAAGCTACTGTTTTTATTATTACAGAGAAAAAGGAAATCATTTTTAAGAATTTGGATTATTTGGATAAAACGGAGTCTACGGGAGATGGCATTTCCCTAACTTGGATCTTTCTGGATAGCGGGTTTCCAGATAACGGATCCCATACCTGTAACTTCAATTTCAGGAACATTACAGAATTGTTACTTATTACATGACATGATCATTTTGATGATAGTTCGCCCTCGCTAGACACTTGCAGCACAGCACAGTACTGAACATTTAGGGGCAAATTTACATAGGGTCGACTATCGAGGGTTAATTAACCCTCGATATTCGACTGCCGAATGTAAATCCTTCGACTTTGAATATCGAAGTCGAAGGATTTACCGCAATTCCTACGATCGACCGATCTTAGGAAAAATCGTTCGATCGAACGATTAAATCCTTCAAATCGAACGATTCGAAGGATTTTAATCCATCGATCAGAAAATTGTTAGGAAGCCTATTCTATTCCTTCACTCGAGCTAAGTAAATGGGCCCCCTAATTATACAGTTGATTTGCAGTTGTTGAATAATAAATGGTCTGACATGCAAGTGAGTTACGGGCCAGTAGAGGGCGTATTCATATAACCTTTCATCAGCAAAGCCAGTTTCCATGTGGAGTGACTCCAGAGGGCAGGCTTTGTATTGTGCATTCATAACACATTTTTCATAACGTTTTGCTTCATACAGCTAGCTTATGTTGTAGGGTTGAGAGAGAATAGCATGCTCCACTTCTGAGCAATCCTAAACCCCATAAAGGGTGAAAGAAAGCAGAGGATTTGTGTACATAAAGTGCATTGTGTAAGGGTCCGCTGTGCATTCGCGTGTGTTTTAGTAGGTGTTGCCGTCCCCAACAGCATGCACTGCCCCCACAGACCAGTCCTGTTTCACAGAAGGGACTTCAATTGTGATATTGTGAATTTAGTAATGCAATTTGGTAATGCTCTTTATATAAGAGCTGTACAAGCTGCAGCATTGTTAGACTAGAGCTCCCAGCATCCACCAACAACAGCTGAAGACTTTTGAGGATTTATGGGCGTTGTAGTAACAGCTGGATAGCAGCATGTAACATCATTACTAATTGGACCCCACACAGGGAATTTAAAGGACAAGGAAAGTTAAACTAAAAAGTAGCTAGTAGTTGTACATTATGTTTTGTGCTTCTGTACCAGCCCAAGGCAAGCACAACCCTTTAGCAGTAAAGACCTGTGTCTCCAAAGATGCCCCAGTAGCTCCCCATCTTCTTTTCTGCTGATTCACTGCACATGCTCTGTGCTGCTGTCATTTACTGAGCTTAGGGACAGACTCAAAATATACAGTACACATAGAATAGAAATGTCACAGTATGTGGCTGATTAATAATTAATATGGATAATTATTACATGGCACCACAGAAACCAATGCTACTAGCATCAGAATTTAATAATCAGCCCTGTAGCATCAGCTTATATGACAGGCCAACCTCATTTTCTGATTGATAATTTGTGACGACCCCTAAGCTTAGCTTCTCAACAGCTGCTCCTGGATCATCGCTGCTATTGAGAAGATGAAACTTTAGGCTGGTGCAATAAGTTCAGTATATAAAACATGGCATTTTTAGCCCTCTTCATTTTTAGGGTTTAGTTCTCCTTTAACCTCATGCCTTTCAATCAGCGGTAAGACACATATATGGACAGATGTGACTGTTGAATGTGATGCTGAAAGATTTCACTGAACTATTTCTATTATTATAAGGGGGTAGCATATTTTTATTTACTCCCCCTGATCACAACACAAGCTGTTTTTTGAAATTCCCTCCTATACATTCACTATATTATTTATATAGAGGTTTCCTTTATTCTGCCTTGTTTTTACAGGATTTCATTTGGAGCACCAGCTAAGTGAAGTTGCATTGCAAACCGCACTCTCCTGCTCATCTCGCCATTACGCCGGAAGGTCTTTTCAGATTTTCCGGGCTCTCAAACAGCCTCTCACCGCACAAACACTATCAGATGTTCTTTCAAGACTAGTAGAGACTGTTGGTGATGCAACTGAAGAAGCTCAGGTAACATTATCACGTTTAACTCGTTTATATTGGCATCAGATAAGATTTATGTCCTTATCATAGGGCAGTGTTGTCCAAAATTTTCTTTGGCAAGGGCAGGTTAACCCTATTTTGCATGAGAAGATTATTAAAAAAAAAAAACACAATTTCGGGTTATTTATAAACAATGATCAAATGTGCACCTGGGCAGCCAATCAGATGATTGCTTTCAGTATTCAACCTACAGCTGGCTGAAAAAAGCTAATCTTTGATTGGCTGCTATGGGTTACTGGCCAGTAGTGATGTGCAGGCCGCCGACCCGATACCTGCAGGAGGGTTCAGGTCAACCTCGCACTGCTCCTCGCCACCTTCAAATGCCGACTTCCGGGTTCTGGTTTTATAGTCTCGTGTCTGCTCGCCCTGCCCTTTTGTGTTGTAAGTGTGACATCATCAATGGGTGGGTCTATTAAAGGACCTGGGCTGGAGCAGGGCGGGTTAGGGTCGGGTGTGGGTCAGGAAAACCCTGACCCGCACATCACTACTGCCCAGGTGCAAATTTCCAAATACAAAAAAAAGATCAGCGCCTGTGGCAACAGAAATTAGAAACTAATATGGCGTAGTACGTTCAATTATATGGGCGCCACCCAGTGTTCACATGAATTATTACAAGGGTGCCCACTTTTCACCTTTGAAAATCACACAAAAATTCAAGTTAAGATTTTACAATCGTATTGGTGAATAAAAGTTTCTGTGTTTGGTCCCAAAAAAACACCTCCACTGAATGGCCAAATTGCCTACTTACAAACCAATGGTTTGGTATGGCGTGTGTTATGGATCCAAAGTAATTTTTTCACCGCACACCTGTAATTTACCAATACTGCAATGGTGGTGCTGGTCCTCCGTTGGCCCGTCCAGGTCCCTTAACAACAACAAATGTTTGGAAACGGATCCGCACACACTCGAGATTATGCAGTCGGGGGGGAGGCCCCTTTTATTATGCCACCAAAGATTCAATGTTTCAGGGGGGAACAACTTTCGGGAGGGGGAACACCCTCCCTTCATCAGGATGAAGGGAGGGTGTTCCCCTACGAAACGGTGTATTAGTGATCCTCACACAGGTCTCCCTCCAAATGCACACGTCTTCCAACTCTAAAATGGAAACAAAATCCAAGATAGTATAATACTATTTTATTAAAAATACTTACTTTTAAAACATTTACACTCACATTGCATTCTTTGAATAAGTCGCATATAGTTCCAAGCTGGGCGCTGTGTTGTTCCAAGGGGTGATCTGCCGGCTTTGTTTAGGTCCACCCCGTGGTACTGCCTGCGCCCTGTGCGACGTCTCCTACACCTGACACGTTTCGCTGATCCTGTCAGCTTCCTCAGAGCATAGATACTGGATATGCCTATTTTCCTTTTAAGATTCTCCTTTTTTAAGATTCTTATAGATTGGGTTCAGTGCTAAAATACATTGGGAAAAGAAACCCATTAGGTGCAAATTTGCCCATTGTTTATAAATGAGCCCCAGTGATGTCATGCAAACATGGAGATCTTCGTTTTTGCTGGAAGGACCACATTCCTTCCTTACTGCAGCTAATCCATTACTAGAAATAAAGTCTTGATTGACATGTACTAATCTTATATCGCTATCATTTTCTCTTATGACTGCTTCGTACTAAAGCTTCATATAATGGTTCTTTTCCAGGGTTTTGTCATCGAGCTTTTGCTTACACTGGAGTCAGCCATTGACACTCTGTCAGAGACCATGAAACATTATGATCTTCTTGCTGTACTTTCCCAGTAAGTACTTTCAGACATTCCTTGGCACTGAGAACAGAGTGGAGGCTAGAGATGCTGATAGAATTAGGGTTAACAGAACATTCAGAAGTTCAGAGGCTCATTTAATAAAATGCATATTGCGGGGCGGGGCTGCACTTCTTGCCTTAAACTGCACTCTGCAGCCCTTCTACCTGGATCTTCTACCTGTCCCTGAAGTGATCTGGTATCCTAATACTGAGGGGGTTCTTGCATCTGCATAGCCATTTTAGACAATATCAAACAGTTTAGGCTATGGTCCAGCTGGCTAAATAAAATGAATGTAGGACCTTTATGCCCTGAGTTCATCTAGTTCCTGCATTGTGACCTTCTTCCTCAGATCTTTGCCCTAGCCTAAAAAGTGTTTTGACTCACAAGCAGCAGTGCAGACTGTTGATTCCAGTGGTTATACTAATTAAGCTCCAAATTATGTATATGCTGTCTTCCATAGACTCCATTTTATCCAAATAATCAAAATTTTTGAAAATTATTTTCTTTTTTTCTCTAAACAGTACCTTGTACTTGATCCCTACTGAGATATAATTAATCATTGTTGTAAGCAGCCTATTGGGGTTATTTAATGTTCAAATGATTTTCTAGTGGACTTAAGGCATGAAGATCCAAATTAAGGAAATATCCATTATCCGAAAAATAAAACCAGGTCCCGAGCATTCTGCATAATAGATTCCATATCTGTATATTTATGTATTCATAATTTCCATTTTATTTTAGAAGTTCATACCACGACTCTCTAATGGGGAATAAAAATGCAGCTAACAGGAAGAGCACCGGACAACTAAACCTAAGCACAAGTCCTTTGAGCAGTGGGAGCTTCATGGGATATTGCAACAATGCAAGAAGCAACTCTTTGCGGCTAAGTTTAATGGTGGACCGTAGAGGGGACAGGCGGCGGAGTAATACACTGGATATAGCAGATGGAAGGATAAACCACGGGGGCAGTTTAGCAAGGACTAGAAGCCTCTCCTCGCTCAGAGAGGGAGGAATGCAGGATGTGCAGCCAGCTACAGATCCCACCAATCTCTTGGCCACCATCTTTTGGATTGCTGCGTCCTTGCTAGAATCGGACTATGAGTATGAGTACCTTCTTGCTCTCAAACTTCTAAACAAACTGCTCACCCATTTGCCACTGGATAAATCCGAGTGTCGAGAGAAGATAGAAAAGGTGCAGAGTAAATTAAATTGGAATAACTTTCCAGGCCTTCAACAGCTCTTCTTAAAGGGCTTTACCTCATTGTCGACGCAGGAAATGACTGTCCACCTGCTCAGCAAGCTCATCACTGTATCTAAACATACAATTGTGGATCCGTCCCAAATAGCTGGTAAGTTACGCAGATGTCTGATAACTGTGTTATATAACGGACTTGTGTGAATCTGGGGCACGTTCAGTTTTATTTTCATTTATTTACTCTCTAACCTCAGTGCTTTGCTTGTCAACTGTGATGGTTATGAACAATCAATGTGGGCATTCACTGATACACCAATACTTTGGTTCCGTTCGGGTTCCGTTCGTTGGGGCCAACGATATAGTGAAAGTTTCTCTGTATTTCCTTATCTATGCCATTTCTAATTCCTGTTTGTTTTATCATCTTTAAATACAATTTTACACCCTCATGTGCTGGTGGTGTTGTTCACAAATGGCTTTATTGTCAGACTTTTGGCCTATTTTGGGGCCCAAGTTGACAGCCTTCACAATTGGACATATATCCGTCAGGCTGGGTTAAAGGACCAGTAACATAATTTTTTATTTATCATTTATTTTAATTTCATTAGTATAAAACGAAGAAAAAAAAACACAAAGACAAATTAAACTTTTAAATGGCTAAGTCTTTATTAAGAAATAACTTACAGAAACTCAGCTTACGCTCCTCAGAAAAGGCGACAGGGTCCATCATGTGGCGCTTGATTTCTCCTCCCTGGCTATCTCCTATAAGGTAGGCAGGGAGGAGAAATCGAGCACCGCAGGATGGATTGCCGGATCGCCTTTTCATCTGAAGAGGAGCGCAAGCGGAGTTTCGGTAAGTTATTTCTTAATAAAGACTTGGCAAATTAAAAGTTTAATTTGTCTTTGTGGTTTTTTTTACGTTCTATAAAACTACTAATTTCTTTTTTCTTTTTTTTTTTAAATGATGTTACTGGTCCTTTATCTGGTCAATGCATAGGCCTCTGTTGTGGAATATATGCTTTGTCATAGTTGTAACACTCCTGAAAAGCAGATTGCAGTAAAACTTAAAATGGCGACTTAAAGGCTCCCATACTCCAGACTGATCACTTAATGGTATCCAACCAAAGAATCCATATGTTGAATGGACAGATATAGTTTTATAAATAGGGTAGGATCACCCTTGTTTTGTACTTGTTTGGGCCGCATTTTGAATAAAGTATAGCAGGAAGTGCAGATGGAGCTTCGACTTTACTTCCTCATCTTCTGATGCAGAAGAATCAGTTTTGCCTGTCCAATGACTAATTGCTTTATTATATTATCGCTATATTATACAGTATATAGAGTCGTTCCTATAAATAATGCACTTTCTACTTTCTTATATATACTTTATTGCAGTAAAAGTATGGCAAATAATATCCCTGCGGGATACAAAACTTTTTGTTTAACCCTGTGCCTTGTTTTCTTAGAACACCCTGTGTGTTGGTCTGTAAGCCCTCGGCACATCAATAGCTCACAAGGGAACCGAGAACTGTAGAATCTGTTGTTTGTTTGCAAAACAATCTAATTATTTAGTTTTACTTTTTTCTCCTTAGGATTTCCTCTAAACATTCTATGTCTTCTGCCTCATTTAATCCAACATTTTGATAACCCAACGCAGTTCTGTAGAGAGACAGCAGACAGGATAGCGAAGGTAAGGCTCAAGGTGTCAGAAAGGCAACGGATATAAAAATGTTCTCTGTGTTGTATGAGTGGACGCACTGGCACTCACTGCAGACAAAATAATATCCTCTGAGCACCTCTGTTAAGAACGACAGGCACTGAATTAACGTGATCCACCATATTGTCTTCATGCAGCAGTCATTACAATTCACAGTATTCTCACTGTATAGACTACACTTAGTTGAGAGGCTTTTTTTCTCTCTCCAGTATTAAAAGTTGGCCCTAAGGGTCAGGGCACACAGGCAGATTTGGGGAGATTAGTCGCCCGGCGACAAATCTTCTCTTCTTCGGGGCGACTAATCTTCCCGAACTGCCTTCCCGCCTGCTAATATATCAAATGCGGGCGTGATGGCACCCGGAGAGATTCGTTTTCCGAAGAAGCCCGAAGTTGCCTCAAGAGGAAATTTTAGGAACCAAATCGATATGAGTGCCAGCCTACTGGCGATTTACATTTTAGCTGGCGGGGAGGCAGTTTGGGGAGATTAGTCACCCCGAAGAAGAGGAGATTTGTCGCCGGGCGACTAATCTCCCTGAATCTGCCTCTGTGCCCTGACCCTAAATTCATCACTTGGGCTCGGACCTCGTTTGGTGTCTTTTTCTGAAGCATGTCAGATAAAATTACAATTTCTGTAGCCCAATGTACTTACTACACTGAGAGAAAGGGGATAACTAATTCCACCACTCTTTACGATTTATAAGAAGTATAAGATCTGCTCCCAACATGCTTTTTGGTGTCCAACAGTGTATGGGACAGTGGGACTGATATAGCAAGGGTGGTGCTTCACAGGTTCTCTATGTACTGTATTCCTGATCCTAGAACCCTGTGTATTGTAGTTGTTGTGCCATTTGCCATGAGACAGTGTGTGGTGTGTACATGAAAAGGCAAGGTTTGTCCACTAACGGTTCTGTTTGTCCCTAGGTCTGTGCGGAGGAGAAGACGGCCACGCTTACAAACCTAGCTCACATGATGAGTTTGTACAGCACACACAGTTACTCAAGAGACTGTGCCAACTGGATCAATGTTGTGTGTAGATATCTGCATGATTCCTTTTCAGACATCACCTTCAGCCTTGTAACATATCTTGCTGAGGTAAGGTACTATGCTTTTGTTCCGTTTCTGTTGTTACCACTCAGTTACTCTTAAAGGAGAAGGAAAGGCATTTTCTACTTGGGGGTGCCAAAAGTTAGGCACCCCCTAGTGGTTGTGTTTACTCACCTGACACCCTGGGTTTGTGCTCCAACAGCAGAAAACTGCCCTGGCCCGGGGTCATTCCAGCGAGCACCACGGAACAATTCCGCTTCTTCTTTCTTCTTGAGGCTGCGCATGCACAGTAGAGCGAAAAGCCGAACATTAATAAGAAAGCCAGCTATTTAATTAGACTGCGCATGCGTCTGCCCTGGGAAATTTAGAGAAAGAAGAAGCAGGAAGGTGATCGCTCCGTGGTGCTTGCTGGAATAACCCTGGGCCGGTGCAGTTTTTTGCTAATAGAAGCACCGGCTCGGGGTGTGAGGTAGGTACATGCAATCACGTGGGGGTACCTAACTTGTAGCACCCCCAAGTAAAAACACATTTCCTTCTCCTTTAAAGAGAAAATTCACCTTTATTTAATTTTGGGTATAGCTTATTCTGACCCCAGCATCTGAAAACCCGTTGCTTTTTGAAGCTACAATTTTATTTGTATTGCTGCTTTTTATTACGTATCGCTCTATTGAGGCCCACTCCTATTCAGTGTCTCGTTCAACCCACTGCCTAGTTGCTATGGTAAATTGGATCCTAGCAATCAGAGAGTTGCTGAAATTTCAATCTGGAAAGCTGCTAAAACAAAAAGCTTAACAACTGAAAAACCACAAAAAATTTATATTGCTGTCTACATCACGCAAAAGTTAATTTATAGGTAAATAAGGCAAGTTGGCAGGTATGTATTAATTCATGATAATGTACTTCAATGTTTTTGGAGCAAGTTATTTATTATTGTTAGCTGACATAATGAATGCTACTTAATGCCTGTTGTTATTATGTGGTGTGAGCATTACTTATATGTTTCTGTTGCCCCATTAGCTCTTGGAGAAAGGCCTGGCAAGTATGCAGCAGTCATTACTGCAGATTATCCACAGCCTGCTCAGTCACATTGAACTCTCTGCTGCTCCAGTCAAGCAGTTTAACCTTGAGATTATCAAAGTCATAGGGAAATATGTGCAGGTTGGTACAGTTCTCCTTTCTTTTGTATGTCCTTTCGTATATGATGGCATCTCTGCATCATACATGTATCCATATTGGATATGCTTCCATATCCAATTTATTTTCTCCTTAAAGGAACAAAATATCCATGCTATACAACATATACTGTATACATTATACACATGGGTAGAAGTTGCCATACTGACTATGCCGAGGTATCGAGAGACTTAAACATAACACTACTTGTTTTCTGACAAGCAGATAGTTTTGTTCTGCTGCAGCACATTGGAAATGACTCTTAAAAGCATACAATAGAACCCCCATTTTATGTTTTTCAGGGGACCAGGAAATAAATTGGGTAAAAGCTGGGAAAATGTAAAACCAGAGAAATTTGTTAAAGCAACAAGAGTTAAGCATTGCATTTTACATTATGGGGGGCCTGTGCCCCTCTGCCAGTCACATACATACCCTAAAGCAATAAGTGATTGGTGCAGGACTGTATGAGGAACAAACTATTTGGAATTGATTATTTACAGGCAGAACCATGGCAAAATATACACTTCTATACAAACTTCTTTATTTGACTAATAATAACAATCACAGAAGACAAACAGCAATTTTTGGGAACATCAGGACAACATTTTAATGTAATAAACGGGAAAACTTGATGCAAAAATCAGGGAAATGCACCCATTGAAGTGGGATCACAAATAAAAAATGTAAAATGCAGGAATACTAATAAACAGGGTACTTAACACTGTACAATATTTAGGGAAGCACCGACTTCACTATTTTGGATTTTGGCCGAACCCCTGAATCCTTGGCGAAAGATTCAGCCGAACACTGAACCTAATCCTAATTTGCGTAAGCAAATTAGAGATTGGAAGAGGGAAAACATTTTTTACATCCTTGTTTTTTGACAAAAAGTCACACGATTTCCCTCCCTGACCCTAATTTACATATGCTAATTCGGTTCGGCTGGGCTGGAATTCGAATCCTGCTGAAAAAGGCTGAACCGCATCCTGCATTCGGTGCATCCGTAATAATATGGCAGCTCCTACTTCGATACATTTATGTGGATGCGCAGAAAAGACTGTTTATCTTTATGAAAGGGCTAAAATAATGGATTATACACTTACATCTACACTCACAGATACACTTCTGTTGAATGTCCCGTCTCTTGAACCACATCTGGCTTTTGTCTACACCATCATTCATATGGTCATACTGAGCCAGCCATTTATTAGTTTCTTCTCTGTGCTAGACATTCAGTAAGCCCCTGTCTGTTGGTATAATGAAATATTGCCCCTTAAACTGCAGCTTGTCTGGCTGTAATCTTGTTTCAGTAGTGTTTATTGAAAGCCTGCAAAGAAAGATTCTGCTCCTGGCAAAATCACTCTTAACAGCTGGAAGTATTTCTCCTTTTCTTGTCTCCTTTGGCTTCATAACAAGAGCAGAATTCTTGCTGCTAACTAAGCACTGTGGTGCTGTGCCATACATTAATAGCACACAAGAGCACATAATACAACAGGATACTCTGCATTGTGCTTTGCTTTAGGGGCTTTGTTTGGAAGTAGTGAAATAAAAAAACAGGTCAGCGGTGCAGAAAAAACGTTGACAGTCCCTCCTGCCCTCATGTTTTTAGCCTGTAATAAAAACTCAATGAAGCAAAGGGCTAAACAGACTGGGTCTTGCCTAAAGTATTCAGATCCTTGAGCAAGTCTCTTGTTTTACTGAATAACAAACCACTCACTGCAATATTGTTCTCTACTGTATAGCATTTGTTATTCAGTAAAAATGAGGGAATTCCTCAAGACACCAACTACTTTGCCAGGCACATTCTTTATAATGGACTGGGTATGAATCTGCTCTATCACGTGGCTTTCCTGGCACAGAAATTCCCCACTATCCATATTTTAATTGTATAAACAGTGGGATTTATAGGATAAAAGTTTGCTTTTAAGGGGGAGTAAATCAGGCATTGGTGCAGTTATGGAACGTTACAGAGAATCCATGTACCAACAAATACAAGGATATATATATGTCTGTGTTTTTATTTCTAAATTACACTGTTTACACTGCAAATAATTCACTCTACAATATAAAATGTAATTCCTGAACCAGCAAGGGTATTTTTTTATAGTTCTAATACAGGTATGGGACCTGTTATCCAGAATGCTCGGGACCTGGGATTTTCCGGATAACAGATCTTTCCGTAATTTGGGTCTTCATGCCTTAAGTCTACTAGAAATTCATTTAAACATTAAATAAACCCAATAGGCTGGTTTTGCTTCCAATAAGGATTAATTATATCTTAAGAGAATAAGGAAGTCTGGAGAGTCTTTGCAAAAGTGTGTAGTTTTATTTATTTGTTGTGCGATAAATAAAACTACACACTTTTGCAAAGACTCTCCAGACTTCCTTATTCTCTTATGTTACTGAGGTGGAGGTGGCTACTCCACTGGTCTGTGGAAGAGTCTGCTAACCTGAAAGGTACTGGTGGATCACTGAGAAAAACAATTAGAATTGCATTAATTATATCTTAGTTGGGATTAAGTACAAGCTACTGTTTTATTATTACAGAGAAAAAGGAAATAGTTTTTAATAAATTGGATTATTTGGATAAAATGGAGTCTATGGGAGCCATTACGTAATTCGGAGCTTTCTGGATATCGGGTTTCCGGATAAGGGATCCTATACCTGTATTGGAGTATAGGCAGCCATCAGGTCATTTTGCCTGGTCATATGCTTTCAGAAAGAGCCAGCACTTTAGGATGGAACTGCTTTCTGGCAGGCTGTTGTTTCTCCTACTCAATGTAACTGAATGTGTCACAGTGGGACCTGGATTTTACTATTGAGTGCTGTTCTTAGATCTACCAGGGAGCTGTTATCTTATGTTAGGAAGCTGCTATCTGGTTACCTTCCAATTGTTCTGTTGTTAGGCTGCTGGGCGGGTAATGGAGGGGTTACGTCTGGTTATTTTTAGCTCACATAAGTGGATTGTGTTTGCAGTTACAAGAGCAAGAACTTTTCATTAGTATTGCTTTATTTCCCTTGGCAGAGCCCCTATTGGAAAGAATCCCTAAACATCCTGAAGCTCGTTGTGTCTCGATCTGCCAGCCTGGTTGTGCCCAGCGATGCCCCAAAATCATACGGAGGAGATATAGGCTCTCCTGAAATCTCATTTACAAAAATCTTTAATTGCACTTCCAAGGCGCTACCCGGGAAAACATTAGACTTTCATTTTGATATCTCAGAGGTATGTACTTGATCTGGCCACTGTATTTGTCTGTGATTGGGATGGTGAAGCCTATATATAAAAACAGTATGCGTGGGAGGGATATGCTTAACCTTCAGCATGAAATGCACACAGTGGTTGGATTGACAATTATGTCTGTTTTTCAGACGCCAATAATAGGGCACAAGTATGGTGACCAGCATAGTGCTGCAGGAAGAAATGGAAATCCCAAAGTCATTGCTGTGACACGCAGCACTTCATCCACCTCATCCGGCTCCAACTCCAATGCTCTTGTGTCTGTCAGCTGGAAGAGGCCTCAGCTATCCCAGGTTAGTGCTAGCAATGTAATGCATCAATTACCTCGCTTCTGAGCACCGATCCAAAGTAGGGGAGATGTATGTAATATCATAATTGGCTTCTTTATTTAAGCACACATAATCAGATTAATGTACATCCATAAAATCCATATATCCAAATTAGTTATCATTTGATAATTTGGATATATGGATTTTATGAATGTACATTGATTAATTCATTGTATTTTATTTATTTATTTAACAGATTGATTAACTTTACCTTTAAAACTAAACATTTTTACCTTCACTTTTAATCATTAACGTAATACACCCGTGACACCACTTTAAAACACGTTCACGTGTGTAGCTCACACAACTCTGAGGAAGTGCCGAGATACAGGCACGAAACGCGTTAGTTTGCACCCCACTGCTGTAATCTGTGTGCTTAAATAAAGAAGCCGATTATCCGATAGATCTATGTGTCTGCAAGAGCTGCAATGTCCATACTTTGGGTACCATCAAATACTAATTTGATCCCTGTGACATCTGCATTTTATTTCCCCGTATAATATTATTTCCTTTAGGGGGTTTAGTAAACCAGTTACTGTGAGCCAGATTTAACCACAGACTGGTTCATGTCCACTAAATCTCCCAGCGTACTTCAATTCAAACATTAGTTACTGCAGAAGTGCAGGTTTATATGGAGAATGATTATCTTCTTGATGTGATGTAGAGGATTGTTTATGTCCTGTTCTTTCTATGAATCTGCTTTTAGATCATCAGCATAAAGCTATCGATGACATTCCCCTGCTCAAGAACATTTGTGCAGTTTAAGCTTAGGATAGACAAGTGCCATTCCTAATATTAAGTAAACGCATCATGCTTGTAGTCTGATGGGTGGATAAATGTAATGAGTGGTCTGCTGTCTTATTAGCATATTATGTAGATAAATGATATACGTATAGCCACCTCTTTGTGCAATGGTAATTGTTGCACCCACATGGGTAGAGGGGTTTGGGACACTGGTTATTCCTGTCCTCCTATGACAGATGTTATATGCTGTGTATTGTTGGAAAGCTCGTTGACAGGTCATATATCTTAATCCTACATTTAACTTACACTTGAAGAACAGCATAATACAAACATTAATAGCTTGACTGTGAAAAAAATATTTAAATCAAATGATTTAATTAAAGGGGTTGTTCACCTTCCTAGACACTTTTTTCAGTTCAGTTGTTTTCAGATTGTTCCCCAGAAATAAAGACTTTTTCCAATAGCTTTCCATCTTTTATTTTCTATCATTTTCCCAAATCATAAGATTAAAGTTGAATGTTCGTGTCTGTAGTGTCTCAGTCTGGCAGCTCAGTGTAGAGTTCTGCAGCGGGTTGGGTACCAGAAAGCGGGTAACATGCGAGTTGCGCGTAGAAGTTTCGGTGTGGCTATAGATACGGGTCTGCAGGCCGCGGGTCTTCTCAGTAGCGCATACTCCTTTTTCTTATCACACCTACTTCCAATGACGTCACTTCCGGTTTACAATGACAGCATTTCCTGATTCTTGGGTTGCGGATAAGGTACTTGCGTCGGGTAGCGGGTCCAAGCAGGTAGGAATGCGGGTCCGGGTTCAGGTTGCAGGTCCCGGGTTGGGTTCGGGTTTAACAAATTTGTTCCTCGCAGGACTTTAGCTCAGTGATCCAGGAGCATCTGAACTGTTACAATTTACTACATTTAGTTGATACATTTCCCAGCAGCATCTGTGGAATATTAGCAACTACTCCATCAATTCTAACAGCTGCTTTTAATGAAACGCAGGGATTGTGCTGAGCAAGTGCAAAGATAATAAATGTATTAATTAAATGTATCAATTTAGAACAGTTAAAGAGTCGGCGACCCCCCCCCCCCGAACTGCTTTAGAAGGTGAAAAATGAAACTTTACACTTCTATTAGAAAAACGGTCACAAATGGAAAATACAAATCAATCTGAAACCTACTGAACTGAAATGCAAATGATGCATAAAATGGGTCATACTTTTAATCCAGTTCTTCTTTTATAGTATCTTGCTTGTCACCATTGAAAGTCTCTGTGTTAATAAGCGCTTTTATTTTCCAGAGGCGAACCCGGGAAAAGCTCATGAATGTTCTCTCCCTGTGTGGGCCAGATTCTGGGCTCCCCAAAAACCCCTCAGTAAGTGTGAAAAGAACATTCTTTAATGTTTTCGATTCCCTCAGCTGAACCTCTAATTAAAACTCCTCTAATTGCAAGCCCCACACTTTGCATTGCTATGACTTATTAAATACCTTGTCAGGAGAGCCCCCATACCTGCTAATTGCCTGGAATGACTTCACAATGTGATGGAGTGTTTCTGTTCTGATCTTTTCTCTCTGCAGGTGGTTTTCTCATCAAATGAAGAACTGGAAGCCGGAGACCAGCAGACCAGCCTCATCTCCAGCACAGAGGAAGCCATTCAGGAGGAGGAAGTTGCAGTGGAGGATACAGGCAGTGAACAGCAGTTTGGAGTTTTTAAGGACTTTGATTTTTTGGATGTTGAGTTGGAAGATGCTGAGGTAAGAGCTTTGCTGTCTAGTTACTAATGCCTGACATACACCTGTGTCATAATCCTCACCTGGGGTGTACTGGCTCTATCAGAGGAAATAAAACACAACACTGCTCTGATGTCAGCATGAAGTACAATTGCTTTCTGTTTACATACATACACCTTAAATGCATGACTATCTGTTTACAATATGTGCAACCTAGATTCTGTCATTGATGAGCAAAAACGATTTGATATTACAATTCCATTGCATTTGCATGTAAATATAACAAACCCCCCTACATTAATGGAAGCAATAATATTCCCCTCTATTGTACTTAAACCCTATAAATCTGGCATGGTGATAAGGCATGCTGTTTATTATTTTTAAGAACTTTTATACAAGGAGAGCACATTTCTCTGTATGTAGAGAGGAGAGTTAGTCCCATTTACCCTCCCAGTGCCAGGACTAGATATTTTATGTATAGATAATTTATGTATGTAATAATTTTCATCCCACTGCCCTAAACTGTTTTCGATCTTGTACTTGATTAATAAGTACAAAATCTTTAAAAAAGCAGGGAATGAGCTCAGTGATGGACTGGGGTGTCATGGACCCACCATAACTCCTTAGTCCTCTCTTTATTCACCTTGCTCCACGTCTCCCCCTTTTCTCATACATAAATGGGGAAAGACCATGATGAGGCAGACAAGGCCACGTAATTGTGTAAGCAGAAGGACCTACCCAAACCTGTTCCCACTGGTGGACCAGTCTGACACTAAATGGCATGAAGTGAGACAAAAAGTGCATCATGCACACATGTGAAACACATAGGGGTATATTTATCAAAGAGTGAAGTAGGAGATCGCCACAGTCCTCTAGAGTGAAGTTCCGCTACTTCTCCATTAATTTTTATGGGATTTTTAAGAGTATTCATTAGGGATGCACCGAATCCAGGATTCAGTTCGGGATTCGGCCAGGATTCGGCCTTTTTCAGCAGGATTCGGATTCGGCGGAATCCTTCTGCCCAGCCGAACCGAATCTGAATCCTAATTTGCATATGCAAATTAGGGGTGGGAGGGAAATTGCATGACTTTTTGTCAGAAAGCAAGGAAGTAAAAAATGTTTTCCCCTTCCCACCCCTAATTTGGATTCGGTTCGGTATTCGGCCGAATCTTTCACGAAGGATTCGGGGGTTCGGCCGAATCCAAAAAAGTGGATTCGGTGCATCCCTAGTATTCATCAATGGGTGAAAGTGAAAGGTCATCCTTTGATAAATATGCCTTTCAAAATCCCATAGAAATGAATAGAGGTCTGTGATGATCTCAAACTTCACTCTTTGATAAATATACCCCATTGTCTGCTGTGATTGGGGGGTTAACAAGATAGCACTAACCTATCAATCTTCTGCACTGACTTTGCAGATTTGCTTGAATGCATTAATTCATAGCAGCCATTTACTTTCATTGTTGGACAGTTCAAAGAAACGTGCTGCAGGATATGACATTTGGGCAAATATATGAAATATATGTGGATTTTTTATGGAATTATTCTATGAATGAAGTGGGCATAAAACATTTTTAATACGTGGGTGATTCCTAGGCCTTGCACTCATCTGTGTATTTGTCGTTTTATGCATCATTTCATTTCCGATGTGCATGAGGCCTTACAAATTCAATCTTTTATAATATCATTTTCAAGGCACCTGCATGTATTGATGATGAATTTATTTCATCATAATTATTACCCTCACCAAATGTTTGCGTTTTGTGACATGACCATACGTTCTGCTGTTTACAGAGATTAAAGTGAAATTAGATGCAATTGACTCCTGGTTCTGTGTCTGTCTTTGTTAATTATATAATTGTTTGTGTTTTCCTTTTTGCTAACCAGGAGCTGCAGGTAAGTTGCAGCCTGGTGGAGTGGCTTGTTCCCGCTGTGAACCCTCTGTGGTATTTGTGTTTTGTGTGTGTGTGTGTGTGTGTGTGTGTGTACTCGTGTGAACTAAAACATACAATGCTAAAGTTATTAAACAAGGTTGGCTTTTTGATCCATTGACCCAATTGCAGGCTTCAAATATCTGTTTCTGTTGACGCAATTTTTCCATGTGTCATTGCCTTAGAGTGAAATGTTCCATCTCTCACAAGTGCACACAAGTAATCCTCCTGTGTCCTGCGTTGCCTGTGATTTGTCACAGAAATGGGAGATATCTACATATCTTGCCTAATATGTTGTCTTTTCCTAGGGTGAAAGCATGGATAACTTCAACTGGGGCGTCCGCAGGCGATCACTGGACAGCATTGATAAAGGTGATACCCCATCTTTGCAGGAATGCCAATACTCTGGCAGCACCCCCAGTCTGAACCTGACCAATCAGGAGGACACAGATGAGTCCTCAGAAGAAGAAGCACTGACTGCAAGTCAGATATTGTCACACATGGTAGGTCATGATCCTTTATGGTCGCTATAGAAAATAAAATAAATGCTGCTTTGATGTCACGGGTATACTACATATGAAATGTAATTTAGTCTCATTAATTATCCATTCTAAATGGAAGATCAGTTAACATTATAAGGCCAGCTCCCATGCTCACTTCTCATTGGTCTATTGTCCCGTGCATTTACAGCACATGTTTTCACTGTCTGTGAAATACACATTTGTTACCTACAGCTATGGACACATACAGACCACACAGAGGCCCCACTACACAACTGCTCTTTGTACAGTAGCTAGTCATACAGCACTGAATTTGCATTGGAGAGCAATATAATTGTTAGTGAATGAATGCTTTAAGGGGGATGCACAACCACAGTGGTATTACTAAAGACAAGTAAAGTCATTATCTAAATGTCATGGATGTTAAAAGAGAATCACAAAAATGAAAATTTAATATCCGCTTCAGCATACTGAAATAAGAAACTTCCTAAATACAATCAATTTAAAATTCTGTACCGTTTCTAGTTCATTTTTACTATTCCTCTTTCATCATCTGTTTCTCTTCATTCTCTCTTCATGCAGCAGTTGGGTGTCAGATAATCATTGACAGTTATATCCAATATATCTTATAGGGGGGCTCATTTTGCCCAGAAGATATATAAGAGCTCACTCTATTAAAATCACCAGACATCATGTCTCTCTACATGCAGGATTTGTGCAAAAGGCAGTTATTTTGTTAGATTTTGTTTGTACTGGAATCGGTTATTTGAGTGAGCTCTAATACATCTGCTAGTAAAGGAAGCCCCTCTATAAGATATATTGGATCATTCATCTGACACCCAACTGCTGCATGAAGACAGAATGAAGAGAAACAGATGATGAGAGAGGGATAATGAACATAAACTTGATTATTTTAGAAACGATGCAGAATTTTTAACGGACTATATTTAGAAAGATTCTTAGTTCAGTATAATGAAGCTTATATTCGATTCTCATTTTTGCGATCGTTCCCCTTTAATATAAATCTGTCTTTAGACGTTTAGATTTCCATTGGTTTCTTGTTTCTGCTGACACTGGTAACTTATTTCTTCCTCAGCTTCACAATGATTCCACGGCGGAGGAGAGCATGCCAGACCACGTGAACTCTCTTCAACATTCTATAGATTCTATAGCAAGTAGTGCTCTGACTGAAGAAGTACTACTCACCAGAGCTGAGACCCCAAGTCTGGAGGTGGCCCCTCCAGATAGCGCTAACAGTCAGCTGCCTGAGGTGGGGAGAAATCTGGGCTGGTGCACGGCTGATTTGGGTTCTTTCTAGTGATTTGTGCGCAACTGTCATCTGTGTCAGTGTGATATTTTTCTGTTTACATCTTATATTTCTAACCTTTTTGGGTTTTTTTGGTAAATCATATCAGAAAGTCGGTATTAATGCAGAAATAAATCACCAAAAAGGTTACAAATATTCTCAATAAGCTTTTTGCTTTTCTCGCTGAACTGGTTCATTTATCAGTCCTATCTGTGCAATTGGTTCCTTTGGTCCTAGAATCAAGTCGATTGTATTTCCTTCTGGTGCTTCTTTGTAGTGTATTTGCTTTTCAGTCTGTGATCTGGGCTGTAATTGGGGTTAGGACCTCAGGGCAGCTGTGTTAGTGGTTGGTATTTTGCAATGAACACTTACAGTCCAGAAAGTTAGGGTTAAATGTGTTGGAAAGGCCTGGGTGGATGAGACAGTGCTGCTACTTGCCGACCACAGACTTGTAAGTATTCACATTTCATTCAACATTACCTTTCAGTTTGCTAGACCAAGAGTTAGACCAAGCAGTGAGTCTTTAATGTGTAAGTGCCTTGCTGGTTCACATGTAGTAGAAATACATTTTAATAAACCCAAAGAAGATGTAAAAGACTTAAATGGGTTCTCTTGTAGTCTAAGGCCTCAGGGGGCCATATATGTTCCTCTGCACTGGGCCTACACCTAAAGGCTGTGCGTATGAGCAATTAGAGACTGTGCGTATGAGCAATTAGAGACTGTGCGTATGAGCAATTAGAGACTGTGCGTATGAGCAATTAGAGACTGTGCGTATGAGCAATTAGAGACTGTGCGTATGAGCAATTAGAGACTGTGCGTATGAGCAGTTAAAAGCTGTACGTATGAGAAGCCCATGGCAATTCACATGCCAATAGCGCCCAATCACTCTGTAGGGTAAAGCATAGAGTAAAATAAAGCACTAGTTAAGAACTTTAGTGTCACAAGGTAAGTGTTTCTGCACCATGTGTGTTATTTTAGAACTCTTCTATAAGTGTTTTTAGATCTATTCTCTATCTCACATAACACAAGCAAGTATGAAAAGTTTACTGTTTAGGATAGAAAAGCTGGAATGCTTTCTTAAACCTTCTATTCACTGGTACTACTGCACTGAATTCGTCTGCATTCGTCATTCTATTTTTGAAAGGACATACAGTGGTGTGAAAAACTATTTGCCCCCTTCCGGATTTCTTATTCTTTTGCATGTTTGTCACACAAAATGTTTCTTATCATCAAACACATTTAACTACTAGTCAAAGATAACACAAGTAAACACAAAATGCAGTTTTTAAATGAGGGTTTTTATTATTTAGGGAGAAAAGAAATCCAAACCTGTGTGAAAAAGTAATTGCCCCCTGAACCTAATAACTGGTTGGGCCACCCTTAGCAGCAATAACTGCAATCAAGCGTTTGCGATAACTTGCAACGAGTCTTTTACAGCGCTCTGGAGGAATTTTGGCCCACTCATCTTTGCAGAATTGTTGTAATTCAGCTTTATTTGAGGGTTTTCTAGCATAAACCGCCTTTTTAAGGTCATGCCACAACATCTCAATAGGATTCAGGTCAGGACTTTGACTAGGCCACTCCAAAGTCTTCATTTTGTTTTTCTTCAGCCATTCAGAGGTGGATTTGCTGGTGTGTTTTGGGTCATTGTCCTGCTGCAGCACCCAAGATCGCTTCAGCTTGAGTTGACGAACAGATGGCCGGACATTCTCCTTCAGGATTTTTTGGTAGACAGTAGAATTCATGGTTCCATCTATCACAGCAAGTCTTCCAGGTCCTGAAGCAGCAAAACAACCCCAGACCATCACACTACCACCACCATATTTTACTGTTGGTATCATGTTCTTTTTCTGAAATGCTGTGTTACTTTTACGCCAGATGTAACGGGACGCGCACCTTCCAAAAAGTTCAACTTTTGTCTCGTCGGTCCACAAGGTATTTTCCCAAAAGTCTTGGCAATCATTGAGATGTTTTTTAGCAAAATTTAGACGAGCCTTAATGTTCTTTTTGCTTAAAAGTGGTTTGCGCCTTGGAAATCTGCCATGCAGGCCGTTTTTGCCCAGTCTCTTTCTTATGGTGGAGTCGTGAACACTGACCTTAATTGAGGCAAGTGAGGCCTGCAGTTCTTTAGATGTTGTCCTGGGGTCTTTTGTGGCCTCTCGGATGAGTTGTCTCTGCGCTCTTGGGGTAATTTAGGTCGGCCGGCCACTCCTGGGAAGGTTCACCACTGTTACATGTTTTTGCCATTTGTGGATAATGGCTCTCACTGTGGTTCGCTGGAGTCCCAAAGCTTTAGAAATGGCTTTATAACCTTTGAAATTGAACTCAGGTGTGATAAACCACAGTTAAGTTATTTTTTAACAAGGGGGGCAATCACTTTTTCACACAGGCCCATGTAGATTTTGGAGTTTTTTTTCTCCCTTAATAACGTAAACCTTCATTTAAAAACTGAATTTTGTGTTCAATTATGTTATCTTTGACTAATAGCTAACGGTTTTTGATGAGCAGAAACATTTAAGTATGACAAACATGCAAAAGAATAAGAAATCAGGAAGGGGGCAAATAGTTTTTCACACCACTGTATATAAAGTCATTGATACTGAATAGCCTTATGAAATGATATGGTTTGATTTACCTGCCCTTTTTACAGTTGGTGAATGTCTATACACTTCATATATGCACATCAACCTCTTGTTTCTGTACCATTTTGGTACATTACCAATATAAGTGACCATGAAACTAAAGCTGGGCATGCACTGCACGTTTGGAGAGGTTGCCAAATGATCTTATCTGAGCCCAGTTTGGCCACCCACGTTGTGGGACTAATCTTGCTGTGTCGGTGGCCAGGGGGCCAAGGATGGGATCATATGATGGGGCCTACAGACCTGCCAGACGAGGACCACATCAACGTGCCTATGTGCTCCTTGTCACATAGCTCAATAGATCTGTCTGATTTTTGTCCTGATATCAGTTGAGCAGGCCCATCTGGAAGCATCTTTTTATTAGAATGGCATTTTCCTAGCTGTAGACTGTTTTTAAAACTTTTTTTTTTTTATAGGTAAATGGCCATGCTCTGAGGACAAGAAGTAATAGGATTTTTCCCTTTTTTCAGGAGGCCAGTGTAGCAGGGAAGGATGAGCAGATGAGCACTGCTAGTGAAGACACAGGCTCATATGTTACCCAAGAGCAGCACGAACAACTACTTTTTCAGGAGCTCTTAGAGGTAGAAGAACCATGTGATCTTCTGGAGCCGCCAGCTCCTGAAAGCCCCCCTGATTCTGTCTGTGAAGAAGACGTCACACTTGCTTTAAAGGAGCTGGATGAAAGATGTGAAGAGGAAGAAGCCGATTTCTCTGATCTATCAAGGTAGGTTTTGCTGTACCAAATTACTGTTCTATTAAATATCTGTCTCTAAAATAATCGAATTAGGATTTTATTTCTGTATGTTGTCAGCAGAGGGGTCCAAGTAAAAGCACTGTTCTTCCTCCCACTAACACCTGGGAATGAAAGGGCTTCTTATTTCCCTTTGGCTGAATAGTTAAGGCTCTAGACTCATTTCAGGCCTGGATTTAGTTCCTGGTGACACAAGCTTTTATAGCAAGCTCTATAGATTTTTATTAATATGTTTGTTTCAATCCAATATTGCATTGGGCAAGACTTCCTGGTGTCCTTGAGCACATTATTTAAGGCAGAATGTTACCTGGTTTGGCCAGCTGAGCCAAATTGGGATGATCTATCTTTTGGCATAGGGAGAATAGTTGGGAAAGCACTGCATGCAGTGTTGGAATTGGGGAGGGATGCACAGGGGTGCCATCTCTTCACTTCTTTATTTTTTCTCCACTTATGCATGCAAATAAAATGCAGGGGTAAAATAAAGTATAGCTAAATATTAAGAAGAGATATAGAGAAGAGATAGAGAAGTTTTAAACAGAGAAAGGAGTTGGAGGCATCAGAGAGGGTTGTAGCAAAAAGGAGAGAAGAAGAAACAAAAAGAGAAAATGAGGGTATTAAACAGCAGCAGATTATGGAATAGTGAGAGAATGATATATATGAAATAATCTTGGGTAATATAGAATATGATGGGGTTGTGCTATGACACATAATACACAGGCAAGGTGCTGTGCTTGCAGAAGCTGTATAGGCAGCCAAGAAAAGTCATATGCACAATTTTCATTTTGGGGTCCCTACAGGTCACATACATGAATCTATGCATTCTGGGCATCAAACTGTGCATTAGAAGGAAATACCAAAATGGAGATACAACTGGGTTTGCATTAAAGTGGGTGAAGTATTGGTGCGTGAGGCTTATTATAACAATGGTCGTGGCTTATGGTTGTGGGATGGGCTTGTTTTAGCATGCCGCGTTACGCTCGCCACATAGAGCATCCCTCCACTTTTTTCACTTCAATTCAAGCACTGACTGCATAAACATGTCTGGTCTTAACCTGACTTTATTTCCTAACTTGCGTGTAGATATCTAGACCGTTTTTACCGAGATATCAGGATGGCGCCATACATAGCACAATACGATTTTGTATAGCCACCTTTAGATTGTAAACTCCGTGTAGATCCCTCGTTAGATTTATATTTAAGAAAGCATATATGCAGAATGAGAGCAATGTATGACAGAAATAAAAATGCTAACATGGAGGATATCGCAACGTATTGGAATCTTCTTGACCATCTTAATTTATTATCCAACTGGTAACCAATAAGGGCTGCTCGTCTAGAGAAATGAAGTCCTTCCCTCCCTGCAGTGTAATGGAGCTCTCCATTGGAAGACTTTTCAAGGTGCAAAGGAGAAACCTCAAGAGCACATACACTTGGCAAAGAGCAGATACTACAGCAATTTGCTCGGCAGCCAGTTAAATTGATTGTCCGTGAAAATTGATGCTCTCTTGTCTTTCGTGCTCCATATTCAGTACAAATATTACTTAACATAATTAAAGGGGGAAAAAAAACCCTGAATCTGCAGCAATTGCTTTTGGGCCGTTTCCAGCCAAGTCATTGCATATTTTCTCTGCATTTCCTCATGACCAGCCTTCCAAAGAAGCCGAATGGGCTTTGTGCATAACGGTTTTAAATTGGTGCCATCCATAAGAGAAGATGTCTACCTTTCTGTTAAGCACAAAGAATATCAAATATATCTTTTCATCTTGTGTGGTGCGTGTGTTTGGTACGCTGAGCCTGTGAGTCTGCCTGTGCTGTTTTCTTCTTTTTCCTCTTCCTGTCTGTGTTGAATGTGTTATTATAATGTAGTGTCTGGCACCTATTAACTATGTTCCTTTACTTCTCATCCTTTTACAGCCAGGACGAGGGAGAACAGGACGGCTTTGCAGAGGTTCACACGTCTCCACCGCCTTCTCCCTTCCTCTCTGCGATTCTGGCTGCTTTCCAACCGGTGGCCTACGAGGATGAGGAGGAAGCCTGGCGCTGCCATGTCAATCAGATGCTCTCTGAGACGGATGGCTCCTGTGCAGTTTACACTTTTCATGTGTTCTCCAGGCTGTTTCAGGTCAGTCCCCCAGCGTACCCAGTCATTCTGTCAGATTAATCTAGTTAGTAGAACATTCATCTCATGCACATCCAGGCTGCTATTATAAAGTGACAGCCCATTGCAAATATATTTTTTTGGGGCTTGTGCATTTAGCTTGTTGCATGCTAAGTGAAACTGGAAAATGGTTCATGTTGCTGAGAAAGCACTTACTGTTGCTTATGAATAAATGCATGCTATTTCTGCTGCACTGACGTGTGTGTGTGCGCGTGCATGCGTGTATATATACACACACACACACACACTGCAGAAGAAGAGAGTCTGCTTAGGGTGGCAGGATAGCAATTAGGATTGCTGGTGTGTGTCTCACAAATTGGCACCCCACTGATATTACCTTCCTTCATTTAATGCATAAAGTACTGTATATTTTAAAGGATTACTTAGGAGTCCTAGATGACTAAAAAGGGACAAGGTAACAACTTCTAATATCCATTAACAGCAGATGACCCTCGATATTCGACCGTCGAAGTAAAATCCTTCGACATCGCAGTCGAAGGATTTACCGCGTTTCCTACGATCGAACAATCGAAGGAAAAATCGTATGAACGATTAAATCATTTGAATCGAACGATTCGAAGGATTTTAATCCATTGATCGAACGATTTTCCTTCGATCAGAAATTTGTTAGGCAGCCTATGGGGGCCTTCCCATAGTCTAACATTGATGTTCGGTAGGTTTTAGGTGGCGAAGTAGTTGGTCGAAGTTTTTTTTAAAGAGACAGTACTTCGACTTTCGAATGGTCGAATAGTCGAATGATTTTTAGTTCGAATTGTTCAATTGGAAGTCATAGTCGAAGGTCCAAGTAGCCAATTCGATGGTCGAAGTAGTCAAAAAGTATTCAAAGTATTTTTTCTTCTATTCCTTCACTCGAGCTAAGTAAATGTGCCCCCAAGTGTTAAGGTCACTGAGTAAGACTTTAAGGGGTGGTTCACCTTTAAGTTAACTTTTAGTATGTTATAGAATGGCTAATTCTAAGCAACTTTTCAATTGGTCTTTATTTTTTTAGTATTTTTAGTTACTTCCCCACTGACCCCCAGCTAAAAAAAAAAAAATGTAAGGCTACAAATGTATTGTTATTTACATTTTATTACTCATCCTTCTATTCAGGCCTCTCCAATTCATATTCTAGTCTCTTGTTCAAATCAGTGCATGGTTGCTAGGGTATTTTGGACTCTTAACAACCAGATTGCTGAAACTGCAAACTGGAGAGCTTCTGAATAAAAAGCTAAATAACCACAAATAATAAAAAATGAAAACCATTACAAATTCTCAGTATAGCACGCTCTACATCATACACAAACTTAATTTAAAGGTGAACAACCCTTTTAAGGCTAGTGCCTGACATCCCCTGTTCTCTTAAAAGCTTCTTGATGTGCCTGGCTGTGCCTGGAGTCACCACGTTGGCCCAGGTGCAGGCACACGCAGTAGATTTTGGTGCCAAACGCATACCTGAGTGTTTCCATGTTGAATCCACTCCTTGTGGCTGCACCAGGTATATGTACTAGGGATTCATCTAATACAAGATTCGGTTCAGGATTCGGCCTTTTCAGTAGGATTCAGATTCGGCCAAATCCTTCTGCCTGGCCGAACCGAATCCAAATCCTAATTTGCATATGCAAATTAGGACCACAGAGGGAAATTGCATGACTTTTTGACACAAAACAAGGAAGTAAAAAATGTTTTCCCCTTCCTACCCTAATAACGGTTTGGTGTTCGCGAAGAGTTCAGGGGTTCAGCCAAATACAAAATAGTGGATTCGGTGAATCCCTAATATGTACATTCAGAACATAAACAGCTGGATTAACACTGGGTTCTGCAGGGAGCAATGTTAGGGTAGAGCAGTAAGACATTGATCCTGGCCCCCCAACTTCAGAGAGACCCCTTAGCCAGAAATATATAAATAAAAGCACAAACTGGGATTTGATATGCAAATTGTTATATATTTAAAGAATCAGTATATTGCTAATACATTAGCCACAATAGTGCAAGCTATAACACTATATTTATTCTGCAGAATGCTTTACCATACTTGAGTAAACAGCTCTAGGATCTCTCTGTTTGTTTAGGATAGCAGCTGCAGTATTAGCTTGGTGTGACATCACTTCCTACCTGAGTCTCTCTCTACTTGCCCATAGCTCTGTGCTCAGATTACAGCAGGGAGGGGAGAACAGGGAGGGAGAGAGTAGCAAACTGAGCATGCTCAAGCCCAAGCCCTGGAGGTTTAAGCTGAAAACAGGAAGTCTGATACAGAAGCCCATGAGTACACAATAGAAGGAAAGAAATGTGGTGTTTCTTTTGACAGAGGACTCAGAGCAGCATTACTTTGGGGGTTAACTGGTGTATTTTTATATAGACCTTTCTAATAAAGCTTACTTAATTTAGCCTTTCCTTCTCCTTTAACGTATAAACATTGTGTTGACTTTACATCACTTTGCATCAGTTATCAGTCTTTTCTTTGTATTTTCAGCGTACAGACTCATGTATTATACAATAATATATAAATACATGTTTAATAGTAAATGGATGACGACAGCCTTGTTTTTTTAAATGCTGGCCTCTATGAATTTCTTAAATATTCATTTCAGGATAGAATTGATTCAGGCAACCCTTTCTGTGCAGCAGGCCCAGACTGGCAATCTGTGAGTTCTGCTAAATGCCTGCTGTTAGATGCCATAGATACTCACTATTTAGTGGGCTGGGGAAGAGCTGTTTGGGCCTCTTTGTGGCCTGTTGGGGCCTCTGGGTACCTGAAATGCCAGGGCCTATTTTGATTCCCAGTCCAGACCTGCTGTGCAGTTTAGAATAATCACTTATATTTGCATGAATCTGTATCTGTTCTTTCTATAGACCATTCAAAGGAAGTTTGGGACACTGACAAACGATTCAGTCAGCTTCCTCGGAGAAAGCCTCCAGCGAATTGGAACCAAATTTAAAAGCTCCCTTGAGGTGATGACGGCTTGCTCTCAGTGCCCGACAGTCTTTGTGGATGCAGAAACGGTAAAATCATCATTAGGAAACCTTCAGTTAAGGGTCTGAGAAAATATTTACCCTTTGGACTCTTCTCTCAATGAATGGCCTATGTTCTCTTATTATATCTGTTCTGTTGCAGCTTCAAGGTACTATCTCACTTTGTTTTGTTTTGTAGCTGATGTCCTGTGGCTTACTGGAAACCCTGAAATTTAGTGTACTGGAGCTTCAGGAGCATCTGGATACCTATAATGCCAAGCGGGAGGCTGCTGAGCAGGTACTGAATGCCTAAAACGGGGATTTATAACCATTTTCCCCCTAGGATTGGAATTCTTTTGGTTTAGGTTTATTTATGCACCTTTGTCTATTTTAGGAAAAAATGTCACCTTATTGCATTCCCCATACAATTAAGGTTGACCCTCCACAAACTGCCCTGGGTTATTATACTGTCAACAAAGATGATGATTATACCAAAGACACAACAAAACTTAAAGAAATTGTTCAGTATAAAAATAAAAACCCGGGTAAATAGGCTGTGCAAAATAAAAATTGTTTCTAATATAGTTAGTTAGGCAAAAATGTAATGTATAAAGGCTGGAGTGACTGGATGTCTAACAGAACAGAACACTACTTCCTGCTTTGCAGCTCTCTTGCTTTCCACTGATTGGTTATCAGTGACTTGAGGGGGGTCTATATTAGAAACAGATTTTATTTTGCACAGCCTATCTATTTACCCAGTTTTTATTTTTACACTGAACTGTTCCTATAACGTGATTGTTCTAATCCTGATAAAACTTCAATTGTCTTCTCCATGGAATGTTTTACAGCCGTATTTATTTGGCAAATTAGAGTTTGACTACATCAGGTACAGAGTTCCAGAGGGAGCCAGGACAATGCAGGAAAATTAGGCCCCAATTTACGGATAAAACCCCCTGGTTTTTGAGGGTTCTTTGGGAGTTGTAGTTCCACAGCATTCTTTGCATCATTGGTTGTACATTATGGGACTAAATGTGAATGATACGTGTTCTATGTGCAATCGACATTTGCGATAAAGGGACCTTCTATGAGGTTTGGAGGAGCAACAACAAATACACACTGAGGCTATTAATGCACAAAACATTATAGTAACTGACTGGCCGAGTCCTCAGTGTCATCATTTCATTAAGTGGAGGGGAGGGCAAATGTGTCCCATGTTACAGAATGTCCCCTATGGTTCTTTTATGTAGAATTCTTTGTTTTCAATAGATTTATTGGCCTTTTCCATTTTTATGGAACATGGCATACCTCCCAACTGTCCCTTTTTCGGAGGGACAGTCCCTCTTTTGACAGCTCAACCCGCAGTCCCTCATTTGTACTGGAAAGTCCCTCTTTTCTCTGCACTGAACAGCCAGAAAAAGAAACAAAGTTTCTAACTTAATTGGCTTTTAGCAGAGAGGCCAGAACAGCCACCGGTGCAAATAAGATACTTTGTAACAATTTTGAGACACAAAAACACAGTTTAGATAAGGAGAAATATTTTCAAACTTTCATAACCTGCCAAATTTTGTAAAACAAACATGGTCATTAGGGGGCGTGGCCACAGAAGGAGTGTGGTTAAAAAATTTCTGCACTCATTTTACTTCCAAAATATTGGGAGGTATGACATGGTATTATACAGAGCCCACCCCTTTCCTTTTAGCCAATGAGCAGTTGATATATTATATGATATATTAACCTTCTGTTTCTCCGTGGCTCCCTTGAGGGTAGGGTTGCCAACTTTTCTGGAAAAAAATACCGGCCTTCCTATATTTTTATTTTCCCTGTTAATAACATTATTTTTACCGGCCAGGTGGCAACCCTACTTGAGGGCAGTGCATGGCCCTTGTTTCTGGTACCAAAACCGAACCTGGTTATGTGAGATGGGCTAAAAGGAGCCAAAAAAGCCCTTCACAAGCAATTCCATGCAAAGTGAAACCTTCTGAAATCAGAAGGTATTAACTTGTCTTATGCCAGACACATAGCACTGCCTAGATACCAAAAATGAGAGTTTTAATGTTTCTGGCACCATGATTTGAATACAGTGATGCCACCTTATGGCAATGCTCTGAGTGCGAAAACAATTGTCTTATCTTGCCAGAATTATCTGTGGCTGAGAATCAAATGGCAAATATATAAGTATATATATATATATATATATATGTCATAAATAGGTGTCACTGCTGTATTGGTATGGAGATAGTTAAGTTTAATTGGATTCCTGGCAGACACACTGCACAGCAAGAGATTATATGAGAATGATATTTGAGATGTAAAGGCTATAGGACTGCACTGCTTCTGCCTTTGCTTTTGCACTCCATTTATTCATTAGCAACTGCTGTCAAGTCAGAGAAGAAAATGAAATTTACAGGGAACCTTGGGCCCATGTCACTAATTGAATCTGGCACTGTATTCCTTGGAGACGTCACCTTCCCTCCCTAATGCAGACTTTCCTAGTTAATTCACTAAGTGAGTGGCCTCTATTAAATTGATTCCTCTTTTTCTCTTTTGCTACGTTGCTTCAAGGTTAGCTAGAGGCCACCCAAATCACTTCTAGCAAGTGAGTCTACAAATACCCACCCATCATTAAGGCTTTTGTTGTTAATTACTGTACGTCACTTTAAGGGTAAGGACACACGGGCAGTTGCCCCAGCGACAAATCTCCTCTTCTTCGGGGTGACAATCTCCTTGCGGCGCTTCGTTTTCCTAAGTTTCCTCGTGAAGCGCTGCGAGTGCCATCCCGCTTGCGATTTTTTCATTATAGCCAGCGGGAAGGCAGTTCGGGGAGATTGTCGCCCCGAAGAAGAGGCAATTTGTCACCCGAAGAAGAGGTGATTTGTCGCCCAGAAGAAGAGGCGATTTGTCGCCAGGGCGACTAATCTCCCTGAATCTGCCTGTGTGCCTTTACCCTAATACCAGATTACCATTGCTGCAGACTATAATTCGCATTGTTCCCAAACAGCCTTTGGGTGGATGAAGCTTGTGTAGTGTAGGGAGCCAGATCTGATAGGATCATGTCAGGAGGCTGTCACCTTTGTAGCACTGGATTTCCAGGAGTGGGAGTCTTGGGTAAATTAGATGTCATAATCTGCATCAAATGTGTCACTTAAAGGGCATGTAAAGGCAGAAAAATAAAATCCCATTTTTACTTTCTTTAATGAAAAAGAAATATCTCCAATATACTTCATTTACAGCTGTGGATAGGAATTGTCAGATGGTCCGTAACTGCTGAGCAGGGAAACAATCATACTTATGAACAGCAGGGGGAGCCCCTGCCTTACTTCCCAGCCATGCAGAACTCAAGCAGCTTTGTTTATGACGATCCCTAAGCAGCTCAGACCACACTGAGCATGTGCACAGTCTTAGTCTTGCAAAGATGTTTAACAAAGTTACAAGATGGTGATCCCCTGTAGCCAACTTTGAAAGCATAAATTATTTGTTTGATTAGGCTTGTGGTGCAGTAAGTTCATGTTTATATTTAGTATACAAAATACAGCATTTTTAGCCTTATTCTATTTTAGACTTTACATGCCCTTTAATATCCCATTTATGTCTTGTTTTAGTGGCTGGATAACTGCAAAAAGACCTTTTGTTCTGGGGAGAGTGCTCATACATCTAATACAGAAGCACAGGTAGGTGCCCCTTCTCTTCTCTTGCACCGTCACCTACTCATAGGCAGTATTTACTTCTCTACAGTCTCTGTAGTGAGTGTACCAGTGAACCAGCAGAGGTGTCCATTGATAAATAATATCCAGGTACCTGCAGAGAGGGATGTAGTCCAATTCGAATGGTTTAAATACTGTTGGGTTCATTTAAAGGGTGGTTCACTTTTAAGTTAACTTTTATTTTATTATAGAATGGCCAATTCTAAGCAGTTTTTCAATTAGTCTTCATTATTTATTATAGTTTTTTAATTATTTGCCTTCTTCCTATGACTTTCTCCAGCTTTCAAAAAGGGGTCACTGGCCTCATCTAAAAACAAATGCTCTGTAAGGCTACAAATGTATTGTTATTGCTACTTTGTATTACTATCCTTCTCTTTAGGTCCTCTCCTATTCATATTCCAGTCTCTTATTCAAATTTGTGCATGGTTGCTGGGGTAATTTGGACCCTAGCAACCAGATGACTGAAACTGCAAACTGAGTAAAAAGCAAAATAACTCAAAAAGCACAAAACCAATGGCAAATTGTCTCAAACTATCACTCTCTACATCATACTAAAAGTTAATTAAAGGTGAACAAACCCTTTAACACTGGGCAAATCTAGGCAGTAACAAATAGAGTCCGGTCAGTGATTCCCTTTCCAGCCAGTTGCAGGTTGGTTGATATGGGTTGCTGCCTGGGTACAAACTTGCACCATGTTGAGCCCCCTTAAGTAGAAATTGTATAGCAACACACACAATGGCATCAGACTCTTATGGAATATATTCCTTTCCAGTTTGTCTCAGAGGTTACTTCTTGTCTACTGCAGTGATGATTATGAGATGCTCAACATCTAAATGCATTGTCAGCTCTAGTGAAATATAAATAACATTGCTGGTTGATTGCACCTCTCATTATTCTTTGTTTTTTATATATATATATATATATATATATATATATATATATATATATATATATATATATATATATATATATATATATATATATATATATATATATATATATATATATATATATATATATATATATATAGTATCTGTTTTAATCTGCTTTTCTCCTGCATTTTGTAGACAGTCCTTTGTGTAGCTCCTGTGACAGATACTCAAGAGCCTGCGTAGAACTGCACAGAAATACTTTCACGTTTTTGCCCAGGCAATGCCTTGGAGCTACACAAAGGACTGAATCTGCTTTTCTCTGTCTGCATACAAAATGCAGGAGGAGAAAAGTGGATGGTCCTCCCCATATTCAACTAGACTAAAAGCTATCCATCTGAGCCAGGGCTATAGGGCTGATCAGGAGCTAATCTGAGCTGGGCGAAAGCAAAAGTGACATTCCTGATTCAGGATATTGCATTATATTCATGGGCAAAAGAATGAAATGAAAGTGCCTTCTCCAAAGAATTTTCAGTTTGTCCGCTCTCCGTGCTGGGGACTCACCTGGGCCTATTCCCTGATGTGGTGAGTCAGTCGTTACTACAGGTATGGGACCTGTTATCCAGAATGCTCGGGACCTGGGGTTTTCCGGATAACGGATCTTTCTGTAATTTGGGTCTTCGTGCCTTAAGTCTACTAGAAATTCATTTAAACATTAAATAAACCCAATAGGCTGGTTTTGCTTCCAATAAGCATTAATGATATCTTAGTTTGGATCAAGTACCAAGCTACTGTTTTATTATTATGGAGAAAAGGTAAATCATTTTTAAAAATGTGGATTATTTGGATAAAATGGAGTTTATGGGAGACAGCCCTTCCGTAATTCAGAGCTTTCTGGATATCGGGTTTCCGGATAAGTAGGGATGCACCGAATCCAGGATTCGGTTCGGGATTCGGCCTTTTTCAGCAGGATTCAGATTCGGCCGAATCCTTCTGCCTGGCCGAACCGAATCCGAATCCTAATTTGCATATGCAAATTAGGGGCGGGAGGGAAATTGCGTGACTTTTTGTCAGAAAACAAGGAGGTAAAAAATGTTTCCCCCTTCCCATCCCTAATTTGCATATGCAAATTAGGGTTCGGATTCAGTTCGGTATTCGGCCGAATCTTTCGTGAAGGATTCGGCCGAATCCAAAAAAGTGGATTCGGTGCATCCCTACGGATAAGGGATCCTATACCTGTATTTGGAGACCCCATTTTCAGATTTATTACACAAAAGAATTAAATAAGCCAAAAAGAAGAGCTGGTTCGAGGCTTGAATGGCTACATATGGAGCTAGGAAATTAATTGAGGGATTGTTAATTATCACAGCCTTACCCATGTTAAATGTAATCTGCAAAATACATTTAGAATTACAGGTATCTGCAAATATGATATATTTATATACCTCAGATGTCCCTATCACTATTATGCATTTATACCCAGACTGAATGCATTCAGAATGAAGAAAATGGCTCGTCAGTATGAGAATCTTTAGCCGCTACAGTTCTCCAGCACCTAATTCTAGACATGCTGCTGTTGTAACTGGATTGCATGTCTCGGTGCTTATAGTAAAGGCTCAATACAGTAAAGACTTGTGTCTTATCAGAATGCTGTCATAGCAAAGGGGCTGTTAATATACCGGTCACATTATATACATTCTCACTAATTCTCGCTCTTTCTCTTTCTTTGTGTTTTTTTGACCTGCTCACCTTCTTGCTTAGCAAATGGAAATACTAGCCGTAAGTCATGGTTCTTGATTTTATCAAATGCTAAAACGTGTCCGGTTCAAATATGACTTTCATCTGTCTTGTCCATTTGTTGAGGCAGCAGCTATTCCTCCTTTGTACGGTTACAGTTTGCTGCAGTTCTGCTTGGCTCAGGGAAAGCCAGTCCTGTGATCTTTAGCTGTTCCTGAAACACCACTGCTAGCATTAGGCTGCACCGCCGAGAATGCTGGGAGTTTTACTTCAGCAACACCTATAGGGCCATAGGTTGGGATTACCTGACATACACCTTGTCTATGGGCTATTTACTGTCACTATAATGAAGGATCTATTAACCCAGCTCTCATACAGTAAATGGGCTCCTGTATGACCCTGCAGTTTCTTACTTTAACCTTTACGTTTTGTGATATCAGAACCTTTATCTGTAGAACTTTTTCCAGGCGTTTCCAGATTTATAAAGGAGAACTAAGCACTAAATGTGTGTGCATTGAGCAATCTACATTGTCCCCCTAAACCAAGCCTTTGCGGTTGTTTTTTTTCTTAAAATAAGAAGCCAATAATAAAGCCAAATAAAGAACTTGGCCTGAAATGCAAATTTTGATACACAGTAACCCCCCCCCCAAATTTTGAGGGGCATCAAATATAAAACAATTTTAGTGTTTATTTCTCCTTTTTACGGGGAAGACTGTAGATTGTTGCTTGTTACTAATGCTAATATCTGCCATCCAATCAAGTTCTAATGAGCTGCTTATTCTTTCTGATATAGAAGTTTTTTTTTAGCAGGGCCATTCCTATGCATTTCATTTATTTAAGAAGACACCTAGCATCCCTAGTAGAAGCCTATGTTAACTTTCTCTGCACTAATCCAGTAACCTCCATTGATTCTGCAAATCCTGTGCGGGTCCTATTGCCAGTGATTGACCCTCTGGCTGCCTCAGGGATTTAATGGTCTGCTCTCTTTCTGTTCCCAGGAGCTTGAGTTATGTCGGAGGCTGTACAAGCTGCATTTCCAGCTTCTTCTGCTCTTCCAGGCCTACTGCAAACTCATCAATCAAGTGGACTCCATAAAGAAAGAGGATGAGGTATATACACACATTACTATGCATTGTTTTCCCAGGCTTGCCAAAAAGCTGATTATCCATTTGGGTGGCATTTAGTATCATAGGAGTTAGAAGGATGTACATGACAACATTTTCAGCTCAAAATGACTCTAATAAAAGGAAAGGAAAAGTAATTATGCCCCAGGGAAGGAATTGCCATGATTATATGTAAATGCTGTCTGTAATCACATTTTAGGTTATAAACATGTCTGAGGAGCTTTCCCAGCTGGAGTCTTGTCTGAAGGAAGCAGAGTCCTCTTCAGATGTTGGAATAGAAGACTTTGACATTTCAGAGTTTTGCCAAGGAAGTGAAGCAGCCGTTCATTCTTTAATAGCAAACCTGAGAGGAAATGATTTTGCATCAGCCATAGCACAAGTCAAGGCTTTCAGGTGGGTGTGAATATGCAGTATGTTTTAGACTTCACAACCATTCTAACAATGGGCATTTCTCTATTCCATTCCAAATTTGAGCTAAGGGTAGGCAAATCATAGGGCAGCCTCTTAAACATTGTAGAACCCAGGGATGTGGTTGGAAAACCACAGTTCTGGGAATGGCTAAAAAGGAGACCGTAATAGGGGGAAATGATAAAATCAGTGAAAAGAACAGCGCAGAGTGAGTCACACGAGAACACTAGACAAGGTGGAAAGATGGAACTGGGGAGGAAAGGTGGAGAAGTTGTAAATATCTCAAAGGAAGAGGAAAAGAAGAGATGGGGAAAGGAGGAGGCAAGTATAAGGTCTAATAATAACAAGCAGAGATGCGGGGAAGAAGAGAAAAAGAGAACTGGGAAAAAAGCATGTTGTGCTTAAAGGGCATGTAAAGGCAAAAAAATAAAATACCATTTTTACTTTAATGAAAAAGAAACCTATCTCCAATATACTTTAATAAAAAAATGTGTACTGTTTTGATAAGAAACCTGACTATATTCACCTGACTTCATTTACTGCTGTGGCTAGGAATTGTCAGATGGTCCCTAACTGCTGAGCAGGGAAACAATCATACTTATGAACAGCAGGGGGGGCCCCCGCCTTACTTCCCAGCCATGCAGAACTCAAGCAGCTTTGTTTATGACGATCCCTAAGCAGCCCAGACCACACTGAGCATGTGCACAGTGTAACAAAGTTACAAGATGGTGACCCCCTGTAGCCAACTTTGAAAGCATAAATTATTTGTTTGATTAGGCTTGTGGTGCAGTAAGTTTATGTTTATATTTAGTATACAAAATACAGCTTTTATAGCCTTATTCTATTTTAGACTTTACATACCCTTTAAGGTTAAGACTGGATAATTTAGCTCATGCTTCATGCTCCAAAAGATAACCTGTAATCCTATATGGTAAAGAAGTAGGATGGCACACACTATTGCAATCGTGCTAAAACATAAGTGTTTTATTTGGATCTCAAACAGTGTTTGCAATAGTGTGTGCCATCCTACTTCTTTACCATATGGAATAAGGGAACCAAGTCAAGCAGCAAGGTTTCTGGATAGAGCACCACCAACATACAGCCATAGTCTTTTAAACTATTGTATGCTAACCTGTAATCCTAAACTAAACCTGGAAAATCTATTATGTCTGTGGGTTAGTTTATGTGCTGTATTTTATGCCTATTTGGTTTCTATACTGACTTGTATCACTGACCACTGGAAAGCAGACGCTATTAGATCAGTGAAATCAAATGAGCCTGGAGCTTGTCATTACATATAATTTCACTGGGTTTCCCTAGCTCCTACTTTAACTAGATACATGGCCCTTGTGTTATAAACTCTGTACTATTACGTTTAATATCAAACAGCCTAATTAAGTCCACACTAACTTGTTGCTTGTGCTTATTTTGTTTGGTTGCTTTATTTTGTTGTATGTTCATGTTCTACTTGAGTTGTGCTCGTATTCATCCTTTCCTCTGCTTTCTAGGTCTGTCTGGCCCAATGATATATTTGGGAGCTCAGATGATGATCCAGTTCAAACATTACTGCATATATATTTCCGGCATCAGTCACTAGGCCAGACCGGAAGCTTTGCTATCATTGGCTGTAAGCACGACTTGTCCAAAGCGAGCTCGAAACTGATGGAGCTCAATCTAGAAATCAGACTTTCACTGCGAGTGGTGCAGTCCTACCAACTTCTATCCAAAGCCCAACCGGTCACCAACATGGCAAACTCTGACTTTTGAACAGCCTCTTGTCAGAAAAGTGAAGCACTGGATGTCCGAGAATCTCATCAAGCACCTTTCATAATTACTTTATATCCTTTAGATGAATCCGTATTTTTTTTAAACTGCAAAGAACTTCAATAAGAGGAACAGTCACAAACTCCATCCATCAGTTGTGCGAGCGAGCGGCTGAGGAAAGGGAGATTCCGTGTGACAATGGATGTTACGTCTGGAGATTTGTTTTTGTTTTCTTTCTTTCCATACTTGGCACCCAGAAGCAAAAGGGCTAACACCATGTAAATAATAGACCCGTTGCAATATGTATGATTTAGTGAGGCACAATTTTGTATGGTCACTAATGACGTGTCTCACCTAAAGAATTTCTTTGAGTCCTGGTCAAACCAGTGCCCAGGTCGGACAAATGTACATTGTCATGGACTGTCCAAAAAAAAAGGCAAATGACTCCTAAAGACCATGGGACAACCACTGAACTTCTCGTTTATGTTCCTAAATCTGTTTTTCTCAAGTCTGTGCAGATGGGTGGCAGTTGGAGCGTGTGTATGACAGATGCGTTTCTCAAGGTCTGAGTGTACATAAGGTCTCCGCGCATGCCTCAAAGAGTACGGCAATATTATTTTTGGATAAATTTTTATTTTATTAGCTCTAACGCCTCATAGCGTGTAAATGTTAGGACGTTGAAATTATTTTAAACTGGGGATTATCCCGGTTTTTCTAAGAAAAAAAAAAAAACAAAACAAAAAAAAAAAAAGAATAATATATCTTAACTTTATTAGAATGCTCTCAGTTCTCTGACCAGTGCTTATGGTATAAATATTAAGTACTAACCAAAAAGTTGCTGCCTGCAGAGACTTTAAAATGTATATTTAGATATGTGCTGCCCAACAGCAATTCTCCCTAGAGGAACAGATAATTAATTTTATTCTGTATATATTCTAGAATCTCAATATGGTGTCATAGCAGTATTGTTTTGTGCAATGCACTGTTATAGGACGAAAGATGTATAATAACAGATGTACAATATTTTATTGACTAATACTTCTATGTGACACAGAGAGGCTCAAGGAATGATGGACATAGAGAGGTAGAGTATGTATTGTATGGCCTAGTTTTATAGGAGGCTTAGAGAAAGGTAACCTTAATATCATTGCATTTATGTTTCATTGTGTTGTATTTAGGGTCTTGATAAACAGGCAAAGCTACCAAAAAAAATCCAACCTTGGCGCTAAGAGCTTACTGTAAAAACAAAATGAAATTCTGTAGCACAAAATAAACAGTTTTCTCTATACACCAACAGCATTTTTGTATAATAATAATAAATGAATGTAGCCCTAACGTGGTCCCTGCCCTGTAAGGAATACCCCTGCAAATTTTATACACATTTTATCTGCTGCGATTAAAAAAAAGGAAGAAATCAAAGCTACGGTACATCTAGCGTTCTTGATGTCTTGGTATTGCCACCAGTTAGGCTGAATACTTGGAATATGCAACCCTACAAAAAGCAGGTGCCTTGTGGGAAGACCTCAAACCCTAGCCCACAGGCTGCATTATTATTGTCTGCCAGCTGCAGTGTAATGGCCCTAGGGCAGTAGTCCCCAAACTCTGACTGCCCCTCCCCAGACTAAACTCCATTTAGCGCAGGACTCTACTGACAATTCAACCGCAATGCACAAAAACACAGGCATCACGTCGGATGTGAAGGAAATAAGGTAAGTAATTTTCTTGGAGGATCGTGTTGCATTGTTGATGCAGCATCTGCATGCGATAGTCGTGTCGCATCAATGATGCGACACGATCCGACAATAGAATTACTTACCTTATTTGCGTCGCATCCGACGTGAGGCCTGCGTTTATGCACAGCGCGTCAGATTGCAGCAGAATCGTCCGTGGAGTCCTGCCCTTCGGAAGGATTCGGGAGTAAAGAATACCTCTTTTCTTCTTTAGATAAATCTTAGGTATTCTTGGAACTATGGCTGACGGTGATGTTTAAATATGACTGAAAACTTCTATGGGGAACCCTTGACAACATTTTAGGACTCAATGGAGAGGCTTCAACCACAAAAAAAAAAAAAGCCACTGCCCTGGAATGGAGATTGGAAAGAAAGATAAAGTGTTCTTTTTGCTCCTGGCAATGGTGTTTGAGTCAAACAGTATCAGATTTATTGGTGCATTTTTGTTTATTTTACATTATTCTTCTATCCCCCATTATTATTTTTTTGTAATCAAGCACATTTCTGTCTGTTTCATACCACCACATCCATCCGCCTACAACAGGACCACGATCTTTGGTTTGGCAGTGACCACCTTTGTTCCAGGTGATGTTATCGGCCATATTGAATACAACCTGTGATGCTGCAGAACATTCAGTGCTATTAAAGATTGTGGAAGCTGATGGAAGATATAGGTCTGATCTAGCCCAAGCTACAGCTAAACACCTCTCAGTGCCATTCCCATACAAGAAAGGGCTGATGCATGCTAGCTTGGTCACAGCTTGGAATGTCTGGAAGGCTCTTTCATAGGCAAAGCTGGGGTTGCAATGCCCTGTGGTTAAACATCTTTTAAAGAGGTACATGAAGCAAATACAAGTATGGGACCTGTTATCCAGAATGCTCGGGACCTGGGTTTTCCGGATAATGGATCTTTCCATAATTTGGATCTTCATACCTTAAGTCTACTAGAAAATCATGTAAACTTTAAATAAACCCAATAGGCTGGTTTTGCTTCCAATAAGGATTAATTATATCTTAGTTTGGATCAAGTATGAGCTACTGTTTAATTATTACAGAGAACAAATGAATCATTTTTAACGATTTGGATTATTTGAATAGAATAGAGCCTATGGGAGACAGCCTTTCCATAATTTGGAGCTCTCTGGATAACGGATCCCATACATGTTCACTGATTTTAACACTGTCAGTTAAGCCAAGAAGGCTTCATGATAATCTAAAGAACAACCTCTAAAGATAAAGTAGAGGCAGAAGATCAGGAGGGGCTGCTGTAGGTTTATTTATTACACCTACTGTATGTTGGGCTTTTGGGTAATCTTTGTCTGGACCTGCTGATATACATATGGAAACAGGTTAGTGCAGCAGCAGAACCACTAACAAACATGGTGGCCAGTGTAAAAAATAAAAGTCTGCATATACTAGAAACAATGGTAACTATGGGTTATGTGATCATTAAATGCCAAGGAACATTATGGTGCCTGTACTTGACTTATTTCTTTTTAATCTTGCCACTTTCCACATGCTGTGCTCTGATATTCACTTTTACAAGTGTAGAAGATCTACAAACAGGCCCAACGGGAAAATGCAAATAGAGACAGTTGATACATAGATTTGCTGTGTTTTGTAAGCCCTGAGATGTACAGCTCTGTAATAGTGAAGATACTTCCATTCACAGTTGTCCCACATTAATGATTGTGCGACACAGGCTCTCCCTTGGCCTAGTGCTGGGAGGTAATGGTGAGTTACAGAGTAAGTTAGGTTGAAAATTGATACACACCCATCAAGTTCAACCTTTTCAGTCTGAATATAACCTGCCTAACTGCTAGTTGATCCAAAGGCAAAAAACCCCATTTGAAGCCTCTCGGGGAAAAAAATTCCTTCCTGACTCCAAAATGGCAATGGGACTAGTCCCTGGATCAACTTGTACTATGAGCTATCTTCCATAACCCTGTATTCACTCACTTGCTAAACACCATCCAGCCCCTTCTTAAAGCTATCTAATGTATCAGCCTGTACAACTGATTCAGGGAGAGAATTCCACATCTTCACAGCTCTCACTGGAAAAAACCCCTTCCGAATATTTAGGCGGAACCTCTTTTCTTCTAATCGGAATGGGTGACCTCGTGTCAGCTGGAAAGACCTACTGGTAAAGCATTAGAGAGATTATTATATGATCCCCTTATATATTTATACATAATCATATCACCCCTCAAACACTTCGTTCTTGGATTTGACTGAAACTGAATCTTGCTAAAAAGTTTGTATTCAGCCTAAACTGGTGCTTCCCTAATCACAATCCACATCAGATTTAACTGAGAGTTTTGATTCTGGGACTAAATATATTGACAGTGGGCACATGGTTACATGTAGGAATAGGAAATGCTGAGAATTTGCAGTTGGTTCTCTTTTTCTTATGGATCTGGACTTATTGTTTAGCAGTTCTCCGGTGTGAAATGTTTATAGCTATATGTTTGCTTGGGATACCCGAGTAACCAGGCACTGGCTTGAATGAGAGACTGGAAAATGAACAGGACAGGGACTGAATAGAAAGGTTAGTATTAAAAGTTAAGAATACAATTGTAGCCTCACTAATCAAGAGTGAGTGTAGCTTCTGAGGTCAGTGACCCCCACTGTATAGGAGGTAAAGAGGCAGAAAAGGCAAATAATCCTTATTAAAAAAAAAAATTCAATTTAGAACAGGAGCTACTCCTTTAGGGTTCCCCTCATATAACAATTTATAAGGTGGATGCCTGGACTGAAGAATCTGTTTCCCAGTATTCCTTAGGCTTGTATAGAACAAACTAAAATACAGGCATCCATACACAAGGTGCACAGAAGTAAATACGGATGTTCTGACTTGAGGGAACCCTTTATATACAGACTATTTTACGTCACCCAAAATATAATTTCCGACAAATTAAAACCCAGAAAAAGTTGTGGAAATTAACTGCAATTGAAAGCTGCAGCGTTGGACTGTGACTTTGGGGCCCCACCAGGGTTGCTGCCTAAGGGGGGGTCCCCTACAACCCCGCTTCCCTCAGCCCCAGACACAACTAGGGTTGCCACCTGGCTGGTATTCTACCGACCTGGCCAGTAAAAATGACGGTTAAGCCCAATGTTATTAATAGGGAAATAAAGATATATAGGAAGGCCAGTATTTTTTTTTCCTGAAAAGGTGGCAACCCTAATCACAACCCGCCTTCCCCAGCCCCCATCTTTCACATAACTTGATTTTTCTTTTTGCCTATAATGATTGAGGCCACCGGGGAAGTCAAGAAGCAGCACCCAAGGTACTGGGGTCCCCCCCCCCATAGCTCAGTATTGAAATCAAACAGGCCCAAGGCACATTTCCTCTTTTCTGTTTATTCAGTACAAGAAAGCGAGCGCATTGCACAGACAGTTCCTTCCCAGTCTCCTCCAAAACAAAAACATAAATGAAGCCCTTTCCTGGCTTAATTAATGTAGATAGAAATGTATGAATTACACACAACCAAATCAAATGATATACTTGAAGCTAAAGGTGCTGTCACACGAGAGCCGTTTGCCTTTGCATCTCCCACACAGATCCTGGCGGTGGGGCCTCTTGGGGTCAACGTGACGCAGTTTGACAGGACACGCGCATCTCGTCTGCTTGCAGCTCTGCAGGGAAATGTGCAGTTAAGTCACTTGTACATAAGGTTGCCACCTTTCCTGGAAAAAAATACCGGCCTTCCTATATTCTTGATGTTTTTTCCTATTAATAACATTGGCATCAAGCATCATATATCAATACCGGCCAGGTGGCAATCCAAGTTGTACAGATGTACACTGGCAGTCACAGGGGGATCTCATGTGGCTCTGTAGTGCCTAGTTTAACATTAGGGCTCAAGAGATTGTACTACCTGCTTAAACTGTGGGTTTGACAACTCACAATACCTTCCTAAAAGGTAGAATTTGAAGGGCCATAAGATTAAATTGCCTGTTAGATGCTGGGCCATGGCACAACTACACACACAGGGGAATGGATGCTCTAGCACAGCGCTCCCCAATCTTTACCCATGAGCCACAAATGTAAAGATTTGGGGAGAAACACAAACCTGGATATAATTCCTGGGGTGCCAAATAAGTAGGGCCGGATTTACATAGTGGGTGCTCCTAGGTCCCCTGTTTGTTGCCCCAGTCCTCTCCCTTTTATTCGCTCAAATTTTCATCATCAGGACCGAAGCAATGGCGCGCAGGCAATTTAAAAAAAAGCTATCGTATCTCCTGTGCATCCCCAGTATTTCTGAACCAATGTGGGTGTGGTTGGGCAAAATGCCTCCCCCTAAAATCCTGCCGCCCTAGGCCCAGGACTTGACGGCCTTTCCACAAATCCAGGCCTGCAAATAAGGACTGTGGTTGGTGATTTGGTAGCCCATATGTGGACTGGAATCCTATAGGAGGCTCTGTTTAGTAGTACAGCTGGTTTTATTCAACCAAAACTTACCTCAAAGCCAAGCAGGGCCAGAACTAGGGGTAGGCAGAGTAGGCACGCGACTAGGGTGCAAAGCTTGAGGGGCGCCAGGCACGTACCCTTTTCTGTTGCCTACCCCAGTCATGGTCGTTGCACGAGGGGGTGACGCGTCCGGTCAGAATTTAAAACTATGCATCTGGCATTTACCTTTCTGAGTGCTGGAGTGGGTCAAGGGGGGCCGCATTGCTAGTGCAGAGAGCGCAAATTAAAATTCAGAATTCTGACTTTTTGCCTCCATTGAGGTGAGTTTCTGAACTGGTTTCATGGAAATATCCCCCCTGTTGTGAGTAAAATGTTGCTCTGAGTGGGGGGGGACACTGCACATTCTCCCAAGCAGGGTGGACTGCTATAATGTCACCCCTAGGATTAAAGCCTAGGATTGCTCTATTCCTCTCTCCTTGGCTGCAACTACCATTAACCCAGCTCAGGTACAGTATAAGTTTCTGGGGTTGTAGAACAATTGCAGGTGGGGTTTCTTAGGGCCATTATATCAAGACTACACGGGGGCTTCTTACCTGACACATGATGTCTTCCACACGGTAGGGATTATAGGATTTCTGACATGTCCTGCAGAACTGCTTGAAGTACACCTGCCGTGAGTAACAGGAGTCATCACTACTCAATACTTAGAGAAACTGACATCAGAAAAACAGGAAATTTTTTATTACTTACCGTAATTTCTGTTTCCTGGTCACTTCCATGGCAGCATTCACCAATGGGTTAAATCCACTCACCAGGCCAATGGACAGGATCCTCCCCAAGCAATTTAAAAGCGCCCGCCCCCTTATACTCACTGTCTTAGTTGAACAGCTCACACAAAAACAAGGGGTGGGTAGTTTTTGGTGAATGCTGCCATGGAAGTGACCAGGAAACAGAAATTACGGTAAGTAATAAAAAATTTCCTGTTTTCCTAGTCACCCATGGCAGCTATTCACCAATGGGAACTACCAAAGCTACAGGGAGGGACTTGACACAAAATGCCGTAACATAAACACACTTTATTTTGAAATATTCACAACAGACTGCAAAATCTCTCTCCCAAATTTTGTTTCCTGGGAGGAAAGAACATCCAATCTATAATGCTTAATAAATGTATTGATGGAGGACCATCTCGCCGCCTTGCAAATCGCTTCTGGCGATGCCTTGGCCTCCCTCGCCCAGGAACTTGCTAGAGCACGGGTGGAATGGGCTTTCAATCCCCGGGGAACCTTCCTGCCAGCTGTATTGTACGCCTTTGCAATTGCTGCCACTATCCAAGAACTCAACGTCTTCTTAGATGGAGTTTTCCCCTTTCTGAAACCACCAGGAATCACAAACAAATGATCTGACTTTCTCCATGATTTTGTTCTATCCAGGTATATTGTGAGGGCTCTGACCAAATCCAGTCTATGCCATTGTCTCTCCTTTTCTGACTTTGGAGAAGGACAAAATGAAGGGAGTGTAACTTCTAAATCCATATGGAAGTCGGATATCACTTTTGGAAGAAAATTGAAAGTAGGTCTTAGAACCACTTTGTCTTCGTAAATTACAGTGAATGGCTCCAGAGCTGATAATGCTGCCAGCTCGCCAACTCTGCATGCTGACGTCACGGCAACTAGAAACACAACTTTTAGTGTAAGATTCCATAAGGAGACGTCCTCTAGAGGCTCAAAAGGTGGCTTTGTCAAACTGTCTAGGACAAACGGAAGATCCCAGGGAGGCGAAAAACTTTGAATCCGTGGTTTTACCCTCTTCAAAGCATTGAAGAATCTCAGGACCAACGGATCTACTGCCCAAGTTTTCCCTGAGAGTGCTGAAATAGCCGACACCTGTACTTTGAGGGTACTTAAATGAAGGCCTCTCTCATATCCAGCGAACAAAAAATCGACCACCATAGATGCTGAAGGACAGCCTGGGTCTCGCCCCTCTGCCACCATAGCTCTCACAAACGTCTCCCAGATCTTGTAGTATTGTGTAGATGTAGATCTTTTCCTTGCATTCAACAGAAAATCTACTAACTTCTCTTTGCCCACTAGTTTTTTCAGTCTCCTCCTCTCAACCTCCAGGCCGTCAAGCAAAGGTGATCCTCCTTGTGAAACTGAACTAGTCCCTGAGACAACCAACCTGGGAACCTCGGAATCTGCTTGGGCTGTCCTAAGGACAGTCTGTGTAGAAGAGGAAACCAAGGTCTTCTTGGCCAGTATGGTGCTATTACTATAGCATTGGCTTTTTCCCGCTCTATTTTCTTTAGGACCTTCCAGACCAGGGGAATTGGAGGGAACACAAAGATTAGTTCTCTTGACCAGTCCTGCCTTAGACCATCTACGGCTTCTGCTTCTGTGCATGGGAATCTGGAAAAAAACCTTCTGCACTTCCTGTTGTGAATGGTAGCCATGGCATCTATCTTCGGTACTCCCCAAGTATCTACCAGATCTTGAAAGATATCGTCATGAAGACTCCACTCTCCCGGATCCACGCGACTTCGACTTAGAAAATCTGCTTTTTGGTTTTCTTTTCCTGGAAGATGTACTGCAGTGATATTTTCTAGGCAAGACTCTGCCCACTGAAAAATTGGTTTTACCTCCTCTGACAAGATCCGGCTTCTTGTACCTCCTTGCTTCTTCACATAGGACACTGCTGTGGTATTGTCGGAAAATACCTTTACACTTCTTCCTCTCAGATGGTCTGCCAAGGCTAAGAGCGCCTCTTTTATTGCCTTTAACTCTATGACATTTGAGGAGACGTGACTTAACTCCCAAGAACCTTGAACGCATACATCTCCTATGTAGGCTCCCCAGCCGATTCCTGATGCATCTGTTGTAACTGTTATCCAGTCTGGCTCCTCTAGTGGGGTACCTTTTCCCAAATTCTCCGGAACACACCACCACTCTAGGACGTTTTTTAATTCCTGAGAGAGTCAATCTTTCCCGTAGGTTTTCTTGAGGATTTTTCACTTTTCTGAGCACAAAATTTTGTAATGGCCTTGAATGCCACCTTGACCATTTTACGATCTGGATTGTTGAGGACATCAATCCCATGATCTTCAAACATTGGCGCACTGAGACTACTTCCTGACTTCTGAAGTCTTCTATCGCCTGAATAATCTTCCTTTGTTTTAGAAGAGGAAGACTTACCAAATTCCTTTGTGTCTGGAAAAGAGCCCCTAAAAAGACGAGAGACTTTGACGGAACTAGACTGCTCTTTTCCAAATTCACTATCCAGCCGTATAGCTCTAGCGATTCCAACACCCTCGTTGTTTGAATCTCTGCCTCTCTCTTTGTTCTTGCCGTCACCAGGATATCGTCTAAGTAATGAAAGACTGAAATTCCTTCTTTCCTTAATTCGGCTATTAATGTCACCAAAATCTTCGTGAACACTCTTGGGGACTGCGACAGGCCAAATGGGAGGCATTTGAATTGTACATGTACCCCTCCCACTTCGAACCTCAGAAACTTTCTGTGGGCCTGACAAATTGGCACATGAAAATACGCATCCTTCAAGTCGATGTTGGTGAGCCAATCCCCAACCGAGATCGCCTGTATCACCGATGCTAGGGATTCCATCTTGAATTTCTTTTTTTGTAGAAATTTGTTTAGAATCCTCATGTCTAATACTGGCCTCATAGCGCCTGAAGCCTTCTTTACTAGGAACAATCTTGAATAAAACCCCCTTCTTTGTTCGAAAGGAGGAACGACTTCTATTGCCTCGGAAGCAAATAGCTGATTCATGTACTCCTGGAACAGATCTTGCGCTCCCTCGGACTCCTGAAAAGATGAAGTTACAAAATAATCTTCTTTTGGAATTTTTGAAAACTCTAAACAAAAACCTCTTTCTATTGTATCGCATACCCAACGATCTTGAATGTTTCTGGCCCAGACCTGAGCGAATAGTGCCAACCTGCCACCTACTTTCGTCTGAGCCAAGACACCCTCATTGCTGCTGAGCCGTTGAGCTTGAGGTGGAGAAACCTCTCGATCTCCTGAAACTGCCTCTTGAGCTTTGGCGGCCCGATCTCCATGACGACTGTCTGTTGAATTCTTTGCCTGGCTTATATTGTTTGGATGTTCTAAATGATCTCTCCTTCTCTCTGTGAAAAGATGTATCAAACCTTATCCTCTTGTTTCTTCCTTCCTGAGGAAGGAACACACTCTTTCCTCCAGACACTTTCTTGATGATTGTATCCAATCTCTCTCCAAACAACATCTCCCCATCAAATGGCAGTTGACATAGGTTGGATTTCGAGGCTGCATCTGCTGCCCAAGGTTTAAGCCACAACGCTCTCCTTGCTGCCACCGATAATGCCATAGATCTTGCCATAAAGTGGACCAGGTCAACCGAAGCTTCTGACATAAAATCAACCGCCAATTTACAGTCAGCCAGCATTTCCAACACCTTAGGTCTTTTTACATTAGACGAGATTGCTTCTTCTACCTCAGCCAGCCACACTTTTAAGGCTCGCGAAACTGAAGTGAGTGCCACTGCTGGTCTACAGGCTGCCCCTGCTGCTCCAAAAGACTTTTTAAGATTGAATTCAATTTTCTTCTCCATCGGTTCTCTGAAAGCTGCTGCATCATCCACCGGTAAGGTGGTCTTTCTTGCCAGTCTCACAATCGCTGCATCCACCCTAGGGGATGAATCCCAAAATTTCGAATCCTCTTCTGCAAATGGATATTTCTTAAGAAATTTTCCTGCAGTCTGAGGTCTTTTTTCTGTTTTCTTCCATTCTGCCATAATAATATCTTTTATTGAGGCATGAACTGGAAAGCATACCGACCTCTTCTTCATAGATGGGAACAACTTATCAGCTGAAGATAATTTGGCAGGTTCCATGGGGAAAGTCAGCGTCTGCCTAACTGCTTTTATTAGAGGATCGATCATTGCCAGATCAAAATTGGATTCCTCCTCCATGTCAATCTCCCCTTCTTCCGAACCTAACGGAGAATCTAATTCTGAATCTTCAGAAAGTTCTCCCTCCGAAACCTCAGAAAGGGAATCTATTTGTCTGGAGTAGCCATGTCTTGCTCTCTTTTTAGAAGTCGCTACTTCCTGAAAACCTAGCACCACCGCTTGCTTAATGACCGCAGCCAAAGATTCAGCAAAAGCTTGATTTTCAAGAGAAGCTGACACTCCTGGTTCTCCTTGAGCTTGAACTGACGTAGCCTTTTCTGGCGTTTTGTCTTTCTTTTCAGTGGCAGGAAGGCTGTGTAATTATATAGAAAAAACAAATATTAACCTCCTGCACAATTCTCTCTCTCTCTCTCTCTCTTAGTACGCAGGCATAGGACATGTCTCACCTTTTCCCTTTGGGGTGAGGTGGTTTGCCCGGCATTCCCGACTCCATAGAGGTGCTGCATAAAAACAAACTTTTAGTCTATCTCCTAGACAAACAAAAAAAATTCCTGGCAGCATAATCCCACTGCACATACCTGTATCAGCCGAATAACAGGCTCCTGCAAGGACCCAGCGTCACAAATAGCCAAAGAAACTTTTTAGAAGGGCATCCCTGCCTACCTGACACGCACTAAAATACTGTATGGCGCATCTCCGGCGCGAAAACCCCCACTTCCGGTTCGCCATGTTGCCAGAATCCAAAATGGCGCTCGAGGTACTTCCGCCCATCCGGCGCTCCGCATCCAGCATAGCCTCGCGGTAGTTGTGACGTCACTTCCGGTTTCGGCGCCATGCAGCGCAACACCTCCTTCGCCTCCCTAACCCGCATAGCACGGGAGGTACGGCTGGACACAGGATGCCTCCAAGCAAACGCCTAGTCCCTCCCTCGCTAACCCCAACTCAGGGGGAGCCCTGGGACTTCAGCTACCGTAAGGGGGAACCGAGGGAGAGAGAGAGCAGAGAGCCCCCTTACTGCTGGAAACATCCACCTGCACATCAGCCCGTGGACAGGAAAAAAAGACAGTGAGTATAAGGGGGCGGGCGCTTTTAAATTGCTTGGGGAGGATCCTGTCCATTGGCCTGGTGAGTGGATTTAACCCATTGGTGAATAGCTGCCATGGGTGACTAGGAAATAACCTTTTTTATTATCGATCATAAATTTTGTCTTTGAATGTTATTTATAATTTTGCCATAAAAGTATTTGCCCGATTACATTACCTTTCTTACTACCCTGTCCCTCTACAAGGGGGCTGCCATATTTGTGCAGCAGGAGTCCGTGCATTAAAAAACTAACTGACAGGCTGAGAAGGGACAGTCAGGTTGGCAAAACAGTCAGATTTAGGAACTTCAAGTAACAATTAACTTACAAATAGGGATGCACTGAATCCAGGATTCTGTCTTTTTCAGCAGGATTTGGATTAGGCCGAATCCTTCTGCCAGGCCGAACCGAATCCTAATTTACATATGCACATTAGGGAGAGGAGGGAAATCGTGTGACTTTTTGTCACAACAACTAAGTAAAAAATGTTTTCCCCCCTTCCCACCCCTGATTTGCATATGCAAATCAGGATTCGGTTCGTTATTCGGCCGCAAAGGATCCAGGGGTTCAAAATCGTGGATCCAGTGCATCCCTACTTACAAAAGCAGAACTATCAGTGAAAAACAAACAACATGACCTATAGGTAACTTTAGGGGCAGATTTATCAAAGGTCTAAGTTACAAAAACTTCAAACTTTGAATTCAAAAAGACCAATCGAATGGCGGTCGAAGTTTTTTGGGGTCGAATTGGGCCTACTTCGAATCGTACGATTCGAAGTAGCGCTACTTTTTTTTTTTTTTTTTTTTTTTTTTTTAACTTCGACCTTCGACCTCCCAAACTCCCCCCATTGCCTCCATACAGCTTTTAGGAGGTCCCCCATAGGCTAAAACAGCACTTCGGCAGCTTTCAGGTGTCGAATGGTCGAAGTTTTAAAGAGACAGTACTTCAAAAAAATTCGACCTTTGAATTTCAACTTCGAATCGAAGTTGGACTAGTCGATGGTCGAAGTACCCAAAAATGACTTCGCAATTCGAAGTTTTTAACTTCGAAGCTTCACTTTGATAAATCTCCTTAATGTTGATTAATACTTTAAAAATATTTTTTTTTAGTGTCAGTATCACTTTAATGGTAGATCTTCCAGCCCCAACGGTACCTTATTGGTTTCCTGCACACACCACACGTAGGCGCTCTCCCAGCGGATGTTGCAGTCCTTACAGTGATAATATCCGTACTTCTGCTCCAGGAACTGAAACAAACACAACTTTATTAGTCCTGTTACACAGACACAGCAGCCCTTTCACATTTAAAACAGATATAATGCCCCTAGAGAGACCAAGCCTAGCTTACATTACTTTATACTTTTTTATTTTGCCTTCTTACGCTGACTTTTTCCAGCTTTATAATGGGGGTCACTGACCCCATCGAAAATGCGGTTTAAGGTTACAAATGTATTGTTACCTTTTAGTACTCTTCTTTCTATTCAGGCCTCTCGCATTAATTTTCCAGTTTCTTATTCAAATCATTGCATGGTTGCTAATGTAGTTTGGACCCTAGCAACCAGATGCTGAAACTGCTGAATAAAGAGCTAAATAACTCAAACCACAAATAAAAACATGAAAATCTCAGAATAATCGCTCTACATTATACTAAAAGTTACGATTTAAAGGTGAATAACCCCTTTAATGATACACCTATTAGTGTATCAAACACCATTTCCTAGTGAATAGTTTGCGCCACCTATAGAAACCTATCAGCAAGTTACAATTAGAGGTTTGCTTCTTATAGATTTTGAATTTAGATTTTTATTCAGATGGGGGTCACTCACCTCAGCAGCCAAAAATCTATTGCTCCGCAAGGTTATAATTTTATTGGGATTATTCATTTATATTGTGCTTTTCAGGCCCTCTCCTATTCATCTACCAATCTCTTCATCAAACCACTGCCTGGTTTCTAAGGTGAGCTAGGCCCTAGCAACTTAGTTAAATTAAATAAACCTGAAAAAAAATACAAAATGAAAACCAATTGCATATAGTCTTAAATTCAGAATATCTACATCATACTCAAAGATAATCTTCCTTAATGATTAGTTGCCTCCAGATGTTGTGAAACTACAATTCCCAGCAACAGCATTTGGCACTGGTGGGTTTTTGAATGCCCTACAGAAATTGCTGAACTACACACCACAGATGAATGCCAGATGAATGAATGCAATTATACATACCTGGAACTTTGGCCTTGTCTGAGCAGGGGCTGCTTCCTCTTCATCTGTCTTGTCCATCTTCATCTGTTCCTTGATCTCTCCATCCCCTGGCTTTCCTTCCTGCCTCTCTCCTTCTCCTCTGGAGCCTTCACTTCTCACTGCCTCACCCTTGTCTTCCAGATTGACCCCTTCATCCTGAAATGGAGCCAACCTTCCTGCAGCCACAGGTGAATACACTGCAATAGTCCTGGGGAATCTCACAGTCTTTGTGGGGGAGGCAGGACTCCCTTGCTCTGGTGGAGGCTTCCGTAAGGCCCCAGGTCTCCTTCTGAGTAAAGTTCTGGGCCCCAAGGAGCACTGGGCTGATGCATCTTGCCTGGGGTTTACCTGCACCCCCACATCCCTTGTGTTTGCTCTGCAGAGCCTTGGCGTGAGGTTAGGGTTCACTTGAGACAAGATGGCCTTCAGCTGAGCCCTCTGATAATTATCACAGTAGTCCCCAGTGTCTCCATAACTGGCAAAATAGTTCTTCTGTCTCCAGCTCATCCCTTTATTCCTAGGGTTCAGGTACCTATACGAATAAGGATTGTAAGCTGGGTACATGTAGCGATCCATTGCTTCCTCTGAGAAGCTAGCCATAATGTCTGGCTAATGGCAACTCCCAGCTGGCTGCTTAAGTAGGGGCTGGTCTCATTAATAATCAAGGTGTCAATGGGATTTGCCTGTCCCTCGTGGACTGAGTCTTAGCGTCTCTAAGAAGAAAACAGGTATGGACATTGCTATTTGGGGCTTTCTGCAAGTGCAATTGATACCTGTATAGTATGAGGCAAAATAATCAGTCAGGGCAGGTAAAGCTGCTTATGTAAAGCAGTGACTTTTTCACAACTTAGTTATAGGGTAAATGAACATTAAGCACAGCCTCTGACAACCCTGGGCTATAGGGCTAAAGCAGGGAAATCCAACCTGTCAGCCTCCAGCTCATACACTTCCACTTGCTGCTTTTTTAGCCATCAGAGGATGCTGGGAACTGTAGTTCTTGAGGTGCCGGAATGGGAAAGCCCAACTTTGAATCTATGTGCGGCACTTGTTCTTACTGATCATTACCCCACTTTGTTCTACAGCGGGGGTCCTCAACCTTTTTTTTACCCAAGAGCCACATTCAGATGTAAAAAGAATTGGGGAGCAACAAAAGCATTAAAAAAAGTCCCTGTTGGTGTCAAATAAGTGCTGTGATTGGCTATTTGGTAGCCCCTATATGGCAGCCTACAGGAGACTCTGTTTGGCAGTACACCCAGGGGGTTATTTATTAAAGTCTGAATTTATCTCAATATTTTAATAACTCTGATGAAATCGGCTCAGGTTTTTTACACTTATTTATTATTGCATTTTCCCAAAAATTTGCTTTGCGGAAAAAAAATCGGATTTTCAATTTTTTTTCCCGGATTTTTCATCCAATTTTCAGGATTGTTTCAGATTTTTCACCTGAAAATAAAATTTCTTTTGATTTTTTTGCCCGAAACTTTGTGGTATTGCACGAAACCCAGCTCACATCAAAAAATCTTTGGGACTTCTCCCATTGACTTAAAAGCAACCTCGACAGGTCTGAGATGCCGATTCGGACTTTTCCATCCTCGGGTTTAATAAATTCCGAAAAATTTGTGATTTTCTAAAAGTCCGATTTTATATATATTTATATAAAAAAAATCACAAATTTTTCATGATTTTTGCATTCAGAGTTTAGTAATTAACCCACCTAGTTTTTATGCAACTAAAGTTTGCCTCCATGTCTGAAATTCAGCGGCAATAGCAGGTCTGGGCCCAGTGTGACCCTGTATTTATCTATTTGTAAATCTATGAACTCCCTGCAGCCTCACATATTGGGTGTTCCAGCATTCCCACGTGCTGTACATGTGTATCATGTGTGGCTTTATTGGATATGCACTGTGCAGGGCTGTGTACCTTCCAACATTCCCAAGTAAAAATATTTATGGAATAGAACGTACAAGTGTCCCAGTCCTGTATACATAATAGAGTATCAAACATATAATTCAAACATATAATTCAGGTACACGTCAACAAAATAAAGTATATCTATCCTTGTGCTATGGTAACGGTGAGCTTGTTTACTTGGCCCCTGGAGACAATTTCACTTAATCTCTCTGGCATCACAAAACAGGAAACCCCCCGGCTTTGAAGAACTCACAAGGGGAGGCATTTATCAAGTTTGGGCATATTTATTCGATATTGGTTGAATTGTTCATGTTTATTCCTGACCCCTAAAATATTGCACTGCTGTAAACACCCTTCCAGTTTTTTTCGAATTTCGCATTGCGTACAAATGACTCGCAAATGAGACGGGTGTCTTGCGTGAGTGCGCCCATTGTGTGCTGATGTTGTGCGGGTAAAATAGCATTAACAGTAATTTAAATTTGCAATTTGCTAAACTGTTCTGTGAATATTTTCTGCACCACCGAACTCAAACGCAGTGTGTGCACATAAATATTCGCCATATTTAAAAAGCTCTTATGGACATTCACAGTGTGAAAAAACATCACAATTCTGTTCGCAAATGAACTACTCTTATCCATCTTTATAAATATAACCATGCCCAGGGCCAATATATTCACTGTGTGAACCATTCTTCCCGGTGAAAAGTTTATATATGAGCCCCAAAGTCTTTTAGGGCAATGTAATAAAAACAGGTAACATTTGCCCAGGTCTAGTAACCTATAGCAACTCAAGCAGATGTGTGCTTTCAAACAGCGGACCAGTAAACGCTAAACTATTGGTTGAGCTATAAGTAACAAGCTTTTATTACATTGCCTGCTTAGATCTGTTAGGGCTTCCCATATGGGTATTTTGCTCACCCTGCAGAATTCATGTAAAGGATGCAATTGCATTTCATGCACAAATCTTACACAGATTTCTCTTGGGACTTTAGAATGCTTTTTATTTGCCCTTTGTTCTGTTCATGACAACCATATCAATCAAAATACAGATACAACAATTCAAAGCTATTGGATGCAAAACAAGTGCATCAGTCACCCATAATATCCCAGAGCAGCAGCTTTCGATTTTCTCTTCTTGCATTTTGTATAAATAATAAAAAAAAGAATGCAAATTAAAATACCATCCCAACACTCACTATTGATATGGCCAATGTCACACATGGTGGGATTTGTAAGTCTCAAGAGCAAACTGCAGAGAGCAGGGTGGTTTCTGGCCAGACATGGGCAGATTTTAGCTTCCATTGTAGTCCTTGGACCAACTGTCGGCTTCTTTGCCCGTGCATGAGCCTTTCCTGGCAGATATCTGACTGATAATGATTCCTGTTGGCTACAAGGTAGACATACCCTTTAAATGAGAACTAAAGCCTAAATAAGAAGTAGCTAGAAATGTTGTATATTATGTTTTGGGCTTCTGTACCAGCCCAAGGCAACCACATCCCTTTAGCAATAAAGATCTGTGTCTCCAAAGATGCCCCAGTAGCTCCCCATCTTCTTTTCTGCTGATTCGCTGCCCATGCTCTGTGCTGCTGTCACTTACTGAGCTTAGGGACGCACTCACATTATACAGTACACATAGAATAGATATGTCACAATATAAGGCTGATTAGCAGTTAATACAGATAATTACTACTTGGCAGCACAGAAACCAGTGCAATTAGCATCAGAAATTAATAATCAGCCCTGTAGCATCAGTTTATATTACAGGCCAACCTCATTTTCTGCTGGATAATTAGTGACGAGCCCTAAGCTTAGCTTCTCAACAGCTGCTCAGAGTCCACTGAGCATGTGAGTGTCACAGACACTTTCCAAGATGGTGACCCCCTGTGACAAGTTTGAAGTCCTGGATCATTGCTGCTATTGACAAGCTGAAACTTTAGGCTGGTGCAATAAGTTCAGTATATAAAATATGGCATTTTTAGCCATATTCATTTTTAGGGTTTAGTTCTCCTTTAACAGGTTGGGAAATCCTTTCCTTCACTCACAATTGCACTGAAAAGCCATTGAGGGGGGATAATAGTAAACCATTCTGTACTATTTGGGATAATCCATCATAGCCAGAATGTATTTCCAGCATGGGCCTATTTATTAAACAGGTACATGTTTGTCCATTCCCACCCACCCCCTGTCCTGAATATTAGCAGCTTCAAGGAACATTAATCTTTGAGTAGAAAGATGCAGATACTATAGCACAATCCAGCAAAACCAACTGAAACACAGTATTTTTCCAGTTCCATGTTCCTGCATGGGACCTCCATGCTGCCCTCCCTCTGCCCACACTCACATTGCTCAGGCCAATAAACCTCCAGATGTTTTCATGGGCCTGTATGAGGGATTTCAATTGCATCCATGGAGAAGGGCAGGGTCCAAACTGTGTATAACAAATAGGTACATTTGTGTGTATATACGTAAATATAAAGTAAATGTCTGTGCTACTGTCTCCTTTCACACTAACAGGCAGCCAGTGTCTTGCAGGTTTGAGTTTAGGAAATGTGTTAGTATATATATATATATATATATATATAAGTATATGCTATGCAGAATCAGTATGTCTCCCCCCATGTGTTTGTGGGTTTTTCCCAGATTAGATTCCTTTCCACTATCTAAAAACATACAAGCAGGTTAAATGGCTCCTGATAAACTGATGTGTAGATTGTAAGCGCCACTGGGACAGGGGCTAATGTGAATGATGATATCACTGGATGATATATTAGTGCTATATAAATAATGTACTTTGCAGATTCAGTTAAGGGCAGATTAGTCGTCCGCGATTTTTTTTTTTTTTCCAATTTACTACCCATGATGCCACACGCTACTTTTCCTCCCACAAGATCCATAAGTCGATCCGTATAAATGTTTCAGAAATTGCATTTTAGTAGAAATTTTGTTTTCTCTGCCGTGATTTCCTTGGTGTGTTTTCATTGGCGTGCTTTCCTCGGCGGGTTTTTATTATGAATGGTGAATTGACACCAAGACGCTGGGACAAAACAATTCAAAACCGCCACCCAGGAAATGATGTATAGTGTCAATGTGTGAAATTTACATACAATCATGGTCTTCTTCCAGGTCCCTCTGTACAAATTAATGAATATTTTTGGCACAGTTCACATGAATATATTAATACACTATTGCAGGGATAATCAACCTACAGCCCACCAGAACTACATTTCCCAGCAGCCCCCTTTAGCTGTCTGGTGGGCAGCAGACTGACAATTCCAACATTATGGTGTAAACAACTGTCACTCAACATTGTGTTTATAAATTAGTGGGGTCTCTGCTCTAGTTCCATATTAACAGAACGTTGTTCTCCTGATTCTACTGCCCCATATGACATTTCAGGGGGATCTTCTTCCTTAAGTTTTTTGAAGGAAATATTAGTATCCTCGTCCAGAGATTCTGTCTTATGTAGAACATCTTTCCTGTAAAATTTGTAGACTAAAACGTAGACCCCGGCTTCTGAGGCCTGGAATAAGGCATAGAGCAATGGGAACATGTACATGCTGCCAATGAGGTGGGGTGGGAAGGCCAGCTTCAACAGAGCTGTACATAGCTGGACATTCTGGCATCCGGTTTCCAGAGACACTGTTCTCCTGCCCTTTGGGGACAAGCCAAATAAAGTAGCCAGGCCATACCCCAATCCATAGCCAATTGCCGGCATCATCAGGGCAACTATATACACTGAGGGTGGGATTGTAGCCAGCAGCTGAGGTCCAAGCATTGCTCCCGTGAGAATGAAGAGAATAACCAAGGTCACTAGCAGAGACCAGAGGGAAACCTAAAAAAAGTGAAAACAAATTGAACCCTAGCTTGCAAACATCAGATGGAACACAAGTGCCCAAATCATTTGGCTTACTGAGTTCTAGCCTTGGGGTTTTTAATGCGTGTGTATGTGTAGTTTTTGAATGATTTGCCTTTCTATTCTGCCTCTCTTTAAATTGAATCTTAAAATGTTAAAATAATAATATATGGATATATAGCAGTTGAACTATTTTGGAGAAGTCTCCCCAAATCTTCATCCTTCTCTGTCTGTGAATTGCAGGGTATTAAAGGATAGCACCAATCAATGGAAACAGAGAATATTTATGAGAGTGCCCTACAGAGATAGAGGGGATCAGAACAAGGGAACAGTGCAAATATCAATCTTACAGGCTTTGTATGTCATCATCAGGGTAATTGTGTCTTCTTTCTAACAGCCAAAACAAATTAAACAAATCCCTTAAAATCCAGGTCAGCGCTGCAATGAGGGAATTCTGCAGCTATTCTGCAGAATTTTTTAAGGTGAAGTTTCACTGAAGTGGAAATACTCAGGTAGAGCAAACACCACTCAGCCTAGTTCCGAATCTTCCACCTTACCTTAAGCAGAATATCTGCAATCCTGCTATAGCGGTAACGTATGGCAACACCCAGACCAATAGGCAGGAGGGTACTGCAGAGCATGAGGGACACTGCACCCAGGGGCAAAAACTGCACCAGAGTGGTGTTGATCCATGGACGACTGTAAAACCACAGGCAGAGGGGCATCAGCAGAAGGGCTAACAGGGTGGATGATGTGGTCATGATAATACTGCAAAGAGAAAGAAAGTGTTAGATATCAGTCTAGTCTGAATTTAGTCCCTTATTTCTTTCTAAAGGAGAAAAACAAGTCTTTCTTGACTCCAAAATACCATTTTATTCTATAAACTTGATTATATAGGCTGGCACAAACTGAACTCAGTAAAGTATTTAGGATACGTTTTGTATCATTCTTTTTATACTTTTAAATATTTTATCAATTGCACCACTTCTCTGTTGCTCCAGTTTGTGCCAGCCTGTACAATCAAGTATTTTTCAAAACCTTTTTCAGGCTGGAGGTTTAAGGTCTATGCACCTGGACCCTTTATACGGTGTTTTGTGACTTCACCCCAAAGATTGATCTATTTTTCTGGAATTTTTGCTTCAAATTTGTTTACATATTCTATTCCTCTGTTTTTCCGCTGGCATTGAAGTGCTCAGACCCATAAAACAACTTCTTTCTATTACAAAGCATGGTCTGCCAGTGCACCTAGTAATGGTAGCCATACATGGGCTGATATAAGCTGCCAATAGACCAAGCAGCTTATTGATGTAAGGAGCCAGGAATAACGGACAAGGAGGATCACCAGTCCAACACAGTTCAAGGTAACCGACAAGGATGAGGCAGAAGAATAGTCAAGTCCAGGCAGATGGGTCAATGCAGGTAGAGAAGGTTCAAGACGATATAACAGGCTGAGGTCAAACACAGGAATCAACAGAATTACTAAGTAAAGCACACCCAGGAACACACAAGGTAGAACCTATTAGGGCAATGACTGTAGTGCTCTGGCACCTTAAAGGACATGTAAAGTCTAAAATAGAATAAGGCTGGAAATGCTGTATTTTGTATACTAAATATAAACATAAACTTACTGCACCACAAGCCTAATCAAAGAAATAATTTCTGCTTTCAAAGTTGGCTACAGGGGGTCACCATCTTATAACTTTGTTAAATATCTTTGCAAGACTAAGACTGTGCACATGCTCAGTGTGGTCTGGGCTGCTTAGGGATCGTCATAAACAAAGCTGCTTGAGTTCTGCATGGCTAGGAAGTAAGGCGGGGGCTCCCCCTGCTGTTCATGAGTATGATTGTTTCCCTGCTCAGCAGTTAGGGACCATCTGACAATTCCTATCCACAGCAGTAAATGAAGGGAGAATTTCACTGCATACAGTCAGGTTTCTTATAAAAACAGTACTTATTTTTTAATTAACATATATTGGAGATAGGTTTCTTTTTCATTAAAGAAGGTAAAAATTGGATTTTATTTTTTTGCCTTTACGTGCCCTTTAAGTCTACTAAAAAAATCATTGAAACATTGATATAAATCCAATAGGATTGTTGTGGCTCCAATAAGGATTCATTATATTTTAGTTTGGATCAAGTACAAGGTGCTGGTTTATTATTACACAGAAAAAGGAAATCTTTTATTAAAATTTTAAATTTTTTCCTTAAAACTGAGTCTATGGGAGACTGAACTTTGGAACTTTCTGGATCACAGATCCCATACCTTTACTGAATGACAAAGACAGTAATGAATGCCCTGTTCATTAAAGCTTATAATATAAATCTCTCTCCCTATGTTTGGGCTCCTGTGCTGTGGTAAGGACTAGATCCATCTATGAATTAAATCATGGGCAGGGAAAATGACTCCCTGACTTATTAAGAATAATTAACTATTGTGTTTGCAGCACGGCACCCTCCCCTTTGTCTGAGTGATAGAAAATACACAAACACCCACACTCAATCAGCACTGCCGGGAATGTGGACTGATGGGCAAAAGCTCTGACCTTGTCCATCTATGACGTCAAGCAGTGAAATCATATTTATGGGTTATATGAAGGATGGGCCTTACATGGATCTGGTGTAAAGTTAAAGCTTCCTTTGCTCCCTGTGTCCATGTACCACATATTTTTGTGCAACATTCATAGGTCACTTGTGTCCTGTCTGCATCACTCCCACTTTATCAGGGAGTAAATATAAATGATACGGCGTTAAATGTGGTGCTTTGCAGCAGGAGCAAGGAAATGCTGGGTGGGTACAACAGTGAACCATGAGTATCACTGACTCAAATTAACTATGTGCAATGGACTTAAACAGGAGAGTATAATAACTTAATGACCAATTAGCTTTACACTCATACTGATAAATGACAGATCCCACCAGCAAGGTTCAGTGAAGGATGATACATGGAAAATAAACTCAGCTCCTAATAGGTTAAATTTCTATTTTTAGCAAGAGTTGTAATGGCATGTTCCACTGTACATCCAGTGACTACAAAGAATGTATTGAAAAGGCAATTAATTTCAAGATTTATGCATATTTATACTTCCATTGTTACAGGGCGTTTCTACCAAGCAAAAACAAGGCTTATGATAATACGGATAGACCAATAAGCACCAAGCAGGGTGTCCGTCGAAGATACATGGGTGTCACTAGCAAGGTCTGGCCTTTGTTTTCAGAAAGGATTTGTATTGCTCACTACAAAGGGATGAATGTAGAGTCACAAAGATCCTATATTCTGGGAGATATATATATATATATATATAACAAACAAGGGAAAGTTGTGCTCACCACTAATTTTTAAAAACACTATGCGGGGTGCAATGAGGCTGTGACCACAAAATACATATAGACAAATACAAGAGTCCTCAGCACTCAACCCATTATCAATATATTTAAGACAGAGACATTGTGCATACTGCTACTGAAAAATGCCTTACCCTTTAAACAAAACAGGGATTGTTTGTCCATATATTGCAATATATTTAAGCTGGCCAACTACGTCAAAGTCATCCCATATCTGGCCAGTCCTATGCTCAATTTTCATCTGATTCATTAAGAATTCTATGGTTTCATTATACATTTTATAAAAGGGACAAATACGTTTTACCTGCAACTTACTTGCTGCTTTCGAAAGTAAAACTCCCAACCTTGGCTGCCCTTTTATTAGACACCAGTGGGATCATCTGACTATAGCTGGAGAGGGTGGGAGCTACAACATGGAGCTGGTCACTGCTCCTGTATAACTATAACAAACAAGGGAAAGTTGTGCTCACCACTATTTTTTAAAACCATTAGGCGGGGGTGCAATGAGGCTGTGACCACAAAATACATATAAACAAATACAAGAGTCCTCTGTACTCAACCCATTATCAATATATTTAAGACAGAGACATTTTGTGCATACTGCTACTGAAAAAAAAAAAAAAAAAAATATATATATATATATATATATATATATATATATATAAAGGGAGGAGACTCTATAGCCTGGGCTCAATACAGAGGAGAATGACCTATAGTCTGGGCTTAATATAGCAGAGCTACATGTTGCTCAACAACCACATGGACGTTGCAGCCAGTGGCCTCAAAGCAGGTGCTTATTTTTGAATTCCTGACTTACAGCCAAGTTTTAGTTGCATAATATGTACTGCCAGAGTCTCCTGTAGGCTGTCAGTCCACATAGAGGCTAAACACAGCTCTTATTTGGCATCCCCAGGGACCTTTTTCCATGTTGGTGTTGCTCCCCAACTCTCTTTACTCTCTTTGAATGTGGCTGACGGGTAAAAAAGTTAGGGACCCTGGCCTGCTCTATAGCCTTGACTCAATACAGGGGTGTATGCACAATAGTCTGGGCTTAATACAGGGAAGGGTGCCATATACAGGGTCAGACTGGAGCACTGGGGGCCCACCTGGGCTGCGCCACCAAGGGCCCCCCTGGCAGTCACCGGAGCCCCCTCCTGACTTACAAACTCTGGACAAGAACCCTGCCCCTCCTCCTGCAGCCATGCATGCTCTGTCGCGCCACTGCTCGCCTTACGATTTTATGGGGAGCAGATCAGGGAGCGGGTCTGGGCCGGCAGGGTCCATGAGGGCTGGACTGTTTTTTCCAGTCCCACCCTGGCCATATAATCTGTGCTCAATACAGAGGAGGATACTCTATAGTCTGGACTCAGTACAGGGAAAGATGCTCTATAGTCTGATTCAAGGCTTCAGTGTATTTATTTCAAGTCTAAGTTAATGGCTGAAATGGTCAGTGTCAATCACATGTGTGTTGTGCCCAAATATTATACATGCCATCTACTTCCTTGTATTTGTATGATAAAAGACAATAAAGCCAAATATAATTACAAAAGGTGTTCAAGGGAGAGTCTTGTAGAACCACTATCATCCTGTATAGAAGAACTCGTGTTCTGATCACTGGAGCAGGACACTTCTAGAACTCATCAACTTTTGAAAAGGTAGATTTTTCAAAGCTGACCAACTGCACTGAAAGTTGTCAATTTTCAAAAACAAATTCCCGTTCCAGGTGTAAAATGCTTGGGGCTTTGCAGATAAGGAGGTGTTCCTTTTATGTCTAAATCTACTGCAATACATTCAAACATACAAAAAAAATACAATTATTGTGCTGATGATGACTGATTGATCCAAGGCATTGTTTTGTTATTACAGGGAAAATACATTTGAATCATTTTCTATGGGAAATGTCAATGCTGGATTTTAGAACTTTCTGGATAGCAGGACTCTCACCCTCGGACTGAAAGGGGCTACTTATTGCTCATTACTACTGCAGTAATCATGCCCATAATATCTGCCATATGTGGTGGGTGCGAGGTGCCAAGCCCTCCTAACGAAATGCTCTCACCGTGTAGCCACCCAATATCTTTGAATATCCCAGATGTTTATAGCTTGATATTGGGATATTGTCTCGTTAGGGAAAGTGCAGTGACCATTGCAATACTACTGTTTATTTAAACTGTTATTTTACATATACTTTAATTCCTTTTGCATTAACCAAGAGCTTTTTTTTTTTAATTTCCTTTCTCCCCTTGCAGACTAACAATTGATCGGACTCCCGACCCTTTTAGCTGATAATTAGGCAATATGCATATCTGTGATCAAGCTAAAGGTCGAAGATAGCAAACGAGTGAATGTTATTAATTTGTATAATAAAGGTTAGAGATCTGTCCCTCCAGCAGTTCTTGACCTACAACTCCCAGGATCCTTCTGTGCTGGGGAGTTGTAGTTCAATTGTTGCTGTGCTGGGAGGGGAGACACAGGTTCTTCAGCAATGTCCTAGGGACACTCTTGTCTTAACTTATTTTGATCTTTTCCAAAAGACATAAATTTAACACAATGGTGCCTGGCCCAAATGTTACCTGTCACATAATACCCCAAGATTAGCCTGTGTCTATTTACTCCCTATGAGCTGCTAATGTTATAATAGGTACCTGAGGTTCATATCTCCATTCACCAGAAGGGACATGATATTCGAGAGATTTCCTCCAGGGCAACATCCACAGAGCAGGACGGCAATGGCCGCTACTTCATCCAGGGAGAATATGAGAGCCAAGAGGAAGGCCACCAAGGGCATGAAGATAAACTGGCTGATCAAGGCAATGAGCACCCCGATGGGTCTTCTCAAATGATCCCCTATTTGACTGATCTCCACTGTACAGCCCAGTCCCAGCATAGTCACACACAATGCCACGCCAACCAACACACTGAGGCCATGGTTCAATGGACTATCCCAGAAAGGAACTGGTGTAGACAGAGGCATCTCTGTAGGACTCCGCATAGCTTCTTGCAGTAACACAGCAATGGTGCTGAAATTATCCCATTGGTCCCAAGCAGTAACTTTATCACTGGTTTCCAGAGAACCTTGAGTAAAATTATCTTCTAGGCCTCCATAAGTAGAGTCTGCTATCACATCCAATGGAGCTGCACTTGAGTTTTCCATCCCTACTTCCATCAGATGCTATTTTGATAGACTCTACTTGTCTGTGTATAAACTGCTACTGAGGAGGAGGAGGAGGAGGCAGTTTCTATCTCATCCTCAGGCAGCAGCCAGACAGTAATCAGGGAGCCAGAAGCCAAGGTATAACTCACCCTCCTACTATCACATCCCCTGCAGCCACTCACATCAGCCGGCTCACCACACCCCTAGCTACCAGCACACCCATCAACAATTATTCCTTTTATTCCACATTCTCTCTTGCTTTATACTCAGCGCACTGGTGCCATACATGTCTGTGACGCACAAATCTATTTTTAATTTAAAAAAAAGACAAAAAAATCCATCCAATCCTGCTTTATATAAACAAGAATATTGAAATGAAAGCACTCGTCCTGCCTAGAAGTGCCTTTTTATCATCATGGAACTCCTCAGTGATTTTTAATATACAGATATGGCACCTGTTATCCAAAATATTCCAGACCTGGAGTTTTCGCCTAAGGCATTTTACGTAATTTTGCTAGAAATTAAATGACTGTTTAAAAAAAAAAAGGAAATATTAAATAACCCATTAGGATAGTTTTGCCGACAATAAGGATTCATTTTATCCAAGTTGGGATCAAGTATAAGGCACTGTTTTATTATTACAGAGAAAATAAGACTTCCCGGCCCACCTCCACCAACTCCCTGCCCCACGCCAACTTGCACCCCCTTCCCTGCTGCAGATAAGAGAGCAGACTCGGTCCCCCCAGTAACTGTGGGGTCTGCTTCCTCTATAGTTATGCCACTAGTTCTGTCAGTATGTTTCATCCCGTAGTAATTATGGGAAAGTGTGCCTGTCGCCCATATGCCTTGCTATATTCAGTGCAACTAATCCCATTTTGCAGAGGTTTCATTGGCCGCTCAGTAGCCAGGGAAGGATTTACTCATCTGGTGCCCCGAGGCCGCCAGGTCCTAGCGCCTGCCCCGTTTGTCTAACCCCCCCCCCTGCAAGCGACGCGCCGGTTCACTGAGGAGCTGTGGCTCCCCCTTGCCCTGTGCCACTGGGCGACATGCCACCCCTGAAATTTTGCTGCCCTAGGCCCGGGCCACAAATCCGGGCCAGTCAGTAGCTGCTCAAAAGTCTCCAAACATGACATTATCCTAATTGAAAGATGAATGTAAAGTTGATTTCCAGTGGTTTAGCAAAGCATCATGCCCCGGGTGTCAGTAGGACATGGTTCTGTAGCTTCTCAGGTTTTAATCCAGCTCTGTACTATTTAATATGAATTTTATTTTCGCAATCATTGCACCATAATAATGAACTTTACAAGGGAAAAGGTTTTAATGAACATCTAGGTAGTGCCCCAGGTAAAGCCAATAAGATTAAATTTCTTGGGTCTCCTTTACAACTAGCAGGTACAGTGTTGGGTGCAATGATCAGAAAAATGATTGTACCTTGTTACTGTAGTGTCTAGTGCCAATTAATTGTCCTTTAGGTGTGAGACAGTATGAAGTACATGGGCGCCCTACAGTAATGCCTGGCATTTATCAGCTGACGCGCAATTGTGTTCACTTTGGGGTAAATTTTCTAACCTCCGAAAATTTGCCAGCGAAGGCTTCGCTCACAGCGCAACACTTCGCCAGGCGTAGATTCGCCAGGACAAGGCTAATTCACTAAAATCCAAAGTTGCGTCCAGGGCGCCGAACGCTGGCGAAGTTGCACTAGCGTTGCCTAATTTGCATATGGCGGGAAGTTAAAGTTAAATGGACGTATATGTTGCAGCAAAAACATTACACTACACAATCCGGGGAACCTTAATAAAATAAAATAGAGTTGTTAGAGTTGTTATATTGCCCTACACATGAGCCCAGTGTATAGTTTATGTTCCATATGTTAGGAACCGTTTACCCCCCAAAAAATTAACTTATCACCCTAAAAAGTTGCCAGCATTTTTGGGGACTTAGAAAAATGTTCAACGATTTTTTAGGAACTCCTGTCTACTCTTGAACTTCACCTGGTCTGAGGTGGCGAAGGCAAGTCTGGCGCAAGAGGTAACGTTCAGTAAAACTCGCATCTTAGTGAATTTGCGTAGTTACGTCCATTCGCCAGAGCAAAAAATCGGCAGGAGTTAGGGAGCGAAGTATCGCTACAGTCTATCATCTTCGCTAGCAAAGTTACGCCAGCGACCGTTGGTAAATCAGCAAAGTACCAAAATTATGTCACGCCTGCCTTAGTCACTTCCCCCTTTAGTAAATTTGCCACTATGTTTTCTCAAACTGTGGCTCACTAGCTGTTATCAGACTACTGAAGGCTGTTGGAGGGTACTGAGAGTTGTAGCTCAACAACAGCTTGAAGGCTCCAGTTATTAATGTTATTACCCCAATTATTTTATATAAGGCTGGTACTACCTTGATACTTCTGTTTCTTTTCCTATTGTTTTTATGCTTATTTTAGGAGGCAGAATGGAAATTATAAAAACGGCTCCTTTTCTTAAACTTATTTTCTTAAACTTATTTTTCTCAGAATTTATGAATTATGAGTAAAAAAAACACTTTTCTGCTCAAGAAGAAAATCCATTTGTTCTCTTCCAATTATGTATTTTGCTTTTGACTGCCCCCAGATTTCAATCCATCATGTTTAGCCAACGTAGACTTGAAATCAATCAGAGCTAAAGGATTGTCTCCTGTGACTCACAAGCTGTCGCTCTGGTACAGCGTTGCCATTAAACATGATACATTTACTCTTACAATGGAGATTAAATAGCCGGCTATACAACTAGGGTTGCCACCTTTTCTGGAAAAAATGACCGGCCTTCCTATATTCTAGAGGTTTTTTCCTATTAATAACATTGACATCAAGCATCATTTTTAGCAGCCAGCAACCCTATATACAACTGAGCCAGGGCTCTGAGTTAGAGATGATGGGGGCCCTTGCAGTACCAGTGTTTATTTTGCACATATAAATTTACTTTTTCCTTCAGCTTTGCAATCTGCACTCTTGAGGGCTTGTGATGAACATTTTCTATTGATTTAACTAAGAAAAATCTGTTTTTCTATTTCTTTTTTTAAACTCTTGCACTGAACATGAAACAGAGAAACTGAAACTGCTTCCACTTTCCAAATTCCTGCAAGTGATCATGGGAGTAGGAGAAGGTAGTTAATCCGATTAGCCAGCAAATTAACACCTGCCTGTTTGTAAACCAGAGACAGACACAACAAAGTGATTAAGGGCAGAGACACATGCTGCTATTTCGGGAGATTGGTCGCCCAGCAACAAATTGCTTCTTCTTCGGGCGACTAATCTCCCCAAACTGCCTTCCTGCCGTCTAAGGGCACTTACTGACGAGTGGTTGAAGCTGCTCTTCCCTGCGTTCCGTTTTTCAGCGTTCAGCCGCAGGGGAGCGCAGGAATAGACGCATTACGGTTTTTCCAATGGGGCTGTACTCACACAGGCGCGTGTAGCCGACGATGCAGGTTGAGACGCAACATGCTGCATTTTTCCTGCGTTCGGCGCCTACACGCGCCTGTGTGAGTACAGCCCCATTGGAAAAAACATTATGCGTCTATTCCTGCGCTCCCCTGCGGCTGAACGCTGAAAAACGGAACGCAGGGGAGCGCAGCTTCAACCGCTCGTCAGTAAGAGTCCTAAATCGCCGGCGTGATGGCACTCTGATCGCTTCGGCTTTCCAAAGTCGCCCAAAGTTTCCTTATGAGGCAACTTCGAGTGACTTCGGAAAATGAATCATTCTGAGTGCCATCCTGACGGCGATTTACATTCTAGCCGGCGGGAAGGCAGTTCAGGGAGATTAGTCGCCCAAAGAAGAAGCGTTTTGTCGATGGGCGACCAATCTCCTGAAATAGTAGCGTGTTTCTCTGCCCTAAAGGAGAACAGAGCTCATTTTCGCTATTTAGGGCAAGGGCACACAGCTCTGCAGGCAGAGAGAAGCAGATCCACTCCCTTGCCCTGGCTCTATTGATCTGCACTGAAAAGTACAGCTTTTGCCTGAGTGCAGGGACATGGAGCAGAGACCAGACTAAAAATGCTTTCTGAACCAATGCTCCATGTGCCCTTGCCCTTAAACTAACTCGACTGATATAGAGTAGGCAGGTTAAAAAAACAAAACAAAAAAAACTAAAACAAATGATCCATCAGTTATAATAGAAAGAAAAAAGAAAATATGCTGAAAATGACAAAATATAGGAATATAGAAAATCTGCATATGATATCCATTTAATAACTTCTGCTCCCGAAGATCCTAAATCTTGTGTATAATGACATCTAGAGGATGGACATGGCACCCCGACCCCTTCTGCTATACAAATGCCACATAAATATCAGATTTGCAGTTACCCCCATACCTCCCAGCATTTTGGAGATAGTAAAAGGGACAAAAAAATTTGACAAACGGAGCCCGGTGAACATTTTTGAACAAAACCCATTTTTTTGTGGCCACACCCCCTTATTAACATGTTCATTTTACAAAATTTGGCAGATTATAAATTTGAACAGAATTCTGTGGTTTTTATGCGTTATTACAGTTTTGCTAAGAAGGTGAAGGTGAATTGCTCTTTACAGTTTCCCCAAGAGACCTGCTTATCTTACATTGTTACAATTGTTTCATTGCTTATCTTAAATTGTAACAAATGTATCAAAGTGCACCTGGTGGCTGTTCTGGGCTCTCTTCCAAAATCTAATTAAGTTAGAAACTCTGTATCTTTTTCTGGCTGTTCAGCGCAGGAGATCAAAGAGAAAGTCGGGACATTTCAGTAACAATCTGGGACTCTGGGTTGAGCTGTCAAAATCTGAACTCATCTGAGGAATGAGTAACTGTCCCATCCACTGCAGGATTACAAAGCAGATATCTGGCAAAAGGCTTAGGATTTTTTTTTCACTGTATAGGCAAAATAGAAAATATTCCCTGCGTCAGTAACAATCACGTGACTAAACAGTCTCTGCCTTGTAAGACATTGAACACACAGAATACATTTCAGGGTATAACATGTGAAGACCAGGCTCTGAGGGGAGATGTGGCTTTTGCTCCATCTGCTCCATCTAGTGAAGGATTTTTGAACTGCGAATGGTGCGCACAATCTTATTTCTTACAGGGGACAAAAGGATTTACAAGAATTAGGTTATCAGTAAATTGCATATTTTGGGTTCTTTTACAGAATGATAAGACTTGTGCATATAAGAAATATGCTTACAGATTTTCCAGTCTTTTAATTTTTCCAGACAATATATCGATTTCTGTGAAACAAGTTTATATGAAATGTAGTATTTATCTACTTGTAACACCTTATTAAAGGGCATGTAAAGGCAAAAAAAATAAAATTTTTTTTTTTACTTTTACATCTCCAATATAATTATATGTGTATATATAAAATGTGTTCCGTTTTTATAAGAAACCTGACTGTATGCAGTGAAATTCTCCCTTCATTTACTGCTGTGGATAGGAATTGTCAGATGGTCCCTAACTGCTGAGCAGGGAAACAATCATACTTATGAACAGCAGGGGGAGCTTTGTTTAGGACGATCCCTAAGCAGCCCAGACCACACTGAGCATGTGCACAGTCTTAGTCTTGCAAAGATGTTTAACAAAGTTACAAGATGGTGACCCCCTGTAGCCAACTTTGAAAGCATAAACTATTTGTTTGATTAGGCTTGTGGTGCAGTAAGTTCATGTTTATGTTTAGTATACAAAATACAGCATTTCTAGCCTTATTATATTTTAGACTTTACATGCCCTTTAATGGATGAAACAGGGTTGTGAATCAATGCTGGCAGGCATTTAGAATAATTGACTGTGATGTGTAGTTTATAGGTTAGAGGCTAAAAGACAAAAAAAAAAAAAAAAAACAGTTGAAGGGTATCTGTCAGTACAGAACATTAGGTCCAGAACTCAAGTATTAGATGATTGACCCAACTGGAGATGTTTAGCTTTTAATCATGTCTCATTTTTGTAGATAATCCATAAAGAATAACTGAAAAGAACCTTCTGGAGATCTGTGGTGCATTAGAGAGTTAGCCTGGAACTCTGCATCAGGTCTGACGTCCCTTCTTTATATTCGAAAGCCCCAAAAAGGAAATGAAAAGTAAAAGTGCATCAGTGATACAATGAAAAAGTTATCGAGGCAATATCTAAAGATGTAATAAGGAGCTTTCTGTTCCCATCTAATTGGTGTGCAGACTGGGATGGAATGATAAGGATCTCTGCAGAGAGAAATGTAATATCCACCTTGGGGACAGACTCTACTGTACCTCTGTGTGATGTGCTGCAAGATGAATACTGATGAATACAGAGCAGGGAATGACGATGTCTGAGGAATGAAGGGAAATGCTGAGGTATTAAAGGAATACTGATGCACTTGAGCTGCTACTTTATCCATTCATGTTTGCTTCAGAAATATTTTTTTTTATATAAGCAAACTGCAGTGTAACAATGGAGGCAATTGAAATAGGGCTACGTGGCACAGATTAGATAACAGATACGCTCTGTAGAATATAATGGTGATCTACAGAGCGTATCTGCTTTGTACCCCAAGCCTTTTCTCTTTTGAATGGCTGCCCCAATGGCTAGACAGCAGTTTATTTATATAAACTATAGGGGTACTGGCAGATGGGGAGATCTGTTGCCTGTGAAGCAATTTGGAGAAAGTTTGAAAAACAAAGGGCCAGTCATTCATATTTTCCCTTTGACAATTTACTTTATTGCCGATGAGAAAGCATTTTGGGAAGATTTTTCACCCATCAAATAACTAAAGGGAAATCACTAAAAGAAAAGACAAGACGTATTTGTTAAGAAAATTTGTATTTTTACAATTTATACATTTCTTTTTACCGACACTCATACAAAATTTTAAATAACTTTGGAGCAGGCTCTTATACACCTGCTTGTTTACATACAAATAACAATTTAGGCACAAAAATAATCCACATTCAAAAACCCTTTTTAATACACAAAGATAAATAAATCATAGGCACTATTTATCATATCCACGCTGCTCCCCACGACGTACAGCAAACTCCCTGTTCTTGGTATATGAAAGGACAGCAGGTAGGGGTGTTCCTCAAAAAATAAATCTAGAGGTACCTCTTTCTGACAATATCTGTGTAACCATGGCAACATGTTACCGAGCATGACTCTACGATTTGATTGGAATTCGAGTTCCATGTCCTATCTATACAGCAAACATGATAAAATTAATTTAAAATACACTAGAATAAAACTGCAATATCATAATGTGCATAACTTAAATGGCTGGTTAGCGCTTAGCCCCCAAATGTAATAAAATGCGCTACGTTTGCCCAGGAGCCATTACCCATGGCAACAATAAGGGCAAGGTGGCGTTTTTACATTGCATTTTTAGAAATGTACAGCCGAGCGTAATTACACACAAAATGAAGCCCTATTGAAAATAATGGAATACGCACTATAGCGATTCCCACAGGGCACTTGCGAGCCAACATCCGCCACAAGTATTTGCTTTTTTTTTTTTTAGCAGAAACGCCATATAATTGAACTCTATGGGATCCGCAGGTTTGGAAATACACAGCGTATTTTCAACATGGCGGCCAAACTCTTGCGAGATGGATTCCGCATATACCTATTTACGCCGTTGTATCCTGCGGACGTAATTAAGTTGCGTATTGACAAGCATTCGCATTACATTCTGCGTGTCAATTGTTTTTCACTTCGCTTTTTTAAACTTTATTACAATTGTGCGGGAATGAGAAAAAATAGAAAAGCATGTTGGGAAAATAAAACGACAGGCTGAAAAACCCATATTATGATACGTGTGTGGTTTCATTGGCGTTTTTTTGCTTGACCGCAGGTTTTTAAAAACGCAATGTAAAAACACAGACCTTGCCCTAAGAGGTTTGCTTTTAAACAGCTGATTGGTTGCTATGGGTTACTGCTCCTTGGCAAACTTACTTGGGCTCCTTTATCAACATTGGGCAAATTTGCCCATAGGTAGTAACCCATAGCAACCAATCAGTGCTTGGCTTTTTTTCAAGCAGCTGAAGATAGAACAATGAATGCAACAATTTGATTGGTTGCCATTGGTAACTGTCCACAGGCAAATTTGCCCAGTGTTGATAAATAAAAAAAATAAATTTTATTACATAACCCTAGGGGTTCCATGGGCAGCCCTAATTCACTGAATAAAACCTCAAGCTGCCACCGATTACAGTGAGGGCAGCAACATGTAAGAGAGGGTTTAAATAAAAGGGTAATTGTCATCAGAATAGAAAGTTTTTTCATTGGCAGGTATACGCATTACAGCATGGATCACACAGGATCGTTTATAATATATTCAAAAAGCTCATTAACTTTACTGCACTGCTGTTTTAACGCCTGAGTTAAAGGGCCAGTACCTCTGGAACATGGAAATACTTGATTTACAATAAAATCACAGATCTGTCCACTTCCTGCACATAAAAAGGATATCTGGGACTAAACAGCCCAATTTATACGAGAAAGGATTTAACTCCAGAGTCATGAATAACCTTTACTCCGGTTTATTTCCTTTTAAGGAATATAACATTGTCTAATTTTAATTATCATATCTGTGATACGCTGTGTATATCCGGGCCCCGCAGCAAGCTCAATGTCAGCCCCCATGGAAAAGTTATTCATATAAACTGTACAAGAGCTTTCAATTAAATGCATGGCAATAAAAAAAATAATTTTTTTGGTATAACTCACCCTTTAAAAATTGGAGAGAAAAAGAGAAGTTGGCTTGGCTGGGGCAATGCAAGCAGCAGATGATACATTTACATCTCAATCTGTGACTAAGGGGCAGATTTATCAAGGGTCGAATTTCGAGTTGATGGGAGTCTCTAAAAATTCCCATCAACTCGAAATTCTAAAAAAAAAAAAAACGGGTGAATAGGATCGAGCTGCAAATTTGAATCCAAGTCCCCCAAATGACTCCAAATTGATTTTAGGACATCCCCCATAGGCTAAAACAACAATTCGTCAGGTTTTAGGTGGCGAATGGTCTAATTAAAATTCTTAAAGGGACAGTACATGATAAATATCAAAATTCCATTTTAAATTTGAATCGAATTTGGACTATTCCCTAGTCGAATTACACTAAAATAAACTCGAAATTCGAATTTTCAATTGGACCCTTGATAAATCTGCCCCTAAGTGACAACAGTAGCACTTCAACGTATATCTGAATACTCACCTAATTCCTGTCCCTTGTAGCAAAGCAATGGTTTGACACTGATTGGATAGGGATGTCCAACTTAGATGATCTTCCATGAGAACAGGAGGAACTCACCTTGAGAAATCTCTACCTTAACTCATGCAAGAATAGCTGTATGGTGGAAGACTCAGTTGTGCACGGTAAAAGGCAGAACATGTGTAGAAGTGTTTAAACATTAGTGTATTTCCTTTTGTGAGCAGATTGTGGGTCCTCCTGTTGGTACAAAGACTACATTGTGTACTCAGCAGTAGCACCCAGAAGTAACAAAAGGCTGGGGCTCTCCAACAGAGCAGAGCTTGAATGGATATGGAGATTATTTCTATTAAAATGAAGCAGCCAGAAGTACAGTAGGAGGGGGGACAGCCAATCACAGCTCTGCAGTCACACAAGCACAGACAGACTTCAGTTCCCTATCAGGTCCTGCTAGCTGCTGATTGGTTCCTGCCCTACAGTGCAGTGAGCCGAGAGTCACCTGCTCCCCTGCACATTCAGGGATCAGGAAGTGGAAGAGGGAGGAGTTTTTGCAGAAATATTCAATAAATCAGCCTGAAACACTACTTTATTAAGCACAATTCTTTTATATCTAAAAGAGTAGAATATACTGGTACATTCTTATGTTTTCTTTTTTTTTTTTAAATGAGCTTTTTGCAAAGGCTGAAAAAATTGCTGTGCGCAGTATTAGAGCTGAGCATTCTCCTGTGAATCGAGATAAAGGAGCCCTTGAGCAATGTATTTTATAAGGGTAACGGCACACGGGCAGATTCAGGGAGATAAGTTGCCCAGGCGACAAATCACTTCTTCTTTGGGGCAACAATCTCCTCGAACTGCCTTCCCCTACGTTCCTGCCGGCTATTACGAAAAATCGCCAGTGGGATGGCACCTGAGGCGCTTTGTTTTCTCAAGTCACCCGAAGTTGCCTCACAAGAAAACTTTGGAAAATGAAGCACCGCGAGTGCCATCCCACTGGCAATTTTTCTTTATTGTCGGTGGGAAGGCAGTTTGGGGACACTGTCGGCCCAAAGGGGAGGCGATTTGTCGCCGGGGGGACTAATCTCCTCGAATCTGCCCGTGTGCCCTTAAGAGTCAGGGCACACAGGCAGATTCGGGGAGATTAGTTGCCCGGCGACAAACCTCTTCTTTTTCAGGGCGATTAATCTCCCCGAACTGCCTATCCGCCGGCTACAATGTAAATCGGCAGCGGGATGGCACCTGGAGCGATTTGTTTTCCGAAGCCACCCGAAGTTTCCTTGTGAGTGCCGTCCCGCCGGCTATTTATATTTTAGTCAGCGGGGAGATTAGTCATCCTGAAGAAGTGATTTGTCGCCGGGCGACTAATCTCCCGGAATCTGCCTGTGTGCGCTGACCCTAAACCGTGGCGATTCTGTGTAAATATAAATATTGTGTAAATCTAGCCCTATCAATAGCTCTGTCTGACGTACAATAAGCACTTTCACTGAAGCTTTCTGCCCAATACATGGCACAGATTTCTGCCACTCATCCTAACAGCAGCTCTGTGCAAATATCAGGGAGTCACCAAAACTTCAGACATACAAAGACATGAACCTTTTCTCCCGCACGGCTCAGAGCAATGTGCTTAACATACCCAATGTCACAGTAAGGGTAAACATTAAAAGTCAAATGTACAAGGGCTAGAAATAAAAGATCAGCTCTGGTGGGAATATTCATGCACAGGCAGATACAAAAAAAAACAAAGGGCACATAGTGACAATGTGCAGTAACCTTTAGTAAGTCTGTAAACATTGTTGAATTCTATGTGCTGCCATTGATAAGGTTACATAAGGGATATGTAAGGCAAAGTGAGGAAGAGGAAACCAGTTTAACATTAAAAACACAGTAAGATAGGAAAGGGTTAAACCTATCCAGCCAATGATTCTGCAATGCATCACTTGCATTTAGACACCTCTATGTTTCTATTATGAGCATAAGATTGTCAGGTAAGGTGCTATGTGCCTGTGCTTTTACTTCTAGCTCTTTGCAGCCATGTCTTGCGAGGAACTCAATGTTCCTCAGCACGGAATATAAGCAAACCATATAATAAATACAAGTGCATAGTTTTCTGATCATATATCTGCCTCAGAGCTCTGTTGTACTTGGCACCAGGCTGCTAACAGAACTTCTCCATCTAAGGGAACATGCAGCCTTCCACAGCATAGAGATCCCGAATCATGAGCCGTCCTCCTTATGTAAGGTCTTAAAGGAGAACTAACCCCTAAGAATGAATATGGCTAAAAATGCCATATTTTACATACTGCACTTATTGCAGCCTAAAGTTTCAGCTTGTCAATAGCAGCAATGATCCAGGACTTCAAACTTGTCACAGGGGGTCACCATCTTGGAAAGTGTCTGTGACACTCACATGCTCAGTGGGCTCTGAGCAGCTGTTGAGAAGCTAAGCTTAGGGCTCGTCACTAATTATCCAGCAGAAAATTAAGTTGGTCTGTAATATAAGCTGATGCTGCAGGGCTGATTATTAAATTAATTTCTGTGCTGCCATGTAGTAATTATGTGTATTAATTACTAATCAGCCTTATATTGTGACATTTCTATTCTATATGTACTGTATATTGTGAGTGGATCCCTAAGCTCAGTGAGTGACAGCAGCACAGAGCATGTGCAGTGAATCAGCAGAAAAGACGATGAGGAGCTACTGGGGCATCTTTGGAGACACAGATCTTTATTGCTAAAGGGCTGTGGTTGCCTTGGGCTGGTACAGAAGCCCAAAACATAATGTACAACATTTTTAGCCATTTCTTTAGTTAGGCTTTAGTTCTCCTTTAAAAGATTGTTCAAGCCCTTTGGCAAACAGGTACCTGTTCTCATCTACTGTAAATACAACATAAGGATTTCTGTTGCATGAATCCCTTGGCTCTCCTAATCATAGATCAGTGCAAAAATGGTCAGCCATACGAGGGCCTCGCTTGTTCTAGACAGTCACAATGTAATACACCTTAATTACATACGTTAAGTGGGAATAATAGATACAGATCGAAAAAAATTAGTAACTTTTGTTGCTTGATAGGCAAAATTCCAATAAGCAAAGAAAACTCAATCAAAATACACTGAAGCAGTAATAGCAGGCAGGAGCCCAGTTATAAAATATCCAAGACTTGGTTCCAAACTAAACCAAACATTTGATTTGTAATTACAAAACGATGATGTCTCAGTGATTGTAGCGCTGCACAAACTGCAGCCAAGTTTTAGCAATAATAATTGTAAATGAACGCCTTGTAAAAAAATAAAATAAGTATATTTCTAGGACATTGTTCTTTGGCATTAAAGTAGCAAAAAGACTGCTTTCCTTACTAAATAAGTCAAGGTGTGCAGTAAAGCCAGGAGAACTAAAACACAGAATAAAAATAAATAAAAGGGATTTCCTCCTTGTGAAGTGATTGCATGGCTAAAACACGAGTGATGGTAAATGTCAATAAAGTGCTCCTTTTCTCTGCCCTTTGTGCTAATTTATGGACAGAGGACCCTGGGATGACTTTGCAAAATCCCCAACTGTCCCATCGGCTGCTATCTTGCCATGGAGTTCATTGAACAACAAATCACAGGGATTTTGCTGTTTAGTAGCAGCCTTCCTTCCAACTGTCATCTTTCATGTTGCCATAGGATTTGGGAGCTGGTAAAGATCTGAAATAGAAGCATAGTAGCAACAACAGTAAGCTTATAGTGTAGGGCGTATAACAAGCACGTCATTAGGAATGGGTTTCTCAGTATATATACAGGTGTGTTCTCAACCTCATTATTGGGCCTGTCTATGAGGGTTCATATTTATCCCGGTCATAATATACAGAATCCAATAGCAATAAATGAAACCCACTTACCTCCGCACCGGTTGTGCAAGTTTGCTGCGAGGCACTGGTATATTTCCCCCTGAGGGTGTGCTTGGTCTGGGTAAGCCACTTCTTATTGCAGAGCCAGTTCTTACTGGGCTAGCAGAGCCAGAAGGCTGACTAGTGAGAGGTAAAGGAGAAGAGTTGTTTTGCATAACAGTGGCAGCTTCTTGTGTGATCTGGGAGCCATGATTGGTTAGCGCTTTCATTGGTTGTCGTAATGTTAACAGAGATGTGGGAGAGCGGAATTTGCATGGCGATGGAACTGTCAAGAACAGAAATATAGTAAATATAGTTCCCATTATTTTGAATTTTATAATAGTCCCGTCTCAGTAAACCCAGAGCAAACCTGCAACATTAGAGTTTTTCTCAGTAAATACATTTCTAAAGGTGCTACTGACATGAAATTTATACCAGATGCAGATAACAACCCAAGTAACAAATAAGTCCATCAATGAAGTTATGTGTAATATAGTGCAATGACACAGGGAATAAGTGAAAAGGAGATGCAAAAAGGCATGGAAAGCAAAGACATCTGCTGAAATCTGTCAGTATTTAGAAAGCAATCCTGCTCCCCTATCCGTGCTAGGGATGCACCGAATCCAGGATTCGTTCGTTCTCAGCAGGATTCTGATTCGGCTGAACCGAATCCTAATTTGCATATGCAAATTGAAGGTGGGGCGTGAAATTACTTGACTTTTTGTCACAAAACAAGGAAAAGGTGCATCCCAAATCTCCTCTACTTTGGGGCGACTAATCTCCCCGAACTGCCCCCCGCCACTAGAATATAAACCGCTTTGTTTTCTAAAGTTGCCCGAAGTTGCCTCACAAGGAAACTTTGGGCGGCTCCCCACTTCAGAGTGTGTGTCTCTGCCCTAAAAAGGTTTCTCATTAGCAAGGTATCACACAAGAAGCATCTCATGATGGGTAAAAGCAAAGAGCTCTCTCAAGACCTTCGCAGTCTTATTGATGCAAAACTGATGGCATTGGTTACAGGCGTATTTCTAAGCTTCTGAATGTTCCAATGAAAACCGTTGGGCCCATAATCCGGAAGTGGAAAGAACATCATTCCTCCCTATGCTCCTCACAAGATATCGGACAGACGAGTCAAAACAAAGAAACTGACAGACATGGGGACACCCTTGCACCTCTGTTTTACAGTCTTGTACAGTTATAAACCATAATTGCCTAGTACTGGTATGGGATCCGTCATCTGGCTTTGAAGTCTCCCATAGACTTCGTTTTAACCAAATAATCCAAGTTTTTAAAAATGATTTTCTTTTTCTCTGTATGACTAGAACAGTACCTTGTACAAGATCCACACTACATTATACTGAATCTTTATTAGAAGCAAAACCAGCCTATTGGGCTTATTTAATGTGCACATGTTTTTATAGCAAATTTAAGGTATGATTATCCAAATTATGAAAAGATCCATTATCCAGATAGCCCAGGTCCACAGCATTCTGAATGACAGGTCCCATACCTTTATAATGAGTCCCTCTAACTCTGCTCAAAATTCACGTCAGTCACTTTTATTGGGCCCCATTTCAAATGTTAATTTCCAACAAGTCTTGCAGTTTCAGAAAATTAGAGTGTACAGAAATTCCGGTAACCCTGCATATTGGAATGATACATCAACCTGTGTCATTTAGGCCACGAGGATTTGATTTATATATAAATGTGTATGTTGTGGAGGTATTTGTGCAAAACGGGAGGTCAGAGAGCTCACGGGCTGGGTAGATTATTACCTTTATTAAGGGCTGCAGGTGGAACAACCTGATTTGCTTTCTGAGCTGCACGTGGTATGTGCATTTGTCTTTTTGATGAAGCTGAAACACAAAGTAGAGTTAACTGGGTCCTTGAATATTTTGGCATAGGACATAATGAAAGATGCCCAAGAGCAGGCGTAGGGCTGGATGTGTAAGTGTGAATAGGTTATGATTGTTATTGCTGAGTGAAGAATAATTTGCAGCCCAAGAGAAGTGTCATTAAGCCTGTGGGAGCTTAGAATGTGAACACAGTGAAACAGTAATGGCCAGGGAAGGAACTGAGCCAAGGAACAGATTCCTCTTTGAAATACTGAAAAATTTAGAGAAGTGCAAGGGTGTCATAGTGTTACAGGAGTGAAAGGGTGTGAGCATTTGCTTGGAACACACAGACGTGACAATGCCAGCATCACATAATAACGTTGAAGTTTTCTGGCAATACACTGACCAATGTTGACATCTGTGGCTCTCATTTATCAGCTGTAGCCATAATTAGTTACAATAAACCTGGATTGGGATCCTACACAATACACACTATTAAGTGACTCACTGCACCACTACAGAATGATCGGATCACCACTGTGACTTTCACATACGCACTTTGTACAACAGCAGGACTTGTTTGTGGACCATGAAGAAGCAGCTGTCAGTAGCCCCACATATCTGGATCTGATTCACAGTAACTAGATTTCTTATGCACTGTTGTATTTATGTTCTGCCTTATGTCTCTATTCCAGTGACACTGCTGTGCTCCCAGCCCCGTGGTTACATTTTATTTTACACTATAGACTTGTGACATTTATTAAGTTCAAATTTAGATAAAAGAAATCCACAGTCTGATGGTAGCTGGTTATAGCGACTTGACTATGAAGATATTGCCATATGTGGATAATGCGTGATCATTTTCTGTGCCTTTATGGTGTCCTGCCACTCCCAAGTATTATCCATATATAGACTGGAGATCGGGCCTGCTTGTAAATCTTATCTGCTGATGTATTACATTGGCTAGTACAGTATATGTGGAAATGAAGAGGAGTCAGTTATTTCCTGCTCTTCGCTTGAATAATAAGAACAATAGAAAGCTGGACATATTGCGCATGGCTCCTTGTATTCTATTTTTCGGGTGGCTAGCACACAGGGGTTCCATGTTTAGGAATGCCTTAAAAGGGAAGTAAAGTCTAAAATAGAATAAGGCTAGAATTGCTGTATTTTGTATACTAAACATAAACATGAACTTACTGCACCACAAGCCTAATCAAACAAATGATTTATGCTTTCAAAGTTGGCTACAGGGGGCTGTCATCTTGTAACTTTGTTAAACATCTTGCAAGACCAAGAATACGCACATGCATCATAAATTACCAAAACAGCAAAAAAAAGTCAAATAATATCTGCCAGAAGCAGATACAGCAAGACTGATTAATAATCAGAATATACAGACTGCGCTAGGTCCTGTGTTGTCATATAATCTAATGTGGAATTCATAGTTTTTGTATTGTTTAATACAAACTTTCTCCAACTCTGCAGAACCAGTGGCTGCAGCAAAATAATCCTCCAAATAGAATCCCAGTTTATCTGTTTAAATCTGGCTCCATAATCTGTGTCCCTGCAGCTGGAAACAGTAAAGGGAATGTAAAGGAAAAAATAAAATCCAATACAACGCTCAACACAGTCGCTGACTGCTCTACAGGGAAACAAACAAAGCTGCATGGCTGGGAAGTAAGGCGGGGGCTCCCCCTGCTGTTCATAAGTATGATTGTTTCCCTGCAGAGCAGTTAGGGAACATCTGACAATTTCTATCCACAGCAGTAAATGAAGGGAGAATTTCACTGCATACAGTCAGGTTTCTTGTAAAAACGGTACACATGTTTTAATTTAAGTATATTGGAGATAGGTTTCTTTTTCATTAAAGAAAGTAAAAATGGGATTTTATTTTTTTGCCTTTACATGCCCTTTTAGATTGCAACAACAAAAATGTGCTCATATCACAGGGGATCCAGCAGATAGTCCATGGGGCCTCCAGTTCACTAAGTTGAATTAATATTCATAGTGTATATGTGCCCAATGGCCACTGTGTGCTTCAAATGACACTGTAAAACACTGATGCCAAACAAGCAGCCCCGGGGCCACATGCAGCTTTTTTTGTTCAGCTGCAGATCACATTCTAGTGGACCCATTAAAAATAGTGTCGCTTGCACTGAGTTTATGGAAAGACAGAAATATATACATGCATATAAAGTGGTCAACCTAGAATAACAAGCTACTGGTGAGAAAAGTTTCCCTTATCCATGCAGCTCAAACAATACCAATGGAGAACCTGAGACAGTATTTTGCCTGGTGTACAGAGCTGGATAACATATACTTACTGGAAGAGCTTGGTGCATGGGATGCTCCTCCATTTGGCACCTGTAGATTTGATTCAAAACTTCTGCTGTTTTTCACAGGCTCCACCGTCTGAATTCCTGATGCACGGGAGAGGTTAGGAAGACTGCGCCTCAGTTTATCTGCAAGGAAACAAGTAGAAGGAAAGTTTTCTTTTTAGTAAATTTATTCCATAAGTCTATAATGGGATTCAAAAGAGGTGAAGTCGGCAGTTAGTGTCTGAAATACGGATGCACCAAATCCACTATTTTGGATTCAGTTGAACCCTGAATCCTCTGTGAAAGATTCGGCCGAATGCCGAACCGAATCCTAATTTGCATATGCAAATTAGGGTGGGAAGGGGAAACCATTTTTTACTTCCTTGTTTTGTGACAAAAAGTCACGCCACTTCCCTCCCCGTCCCTAATTTGCATATGCAAATAAGGATTCGGATTCTGTTCGGCAGAAGGTTTTGGCCGAATCCTGCTGAAAAATGCAGAATCCTAAATTCGGTGCATCCCTAATCTGAATACGTATAGGGACCTTAAACCATGCAGAATTGTCTGTTTTGTTAGTGTTTGGTGGATCTGACAACACCCCCTAAAACACACAGAATAGTCACTAAACAATCAATGAAGTGTAATTAGTTTTAAAACATAACAAAACTGCCTCTTATTTGTATATTTTACAAATATACTTTCTAGTAATCCTGTGGATTTAAAGGCCCACTCCTTTTGTACCTGTCTCATGGAAATATCAAGAAATGAATGTATTTTCCTCTTGCTCTTTCATTCCTGCCTCCAGTGCAACTTTTGCTGGCTGACATCACTGGGAGATTGTCAGTCAAGAATATCAGATTATCTAAACAGCAACCAGAGCAATCTACATAAATCTTCTTAAGGGCACACAAGGCATTCACATTGTGCTCCTTTTTGAATATAAGATTAGTATTTAAAGTGCTAGCCTGCCTTTACATTTCCATTTAGTATGATGTAAAAAGTAATATTGTATTCATTTTGGTTTTTTTCACTAGTTAGCTTTTTGTTCAGCAGCCCTCTCTTGTTTAATCAGATATCCAGTTTACCCGAACAACCAGACAATGGTTAGAAAGAGGGAATAGATGAGAAAAATAAAGATAGGTTAAATTTAAGAGGGAACATTGTACAATAACATTGTAGCCACACATAGCAATCATTTGTGTGATCACCATTTGAAAGACGTAGAGAGCCAGAAAAAAAGGCAAATAATTAAAAAAATATAAAAGAATAAGGACCAAATGAGAAGTTATAACAAATAAGCCATTCTATAACATACTAAAAGATGGCCTATCCTTTGTATGCCATGCCACTTTATTTGCAATGTGTCAGAATAAGGAGCTACACAGGCCGGTAAAAGCTGCTGACAGACTCGGCAGCTTATTGGCCCGTGTGTGTGGGGTCATCCGTCGGGCTTTCACGATCGATATCTGGCTGAATGTTGGCAGCCGCATCTATGCGTGTATGCGGTCCCGCGATCTGACGACCCTTATCAGATCAATTATGATACGATCGTTGGGCCCTAGTGCCCACAATCGGATCAGCCCGATATCGACCACTTCAATGTGGGCTTATCGGGGATCGATCCGCTCATTTGGCGACATCGCCAAACAAGAAGATCTCTACGTCTATGGCCACCCTAAGCCATTTAATCTTCCACTTGAAAACATTAAATTTATCAGAAAATAATATTTACTTTTTCTAATTAGCCATTGTTGTGCCGCCCATTTGGTCTGCTGTAATCCTATGAAACACATACTTAAAGAATAGGAACACCATTCATATATGAAACTGTTGCATGGTTAGGCTCGCACATACCTTCAGTTTTTACCACGTTAGTTTGCAGTTCAGATGAATGGCCCTGAAGTGAATGTCGAGGTTGCTGCAAACGGCTTATCATAGGCTGTGGAGAGACTCCCCTGTATTCCAGGCTTCGCGCAGGGGATCTTGAGCGGGGAGAATTTCTCGGTGAATGCCTAGGGGAAGGGCGAGGTGAGTGACGGGGAGAAGGAGAGAATCTGTTGACAGAAAGGTGCATTGGCTGTGGAACCCCTTCTTCTTCATCTTCCAAACTATGAGCATCAAGTTCCTGGTCACTAAAGGTCCCTCTTCTCATAGAGTTACACGATGAGCCAGAACTACGACGTGATGCAGTGGCTGCATACTCTTGCCGGAGACCTTGTATGTGAGAGTGATAAATATGACAAAATCTAATTATAGGGCGGAAAACAGGACAGAACAAAACTGAAGATGTATAAATCATCTCTAAATAATTAATACGCACTCTCTTCTTGCATCCTCGCTAAAATCTGGACGTCTGTGACATCATTTAGCTTATAACCTGATCCCACAGAATCATCGTCCATCTCAGAAGTGCTGAGCTCACTCTCTGTGGATTCCTGAGGACTCACAGGAGGCAAGTTTCTATCAGCAGAATATTTATAATGTCCTATTGGTGAGAAGGGAAAAAGAGCAGAAACATGTTCAAGTTGTTTGCTGTAAATGGTTTTATTTGAGTAATAAAGGTAAATATTAAGAAGTGTGTACCATATTGGGCATCTGTGCAAAACTACTTGTAAATGTAGCAGCCAACCCCCCCCCCCATACTAATAGAAATAAACGAGCAGTTTAGGTTCAATACATTTCATGTTAACTCTACTATATCAAAAACATTTCCATAACAAGGTGCGATTAAAGGAGAACTAAATCCCCCAATAATAAAAACTCCTACCCACTACCCTATATAGTCACCCCTCCTTGCTTCCCCCCCCCCCTGCATAGGGTAGTGGTAACAGGTTTTTACTATTGGGGGGGTTAGTTCTCCTTTAAAGGGGTGGGTCACCTCTAAGTTAACTTGTATCATGTTACAGATTGGCCATGTCTAAGCAACTTTTCAATAGGTCTTCATTATTCATTTTTTATAGTTTTTTTTAAATTATTTTTCTTTTTCTTCAGATTCTTTCCAGTTTTCAAATGGGGGTCAATGACCCCATCTGAAAAACAAATGCTCTGCAAAGCTATAAATACACTGTTATTTCTTTTCATTAGGGATGCACCGGTTCGGGAATCGGCCGTTTTCAGCAGGATTTGGCCGAATGCTTCTACACGACCGAACCCGAATACTAATTTGCATATGGTTCGGTATTTGGTTGAATCTTTAGCGAAGGATTCGGGGGTTTTGCCAAATCCAAAATAGTGGCTTTGGTGCACCCCTACTTTTTATTACTCGTCTTTCCATTCAGACCCTCTGCGATTCATATTCCAGTCTCTTATTCAAATCAATGCATGGTTGCCGGGGTAATTCAGGCCTTAGAAACCAGAGAGTTGAAATTGCAAACTGGAGAGCTTCTGAATAAAAAGCAAAATAACTCAAAAACCACAAATAATAAAAAATGAAAACCAAATGCAAATTGTCTCAGAATACTACTCTCTTACGCAAAGGTGAACAACCCCTTTTTTTATCTACAATATTAAAAATACAGGAAAAGTGAAGAAAAAATGTATGAAAAGTGAGTACAGTTCAGTTTGTTTAAAAGGACCTTCAGTTGCGTTATTAGTAGAAATATAAGACTTGTATGCCCTTACACACTACCTGCACCTCTTAAAATAACTGTATATAAATCACTGCAAGCAGAACAATGTATTTAATTCCAGTCCACTTAGACTGTAAGCTCTACAGGTCAGGGACCTTCTTCCCACTACGTCTCTTACCACACAAGCTCTTTGTCCTCTGATTCTGTGTATATTTATTATGTGATTTGTCTCCCCCATGTATAATTGGTCTTCATTATTTGTTTGCTATAGTTTTTTTGCCTTTCTCTTCTGACCCTTTGCAAGTTTCAAATAGACCCCATTTAAACAACCAATGTTCTTTAAGGCTACACATTTATTGTTATTGGTTCCAGTCTCTTATTCAAATCAATGCATGGTTGCTAGGGTAATTTGGACCCTAGCAACCAGATGACTGAAATTGCAAACTGGAAAGCTGCTGAATAAAAAGCTAAATAACTCAAAAAACACAAATAATAAAAAATTAAATCCAATTGCAAATTGTCTCAGAATATCACTCTCTACATCAGTGGTCCCCAAACAGTAGCTCGTGAGCAACATGTTGCTCTCCAATCCCTTGGATGCTGCTCTCAGTGGCCTCAAAGCAAATGCTTATTTTTGAATTCCAGGCAAGTTTTGGTTGTATAAAAACCAGGTGTACTGCCAAACAGACCCTCAATGTAGGTTGACAATCCACATAGGATATACTAAATGGCCAATCACAGCCCTTATTTGGCACCCCAAGAACATTTTTCATGCTACTGTTGCTCCACAACTCCTTTAACATCTAAATGTTGCTCACAGGTTCAAAAGGTTGAGGATCCCTGCTCTACATCATACATTAATTTAAAGGTGAACAGCCTCTTTAATGTCAGTGGCAAAATGTACTCACCTGTGCTACTAGGCAGTACCAGTTGCCTTACTATTGGAGGTCTCACAAGGGTGGAGGATGGGGAATTGAATCCACTACTGTATGGGCTCCCAGTTGCATTTGGACTGTAAGATCCAGCATAGCTGTTTGTGTTATAGGGACTGCTGTACATACTCGGACGCTTGTTGGCTAAAGAAAAAAAAAAAAATGATAAAAATGTTTGCTTAACTATTAGACTAAAACAGAATTTACTGAAGACTTCTAATGTTAGAGCAATATAGACTATAGACTAAATAGCATCTCTAGTGCCCACACAATGCTCAGTGTGTTTCAGATAGTGGCATCCAAACTGGATCATACTAATCAGATAAAAATGGGAGCATTGGGGTCTAGTGGAATGGAAGAGACTACTTTATAGGGCAGTATTTTATAATGGAGTACGGTACTTTAAAGGACAACTCGCACACCTTAATTCAGGTGTGACCATGAGAGTTGGCTTGGAAAGTATTAGCAAATATATAGCTGCTGTGGGACCAAGAGAAAATAGGGCAGAGTGGGGGGATCCTTGATTTTTTTTAATCTATTTATATTGGAAAGTCAACACATTCCACAGCACTGTACAGAGTTTCTACATCATTCAAATCACTGTCCCAGTGAAGCTTACTAATTTCCCTATGCCATTCACATACCTCTCAACATTTTGGAACTAAAAAGGACAAAAAAGTTGGCAATTTTTTTGACAACTCCCATTTTTATGGCCACACCCCCTAATTACCATGTTCATTTTACAAAATTTGGCAGGTTATAAAAGTTTGAACATATTTCTGTGTTTTTTTTTCAGTTATTACACTTTTGCAAATGAAGACGAATTGCCCTTTAAGCTGCGAGTCTAAATATCACCCAAGAGACCCGTTACCTTATATTGTTCCAAATACTTATTTGCTTATCTCAGATGCGTGGCTGTCTATGGCTGTTCTGGGCTCTCTGCCAAAAGTCAATTAAGTTAGAAACATTGTTTCTTTTTTTGGCTGTTCAGTGCAGAGAAAATTGTGACTTTCCAGTACAAATGAGGGACTGCGGGTTAACCGGTCAAAACGGGGACAGATGGGAGGTATGCATTCACAAAAGCTAACATTCTATGTATCTATGAGGACTTATTCATGTTGTTTGCAGTTGATGGCGCTGTGTGATATTGCAGTCACTGTTATTCTTTCATATAACCAACAGAGGGCGCACTGTTATTTTTTCATATAACCAACCGAGGGCACTGTGTGATATTGCAGTCTCTCCCCAAGCGAACTGTTGGTATAGGAATGATTAAAAGTGACGGCAATCTCAGCTACTGCCCGCTGACTCGAGTATAAGCCGAGGTAGACTTTTTCAGCACATTTTGGATGCTGAAAAACTCGGCTTATACTCAAGTATATACAGTAAGCGCTGAACGCAGGTTGAGACGATAGTTGCATTTTACCTGCGTTCGGCGTTTACATGTTGTCCTTTTAAGTGCAGCTATATAAATCATTGTGAGTAGGGCATGTATTCCGGGTACTTATAACTGTATCTGCCTAAAGAGTGGGAAAGAAGAAAAGCTGTTCCCCAGTCTGTTGGCGCCAGCACAGTACATCCCACAGGAAAAGTGAAGAAATAGGTCAAAGAAAAAAAAATATATAGATTTTAGACTCACTTAAAAAAAACTGCAAAGCATATAGGCGTAAAATTTCTACATGTCTATATTACTATGCAACTATATTAAATGGCCAAAACGAATTGTCATGCAGCACAAGTCAGTTACTGTGTTTTTTAAGGCTGTGTATTCGCTGGCCCCAAAGGAAAATAAATAAAACAGAACTGCATTTGGCAACTGAATTCATATTAATGTGTCACCAGATTACTCACCAGACATGGTTTGTTCAAGCTTATGGTTAATTGACTTTTTTGCGCATTCCACATCGGGACTAGGACAGTCAAAAACTTGACGGCACCAAACCAGCGGACTCATCGATTTTTGAAAAGGTGTTAACTTTTTCTTTGGCGATGTATACAACCTATAAAAAAAAAGACAAGACTCAAAACTCACAAGTTGAAAAAAAAATAAAAAAATAAAAGAAAAGAATATAAATTTCCTTCATGCTGGATGTGCAAAGTATTTTTAAAGTTACATTTGAGAGATTTGCAGGCAAAGGAACGTATACAACAACAAAGCATGTCTACTGATCTACATGTACAACCGAAGGAAATGTAAACCTATAAAAATAAATTCATGTAAATTTCCTCAGAGGGATCCTCTAAACACATTTGCAATTTTCTTTTCTTCCAATTTTCAGGAAACCAGCCATTCTGAACTGCAAATACAATAAACATGAAACAACTGAGCCAACTGGTAGCAATTAGTGATGGGCTAATTTCTCCCGTTTCGCTGAAAAATTTGCAAATTTCCAGCGAAATTCGTGAAATGGTGAACAATTTGCAAATATCAAAAACTGAAGCCGGCGTTAAAAGTCAATGGGCGTCCGAATAGTGTTGACTTGCGGCGGTTTTGACGTGAGCATGCAGCAACATTTTTATGACGCCGGCAAATTTTCGTGGGACTTTCGTGAATTTATTCGTTGGCGACGTAACGATACAATTAGTGGTTTGAAAAAAAAAAAAAATGTCTAAAGAGCAATGGAGGCAGCACTTCAATCTTATAGACTCTAGTCAGATGACAGTCGCCAAACTGTTAGAGGGGAACTAGTGCCACAAAATACAATTGTGGGTGCTTAATATGTATTTGCATTTATACAGAGGATTAGTCTGCTTCTTCAGCCTGGCTTATTGGAAGAAAAACCTATTGGGTTTACATGATTTTCTGGTAGACTTAAGGAATGAAGATCCAAATTACGGAAAGATCAATCATACGGAAAACCCCAGGCCCAAAGCATTCTGGATAACAGGACCCATACCTGTATTTTTGGATTTGGACTTTTAGCAGGCTCTGGGAATAATAAATCTCAAAATAATTGAGTTTTTTTCCCCCCACAAAAAAATTTGAGCTTTCTAGTTAAAAAAAAAAAACAACAAAAAAAAAAAAAAACAGATTTTTTTCATTCGTAATTTAATAAATAACCCCCTTATATCCTGTGCCCAGTGTTGTGGTGTTTATAGGGGTAGTTCTCCTTTAAATTAACTTTCAGTGTGAGGCACACAGTGACAATGTGCAATTGGTCTTCAATGTCTATTTTTTGTGTTTTTTCAAACATACATAGCCTTTTACTCAGTTCTCCTGTTTGAAATGTCAACAGCTATATGGTTGCTAGGGACTTATTTACCCTAGCAACCAGGCAGTAGTTTAAAATGCAAAATAACAGAAGGCAAGGAGAGGGTCGGAATAGAAAGAAAAGCAACCGTTTTATAGCCGCCAGGGTCAGTGACCCATAATGGAAAGCTGGACAGAAAAAAGTTGCTAAGAACAGGACATTCTATAACATACTTAAAATAAATGTAAAGGTAACCCATTTAAAAAAGGGTAACGGGGAGGAAAGATGCCCTAAATGATTTGAGGGGAGCAATATCCAGTCATGCTGTAGGAGTAAAGAATTAAAATCAAAATTCTAGCCCCAATGAGAGCAATGCCACTAAGTTGTTTTTATATTGCTGAAAGAGACCATATAGAAGTGAGGCCATATACTAACCATCAGTTTGGAGAGATTTACAGTATCACTGTAGAGGAGAGACTGAATCAATGACTGTTAAAGGGGTAGACACCTTTAAATTCACTTTTAGTATGATGTAGATGTTGCTATTCCAAGACCATAAGCAAATATATATTTTTTTTTTTGTTCAGCTTTATGTTTAGCTGTTCTTCAGTTTGGTATTTGTGCAGCTGACTAGTTGCTAGGGTCTTATTTACCCCAGCATTCAGGCGGTGGTTTGAAAGAGAGACAGAAAATAAATAGGAGGGGGCTAGCACAAAAAGATAAGTAAAAACAACAATTAGATCCCATTTGAAAGTTATAAAGAGGCAGAAGAGGAACAACTAGAACATTCATATATTTTCAAAAACTATAACATTTTCTAACTTAAAAATACTGACCAGTAATTGCAAAGTTGCTGGGAAAAGGACATTCTGTAACATGCCCATAAAGTTAAAGATGAACCAGCCAATCACAGCCCTGCAGTCACACAAGCACAGACAGACTTCAGTTCCCTATCAGGTCCTGCTAGCTGCTGACAGTGCAGTGAACTCAGAGCCACCGGCTCCTCTGCACATCCTGGGAATTCAGGTAACCGAAAATGGAAGGGAGGGATTATTGGGTTTTTGCAAAAATATTCAATAAATCGGCTAAAATACTTTTTTTTAAAGGAAACTATAACCCCCCAAAATAAATACTTAAGCAACAGATAGTTTACATCATATTAAGTGGCATATTAAAAGAATCATATCAAACTGGTATATATATTTAAGTAAATATTGCCCTTTTACATCTCTTGCCTTGAACCCCCATTTTGTGATGGTCTGTGTGCTGCCTCAGAGATCACCTGACCAGAAATAACTAACCGGAACAAGTGTGGAAGCAAAATACACAATTCTGTCTGTTAATTGGCTCATGTGACCTAACAAGTATAGTTTGTATGATTTGTTTGTGTGCACTGTGAATCGTACAATCCCAGGGGGCGGCCCTTATTTTTTAAAATGGCAATTTTCTATTTATGATTACCCAATGGCACATTATGGAAATGGTTTATTTACATGAAGCAGGATTTTACCTATGAGCTGTTTTATGCAATATCTTTTTACAAAGACCTACAATGTTTGGGGGATATAGTTTTCCTTTAAGCACAATACTTCTGTATGTAAATGAGTATAATGCACTGGTACGTTCTTATTTTTTACACAAAATGTCTTCTCTAAAACGCTTTAATTTTTTTGGTGTTATTGTTCCTTTAAGTCTACTAGAAAATCATGTAAACATTAAATAAACCCAATAGGTCGGTTTTTGCTTCCAATAAGACTTGATTATAGCTTAGTTTGGATCAAGTACAAGGTACTGTTTTATTATTACAAAGAAAAAGGAAATCATTTTTTAAAATTTAGATTATTCAGATAATATAAGTCATGGGACGTAATTTGGAGGTTACTGGATAATAGGTTTTCGGATAAGGGGTCCCATTCCTGTAGTCATGGACAAATAATAAAAAAAAATATATCACCGATTATCTCATGTTTAATCAGCTGGAATGGCTCTGGAATATTTTTTTATACCATATTTTAGGCAAGCAATCTGATTTTACTGAAAACAATTACAATACTAGTGCCTATAACAGAAGAAAAAGGAAAAAGGAATGGAAAAAGCATGAAGAGGCCTAAGAGATGGGTGTCAATATCCAGGAAGCTGTCACACTACAAGAATGGGCATCTGCATTGCTCTTACCATTATCTCTTGATTACCCCAGTCATCAATATGGCAGCAATCACCCCATGGTACCACGTCTATGGCAGGCCTGAGCTTAAAGTGATACTGACACTAAATTCAGAATATTAATGTACATTAAAAGTTATGGGTCATGTTGATCATTCTTAGCCGATAGATATGCTTTTGTAAGTAATTGTTGTTTGAAGTTTTTAAACCTGACTGTTTTGCCAGCCTGACTGTCCCATCTCAGCCTGTCAGTTAGATATTCTAATGCCAACGGACTCCTGCTGCACGGCAGCCCCCTCATAGAGGAACATGGGGGATCAGAAAGTTAATGTAAAAGCATTGGGCAAATACTTTTATGGCAAAATTATAAATAGCATTCAAATACAATGTTATGATAGATGTTAAAAAGGTTTGATTTCTGGTGTCACCTCTTTAAAGGAGAACTAAAGCCTAAATAAAGAAGTAGGTAGAAATGTTTTACATTATGTTTTGGGCTTCTGTACCAGCCCAAGGCAACCACAGCACTTTAGCAGTAAAGATCTTTGTCTCCAAAGATGCCACAGTAGCTCCCCATCTTCTTTAATGCTGATTTACTGCACATGCTCTGTGCTGCTGTCACTTACTGAGCTTAGGGACCCACTCACAATATACAGTACACATAGAATAGAAATGTCACAATATTAGGCTGATTAGTAATTAATACAGATAATTACTACATGGCAGCACATAAACCAGTGCAATTAACATCAGAATCTAATAATCACCCCTCTAGCATCAGCTTATATTACAAACCAAATTTATTTTGTGCTTGATAATTAGTGACGACCCCTAAGCTTAGCTTCTCAACAGCTGCTCAGAGCCCACCGAGCATGTGAGTGTCACAGACACTTTCCAAGATGGTGACCCCCTATGACAAGCTTGAAGTGCTGGGTCATTGCTGCTATAGAGAAGCTGAAACTTTAGGCTGGTGCAATCAGTTCACTATATAAAATATGCCATTTTTAGCCACATTCATTATTAGGGTTTAGTTCTCCTTTAAATGTCCAGCTTTTAGAATATTATTAGCTTATGTAAATACTTGTTGAATGTTAAAAATCAGTTCAGTGGAAAAATATCACACTTTAAGATAAATCCCTTTACTTTTCCATGGTCCTAATACTCAACAACTATGGCGGCTAAGAAATAATTGTGGGTATTGTGATGCCTAGAATTTGGCGAGATCCAGAAGTAAAAGGGTAAGTTTTTGTTTATTTATCTAAGCACCATGGAAGCAGCGAGTGAGTAGAGGCAATGCAAGACACCCTGCAGCTGTTCCACGGGGGAGTCAGCTGTTCAGCTTCAGCCCAGTATAACTGTATAATAGAGACTAAACGCACTTCATTTTATCTATACGCCAGGCACTTCTTCCATAAACACCGCCTGGTCTCCCTAAAGCAATGCAAGTTTGTCTCTGCAACAAAATATTTAAATGAGGAGGAATGGAAACAAAATATGATGCTACAGGGCAATGCTGATAGCAATGGAGCAAAAGTCTGAATGTTTTGGGACCTATTTCTTGTATACAAGTATATCCAGGTGCAAATTAAGCTTTTTACTACATTTTTGTGGATGTCCACAGGCATTTTCCCCAACATACCACAAAACACCAGTGGTTATTTTACAATGTTACAACAATCTCTTATCCTCCGAATGACACACAAGCCTGCTCTTTCCAGCAAATGACTATAGCAGATGAAGTTTTGCCAGAAAACACTCAAATATGTGTCTTCTCGCAACTAGTAACAGATTTCCATGGAAACTAACAGGCTCCTTGGTTGGATTTAAGCATTTCTCCACTGGTGCATTTTGCTGCCCCATGTGCCGTACCCTTACCATACAAAGGACTTATGCATACAACCGTATGTAACTATGAGTTATGAAATTCTTTCCTTTATGTGGAAAATTCGCCACGGAAAAATGCCCATAAGAAAAAACGGCCATTGACTTTAATGCATTAGGACAAATAAGTTGCCATAAGAAAAAAACGCCCATTGAGGCTTTAGCACACGGGCAGATTTGGGGAGATTTAGTCGCCTGGCGACTAATTGCCTCTTCTTCGGGGCGACAATATCCCTGAACTGCCTTCCCCCTGCCTTAATAAAAAATCGCCTGCAGCAATGCACTTGCGGCGCTTCGATTTCCGAAGTTGCCTGACGTTGCCTCACGAGGAAACTTCGGAAATCGAAGTGCCACGAGTGCTGAAAGTTCGGCGTTTCACAATTTTTTGCGCAGATTCACAAATTCTTTGGCAAAACGGGACAGATTCGCTCACCACTAATAATAATCCTTCTGACATAGGAATTACCAGAATCTGTCATCACAACATAATAGCACATAGTAAAAGTTTGACATGTGACCCAGACAAATACTTTCCTGCTGCAGGGAATTGGGCCATTTACAGGTGCTTAATGTTAACAGTAAGGGGGGGTTATTTATCGAATCGAGTTTTCCTCAAAAAAAAAAACCAAAAACGTCAGGAAGGCAATTAACATCTTCAAACTCTGCAGGTTTTAGGTGGCAAATTTTCGAAATACAACGGTTTCCATGGTCGAGGTGTGATAAATTTCACATACGAATTTACCTTCGAGTTGGTGCTTTTAAAATTTTAAAATTCTAATTTTAATTCACATTTCGAACCTTCATAAATTTGCCCCGAAAAGTCAGCAAACAACTTTTCGTTAGCATGTAGCCCACATTAAAGCCTGACAATCTTTTTACATCATCTTGTTTTTCTACACAAGAGAACAAAGTTACTGCCGCATCCCAGTTAGCTTTATAGGTGCTGTTGTGCCAGGCAAATCATGGGAGCAACTACGGGGAGAGAATGTGTAAGGGTCAGAGCTCACAGGCAGATTCAGGGAGATTAGGTGCCCGGCAACAAATTTCCTCTTCTTCGGGACGACTAATCTCCCCGAACGGTCTCCTGCTGGCTAGAATGTAAATCACCGGTGGGATGGCACTCTGAGCAATTTGTTTTCCGAAGTCGCCCGATGAGGAAACTTCAGGCGATCCCAGAAAACGAAGCGTTCCCCGAATCTGCCTGTGTGCCCTGTCCCTAACTGTTTTTGCAAGCAATATTCTCATATTCAAATATGGGTTAAAGGCAAACTGCTATTGGCATCAGGATAACGCTGTTCAATCACTACTGACTGATAATACTTCTAACTGATAATAAAAAATAATGTTTATGTCAGCTCTAAGTGCTGCTGCTGCTCACAGACAAGTTATCCGGGTAAGATCAATGCACTCAGGGAAATGCTGACTCCTGTGAACAGCCTTTTCCTTCTGGTGACAAGTGTAGTATAGGATTAGATCAGCATAGGATTACATCAACAGATGCCTCAGATAATACACTTGTGCCTGGCCCATAGCTGCTACTAATGTTAATTTACTTGTGTTCCTACTGGCTGTGAAACACTGGGAGTCCCCAGTTGACCCCGGCACTATAAACACCCAACTCATGAACTGCTGCACACAAATATATATATATATATATATATATATATATATATATATATATATATATATATATATATATATATATATATATATATATATATATAGATAGATATAGATAGATATATATATATGGTCTCGGAAGCAATATAACGTTAAAGGGTGGTTCACCTTTAAATTAACTTTTAGTATGTTATAGAATAGCCAATTCTAATTCTAGTGGCCTTCTTTTTTTTTGTATAGTTTTTGAATTATTTGCTTCTTCTTCTGACTCTTTCCAACTTTCAAATGGGGGACACTGACCCCATCTAAAACAAACGCTGTCAGACTTCAAATGTATTGTTATTGCAACTTTTTATTACTTCTCTTTCTATTCAGACCCTCCCCTATTTATATCGGAGTCTATTCAAATCAGTGCATGATTGCTAGGGTAATTTGGACGCTGAATAAAAAGCCAAATAACTAAAAAACAAATGCAAACAATAAATGAAAACCAATTGCAAATTGTCTCAGAATATCACTCTCTACAGTATACTAAAAGTTCATTAGAAGGTGAACAACCCCTTTAAGCCATAGATTTGAGCAAAGGATAATACACTTAACATAAGCCTGGATTAATTTACACATTGCTCTGTAGTCAGGCATGAACTGGAAAGGGCTTGAGCAGTTACTGGACTACAACTCCCTGTACCCCTACAGTCGCAACATGTTTCATTCTTACTGATGCTCTTTAGAAAATCTTTATGAACGTCACTCCCAAAACTTTCCAATGATAGCAGCAGCTGCACTGAAAAATCCAGCTGGACATATACAGGATACAATTGCCATTGGAATAAGAGATACAATGTTGCCAATGCATGCAGATAGGAAGTGCAACCGGTAGTTCAGGGATACCCAACCTGCAGCAACTCTTAAAGGGGATCTACACCCCAAAAAAATCTCCTATTTCACAATGTAATTCTAAGTGACTTTCCAACATACATTAAGGGCAGAGACAGACGAGAAGATTCGGGGAGATTTAGTAGCCCGGTAACAAATCGCCTCTTCTTCGGGCGACTAATTCTCCCCAAACTGCCTTTCCGCTGGCTAGAATGTAAATCACCGGTGGGATCGCATTTGGAACGATTTGTTTTCCAAAATTGCCCGAAGTTTCCTTGTGAGGCAACTTCGGGTGACTTCATAAAACGAAGCGCTCCGAGTGCCATCCCACCGCCGATTTACAGTGTCGGCCTGGCCCGGCGGGACACCAGGAAAAAACCCGGTGGTTTCCAACCCTCATGGGCCCCCGCTGGGCCAGACTCCCTCTCTCCATTTTGAAATCCTCAAAAAAATCGTCCCTGCGCATTCGCCGATCGCAGCAGTGTGCGTCGGCCACGCTTCACAGTAGGGACCAAGCGCCCTGGAAAGCAGTCCCGGTGGGCCCCCCAGTCCGACCCTGGATTTATATTCTAGGCAGCTGGAGGCAGTTCGGGGAGATTAGTCACCCGAAGAAGAGGTGATTTGTCACCGGGCGACTGATCTCCCCGAATCTTCTCGTCTGTCTCTACCTTAAATGATAAATGATTGTGAAGTGATATGTAGGTGTAATTCCACCTATGGGAGAAGTTCTCTGTCAGAAATGCTCATCGGCTGACTACTGTTACATTGTTTCAGGTGTCAGAACCAGCAGTGCAGAGGCTATAAACAGACAGACAGACACTGCCTGGCAATTACATCTACAAATAACTTTAAACTCCACTGAGGCATGCACGGGTATGGGATCCGCTATCCAGAAACCCGTTATCCAGAAAGCTCCGAATTACAAGAAGGCCATTTCCCATAGACTCCATCTTATCCAAATTTTAAAAATTTCCTTTATCTCTGTAATAATGAAACAGTAGCTCGTACTTGATCCCAACTAAGATATATTTGATCCTTATTGGAAGCACAACCAGCCTATTGGGTTTATTAAATATTTCAATGATTGTGTAATAGACGAAAGGTATGAAGATCCATATTACTTATCCGGAAAGCCCCAGATCCTGAGCATTGTGGATAACAGGTCCCATATCTGTATGTGGGAAAGCTGTTGGGAATGAGATTGCTTTGGACTGTGCAGAAAAGCAGTGTTTGGTTAGAGGACTGGTCAGTGATGGGAGTTGCAGTTGAGTTAGAATAAGCTGTTACAGTGGAATAAAATTATTACCAGCTCTCCTCCTCTTCAAAGTCCACCAGTCTCTCCAGCTCGTCCGGCCGAAGTGGCAGTAGCTGCTCCAGCATGAGGCCGCTCTCCCCGTCCTTCCTCCTCTCCTCTATGGTTTCCTCCCATGCCGCCCCGTCCCCTGTTCCTCCGTCTCTCTCGTAAAGGACAGGCCCCGGGCTCAAGCCGCCGAAAAGTTGCAAAGAAGCGGCTGTCGGAGCGGCCTGTGCCCGGGGAGGGTGGATGACCGGGGTGGGTGTCCGGGGAGAGCTCGGGGAGTGGGTAGAACGTAACCGGAGCTGTTCGTTTTGCTTCTCAAGCTTTTTCACGAGCTCCTGCAGCTTCCGCACCTCCTGGTCAGCGCTCACGTTGGAGTTTACGTCCTCCATGTCTCCTCCGCCGCTCTCAGTATCAGCCCCAGCAGCAACACATCGCCCGGCGCTTCACGGCAACTGCCACTCACTCTGCGCCCGCTGACCGCACCCACCAAGCGCCTGCAACCAATCCAATCGCAGCTCTCCTCAGAAGACACCAACTCGCACTAAAGGGACGTGGCATAGCACCTCGAGTCCCTCCCAGAAAATGGAAGCGTCTTTGCTGCCCTGTAACTGCCCCGTGATTCGAGGCTGACATCTTTGATTTGGGCCAGGGTTGCCAGAATGCCAGGTCTTGTTTTCAAAGTCAGCTACGAAACCAGCCCAAAACTAGCCAACAGGCACTTAAAAGTAGCCCAAAATAGCATGTAAAATGTGTAGTGGAAAAAAAGTATCAAAAATCAAATAGTAATATATGTGAGAAAACACCTTCTTCAAATTTTCACTGTTATGCAAATTTTTCTGTGAAGTAAAATGGGACAGATTCGCCTGTCACCTGGGGAGCATCCCTCCCAACTAGGGTTGCCACCTTTTCTGGAAAAAAATACCGGCCTTCCTATATATTTATCTTTTTTTCCTATTAATAACATTGGGATCAACCATCATTTTTACCGGCCAGGCCGGTAAAATAAGTCCAGGTGGCAACCCTATCCCAACATTTAGGGTAAGGCCACACTGGGCATTCTGGGGAGATTTGGTCGCCTGGCGACTAATTGCCTCATCTTTGCGGATACCAATCTCCCCAAACGCCAGGTAAAACGCCAGCGCTAATCACATGAGGCAATTCGTTTTCCGAAGTTGCACGAATCGCCACATGTGATTAGCGCCGGCGTTTTTTCCATTTATATTGAGTTCCCAAGGCAAACTCCCCCATAAGGCATTAACCCTTTAAGTGCAAACTGGCACCATCTGCTGCTGGCCAACACCTTTTTCCCATTAGGGTTACAGGTAAGCTGGAATGAGAGTTCATGGCTGGGCACATTGGTACCCAACTATCTGGCAAGCCCTATCTATTATGGCACGTAAACCCTGTTTGCCCCCACACCATGATCCAGATTGGTCAATAGTGGAAAATATAATTAGGGTCCATAGTGTTTGGGAGATAACATATTAACTAATAAATGGTCTCAGGCTTTTAAAATAACAGACATTTCCCAATCCAATGAGAACATCAACAACATCAAGGAGCAGTTGTGTTGGCATAGCTCTCCTGAATAGATCATTAGGAAACTCACATGTCTGCTCCTCATAGTTATATTTAGGCCTGCTAAACAAAACTGGTGTAACCTAAACATAGGACATCACTCTTACTCACGCTTGCCTTCTGGTAGTGTTGCAAGACACTTGGCAGGTAAAATAGAACTTTGTGTCTGAAAATGTAACTGTACCCTTATTGTTATGATGCCCGGGCCGACAATGAATGATTTTAGCTGTGATAGTGATAATGAACTTAGCCAAGCCAAAAACAAACAAACAAAAAACAAAACAATTTTTTTAAAGCTTGTGATAAACATGAATTAAGATTAAGAAAGGGGTGGTTTTATTATAAGTGACTGGATCCTCTTAAAAGTGTTTATAACACTAGACCCGACATCGCCAAATGAGCGGATCTCTCAGTGTATGGGCACCTTAACTTCCAGACCAGTAGGTTTCAGAATCTTTGGTTTTAGGTCCCTGTTTGAGGTTCATAGTTTGGCTCGGGTTCCCATTAGCTCATAAAATGGTAATATATATGTAAAAACATTGCTATGTTTGCACTTCAATATAACATGCTGCAGACTGTTTACCCAAAGTAGCAGTGTAACTTGGGACCAACAAACCTTCCATGCTTTATAGAATACACATCTAACCTGTATCATACACTCGCTGACCTTCAAAATTGGCTTCTATGATTAACTTAGAGAGCCTGTATGCACTCTTTCCATCCAAGTAGTAATGATTGCTCTGGAGCCCACAGTCTGGGAACCCCAGTTCTATAATTTGTAGCTGCAATATTCCAAATAGGTATGATCAGAATGCTTTTGTGTCACTATAAAAGAGACAATCCAGCTTGCAAGGAATTTGTAATGGCATTACATATTTTGCAGACAGATTTATAAGTACTAATTTACAGGATGTAAAAATGAGTTACACCTCCTTGTTTTTAGGGACACTCGCTAAACAGAAACAGAACTCCCTAACAGAAATATTGTGTGCTGTCACTAGCATAGCAACTGTGCTTAAACTACAGCTTCTATGTGTTGCCCAAAAGTATCTAGCCTGCAGCTTAAAGAGATACTGACACCAGAAATTAAACCCTTTTTTCATCTATCATAATATTATCTTTGCATGCTATCTATAATGTTGTCATAAAAGTATTTACAGATGCTTTTACATTACCCATCTGATTCTCCATGTTCCTCTATGAGGGGGCTGCCATATTTGTGCTTCAGTAGTCTGTTAGCATTAGAAACTAACTGACATGTTGAGAAGGGGCAGTCTTGTTAGCAAAACAGTCAGGCTTAGGAACTTCAAGTAACAATTACTTACAAAAGCAGCCTTATGAGTGAAAAACGATCAACATGAGCTATAGGCAACTTTTATAAATATATGTACAATATTTTGAATAATAATATTTTAGTGTCAGTATCACTGGGCCTCTTTCAGGCAGGAGAGAGGAGCAGTGTGGATAAAATGCAAGTCCTCTTCTTCAGGTGTCCATAAAATAGGTGGGAGGAAAACAGGTTACACCACTACTGCAGTGCCACAGATTTAACCTTTTAAATATTATAGATGGGGGTTATAGTTCACAAACATATGGGGACTTCTAGTTATCCATAGCAAGCTTATACATTTGATATTTTTAATGGCAGGCTGAAGCACTTTGTTATTATGTGCTGACAAAAACCCTAATTTTGTAGGCAATTATAAGTAATATATGATGTTGCTTTTTACATGGTGCTAAAAATGTACACTATCTTTAAAAATAGTCCCTTTATTGGAGCTCCCTATAGATGTTCTCTGGTCCCTGTCTGTGTTTCAAATGAGGGGTGGGTGTGTCCTAAGGTCCACAGTAGGAGAGGGACAGCCAATCACAGCCCTGCAGTCACACAAGCAAAGTCAGGCTTCAGTTCCCTCTCAGGTCCTGCTAGCTGCTGATTGGTTCCTGTCCTACAGTGCAGTGAGCTGAGAGCTGTCATCTCCCCTGCACAGCCTGGGAATTCAGGGAGCAGGAAGTGGAAGAGAAGGGAGGAATTATTAGGGTTTTTGCAGAAATATTCAATTAATCAGACTGAAACACTTAAAGCATAATTCTTCTATATCTAAATGAATATAACACACTGGTACATTCTTATTTTTTACACCAAATGTCTACTTTAATAAGCTTAAATATTTATATAAGAGAGAAGATTTTAAAACAAAGACATTTGTTTCACTCTAGAAGACAGTGGGGAAGCCAACACCTTTTGAGATAAGTACATGTTCAATGCCTTCTATTCACATGGCAAGCTGCAGATGCCACAGAGAGAACTGTTCTAGGGTATACTTTATAGCAAACTTTATGGCCACTGACATCCTCCTCTGTTGGAAGCCCTGCCATATGCTTCAATATTGTATAAACACTGGGCAAATTTGCACCTGGGCAGTTACCCATAGCAACCAATCAGTTATTTTCTTTTTTAACCAGCTGCAGGTTGAACAATGAAAGCAAACATTTGATTGGCTGCCATGGGTAACTGCCCAGGTGCAAAATTGCCCAGTGTTTATAAATGAGCCCCAATTGTGTCATCTGCACAGGCATCTCAGAGGTAATGACAGAGGACCAAGGTACCTGGTGGCAAGTGTTGACTGTCCCACTGATAAAAAGCCGTCTAGTATTTGAAAAGAGGCAATGTTAAAAGCGAAAAATTCCTATTCATCCTGCATCTTGTAACCTGGTAGTATAGACTGCCACTCCAGAACTGGACTGTATAGCCACACTTGGGTGCAGAAACAGTCATTGTAGGTACTACTGGGCAGAAAAAAGTGCAAAGGCTCCTTACCATGCAAGAGCTGTCTTATCAATTGCCCATATCCTAAAGCTGCTTATGGTGACTAAAGAACTGGGGAAAATACATGGGAAATGCTGACACGATGCAGTTTTATTGCAAATATAAAAAATAAATGTTGTATTTGAGTGAGAGAATAAGGGACCCTGTCCTGGCAGGATATATGTCCAACCCTTTCATCAACTGATACAGCAATATTATTTATTATACAATAAATTGTAATGCTTAATAAAACGTAGTTGGTCTCTAGTCTTAACATGTTGGTTTGTTAGCCAAAATGGCATGTGTATTCATCAGTAAGAACTAAAATATAGAGGCTTAGGTCATCCTTGCACAGTCAGCCAAATTTTCCACCAATATGTAATTTAATGGGTAGGAGCTGCTGAAGCAGCATTACGTCTCATCTCCAAAACATCTCTAATGAATTTGGCTTCTAGTGGCAAATATCATGCAGAATATATAGTGAATAAAGTAACCCCTTTTGTAAAATGTAAGGATATTATAAGTTACCGAGGAGTTTCATGATCATATAAAAACACGAGGCCGAAGGCCGAGTGTTTTTATACAGGTCATGGAACTCCGAGGTTACTTCTAATATCCTCATATTTTGCAACTGGGGGTACTTTATTTATTATAATACACACGTTTCAGTGAGTCATGGGACAGAAACGACATCAGAACTCACCGTTTATAACTGATGACATCAGAACTCACCGTTTATAAGGATATCATTTACAGGATATTCATGGCTTTTGTGTATTATATATATATATATATATTGTGTGCAAGCACTTTGGTTTGCTCTACAAGAAAAACCACAAACTACACTGCTATGCAACATGCCATATGCATAGCATAAGAGCTGCTAGGGTTGAATGCAGTGGGTGTGTTCCACCTCTCCATACAAATAGCAGGATAATAAATATCTGCCTCTACTTTACATTAAAGGAACAGTAACACCAAAAAATTAAAGGAATGACAATATAATATACTGTTGCCCTGCACTGGTAAAACTAGTGTGTTTGCTTCACAACCATGGGGGCAGCCATTCAAGTGCAGGATACACAGTAGATAACAGATACGTTCTGAAGAATCCAGTTGTATACTACAGAGCTTATCTGTTATCTGCTGTGTATCCTAAGTCTTTACTCCTTTTTCAGCTTTATATGGCTGCCCCCATGGCTTCACAGCAGCTTGTTTATTTAAACTTTATTAGTTTTTCTGAAGCAAACACTCCAGTTGTACCAGTGCAGCGCAACAGTACATTAGATGCTCATTACTAGAAAACACTTGCAATATTAGCAACTATTTTATCGATTCTAACAACTGCCTTTAATGAATCTCAAGTCTTTATTTCTGGTGAACAATCTGAAACCGACTAAACTGAAAAAAGTGGGTGAAAAGTTAGACAGCAAAGGAAGATGGTGTCACTTACTCTGTAAACTGTTCTAGATTGACACATTAGTTGAAATATTTCTTATTTTTGGCCCTGCTGAGCAGAATCCCAGAGTTTCATTAAAGGGCCCCTGTTGGGCAAAAATATCCTCAACCCAAATCCTTTAGACCGACTTGGCAGCTTATCTTCCAGTTTATGGGGCTTCCAATGGGTCTCCCCAATCAATATCAGGCCAAAAATCATCGGCTAGTATATGTGGTCCTACGATCCGTCTGCGCCCATTCTCTTCATTGTAATCCGATCTTTCGGCCCTAGAGCTGAACTTCGGATTAACCCGATATCGCATATCGGGGGAAGGTCTGCTCATTTGGCGAGGTTGCCAAACGAGTGGATCTTATCATGTATGGCCACCATTAGTCATGGTTATATTTTTTGGGGGCAGAGGTCTAGATCTGTTCCCAAGGATTTGTTGTGTCAGTTCTAGACTGTTGCCATCTGCTGTTCACATGTAGTCTAATGCATGTTCTAAAATTCCATTACTGCATCAATACTACCTGCTGCTTCACAGAATAACTTTAAATTGGATACGTTTGACAGTTAATGGACTATATAGAGTAAGTGGCTAATTTATTTTTTGGTTAATTTAGTAGATTATAAAAATGTGAACTTTCTGGATAACTTAGGTCCCTTCTATGGCTAACATTCTTCCACTGCAGATAATGGGCTTTCATCCATAATGACATTTGTTTACTTAACCCATTGTAGTCAAGCACCACTATGTCCTGTCCATTGATGCATTACCTCCTCCCTCCCATCTGAAATTATAGTTGTTGTGCTTCTGGGAGAGGAGTGCAATCTATGAAGGTTCATATAATTAAAACAATTGCTTTTTAAGCTTTTCTACCCTCCCTTCACCTTTTATGGAGGAGATTTATTTAGATAGGGACATTGGACTCTGTAAAAAGAAGCCCTTCCCTCCTATGTAACTATGAGAGTGTGTTGTCAGTGTGGCTATTGTTCAACATGAGTTCAGTGAATAGGGCTTGTGCTGATCACAATCTTTGTCTGTGTATCCTAAGGATACATAAGGAAAAACCTTTTTTTTGTTATATAAAGAGGGAGACACTGAAGCTACTTTCACTGCACAGCTTCAGTGGTTTCCAAACAAGTGGATCTTTCCCCAATATGGGCATCTTAAGCTGGATAATACTGGGCTAATACACCTGTTTAAACCAAGCCATGGGCTTTTGTATGTGCACCTAACTGCAGCATTTGTCTCATGGTTGACATATAACACTTAGTTCATGGGAGGCGGGGGTCTCTGTCTCTGTTATAAACTCTCAAAAACTGCACATTCTTGTTCACTTTGTTTCTCCATACCGCAATCTTTGATCTTACACGGCTCCTTCATGTATAACCCAGGTGTGTTTGCTTCTTTTCTTTTCTCATGCTAATGATTGTGTTTATGCAAACAAAACCAACCTGCTGGACATGGCTTGGCAGGACACCTTAGGAAAGCTACAATTGTGTATATATGAGTAAATATCCACTAGTGTGTCAGGTTGCTGAACAAGTGTGTCTGATTTAGTAATACACCTGGTGGGCTAAATGGGACAGAGTCAAGCATTTGGTACTGTTAATGGATCATAGGGGATATTGTAAAATATGATGGATGGGGCAAGTGTTGTCCTTAGCTGACTCTCTCCACCAGAGCAGTATGCAAATGAGATATTGATCCGGACAGGAGATTGTTTTAGTTTCATTTAGAATCAGCAGGCAGAAAGTATAAGCAAGTCATTTTACTGAAGTGTATGTCAAAATGTATACTTGTCTGGTGACTAAAGCTTTATTTATGCTCAAATAAACATAAGTGGCAAAATGTAATTATTGCCAAAGAGTTAGATTTACCTCTGTGATGTCCTGCTTTAAGGAACGTCAACCTTTATGGAGAGCCATACAGCAAAACAGTACAGTTCTACTATACTGTTTTGCTTTATGGCTCTCCATAAAGGTGGCCACAAACGTTACAATTACGATCGTTCCTGGAAAAGATCTTTCTGAATTCTTCTTGTCTCTGACTATTCAGCACTAACAATGGTCAATGTTTGGGTGCCTTCAAAGGCACCCGATCAAAATTTTCTGGCCAGCCCAATCAACGAGCCCATTGATATCCAAGTCTTCTGTGGATATCGATCGGCTCTTCTCCCACCATACACGCATTGAATATCGAACGAAAATTTGTTTTGTATGATTTAAGCGGTGCATCTATGGCCACCTTTAGTCTTTAAAGGGGTTATTCACCTTTACATTACCTTTTAATGTGATATAGAATGGCTACTTCTAAGTAACTCTTCAATTGCTCTTCATTATTTATTTTTTATAGTTTTTTTATTTCTTCCACTGTCTCTTTCCAGCTTTTAAATGGGGGTCACACATGCTCTGTAAGGCTACAAATGTATTGTTATTGCTACTTTTTGTTGATCATCTTTATATTCAGTCCCCCTCCTATTCACATACCAGTGTTTAATTGAAGTCAATGTATGGTTGCTATGCAATTTGGACCCTAGCAACCAGATTGCTGAAACTGCAAACTGGAGAGCTGCTGAATAAAAATCTAAATAACTCAAAAACCACAAATCATAAAAAATTAAAACCAATTTGCAAATTGTCTCAGAATATCACTCTCTACATCATACTTAAAGTTTACGCAAAGGTGAACAACCCCTTTAAATATTTAATAAGACATTAAACTGGCTCACGCATTTATGGTGTAACACCATTAACACAAACCTAGTATAACCTATAATATGGACTTTGTAGATAAGGAACAGCAATTCTAAAGGTGGTCATGGATGTAACAATTATGATCTTTCTTGGAAAAGATCTTTCCAAGAATGACGTTCCTTTCAATACACACGTGTAGAGCTGAACGGTCAGATATACTGTACATGTAGAAACCTGTATCTGACTATTCAGCACTAACAATGGCCGATGTTTGGCTGCCTTCAAAGGTACCTGATCAAAATTTTCCGTCCAGCCCCATCGACGAGCCGACCGATATCCTAGTCTTCTGCTGATATTGGTCGGCTCTTTTCCCACCATACACTCACTGAATATTGTACTGTATTGTATTGTATTTGTACGATATTATCTTTGTGTCTATGGCCGCCTTTAGACTCTGAAGCTGTAGCAAGCTACAATTCCTAACATGCTCGGGGAAGGGAGGGTTCAGAAGTTATGATGAGGGGTTCATGTAGGCATTTATTAATTAACATTACATGACCTCCCAAGTTGCAGATTGTTGCATTTCTTTATGAGTGACAAAAGCCTCCCTACGTTGGGCTGCTTTGAAGAGTAGGAGTAAATGTTTTGGGAAAATGCTTGTTTCCCAGAGATACTGTTTATAACAGTATACCATTTGCTGAATCAGTTCACAGACCCCACGGATTCTTATAGTCAGTTTCTGGCTAAATGGCACGACTCTACAATTCATCAAGTAAACAAGTGAGCGTATGATTATTGATGTTCGCTAGTGATGGGCGAATTTATTTGCCAGGCGCGAATTCGCGGTGAATTTGCGCGATTCGCCGCCAGCGAATAAATTCGCGAAACTCCCGCGAAAATTCGCGTCAAAAATTCGCCGGCATCAAAAATTTTTTTTTTAATAAATGGACGCCAGCGTCGAAAACGAGACGTCTGCGCCGTTTCGTGAATTTTTCGCAGTTTCGCGAAATTCGCGAATTTTTCGGCGAAGCGAAACGGCGCAAATTCGCCTATCACTAATGTTCGCTTGTTGGTTATAGGTCTGTTGTAGCTATACAAATACGTGTATATACACTAGACTAGATATGTATACACAGGTGCTGTTCAGTTATTGATTAACAAAATGTGGGGGCAGAGATAAATGAAAGTAAGTTTTGAAGGTATTCTTCATTGTAAGAATAATTTTCTTAATCTAGTATTTTGAAGCATCCAAGTAAATTACAAATTCTAAATAGAAGAAACATTTGGAGAATATATGAGAAAATGTAGGAAGAAAAAACAGTCTTACCGGCGATGAAATCCATCAGGTGTAAATCCACGATTATCCAACACTGCCCTGGAGCAACTCTGCATTGTAAAAACTTGTAGTTTCATCCTAAATTGCTGGCTCTTTCTGAAAGCACATGACCAGGCAAAATGACCTGAGATGGCTGCCTACACACCAATATTATAAATTTTTAAAAAAAATACACTTGCTGGTTCAGGAATTACATTTTATATTGTAGAGTGAATTATTTGCAGTGTAAACAGTATCATTTAACAGCATCACTTTAAATCAACAATTCTGCAGATACAATACTCTAATGGTCAGGAAGGGAGATTTTTTTTTGTGTTTTTTTTTTCTAAAGACATTCAAAGATATAGCTATTGATGTAGATACTGGCCCTTGGGTGTATTTTTTGGCACATTTGGTCCATTTGTGCCTGGGTTGCATCACACACTGTACTGTATTATTACTCCAAGAGGTTTTTTCAATCTCAGCATGACTGGCTTTTTCAAAAGGAAGGAAACTTTAGATTTAGATTAATTTCCCCTACAAAAGCAGTGAAGTGATTAAGGAGTTTAAAAATTCACTCCCCCAAATTCCTCCACTCTACATTTCAGATTGTCTTTAAAGAGAAATAAACGTAACTTTTTGATGATTGTATTCCTTTAATGTAGCAGTTCAGCTTTACAAAAAATGTCATTTTGAATTAGAATACAACTTTTCACTTGAAATATTCTTATTTTCCTCCCTCTTGTTGATATAATTTGATATATTAGTTGAATTTCTCATCAGAATCAGCAGAGTTGGACTGGACACCCAACCAACCCAAGCCTGCACACCCCGGCAGAACTGAGTATGCAGTAGCTCCCTACCCTGATTGTGGCCACAAGAGATAAGCGGTACATTGTTGGGTCATGGTGACATTTCTAGGAGCCGGAACTTGCGACTGGGGTGGGGGACCCCCAAGCAGCAGCCACGGTAGGATCCAGACACCCCCCTCTGACACTGAGCAACAGAAATGCAACACATGTATCACCATACCATATATACTCCATTTGTTTGCTCAAGCACACAGTCATGCTACCACCAAACTTACGCAGAAAACATATTTCCACATTGACCAACGAGGCCTCTCCTATATACTGCTGTTTTGATGAATGTGCATTCGCTTTATGTGTGTGTATATCTTTATTTATTGCTTCTTTTTTAGTTCTAAGGAATAAATATACATTGGGAGATTAACTGGGAGCACTGAGAATAATACAACTGAATTAGGCATAATTATGTACAGTAGATCGTAAAACAATATCTTGACATCATCTCAACTTTTATCTAACAATCAGTGTTCCAGTGCCATAGCAATACACTTAACGAGAGTTCCAAACATGTTGTGACACAATGAATACTGGGTGTAATAGCATTACCTCTATCAGATGAATGTTTAATAGAGTTGGATTGTGTGCCTTGGCTGAGTTGTTTAATCTCGGATGTGCTATAGACAGGTTCTTTATTTACCCTGGGGTATAAATTACAGTTCACATTTGTTTGTTGTGTGCTGGAGAACTCTTGGGAAACAAAGGGTAGGGGCCTGTTTGTGAAATTACCTACTTTGTACTGTGGTTATCGTGGTTAATTTATTGGGTGTATGATAAAGACTTGCGGAAAGGAGGCATCATTTGCTGTCAATTTCCTATGTTCGCACCTGAAAGTATTATTATCACACAATGTCAGACACAAACAAATAGTTATTTGCTATTTCCCTCACACTGATATGGAAACAACGTTTAGAGAAAGGGATTCTACTGCAGGTGCATACTATTCTTTCTGACTGTATAAATCTACATACATGGGCACATTTCAGCTGCCGATTCATCCCCTTCAGACCAGGTCTGCAGCTTTTTGCAATATGCTGTTGATATGGCATTATGACCCTCATTAAAACAAGTTATAGGTATTTAATATGAATGTCTGACAATAGCAGTGTTGCTTGTAAGTGCTACTGAAGGTCCTTTAGATGTTATTAAGCATCATGCGTTCTTTCAAGATGAGATACAATCAGCCATGATATGCTTATGCTATACATACAGTATGTGCTTGCAGGTTTAATCATTGAAACAGTTTAACTATTATACCCAAAATCTATTAACCGACCCAGTTTCACAATTTGTTGTTACCTCAGACACACAGACACACATATCTTTACACAAACCTAAAGTTACACATACAAAAATGCACATCTATACATTTAAAAAATCTTAATTACACCCCTATGCACATATAAACAAAAACACATATAAATATGCCTAAATACAAATATAAAAATACACAACTGAGCACACAAACAGTCCCAAAGCACATATTAATATTAGGGATGCACCGAATCTAGGATTTGGTTTGGGATTTGGCCAGGATTCGGACCTTTTCAGCAGGATTCAGATTCGGCTGAATCTTTCTGCCCCGCCGAACTGAATCCTAATTTGCATATGCAAATTAGGGGTGGGGAGGGAAATCCTGTGACTTTTTGTCGCAAAACAAGGAAGTAAAAAATGTTTTCCCCTTCACACCCCTAATTTGCATATGCAAATGAAAATTAGGATTCGTTCGGTATTCGGCGCAAATCTTTCGAGAAGGATTCGGGGGTTCGGCCGAATCCAAAATAGTGGATTCGGTGCATCCCTAATTAATATAAACATAGACACACAAATGCTCACACATACACCTAAACACACTTCAACCCAAATGCAAATATACATAAGCATACACACAAACACACACAAAAAAGCACATCTATACAAATTCGTGTACATACATGCACAAGTATACCTCTCACCACACACACAAGCACACACAAACACACCTAAATGCACACATATACAGCTAAAGAGTGAATTAAGGGTAAGCAGAGTAGGCATGTGCCTAGGGAAATTATTTGCTGTTTGGCCCAGTTATATCTAGTTACGCCACTAGACCAATGTATCCCAGCAAGTTCATGGACAGTGTAAGCCCTTACCAATCTAATACACAAATTAAAATGCACATATACACACACATAAATATACACACCACAAATGCATCCATACACATTCACCTCTACACATGTGATACTTTTGAGACCTCAAAAGGGGTTATTTTGAATTTTTCTGCATTTAAATCTTCAGAATTTAATTCCTTGCAGTTGGGAATACCAATGGCAAGTTCTTTGATTTATCTGCCATTTGTACTATTATGTGTATGCAAAGCTGCCGGTAGTTTCAGGTACAGTAGATAAACCCATAGTGCTAACAATTCGCCAGTGACGGCTTCACTCACATCGCAACATATCACCAGGTGTAGATTTGACAGGACAACGGTAATTCACTAAAATCCGAATTTGCATCCAGGTCGCAGAACGCTGGCAAAGTTGTGGTAGCGTTACTGTGCCAAGCGAAGCAAAGTTGCGATAGTGTTGCCTAATTTGCATACGGTGGGAAAATTTCAATGGACATATATGTTGCAGCAAATACATTATACTACACAAGCTCGGGAAAATGTAATAAAATAAAGTAGTTATATTGCCCTACACATGAGCCCAGTGTATAGTTTATGTGCCATATGTTAGGAAATGTAAGGGGAAGCCGGTTACACCAAAAAAAAATTACGATCTTTTTAATCCTATCACCCTGAAAAAGGAAAAGACGCTAGTGTTTTTTTGGGACTTTTCAACTATTTTTTGAGGAAGTGGTGAAGGCAAGTCTGGTGTAAGAGGTAACGTTCAGTAAAATCCGCATCTTAGTAAATTTGCGTAGTTACGTCCGTTCAACAGAGCGCAAATTTGCCAGGCATTAGGGTACCCAGACCTGCTCCTGCTAAAGCCCCGGCCACTTGACCTCCCCCTGGCCTTGATCACAGTTTGAAAAAAGAGAGACAAAGGTGCTGGGGGAGAACAGGACAGAGGTGGGTTGCGGCACAGGGTGGACCTCACAGCTGGGGGCCTGGGGGTTTTGGGGCCCCTAAAGTGACAGCCACAGTGGGCCCTGGACCACCCGGGCTAACGCTATATGTACTGGTGCAAGAAGTACAGGGAAATCAGGTCAGTTCTCAAGGACCTCATGCAGGTATTAAATCTTAGCTTGTAAGGGCATGAACCAGATGAAAAGTGTGATATGCGAAAATGTTATTATCTTGTGAATGACAAAAATGTGTTTGACTGTAAAATGTTTGTATGTTTAAAAATGTTGAGTGTAATTTGTGTAAATTGTCACTAGATGGCAGTTTTAATTTGGTTTAGTTGTAATTTCTTCCCCAGACACTAGAGGCCAATATAGAGCACAGAAAGGCTATCAAAGGAGGTGCCCCGCCCAAGGTAAACTGTCTTGATGGGAGGGCATGGCCGAAGGACATCAGCTGGTCGGTGAGTGGAGACATCGTTGACAGGAAAAGCTAGAATAGGAAAGATCTTAAGTAAAGTGAGCACTAGGTGCACGAGATAGTAAGGATAGTTAGAAAGGGCAGCTGTGGTCCCATCAAGGAGGAAAGTGGAATAAGTTTCCTACGGGAACTCCGTAAGTAAGGGAATCAGTGGAAGTTTAGGACAAGGTAGGAAGGACACCTGGTTCTCTGGACAGGAATTGGATGGAAAAGGTCCTAACCTGGAAGAATGGAGGGATGATCACCCAGTAGGTATCGGGCCACTAGAGTGGGGGGATACGGGTGGAGTATATACCGGACGACTAGTCGGTTAGGTGTGATCCAAGATCCTAAGGCAGGTGTGCCTACTCTGAAGTGATTCCTTGAAGTAATTGTAACTGAATGTGTTTAAAGGAGAAGGAAACAAAAAATATTAAACCTATTTCATTATGCTTTCCATCAGGCCCCCTCCTGAAACGCTATATTAAAACTATAATATCATTTATGGTTTTATGCACCAGCGTTCCAAAGTTTCGCAACTATAAATGTTTGGCACCGCCATTTCAAATTGGCGCATCACTTCCTCCCTGCTCAAGGAAGCCACACCTGCACATTCCGTTAACAAGCTGTAAGTGTTACAAAAAGATTGTGGCATGCATCTTTTCTATTATTAATATTGCATTACTACAGACCTCAGTCAGACAGACCCGAACGCTGGCACCTTATCTTTCTGGCTCCGCTCCCCAGCTCCTGCGCTCGCTGACAAACTGTATATTAAAACCAGAGCGCGCACAGGAGCTTCCCGGAGATTGGAGCTTGATTGAATGCAGACGGGGCAGAGAGGTCAGCGATGACGAATGGCTGCATCACGTGACCACAGCCGTCTTCACTTCTCAGGGAAGCCACAAGATCCTCCTGCGCATGCGGAGGCAGGGCCGGAACAAGGGTAGGCAGAGTAGGCACGTGCCTAGGGCGCAAAGCTGGGGGGGCGCCAGGCACATACCTGCTCTGTCGCCTACCCCATGTCCGGCCAGCGTCAACTTGCGCATGCGCGCTGGCATCAACTTGCGCATGCGCACACTCAACCGTCGCGTCAGCCCAGGTTGCCTAGGGCGCCTGCTCAGTGTGGCCCGACTCTGTGCGCAGGGCACCAATGAGAAATACTGCACATGCGTGTGCCCTATTGAGACTTATTTCTGGACTGCAGCCAGGGTATGCTTTTATATGCATGTTTCAACTTTTTTTAAAAACGATTGCAGCACAAATATTGATGAAAAAACTAATGAGGGAATGATTGGTAGTAAAGATATATACTTTTCACCGAGAACACTTAGAGCTTAAGTTGATTTTAGACTTTCCTTCTCCTTTAAAGAAGCGTGTGTTGGAGTGTATAACTGAAGCCTATTGATGTTCCTAAGAAAATAAAACTTTCCTGTTTAATTTTTACAACGAGTGTCGTGTGGTGAGCAACAAGTGGGTTGAGTTCCCCTTTAATATCTGGAGCCCCTCCCACAAGCTGCTATGAATAAAAGGACTGTAGCATTTATATTTTGTTATGACTAGTGCAATGCTTTCCTGTTATTTGCTCACTTAATATGACAACATCTGCATCTGTGGAATTTATATTGACAGCTCATGTTTAAATCAGTGATATTACTAAATAGATATGGAAAATTATTAATGTAAGGGGATGAAAGCATCTTGCCGTCCTACTAATGGTGAGCAATGGCCTTGCCTAATTGCAATAGGAAAGAGTGTTTCTAAACCACAATATTGCCCAGTAGCTCCTAAAAGAAAACAGTTTTCATACCCACTGTGCATTGTATTTAAATTACCTTATCTTCTTACAAAGTTCACATTGTCTGTGCATGTTTACCAGATAGATGCATTCCATTAATCTGAAGTCATTGCTGTAAAAGAAGCAGCTTTTTGCTTAAAGGGATACTATCATGGGAAATTTTTTTTCAACAGGCATCAGTTAACAGTGCTGCTCCAGCAGAATTCTGCATTGAAATCCATTTCTCAAAAGCGCAAACAGATTTTTTTATATTTAATTTTGAAATCGGACATGGGGCTAGACATATTGTCAGTTTCCCAGCTGCCTCCAGTCATGTGACTTGTGCTCTTATAAACTTCAGTCACTCTTTACTGCTGTACTGCAAGTTGGAGTAATATCACCCCCCTCCCTTTCCTCCCAGCAGCCTGACAACAGAATAATGGGAAGGTAATGAGATAACAGCTCCCTAACACAAAATAACAGCTGCTTGGTACATCTAAGAACAGCATTCAATAGTAAAATCCAGGCCCCAATGCGTCACATTTAGTTACACTGAGTAGGAGAAACAACAGCCTGCCGGAAAGCAGTTCCATCCTAAAGTGCTGGCTCTTTCTGAAAGCACATGACCAATAGGGTTGCAACCTGGCCGGTATTTTAATGTACGTAGTTGCTGGTAAATTTGTAATAGCCTTAACAAACCCCTTTGCCCTCCGCTTCAAATGTACCTTTTCTTCGCCTTCTGGCCATCGTGTGACGCGGCCCCGGCGCGTTTTGCATCACAAACTCCCCCGGCAGATCATAAAAATCATGACAGAATCTCTTTCAACCAAACACACCATGTAGTGGCTACAGGTCGTAGTAAACACTGCTTAATAGCTTTGCTTTACATTTTGTCATGTGTACAGGATTAATTTGTCTATTAGTTTCCAATATTAGTTAATTAGTAACGCTATGAGTAACCAGCATCTGGGGACAACTGCCAAGAGTTCCTGTCCTGTGCTCTGCCCAAATACATTATTATTAGCACACAAGTTTGGGGTGTGTAACAGAACAGCCATGACATGTCCATGTGACTCATGTTGTAAATGTGATTTGTATGCAATTTTAAATGTATGCCTATACAGATGCATCATTTATGCCCAGGCATAACCCTTGGCTTGGTGTAAAAGGAATGGTGAATTGTGCCACTTTTCCACTTTGCATCTTGCCTGGGGGGTTTTCACATAATTTGAATAAAGTGAAACTGACATGAGGATGAGAGTGAGTAATGCATGCAGTGTCTTAAAAGAATATCAGTTACACAAATGTCTGACGACGCATGTAACCAAGGAGTCTGCACTATTCTACTGACCCTGAAGTGCACTGTTGTAATGGAGAAACTGTAAATTTATGGAGTTTTAACGGTGCCGAGGTCGGTTATGCAGTCTGTTTTCCCTCAACTCAGACTGATTTACCAGTCAATGCTCTCTAAACAATGATGGCACAGTATTCCTAGCACTGGAGAACTTATTAGCAGTGCAAATGGTTTTTAGCACAGTGCTTTCTAAACATAAAAATAAAATAATATCCTATTATGTGAAATGATGATTTAATATTTAAATATCCCAGGCAATGGCAAGTATAGCATTGCCACGTTTCTTATCCGGAAGGTGTGGACATGGGAACAGGTGACATTGGGGAAAGCGCTGCTAATGTTGGAGGTGGATCATTCCAGGGATGGATAGATGACATTTTGGAGCAGGCTTGTGCCAGCAGCAGGGTGTGTGGCTGTGATGCGGCAGTTAGTTTCATGTCAGTCTGGCAAAGGTTTGTATACATCCTAAAAAATAGACAGGCAGTTTTGAACCAGACAGCCTGTGTTAAACCGGACTGCCTGCTTAAAAAACAGAGAGGCGGCACCTCAATTAAATTGAAAATAAAATCACATTCTATCTATTCTACCACAGATAATTTCTGATTAAAACAATAGGAAAACGTGGAAACAATGTTTAAAAAGTATTATAAACGATCCTTGAAATATTGATTATTTTACTAAAATGTGTGAGCTGTGTGGTAAGACAAAACACTACAAAACAGTCTCTCCTCATACATTTGTATGGCGTTACCCCAAACTAAGGCACTTCATGACCACACCAGACCTGGTGATTTGGGCATAGTACAACATTAAATATGTTGGCCAGTTATATGATACCCAAAGGCTCAAATCCTTTGCGACCCTGACAGCAGAATGGAATATTCCTAGGAGTATGTGGTACAGGTACTTTCACAGGCCAGAGATTTTAGGGGTGGCATGCCATCCAGCTTCAGTCTAAGGAGCACTGAGGATGCATACTACTGTACATGCGCATAAGGGGCGCCTGCAAGGGCTTCAGATGCTAGGACCCTGCGCCCAAGGCTGAAATCTGGGCCTGTACTTTTAACTGAGGCTCCCAGCTGCTAGTTAGTTTCCCACTCCCCCAAGATCTCACTCTTTAGGCTTGCGGAAGCCCTATGGTCTCACTTGGACTCTATCCTCTATACGCAATGAGGCAACCCCTTTGGATGTTGCTATAATAAATGGGCACTGGATATACCACAACTCTATTCTGATGATTAGGGGGATATCACTCACTCTTACGTAGCTTCTGTAATAGGTAGTTATGATATATTGATACAATATCGCACAGTACATAGAACTTATCATACACGAACAAGCTTTCACTCCGTGGGTCTAAAAAGTTAACAAATTAACCCAGGCACATTTCTACAAACTTTCTAGTACAATCTCTTAATTTGCCGAATGTACAGTCCCCCGAGGTTTACCTCTTGGAACTAGATGAGAATGGGACTGGTAAGCACCAGCATATTTTCCTGCAGCTCTTATACTTCTGTGCCAGGAAAACAATGATCTTATCCTAGAAACTACCCACAATATTAAAATGCTGGAAATCTCTGGTGAATGAATCCCTTCATCTTTCTAAATTAACCAGTCATACCTCCCAACTGTCCCGTTTTTAGAGGGACAGTCCCTCTTTTGACAGCTCAACCTGCACTCCCTATTTGTACCCATTTTTCTCTGCACTGAACAGCCAGAAAAAGAAACAAAGTTTCAAACTTAATTGGCTTTTGGCAGAGAGCCCAGAACAGCTACAGGCAGCAGATATTTTTGTTACAATTTGGAGATAAGCGAATAAGCAATTGTAACAATATAAGATAACAAAACGTTAGACTCACAGCTTAAAGGGCAATTCTCCTTCATTAGCAAAACTGTAATACAGTAACTGAAACAAACCACAGAAATATGTTCAAACTTTCATAACCTGCCAAATTTTGTAAAATGAACATGGTAATTAGGGGGTGTGGCCACAAAAATGGACGTGGTCAATAACATTTACAGCAGCAGCAACTTTTTTGTCCCTCTTTTTATTTCCAAAATGTTGGAAGGTATGACCTACATGAGCAGAGGCTGCCCAGATAAATATAAAAAAATCTGGGATAGATGAATTTGCAACAGCCACAGCCCAGGACAATGCCTAATATGGTAACGGGTACATGTGCTCTCTGATATGTACTGATCCGTGCCCCACAGCCTGACCCAACCCCTATTCCTCTCTCTCTTATCTTTTCTATTCTATCATATACCTTAAAAATTGTTTGACTAATGGCTGCTTGTTTTGATGCTATTCAACAACCCTGTCTAGTTCTGAGTTTTTGCTTATACACAAACAATTTATTATCAAACATTAACTTGTTTTAAAAAAAGTGCGAGCTGTTTTCCAATATTTCAACTGGGCACTAGATGGTAGCAAATTCCTCTAGTAATTTTAAGTAACGTTTCAACATGTAAGCCTCCATTTACCAAAATCTCTACTATGCAATGCATCTTGCCTAAGATGTATACAGTGCCGGGCGGACTCCCTAGGCAACCGGGCCCCCCTAACGTTTGAGCCATGCGTGAAAAGCGCAAGTGCTGAGGAGGCACAAATGTGCATGCGCCAAAGATGCACGAGTGCACATGCACAGATGAGCGCAAGCAATGAGGCCTCGTGAGTCCACATGCGTGGAAATGCGCACACTCGCATGCCGCAGAAAATGCTACTACAGTTTCTGGACACAACAGTCCGAACTAGGGGAAGGCGCCAGAAGAGGTACTTGCCTGGCACCTCTCTACCGTTGCGCCCTAGGCACGTGCCTCTTTTGCCTACCCCTAGTTCTGGCCCTGGATGTATATCCTGCATGATGGCTACTGCACAGAACAACTCCTTTAAAGGAGAACTAAAGCTTAACTAAAGAAGTAGCTAGAAATGTTGTACATTATGTTTTGGGATTCTGTACCAGCCCAAGGTAACCACAGCCCTTTAGCAGTAAAGATCTGTGTCTCCAAAGATGCCCCAGTAGCTCCCCATCTTCTTTTCTGCTGATCACTGCACATGCTCTGTGCTGCTGTCACTTACTGAGTTGAGGAATATTCAGTGCACATAGATTAGTAATTAATACAGATAATTACTACATGACAGAAGCGATTGCAATTAGCATCAGAATTCAATAATTAGCCCTGTAGCATCAGATTATATTACAGACCAACCTCATTTTCTGCTTGATAATTAGTGGCGACCCCTAAGCTTAGCTTCTCAACAGCTGCTCAGAGCCCACTGAGCATGTGAGTGTCACAGACACTTTCCAAGATGGTGACCTCCTGTGACAAGTTTGAAGTCCTGGATCATTGCTGCTATTGAGAAGCTGGAACTGTAGGCTGGTGCAATATATTCAGTATGTAAAATATGGCATTTTTAGCCACATTCATTTCTAAGATTTACTTCTCCTTTCAAGGGTAAATTCCCACCGGCCCAGTGCTGTAGCTCTGGGAATTATATTTCATCCTTGGGAGTAATACACAGGCGCAGGCATCTGAAACACTTTGGTTTTGGGTCCTCTGAATAAGAAGGGTAGTTTGTGGTACTGTGACTGCTTCTGTTGCACCCACAAAGCTGCACACTAGGATCCAAGACATTTATAACTCAAAGTACGCCTGGTTGTATTGTATAGGGATATATAGGAGTAAACTTCCATGAACAAATCATTGGGTGTGAAGAAACCCTTCATAATGGGGCAGAGAGTGAGTTCTCCCATGTATCAAAAGGGATACAATAAAAAATGCCCTTACGATGACAAATACAGCAGACAGATACCATGACAAAAACACCCTGTTGCACAAAGCTGAGCTGGTTACTTTTCTTACAACCTCTGTGCCACAAACGGTAGCAGCTTTGAAATTAGGTCATACAGCATCTGGGGAAATTCCTTGAAAGACAAATATGCTTTCTTTTTCCCTGAGCAGATAAACAGCCGAAGAGTTGTACCAAAATGGCAGGAAGTTTTCTGCTTTACAGGAGATCCGCAGAGCAAGAGAACCAAATTCTGTAAATATTTAACCCAACAATTTTCTCTTTCAATAATTCTAAAATACATGTAAAAGTGTAATAGCTTTGTCTGCTCTGCATCAGCCATGCTTTTATTTCTCTTCTGCTCTCACAGCAAAATCACCCAGAGGCCTCTCCGGGCAGCAGTGTTACAAATACTAAATTTGTCTTACAGATGGAGGATTTAGGGGGCTGTTTGAAGGTGCAGGGGCTGGTGCAGACATATGTTCCTCTCAACTGCACCTATTTATATAGGACAGCCCAGATCTGATTAACCTGAAGAGGAGTGGAGTCTACACCAAACTGGGCAGGGTTTGGGGGTTGCTGCAGATATAATGGTTTAATACCCATGTGGTTAGAAGGTGGTCTACAACATTACAAGGTTGTTGCAAGGCATCACATTCTGAGTTAGAGGGCACATTCTGGTGCAGGGTATGTTGGTCTTTAACAACACATCTCCTATTTCTGATATTGTACAATGCCCAGCACCCACAACAGACCTGAGTTGTTATCCAGACTCTCTGCTCCGGGAGTTGGTAAAAGGAAGTTATTTATCCTGCCAGCTTTGTTGATTTAACCTTGCTTAATTTGCAACGGGGACTTTAAACCCGAAATGCAGTTCTCTGATTTAGATATCCAAAAGTCCAAATGAAAGTTAATATAAGACTAAAATTGAATACTCACATGTGGGCAATCATGGGGCATGGTTAGTGGTAACAAAGTCACCTGACCTTTATTTCTCTTTATTTTCAAATTTCCTTAGGTATTGTAGGTAACGATGAACCCATGAACCGATATCAAAGTACTAAGTAAAGTGGTTAAAAGTATAGTTTCCCAAAAATATTTGGGAAAATATTTCTTGCCCCATGTACTGAGATGTTTGACAGATGTCCTATAGCTGTGACTGCCATCTTGCTTTAAGTGTATGTCACCAATAGTAAGATGCTATGGAAAGGATGGGAGATTCCCAATGCCCCCAGCATGTCATTCAGTGGCTGCCAGTCTTAAAGGAGAACTAAACCCTAAAAATTAATATGTCTAAAAATGCCGTATTTTATATACTTAATTTTTTACCCCAACCTAAAGTTTCAGCTTGTCAATAGCAGCAATAATCCAGGACTCACAGGGGGTCACCATCTTGGAAAGTGTCTGTGACACTCACATGCTCAGTGGGCTCTGAGCAGCTGTTGAGAAGCTAAGCTTAGGGGTCATCACTAATTATCAAGCAGAAAATTAGGTTATACTGTAATATAAGCTGATGCTACAGGGCTGATTGTTAAATTCTGATGCTAATTGCACTGGTTTATGTGCTGCCACATAGTAATTATCTGTATTAATTACTAATGAGCCTTATATTGTTACATTAATATTCTATGTGTATTGTATATTGTGAGTGTGTCCCTAAGCTCAGTAAGTGACAGCAGCACAGAGCATGTGCAGTGAATCAGCAGAAAAGAAGATGGGGAGCTACTGGGGCATCTTTGGAGACACAGATCTTTACTGCTAAAGGGCTGTGGTTGCCTTGGGCTGGTACAGAAACCTAAACATAATGTACAACATTTCTAACCTACTTCTTTAGTTCAGCTTTAGTTCTCCTTTAACTGGGGTGATATCTGTGGAATTGTTGCACAATAAATCAATATGGCAGTCACAAGCAGGGCTTGAACATAATGAATGTCACCAATATTTATTAGAAAAAGAAATTACGTTAGTTCTAAAGGAATAAGTGATAGTTCTGCTGTCGTGTCACTCAAATCTCAATATGCTGGTGATACCGTTAAATGGGTTAAATGTTACAAATGCCCACAGCCCTTCTACTCTACTGACCGAATCCTGCATATGACACAGTGTACATTTTAATAATCACCCCTATTATGTCATGTCATGTAAAGCCAGAGTGCAAACAGCAGATACGCCCTAAGCACCATGTAATTATAAAGCTATGTGTGATCATGCTTCCAAATAAAGTTCCATCATAATCAAATGGATTTGCCTTTTGCTTCAGATAAAATGACACCCAGTAAGCTCTAGGAAAAGACGTCTGCCAATGTCTGTTGTGCAGGTATTGTCTTGTAGAGCTGGCAGCTGCCCACATTCATACCCAAGTTGCCCATATTCATACCAGTAGGTCTTTCCAGCTGACACAAGGTCACCCATTCCGATTAGAAGAAAAGAGGTTCTGCCTAAATATTCAGAAGGTTTTTTATACAAGTTGTACAGGCTGATACATTAGATAGCTTTAAGAAGGGGCTGGATGGTGTTTAGCAAGTGAGGGAATACAGGGTTATGGGAGATAGCTCATAGTACAAGTTGATCTAGAGACTAGCCTGATTTTGGAGTCAGGAAGGAATTTTTCCCCCTCTGAGGCAAATTGGAGAGGCTTCAGATGTGTTTTTTTGCTTCTTCTGGATCAACTGGCAGATAGGCAGGTTAAAAGCTTGAACTTGATGGACGTGTGTCTTTTTTCAACCTAACTTACTTTGTTACTATGTAAATGGTCTGGAGAATCTAGTTTCTCTTAAAATAAATTTCCTTTATCCCTATACAAACCATTGGGTCCTTATGTCTCATTAGTTCTGTATTGTGAGTATTGATGAATTTCTCAAATGAGAATGTTCTCATTGCACTAAAACATTGTGAATTTTATGATCACACTCAAACCATACATGTATCCATAGGGGCAGGTCTCATGAGAATTACCAACTGGAAGGGAATTACCACCCTTCTGCGACTCCTCTATTACTATGCCAGGAAAACCATTATTGTGACCTGGAAACTACCTCACCCATGATCCTATGATCAAGTGTCCTGTGGGGACACGAAACGCGTCAGGCTATTACTTTTTATACAAGATGTAAATAAAGATTGTTGTATTACTTCATAAAAACTTTTGGACTCCTGGACTCTACTAATTCATCAACTTTTTTTGGTGTTCCGGAATGGTGCTGATATTTTAGGCGTCTATATGTAGTTCCCCTTTGCTGAGGGTTTGGAGCTTGAGCACCCGGACTCCTTGTGGAAAGCGGTCAGCTTGTCCTTATATCTCAAATGTCCATGCTTTTTATGGTTTTCAATTATATCTACCTCACCCACCCTAAAACGATGGAAATCTATAATAAACCAAGCACTTCTCTCTACATATATCAGCAGAGGCTGCAAGGATACATTTTAAAAAGTCTGGGGTGCATGGGCAGACTTGATTGATACAACATACTTAGCAAAACTATGTACATATATGGGAACAGACGCCAACACATGACCCCACGGTCCAACGTATCCTCTTTGGTTTGGGGAACAGTTGGTAACTAATCTTCATGCCAGTCTGAAATATATTTTCTTTATCTGTCTGCCCGGAACATCACAGCTTGAATGACATTTTATTAAGACTGGGGTGCAGAAGTATCTTTAGTAATTTTAGGTCCTACAAGTAATTGGAACAACCCCATTAATATTTTCTTCAGTTTCACTTCCATAATACTGAACAGCACTGGGATCAATTAAATGACATTTAAACCACTGATTCTGTTCAATATCATTGATTCTGTAATTTAAGGTCCTAGGTCCTTACTACGTTACAAACTCGAAAAGAAATAAGTGGTCAGTGGTGAGGAAACACTAGCACTATAGTGATACACAAGACACACAGCACATTGTATCTCCCACATCCCATTAAATTCATAGTTTTTTTCCCACCATTAAACACCCTTTCCATCTTATTCTGAAGCCAATATAGGACTGTGCCATCATTGTTTAGTCCATTATTCATTGACCTCTTGTAAATAATAAGGACTTACACAAAGCATCCACCCTAAAACTAGGCACCCCCCTGCTAGATGTCTGCTCAGCTCAAGGTCACCCTTATGACAGCAACTGGCAGCTGCCATGATGGGCAAGTTAATAGTGTGGAGGTGGAGCAAATGTGATCACTCCATATGTAGAAAAGGAACAACTACCCTAGCAATCAACATAACTACTAACTTCTTATAAATAGGGAGTGGTTTGCAGATTACAATGGGGGACTGTTGAGTTCTTTCAGATCTTTCAGTGGGAAGCAAATGATAATGTGTCAGGGGAGGTGGGTGATATGTAGCAGCTGGTCTCTTTTTGTAATACTTTGTCTGCCCATACAGATACTCTTTGACACTGCTTCATCCAATTCTGTGCAAAGGGAGTAACTGCCCTATGGCACCAGTCCTAAAGTTAGTATGTAATGAAGGAAGATATAAGGGCTATGGTATTATCCATGGTTATTTCTATGAATTGAGGCTTCATTGGACAGAGGCGGTGGAGACTGGACTAAAGTCATTGAATCCTGTTCTATATTGTTATTGGCTCATGGGATAAGTTCCCCACTGGCATATTGTAGCTGGCAGAGAAACCCCCTAAACCATCTTTGCTGCCTACTATTTAATTCAATAGGAAATGTGTGACTGCACTGATGCTGAGGCCTTGCTATTCCCAAAAATGCTGGCTAGAAAACCACCAGTACCAGTGCAGTCATCTATTTTAAATGGGAAGGAGCAATTGCATATATGGTACTTCTACACTGGCTGAAAAACAGTAGCAGGGAGTGTGTCCTGTGCATAATCAATCAGACGGGGCTGCTAAGCTTCCATATGGTATAACTAACTCCAATTTCTAATTTATAGAAAGGCTCTTTGGTTAATAAACGTATTCCTGTAGTATGGAGATTTTCAGGTTAAATGATAAGACATTAATTGTACAGCCTTGGGTGGTCCCTTAGAGTCTCTGTGAGAGGCTTCTGCAGCTGTGCTTGTGTAGAGACCCTGAGATTTGGGTGTATTTATCTCAGGCATTTTCCTGGTGTAAAAGGACACCTAAGGGCCCTTTAGTTAATTCAGGCAGCTATGTCCCTAGCCGGGTCCACACTAGTACCTGGAGTTTGTCCACTAGATGGCACTGTTTGATAATATAAAAGGGGTTAGCACCATGCGGTCTGGGTCTGTCCTGGGACTTTGCCTCACGGAGAGGTACTATAGGTCCAGATCTGCCGGGAAAAATAGTGAAGTGTAAGATAGTGATAGTAGCACTGTAATAGTCGCTCTAGGAGTGAAAGTCAGCTCAGGGTAGCTAGTGAGCAGATGTGGCTCCAACGAGGAGGTGTAGTGGGGTTAGGACCCCGTGGTATTTGAACCACTAGTGCAGGGACTACAGTGGGTGAGTTGAGGACCAGATAGGATACCAAGACCCAAGACCCCAGGCTGAATACAGTGGGTGAGGTGAGGATCAAGTCCGGTGCCAAGATACAAGACCTCAGGCTGAGAAACCCTTGCCTTAGTGCTTCACCAGAGGGATAGTGCCCAGTGAGAGTGGTAACTATTCCCCACGTCTATTGTTGCTGTAACTTTGATACATACTGAATACTAGCCCGTTTGCTGCACCCTGTACTCTCTGGAGGGATTATTGCTGTGTGAAGCTATTCTATGATAACTGTGAACATCAAAGTGATTGTGAACTACTACCGTGCTGCTGTTCTCTGTAAATAAACCAGTTATAGTTTACTGCAAAGAAACTGTCTGGCTGAATCTCCTGCTGCATTTATCTACACCAGGTACCGGGAGTTGCATGGAGTTGCACGGGTACACTGGGGGTCTGGGCACACTACAAGCAGTTTTAGCCTGGTCACACATCGCCTTAATACACAGCGAAAGTACACTCAAGGGTGTGCTACACTTGAAATAAGCATTACCCATTCAATAGCTTGGCGTGACATCGTTACTCTGGAGTCTTAAAAGCAATATAGGTCATATGTATCTTTGGGATTTTTAACAAGACTCTCTCGAAACAGCTCATTGAACACATCTCTTGGCATCTGGCTCAGAGAACTTTGTGGATATATATATTACCTCATTGCTCAATATTAAAGGAAAACTATACCCCCAAAATGAATACTTAAACAACAGATAGTTTATATCATATTAAGTGGCATATTAAAGAATCTTACCAAACTGGTCTATATATTTAAGTAAATATTTTGTATCTGTTGTCTTGCCACCATTCGTGATGGTCTGTGTGCTGCCTCAGAGATCACCTGACCAGAAATACTACAGCTCTAACTGTAACAGGAAGAAGTGTTGAAGCAAAAGACACAACTCTGTCTGTTAATTGGCTCATGTGACCTAACAAGTATGGTCTGTTGGTATGTTTGTGTGCATAGTGAATTGTACGATCCTAGGGGGCGGCCCTTAATTTTTAAAATGTCAATTTTCTATTTATGATTACCCAATGGCAGATACTACTAGAAAAGTATATTATTATGAAAATGATTTATTTACATGAAGCAAGGTTTTATATATGAGCTGTTTTATGCCATATTTTTTTATAGCGACCTACATTGTTTGGGGGGTATAGTTTTCCTTTAATGGTAGCACACTAAGGCATTCGTTTACCAACATTAAATGCATCGCCCATTAAAGGAAATTTAAACCCTCAAAAGAAGTGAACATGAAATTGCACAGATTGCTTTGCTAAGCACTTTTAAAATTTCTGTTATAGTTTTCAAGATATTAGCAGTTACTACATTGGCACTATAGTGAATATAAAACAACAGCACCACCTGCTGGTTATTTTTGGTGGAAAAAAAATAAGGTTATCCAATAAAGGGAAGTCATGTGATGTTGCTCTGTACAATAGGCAGTGTTTATTATAATAATCCTTCAGCAGATAAGAGAATCATCTATTAATAACAGCTAGTGCTCCTTGACTGTCTGGTTAGCAAATATGTAAGCAAATAAGTATGAAGACTTTATGCAGATTAAAGGGATCTTAGCATAACCATCTTACTGGGTAAAACTGGCACTCACCTGTCTATGGCAGTTGCCTTCTGGAAAATGAAAGCAAATGTCTTTTGTGATCTGGCCAGCAGGGGTCACTGTTCCAATGCAGTTATTGGAGAAAAGCAACTACTCAGAGCAGCATAGGTTTGCTCTCGATCATATAAATAAACACCATCCCTTACTCCAATGTATTTCACTGAAAACCTTTATATATGTAACAAGTGATTTCATTTTCCTCTAAAGCCTACGCCTTGCTAAATACACCATAGAACTTATAATGCAAGCGTTATTCAGTATTTTTTTTTTTTATTCATACACCAAAATAATTAACCCTTTAACTACCTAGCAACTGTTTTGTTTTTTTCTTCATGGCACAAACTGCAGTCAATTCACTGGCACCTGCCCCGTGGTGATGGTCGCAGATTGCCACCCTTGCATTGGGTGCCAAAGCTCCTTTGTCCAGCTGTGTTTGCTGTCATGCTGGGAGCTGAAGTTCAACAACAAATGGGTGTTGTATTTTGCTAGTGACTGACGGCTCTTACCCCAGTGTGAGAATGTCATCTGTTATATAATGATACAGTTACCCTTCAGAATGTTTCTTTCTGCTTCTCTTTATAGGAAGAAGCTTTTCCTGTGCCCTTACTAAAGATGCAAACACACATTTCCGCACAGCACACTTATTTAGCAGCTGCCATGTGTAACTGTCACATTTATATATAAGTTCTTCAATGGAAAACCTTCTATTGGTCGCCTCCTCAAACAAAAAAAAAAATGAACCCCTCCTCCTCTGCTGAGAAAGCCATACACCTGCCAGTGGGTAGGTCAACCTAGGGTACCCTTGATCCCTCCCCGGTCACTTTTTTGCAGAGCCCTGAGAGGGAAGAGGAGGTGCTGAACATTCTTGGAGGGAGGGAGGAAACGAGGGGGAAGCTGCTGCGGTGCTTTCTGCTCTGTCAATAAGTGACTATTTTGCAAGAGTGGAGCCCAGGCAGCTGGAGTGCATGAGCTGTACAAGTGGAGAGGCAGAGCTGGAGGGGGTAAGTGCACTCACACATATCTCCAGTCTGGTTGCTACTTTGTCCCATGTTTCTCGTCACTTGTTTTTAGTACCAACTGTCATTACGTTGCCATCTAATTCCCCACTGCTAATCCCCACAGAATATACAGCGACAGTGACTTTAAAAAGCTGGAGAACCACAAAACCCTTTGAAACATATAACATTCACTGGCTACTGCATGACTGCATTGAAACCAGTCTGGTCAGCAGCAGATGTCTGCATCAAATGCAAAGTAGCCATGTGCATTTAAAATGTATTTTTCTAAAGTGAGTTTGGTGGCAGTCTACTAATAAAGCATGTATGTGTAGTGATTCACATTAGATGCAGAGATTCGATTGTGACAACTGCCTTAAACATGCAAAAACATTTCAATATTGCGTTCCCCCTACCAAGCATTTAAATAGATCACTGGTCCATGGGGGCACTGGAGATTACACCCCTTCTCACAATGGGGCAGATTCACTAAAGGACAAATTGTCATCAGGGACCGATTCACACCACTTTGCCAGGCACAAATTCATTACCACTATGCTAATTCACTAAAATGCATGGTTGCGTCCTGGGCGCCGAACGCTGGCGACTTTTCGCTAGCGATACTTCTTCAGTGCGAGCATTTCGTAGCGAAGATTCGCTTGCGTTTGTTTGGGCCTAGCTATAATTTGCTAGTAATCTTACGCTTAGGTCAATTTGACGCATAATTTGAGGCGCATAAAAGTCATACACACGTTTTTTTTTAGAGACGTTGGTGTAAATGCTTGAAGTGGCAACTTTTTATTACAAATGTCCAAGGGAGCTTAAAAAAGACATAAAAGCTTCTTTAATGCACTAGACATGAGCCCACCCTAAAAATAAAAATAAAATAAAATAAAATAAAATAAATAAAATAAAATAAAATAAAATAAAAATAAAATATATGTGGCAGGCCCATCAAATGTGTTAAAAAAAATCTTTAATAGTTTGGACTTTTGAAGGCAATCCCGCATTAAAAACATAAAGGTCGTTTGCGTTTTTTACACTTTTTATGACTTTCCAGGTACAGGATATTTAATGTCACTGACATCAGATCGAGGAAGATGTAGCTTTGTTTGAGCACTTCGCCTGGTCTGAGGTTTTGAAGTAAACTCTGGCGAAAGAGGTAACATTCAGTAAAATCTGCAATTTAGTGAATTTGCGGAGCAACGGCCATTTGCCAGAGTGAAAAGTTGCCTGCTGAGTGCGAACGCTAGTGACGGTCTTTTTAACTAGCGAATTGTCGTCTGTGCCTGTTAGTAAATTGGCGATGTCCCTGTGGATGTGATTTCTGGCGAAAAGTCGCTAGCGTTAGCCACTTCGCTCTTTAGTAAATCTGCCCAATATATAGTAATTATTTCTCAGGTCACATGGGTGGCCTATGCAGACTCAATGCCAGGTATAGAATTCACGGTCCGTTGCAGCCATATGAATTACTACCTGGGCCATACCTGTTGGGAAGGGGATCATATTGGGGGATTAGACCTGACTGTCAATTGAAATCAGAATCCCAACTCCTGTATAAAAAGAGAATGAAGAGAGCCAGGAGCTGAGAGTGGAGTATAGAGTAACTTGATTAATTGAGAAACCGGTCAGAAATTTAAATTGGTCATATTTAGAAAATCTTTTTTCAATGAGAAATTAAACTTATTGTATATAAAATTTTAATTTTCGTGACAGTTCCCCTTTAACTGATAATAGAACTGTGAGAATATCTCCAGGTATAACTATTTGAGAAATTATAAAAATTATTTGTAAAATAATTAATTTCAGTATTCTACCAATGCTTCTGCCGTGATACAGTTAGATGGGATAGGCTCTCTGACTTAAAAGGGAATTAACTTTCCAGTACAGGTATGGGATGGAAATGTTCGGGACCTGGGGTTTTCCGGATAAAGGATTTTTTCCATAATTTGGATTTTCATAGTCTATTAGAAAATCATGTATAAATAATCCCAAAGGGCTGGTTTTGCTTCCAGTAAGGATTAATTATAACTTAGTATGGATCAAGTACAAGCTACTGTTTTATTATTAGAGAAAAAAAGGAAATAAAAATTTGGATTATTAGGATAAAATGGAGTTTATGGGAGACGGCCTTTACGTAATTTGGAGCTGTCTGGATAACGGGTTTCCGGATAATGGATCCCATACCTGTACTACCTTTCTCCATCCTCCCACCAAAAATTCTACCTGGTTGACTATAAGGCAAAAATGTTATTGTTTTGTTTTCTCTCACAGTTTGGGTCCTATCTAGTCCTCCTCTTCCAGTCTGACATATAGGCCACTGCCTGGTTGCTAGGGTAATTCATTCCTAGAAACTTAGCAGTTTACACGGCAAGCCTGAGTGGTGTAGAACAGAAAACGAGAAGAGAATCCTTAATGGAGCAGTTGAATGGTTACGTATATAAATGCAAGGTTTGCTTCATACTTATAGCAACCAATAAGCTGGTAGGATTTTACTGGTCACCTGCAAACATCTTATTGGTTGCTATGGGTTACTGCACCTGGGCAAACTTTGTGGCAGACATTTATTCCACATGGAGGTTCTTTAGCAGCTGGGGACCCACATAACTAAAGAGAATCATTGAGTTGAGTTGCAGTTGTGGAAAATTTGTAGTCCCAAATGAATTAATGATGGAATTACCCCTAGAAGCTTTCACTTAAGCTGCAGTTTGGTGCTGCGATCAGTTTTCAATGTCTTCCTAGCAGAAGCAATCATAACGCTTACAGCTCCATAATATAAATAATTAATAATTGGCGTGACATCACTTCCTGCCTAAGTCTCTCCCTGCACATGTAAAGCTCTGAGCTCAGATAACAGTTGGGAGGGAAGAGGGAGAAGGGAGGGGAAGAGGGAGAGAGGAGCAAAATGAGCATGCTCACGCCCAGGGCAAAGAGGTTTAAGCTGAAGGCAGGAAGTCTGACACAGAAGCCCATGTGTAACCAATAGAAGGACAGAAATGCAGTGTTTCTTTTGACAGGGGACTCAGAGCAGCATTACTTTGAGGGTTTATTGGTGTATTTGTATAGGCCTTTCTGACTTTGTTTAAACATTTCCTTCTCATTTAAAGGCCTTCACAGGTCACACTGATATTTTGTGTCTTTGCAGAACAGTTTAATCAAGTTGTACAGAAACAAGTTTAATCAAGTTGTACACGAACAATACATTTTTAAAGGAAACCTTTCCAAAGTGCTGAAAACTTAAATTTCGGTCATTTCTTTAATAACATTTATATAACTTTGATGACCTTGTAGAACTCCCAGCATGCCACTGACTTGCAGTTCATGGGCACCATGGGGTCCCATGTACTGTAGACAGCATTTGCTTATATTGTTTCTGCCATTTTTTCCCATTCTCAGCCTTCCTATTCTTTGGTATTTAACCCTTTGTGACTGACACATACCAGCAAGTGGCATTGTGATGTCTGCATTCTTCAGTATCTAATCTCTAAAAAGGAGTTAAACTGCAGTATGGTTACAATGCAGGGATGTAACTACCGGGGGTGCAGGGGGTGTGATTGCCCCCGGACCTGCACCCCCTTGGAGCCCTCCGAACACTGGCACCAATGCAGAGGCGCACAGAAAACTGCGTCCAGAGGGGGGTGGGCCCGGCTGTACGGCCTGTACCAGAGCCCATCCCTCCTTAGTTCCTTTACTGTTACTATGGCTGCTGACTAGCAACCAGATAGTGACTTAAAAAAACAACACAACTAAGGGTCAGTTCTAAAAATTGCCTGCTTTCTCTATGGTGATACCAAATCTGAAGCAGGGACCAAAGCTGTCCCAAAAGCTTATGTTTCCTAGTCTACTAAAATAGACAATAAAGGATGTCAATTATTCTATGTTTTCCAGTTTTGATCTATTGGAAACAGGGTACAACGCTCTGCTGCTTGCATGGTATGCAGAAGTTAACGAAACTATTTTAGCAGGGCCGTTGCTTAAGCCTTATCTGCTGTGGTGACAGGGGACATTTTTATTTGTGTGGTTTCCTTGTAAGAAGACAAGAAAAAAAGTAGCAAACCAAAGAAAATGCTTCTGCTCTCAGCTGCTGGTCAGTGTTTGCTTAAACCTTTCCTTGTTCAAATGGCAAGTCTCTGTCTATTATTTATACAGTATATTGCTGACATATTTCTGCAATGAGTAGGTATACCCAAAAATTCCTGAGGTTTCCCTTCTTTTGCCGGCTCTAAGTGAACTCACTCCTCTCCTAGTGTAACTCCAAACTTCCTTTAAATTGTGCAGAGTCAGCACTGCAATAGCTTTAGGGGAATAAGTGGTCTAGCAATATGGTAATATATGGTATAGTATATTGATAACCTTATTGGAATAGTTTAGCCCAATTAACCAAATCTCAATTTTCTGCAGTGACACTGCCTTTACAGAGCTGTTTCATCTTTCACACCAGTCCTTGCCCCAGTGGAGCTTACAATCTAATGTCCCTATCATTGTCACATAATCATGGATGAGCCATGATCCCCCCACAGCACTGCACAACTGCAAGTATGCTAAAACCACTAAAGATTTGTTTGTTGCTAATAATTCAAAAACTATAAAAAAAAAAAAATAATGAAGGCCAATTGAAAAGTTACTTCGAATTAGCCATTATATAACATACTAAAAGTTAACGTAAAGGTGAACCACCCCTTTAAGGCATCAGGTCCTTCTGTGACAGGGGAAAATGGAGCCAGAATTGTGGGAAAATGCTGCATTGTGGGTTAAAAAAAATACAGATTTATAATACATTTATAATTAAGCTTTAATGGGTGCATTAAATTGCCACCACACTGCACAATACATTTTTCTACCCATTTCTCTTAATGGAGCCTGTGCTGTATGTATGTGCTGTATGTGCTGTAAGTGAAATGAAATGAAATATATACCAACTATTTTAATTATCTGTTGTCTATGATAACGTTTTGTTGGGCTACCGGATCAACCACTGAAATGGATGGATCTTACTATATGTATTGTTTCACTCACACTCTCTTTTGCCTGATTTGCACATACATGTTCTCCAAGAGCTTGCACATAGATATATATACACACACACACACACATATATATATATATAAAACGTCTGACTGGCACACTGGAGCCTAGGAGCTTGCAGAGCAATAAAACATGTGTATAGGAATGCAGGAAGTTCTACTATTCTGCTCAGACACACACACTCAGCTGAGTGCCCTTCATACATTCCCAGCCAGAGATTTATTTCTGTTTGCAGCTAGATCAGGGAGGTTGCACATAAATATGCAGCCAGGGCCCCTTGTTCCTGTATATACACTTTGTACATATACTGTACATATCTGCACTATAATAGGAAGCAGGCCCATGTGACACAGTGCCACAATACAGAATAGGACGTTCACAGTTTACTTTATGCCAGTGTTGCCACCCACAATGACATCGGCAATTCACTTACAGGGGCCAATTCGCTAGCGAACTGGACCATCGCTAGCGGTCATTCGTACTCTATCGCCAGGCAACTTTTCGATCTGGTGAACGGACATTACTCCGCAAATTCACCAAAATGCTGATTTTATTGAACATTAGCGCTTTCGTCAGAGTTGCCTTCGCCTCCTCAGATCAGGCAAAATGCTATAAAGCAGCTAGATCTTCCTCAATCTTCTCTCACTTACATCATATCCTATGTGCTGAAAATGCACTAAAGTTCAAAAAACGCTGGCGACTTTTCCTTTTTTTAAGCGGGATTGGCTGCAAAAGTCTTAACTAAGCGGTTTTCTCTACACATTTTATAACATATGAAACATTCATTTTACAGTGGGCTCATGTGTAGGGCATTATATTAACTCTCTTGTCTTTTTTAAGGTTCCCTTGACATGTGTAATATAAACCGGTAACTTAAACCATTTGCAGCAACATTTATAATAAAGACGTCCATACAACTTTAAATTTCCCGTCCTATGCAAATTGACCTAAGCTCAAGATCACTAGCGAAGGTTTGCTAGGCACAAATGAATGCTAGTGCATCTTTGCCATGAAACGCTCGCACAGCCAAAGTAACGCTAGCGAGAAGTTGCCAGCGTTCGACGCCCGGGACGAAACTTCGCATTTTAGTGAGTTAATGAAACCTTATAGTCATCTTAGTCACAGGTGTCTCTGCCCTCAGTAAAACCTGGACCTGGTTTTAGTATATGAATGAACATGATCCAGGATGTAATTAACAAATAATAGCAACTTAATGAGCTGTTTGGCGGAGCTGCAAATCCTAGCACCTTCCAGTGGCATATCTATAGGGTGTTGTGATGCCAGGACTATGGGGAAACTATAATTTCTGCTCGGCCCTAAAACTGACCCATATTTCTGCCGTTCATTGCCACTGAATCATAGTGATTATTTTTCAGACAGTTTCCAGGTTGTTGCACTTTTGTCTATTTTGTTGTAACATTTCCTTGTCATGATTATCCTGATTACACAATGTTTCCCAGTGACACTGCAATGCTGTTATGCAATGGCTCCATTTATTGTCTGATTCTTAGTATTACAACTCACGCGCTTCCCTGTATTGCAAGTGTTTCTGTGTTATCTATGTGCATCCTCAGAATATATACTTGCAACAGTACTCACCACACATACAAGGCTATCTTTTCTACCTGATGGCTGAAGATGCTAACCTATAATATGTTATGCTTAGAGGACAATAGCAAACTGTGTTGTGATTCTGGACATATTTTAGGAATGATCCATCCATTCCAAATAGATGGGTTATTATTTCCCACTCACCTGAATAGGAATACCTGCAGTTTTTTTGGTGATCAATGGGTGAAAATGGCAGTGTTCTCTGATGCAGAAGAATGACTTGCACATTGATTCTGTACACCATCATAGGTGCAAGTGGCACTCAGGTGCAAAATGCAGCTACTCTTTACAGATAAAGATGTTTGAGATTCGTGCACTAGTGGGTGCAAATAAGGGCTTGCTGCTGGCATGAAAAAATGACCTCCACTGCACAGGCTAATCTAATCAGCAGGACACAGTGGAATGGATTATGTACTCCAGGACAAACGTTTGCTCTTTGAAACATTGTGAAATGGATTGCTGGAGTGGAGCCATATTGTGCTCAGTATTGGCCTTGCCTCATAGCCACCCTGATTCATGCTCCTAATTTTCTTCGACAGGCGGGTGAATCTGTGGTGAGAGAGTTATGGGAAAGATTCACTCTCTGTTATTGCCCAGCACAATTAAGCCTTTAATTTATATGCATATACGTAATGGATTGCTTGCTAAATTATCTTCATTGCAGGTTTAGTTCCAATGAAAGTTTGAGGCCCAACTAGGCCCGGATTTCTACATTGTGTTTCCCTAGTCCAGGCACTCCCTTAATCCCTGCTGCCCTAGGCCTGGGCCTTTGTGGCCTTCCCAAAAAAATAAACACAACCAGGGAGTAATATGTTTGAGACTTGCATCAGCCCAGTAACCTGTAACAAATAGTGATGGGCGAATCTGACCTGTTTAGCTTCGCCAGAAATTCGCGAAATGGTGAAAATTCGTCATAAATGCATTGAAAAATTTTTTTTTGTCGCATGACAATTTTTAAGGCAAAACTCAGCAAAAAAATTGCACTCATCACTAGTAACAACCAGTGAGAACTTTGCTTTCATTATTGTCGCTGCACTAGGCTAGTGACAGCTAACTAGTGATGTGGTGGATCATTACTGTATTTCATTTTTACATAGCAACAGTGAATATTTAATACATGTCTAATAAATTGCAAAAGTTCTCCTGAGAGAGGCTTCTCAGCCTTCTATCAACCTTGAGTTCTCTTTTAAAACTACATTGGCACTATTCTCTTGATGATACCGCATAAAATATACAATGTATTCAAATGTATAATATTTATAATTAGGCACAGGATAATTTTCCCTAAATTACAGTTTTGCTTTTATGTAGATACCTGTGGTTGTACATAGCGGTAACAGTTGTAAGCGACAAGCGTGTAACACAACTAGTGCTGGTTCAGGCAAGCTATCCGTCCATCCTGGGTTTGGCTCTTTTTACACTCTGTATAATGCAAGCTGAGGTTTTCCTGCGAGCTCTCTAACGCACAGACCACTAGGGTCTAAATATATTGAGCTGTAAAGGAAAACCCTTATTAGGCTAAAGATTCATGGGATAAATATGATGCTGAAAAACACAACTAGCTTGGTCCGACCACTGGGCAGTTACTTTGTTGCCTTGAAACAAAAGGCTAGTGTGTCCTTACGCCCCCGTATTGAATTTTTAGGATAGAATAGATTGCTCAGATGATGTGGATGCCAGACAGTGCTGCTGCTGAATGCTTACAGCTGTCACAAGACTGTTATAAGAGGTTATAGTAAAGGGATACAATGATAGACATATTTAGTTTCCCTTTAGTTAACCTAATTCTTGGGGAGAGGCATGCTATATAAGAACTGCACTGTAATGCACGTATACATTTATAAGTTTTATCTCCCGTGTGATAATTGCCCTGGCAATGTAATGATCCACCAGCACAAATTTCCTTCATCTGCTTTATCTAATCGTCCTCACTTTCCTCCAACATTATTCTCTCGCTTCTCCCAGATACCCAACCACAGGAAGATGTAGAACCTCAAATGATTCTGCATGAGGTGCCAGATGTTAAATCTCTACCTGCAGTATACTTTTCGTTAGGCTCAATGCTTTATGCTATGCATCTGACAAAGCCAAGGTAAATTTGCAGTGCGTAATGCCTGATTAAAGGTATAAGTGAAATACAGAGTTCCGCTAGACCCGGAGGGCTGTACAGTAATGCACACCTCCCAACATAAAAATAGAAATGAAAAGAGGGACAAAAACATTTGCCTCGCTGAAATGTTTTTGACCACGCACATTTTTGTAGCCACACCTCCTAATAACCATGTTCATTTTACAAAATTTGGCAGGTTGTGAAAGTTTGAACATATTTCTGTGGTTTTTTCAGTTATTAGAGTTTTGCTAATGAAGGTGAATTGCCCTTTAAGCTGTGAGTCTAACTTTTCACAAGGGACCGCCTTATCTAAATTGTTACAATTACTTTTTTTGCTTATCTCAAAATTGTTACAAAGTATCTTAGTTGCACCGGTTGGCCGTTCTGGGCTCTCTTCCAGAAGCCAATTAAGTTAGAAACTTTGTTTCTTTTTCTGGCTGGTTAGTGCAGATAAAGTCAGGACTTTTCAGTACAAACGCGGGACTGCAGATTGAGCTGTCAAAACAGTTGGGAGGTATAGTAATGATACTTGTAAACTTGGCTTTATTGGCAAAATGCTTTTATTTGGTGTTTATACAGAGGCAGCTTTGGGTCTAGTATTGTTCTTGCAGATATTAAATGAGGCCCAATCTAAAGGTGGCCATACACTATAAGCAGGCCCAAACTGGCAATTTGTGGGTTCTGGCAAATGCCAGAGGGGCTTCAGTAAGATTCCATAAACAGTCATTATTTAGTGGACTTGTTGGGGGCTGTTTGGGCCTCTGGGTACCTTAAATGCCAGGGCCTGTTTTGAATCTCAGTCCAGACCTGCCTATAACATCTGTTTATTTGGCGAGGTCACCAACAAGCGGATCTTTTCCTATCAAAGGCCCTAGGGCCAAATAATCTGATTACAATGATGGGAATGCTAGCTGAGAACTGCATCAACTAGCTGATGTGGTCCTTGATCGGGTGGGAAAATCAAGCCTGCCCAAGATCTGGTCAATTAATGACCGGATTTCAGTTGGGGAGGCCCATCAGAGGTCCCCATACACTGGCAGAATCTGTCTAACTGAAACCTTTACTGACAGCAACGTCATGCTTTTGGGATTACTCATGTTATAAATTCTTCTTGCTGTATAGGGTTCTGACCCTGAAATGTGCTTCTCAACAACAGAATCCAATTCAAAGCTGCAAAGGGAAACCAGCGCTCATCCAGCGCGAGGTATAGGCAAAACAAAAAGGGAGCAAGAAATTTATTCTCATATAGTGTAGTATTTTTTCATAGATGGATTACACCCTTTGTGAAATTAGATTGCTTCCAAAAAGGTGCCTCCTCCAGATTATACTATTTGACGTGTTTAGAGTTCACACACTAAGGTGAGACTTATGTGAGAATACTCACGAACGTTTAAACGAAGTTTGGGCGTTTAGAAAGATAATTAGATGTTCATCTCCTCAATTTTCTCCAGACTCTGTGGCTTAAAAACAATGCGCTGACATAGTGTAAAACCGTCACTTTTTTAATCCCAAAAATAACATTAAAATCACACTCACAATGTTGCTGTTAAAATTTCGCATTTAAAATAAAAGTCACCAGTCCGCCATCTGTTGGAGTCACTTAGGCAGCCGGTTTAGTTGTTCTTGCCGGCGTCTCGACCGCCTCGTGTATCCCAGTGCGCTTGTGGATGACATCACTGCCCGACGCGTTTCGTCTACTGACTTCCTCAAGGGCTTCAGAGCTGTCAGTGCGCATGTCGCCTTTTGAAGAGACAGCGGATCCGCTTACGTGTTCCTCCCTTCCGATTCTCTGTCCTATCTATTTACATGTCGCTATGGCAACATCTTCTTAGCGGAAAAGTCTCTACCACATTGCCACAAAACCTAACGAACTATTCCAATCGCGGGGGAAATTTTTTTTTTTATGTATATATATATACACATTCTCCTCATTATTAGATAGATCTATCCTCTTATCCTACAGCCTCTTCGATTTTCACCATAAAAATATTTAAGCGATTCTCACATGCAGCTAAACGCAATAGTTACAATCTAGAACGTTTAAAATACTCTAAATAAACAGTAGATTTATAGTTCTAAGGCAATTAGGTTATTTCATACAATATGCATTACTTATTCCCATTAGATTATAGAAAAACTCTCAGATTAATATCTACATTGAGTGAAAGTTTCTAGGCTGTAAACAACAACATGAACCAAAGCTGCTGAATTCATTGTGAAATTTTGTGAATCACAAAGCCAGCCAATAAAGCTAGGCTATTGTGAAAACTGCTTCATAAGATGGAGAACTAGAGCTCAGGTACATGAGGAAATCCCCAAAATGCACAGGGATTAAAGCATTGTGTTCACTACACATATGATACATTTTCTCTGAGGGGGGAAACCTGCAGCATGGAAAGCAAATGTGTTATTTAGTTGGTCACAAGAATCTAAATGTAAAATGCATATAGGTATGGGATCTGTTATCTGGAAATCCATTATCCAGAAAATGCCAAATTAAAGGAAGGCCATCTTCCCTAAAACTCCATTTTGATAAAAAAAATGATTTTCTTTTTCTCTGTAAAAATAAAGCAGTAGCACTCGATCCCAACTAAGATATAAGTAATACTTAGGGGCCAATTCACTAACTTCGAGTGAAGGATTCGAAGTAAAAAAACTTCGAATTTCGAAGTTTTTTTGGGCTACTTCGACCATCGAATGGGCTACTTCGACCTTCGACTACCACTATCGAAGGATTCGAAGTAAAAATCATTCGACCATTCGATAGTCGAAGTACTGTCTCTTAACCCTCGATATTCGACCCTTAGTGAATCAGCCCCTTATTGTAGGCAAAATCCTCACTGGGTTTATTTAATTTTTAAATGATTTTTAGCAGACTTAAGGTATGAAGATCCAAATTACAAAAAGATCCCTTATCTGAAACTCCCCAAGTCCCAAGCATTCTCAATTACAGGTCCCATATGGGCAGGCTTGTCAGTCGAATGTCTTTCGTAATGGTATATTTTTCAATGTAAACATTTTGGGGCCGATGCATCAAGGGTCGAATATCGAGGGTTAATTAACCCTCGATATTCGACTGGGGAATGAAAATCCTTTGACTCGAACGATCGAAGGAATAATCCATCGATTGAACGATGAAATCCTTCGAATCGAACGATTCGAAGGATTTTAATCCAACGATCTAAGGATTTTAATCCAACGATCAAAGGATTATCCTTCGACCAAAAAAACGTAGCCAAGCCTATGGGGACCTTCCCCATAGGCTAACATTGGGTTCGGTAGCTTATAGGTGGCGAACTAGGGGGTCGAAGTTTTTGCTTAAAGGGACAGTACTTCGACTATCGAATGGTCGAATAGTCGAACGATTTTTAGTTTGAATCCTTCGATTCAAAGTCGTAGTCGAAGTAGCCCATTCGATGGTCGAAGTAGCCCAAAAAACACTTCGAAATTCGAAGTTTTTTTACTTCGAATCCTTCACTTGAGCTTGGTGAATTGGCCCCTTAGGGTAGAAACACACGCTCAGATTCTGGGAGATTTAGTCACCCGGCGATAAATCAACTATTCTTCAGGGCGACTAATCTCCCCGAACCGCCTCCCGCCAGCTGGAATCTAAATCACGGCAAGATGGCACACGGAGACCTTTGTTTTCCAAAGTCGATTGAAGTTTCCTTGTGAGGCAACTTCAGGCGACTTCGGAAAACGAAGCGTACCGATCCCACCAGCGATTTACATTCTAGCCCACGGGAGGCAGTTTGAAGAGATTAGTTGCCCCCAAAGAAGAGGAGATTTGTCGCTGGGCAACTAATCTCCCCTAATATGAGAGTGTGTCTCTGCCTTTAGCGACAGATGCATTGAAATGTGAGATTAGAGCTCACCACTGAAAAACGTACCTACTTTCTATTCATGTGGCCAGTGTTGGACTGGCCCACCGGGATACCAGGAAAACTCCCGGTGGGCTCAGGTGTCAGTGGACCCTCTTGCTTCTAACCATTTAGCCCATTTCATGGTCATTCCCTATTTCTTTATGGGAAAAAATGCTTAATAATGAAAGAGTATAGTAAGAATAAAGACTAGTAGGATAAAGAGGTTGAGTGTGGAGAAATAATAGTTTGGAGTATCCCACAGTATCCCAGTATGACACTGCATGTGGCATTTTTAGAATAGTATTTATGAAATGGTGAACTCTAACCTTCACCCATTGATAGATATGATCCTAAAAAGTCCATAGGAATGAATAGAAAGTGGGTGAGTTTTTCTGTGATGAGCTTTAATCTCACATTTCAATAAATCTGCCCCTTAGTATCCATGTCCAGCCTGTGGCCCGTAAGATCTCCAATTTTCAATACTCCAAAGAAAGCTGAACACTGTCATAGTAACTGGGAGTTGGACATTCCTGAATTGAGGATTTTATCCTTCTATAACCCTGGTTCTGCCCTGGCAGTACACATCCACAATAATGAAATAGACTCACAACTATCCATGCCAAAATATTATTATTATGATATTATTTAGCAACATTTCTTCTTAAAACATTATCAAGAAGTCAGAGGTGTTTCTAGGCGTTTCTGTTTTAAAAAGCAGAAATTCAAGTCTTAAATTTACCAGAGGCGGCTTTTTGCAAGAAGTTCAGTTTCTGGCTCATCTGTCCAGAGAACTCCATACCGGAATTTATGTTTCAGTATAACATCAAATGTGCTCTTCAAAAGGTAACTCTTCTAAAGCACAGCTACATCTGCCGACAGTTCAGACATGCAGTAAATTGGTAAAGCTGCAATGTTAATCTATTGTATAGGAACCATCACTGAGGCAATGACATGATTAGATATCACATGTACAATCAAAGTTAATGCACATTTGAAATTCTATTGCAAACGTTAACAAAGAAAAGGCTGGTGACTTATGGGCAAAGGGGAAGTAGGTTAATATTTGTAGGAACACTTCGTACAGTCAGGGGCGTAACTAGAAAGGAAGCAGACCCTGTGGCTGCAGGGGGGGCAGGAAGTACAGGGGCCCCATGAGGCCCTAATTAATGAGTAATTTCAACATATATTGGTAAAAATAGACAACCTCTGGATATGTTGGGTGCCCTAAAATGAATTTGCTTTGGGGCCCAGTAACATCTAGTTACCCCACTGTGTATAGACTTTATTTTCCCTGTTGCCACTGTTGTTAGTATAACACATTTTAACTTCCTGAATGCAAATCAGTTTAGCCTTGTAGCCTAATGTTCTCATTTTCAATGAAATGTTATAGAAACAGGTATAGTTACCAGCTTGCACACCCTGGCTCTCCAAATCGTATATTGCCCGGTGCCCGGCCGAGAAGGCTTCGGAAACCCACCAACTTCAGAGTAAATAATTCCACCGGCACCCAGGTCTTAGTTGCAAGCAGGGACAACCCTTGCTGTATTTTATTTGCGTGATGCAACGTTTCGGGGTGATCCCCTTTGTCAAGCATACAAACCGTTTGTGATCAAGACTATTTAACACCACCTCTAGTGTAGTAATGTGAATTAGCTACACTAGAGCTGGTGTTAAATAGTCTTGATCACAAACAGTTTGTATGCTTGACAAAGGGGATCACCCTGAAATGTTGCATCACGCAAATAAAATACAGCAAGGGTTGTCCCTGCTTGCAACTAAGACCTGTGTGCCGGTGGAATTATTTACTCATTTTCAATTAAGTCATTTAGTTTTTTTGCTTTGGGATTGCGTCAGACAAAAATATGAAAGCGATTGGTACATAGCCAAGAAGTGTACCATTATTAATCAAAAAGCAAAATATCCAAAGGAATTCATGAAAAGAGAAAATACTCACAGTTCACCCCAGTCCACGGGTGCAAGTCCAAAACAACAAAAAGTTGTGAGTTTTCTCCAAAAAGTAAAGACCAAGGTTATAAGTAAAGATTCAAATCATTTATCAGGACATACAGATAAACGCCTAACGCGTCTTGTGCCTACTGGGGCACTTACTCATAGGCTAGATTCAGACCTCCAGTTTAGTTTATATTGTGTATCCCACACAGTAAATAGCTTTTAGGGAAATGGTATACAAGGCAATATGTTTTTTCCCTGTACACGGTCCAATGCTTGCCCTTATTTCATGGAAGGGGAATCACAGCAAGCATGGGTGAACTTCCTTATCAGGTGATGATCACTCATTGTTTTTCAGTGACAATCAATTGTAGGCGAGTGCTATACATCTGAATGGAGCTGTTAATTGAGCTGCTAATTTCCCCAAATTACAGATTAATCACAGATAGAGTTCCTCATATATCTGTGACTACCAACAGTATAGGGTTCACTAAAGTAATTTCCAGGGACCCTCTGTATTCTGCCAGAGATTATTTGTTTAACAAAAAAGGGAAAGTTGTGCTCACCACTAATTTTTAAAACCATTAGGCGGGGGTGCAATGAGGGTGTGACCATAAAATACATATAGACAAATACAAGAGTCTTCAGCACTCAACCCATTATCAATATATTTAAGACAGAGACATTTTGTGCATACTGCTACTGAAAAATGCCTTACCCTTTAAACAACACAGGGATTGTTTGTCCATATATTGCAACATATTTAAGATGGCCAATTACGTCAAAGTCATCCCATATACTGTCATGGGAAAAAAGTGTGATACAGAAGCCCATGAGTACACAATAGAAGGAAAGAAATGTGGTGTTTCTTATGACAGAGGACTCAGAGCAGCATTACTTTGAGGGTTTACTGGTGTAATTATATAGACCTTTCTGATAAAGCTAACTTAATTGTAGCCTTTCCTTCTCCTTTAATCAAAATGTACACATTGTTTCCATCATTTCTTTCTTCACAGGGAATTCAGAATATCATGATCTACATTCACCCCATTATAGTAGAGGTGCTCATCTAGTTTCACCAGGAACTAGTAAAATCTCAGGACTCATTTTGAAGCCACTATAATTTTCAAAATGTACTAGCTCCACAGAATAATGTAAAGTAGTGGTCTCTAACCAGCAGTTTCGGGCCAACATAGGTGCCCTAGCCCAGGCAACCGGTGCATGTCCCTGTCCCCTACCGTACACAAGCATACGTGTGCTGATAAGCGCCAGTAGGAAGATGGGCCCCAGAAACTATAAATACTGGCACTAAGATTTTAATCAAATATCACATACAAAAATACCTGTGATGTTGGAGATAATATGGCGAACTCCTGGTGCCATTGGCAGAGCACTTCCTTTAAGGCAAAATATATTGGAAATGTTTCCATGGGTGTTTTGATCACTGTGGGTTTTCCTGATAATTTTGTAGCAATCAAGTATGTTTCTTAAGACATGTACTCAAAATATGTGATGTGTTCCAATGCATTCCAACACATGGAACAACACGTGAGAGCTATTTTTATATTCTTAAACTGGTGTCTGACCGTCCCCGTGGGTACAAGCCCAGAGGAATGATTGGGAACAGGGCTGATCCTATCAAATGTGGGGCCCAATTGGGACCAGTTGGCGGGGCCCCTAAATACTAGGGCTGCTGGCTACTGACACAGCAAGTATTTAGGAAAATAAGGGCATACAGGCACAAAATAGAAAGGAAAGGGGCAGTGCGGGGCCCCCAGAGGTGCGGGGCCCAATTGGCCTAAGGCCGGCCCTGATTGGGAATAATGAAATGTTGTGACTTGTGTAACATTTACATGGCCTACAAATGGCTTTTGTGGAACGCAATGTTCTCCATGGTAGAAAGTGTTTTTGAACTCCACCTATGCTCTCATGAATGCTGTATGAAACAATTGGGCATACGCTTTAGGGCTCAAGCACAACAGGAAATTACTCGCAAGGAAATTGTAACACATGGCAGAGTATCTGAACTGATAATGTTTCCAGTGCGAATAGAGGCTGTTTGCAGTCAAGCATTCAATAATAATGTGCACAGATATAATGCTGGTCACACACAGACAAACATTGCTGTCCAATCGGTTCCATTGACAATGACATGGCCTACACCCTGTGCTCTCACTATAGCTTTTGACTCTTAACTGCTTCAATGCACATACAGTATATTTACTGCACTATAGACCTGCTCAAGGTTTTAATAGTTTAATCGCAGCCCCTGTTGCTGTAAATATTCTAGGTTTTTTAAATGACTGGCTGTACAAATGTATTCAAATGTGTTCTTTGGTGTTTGGAAAACTGTAGGTATAGGCCCAGCTATTTACAGTTCAATGAACCTACAGTATAAAAGTGTTGTAAACATCTATGACCAGGAAACAATTCCCAGTGCAACCAATACTCTCTGAGTGCTTGACTACATATAAATTGTACTTTGTAAACCTATAGTAGAGGTTTTAGAGAGAACTCAAGAAGCTCTGATCTCATAGACAAGAATCTGTAGTATTACTGACTGCCAGGTATAAACCTGCTGTTCTAGTTTTAAGATGTCAAGATACTATTTTAAAGGGTAAATGGAGGGGTGGCTAAAATGATTTCTCTTTGAAACGAAGCTGCTGATGAGGAATGTTAAAATGTGGCCTCTCGGCTGGAAGGATCTGGAGGAAAGGTGAACTGCTGATCTGTAACTAAGGTGCTGTAACTGTGATAACAAAAACTGAGGAAATGGGCACCAGTGGTTCTTAGCCATCAACTGTAGGATTATGTGGCAGACAAAATGGGACCATCATCACTGAGGCAATAGATCTGATAGTATAGAAGAAACCAGGCAACCATCCTCACTTATTTGGGGTTATAAGATGGATCCCCTCTAGTGGAAGCTTCTCAGGAATAAATATAGCCTAAGTCCCTTTACTGTATGGGAAATACGCACTCCACACTACTTTTTGGTGGAGCACAAGACTTCTGTTGATCACTAGCCCTGACGATCTTACAGCCCTAGGGTATACTATGACATGGTGCATATCTGTCACTAGCTGGTCCTTGTTTACAGTATGTGGTTCCTGTATTTCAACTTCATTGAGAGTTGATTACCTGAGGTCTTGCTCTTCTGTACTGAGACCTTCACCTCAGGCCCTCTGACAGATGCAGTTTCTGCTATGGCTAGGGAACCGGAACTGGTGAGCTTCTTCTTGATTAACAGAAAAACCTCCCTCAGGTACATCCCGAACAGAAGGGGAAAGTTACACTATACTATTTTTGTGTTTTTTCCCCTGCCAATAGAAATACAGCTGGTTATTCCTTCCTTGTTGGTAGGCTTTGTAGAACACAAAGGTTAAAACTTAAAACAAGAAGAAAAGGCTTGATGGGTTTTCAAACATCATTTCACAAGTATATGGACTTTATAAAAGGGTAAGCATGCAGATGTGCAGTTCATGTGTTTTGATACTACTAATACACATATTAATAGTTATACAAATACTTGGACTATTAAAATGATAATATATCTCTTTCTGCCAAATATAAAACAATCTATTTTACCCTTTATTTTCTTTCCTCAGTTCCTTCTACATTTTTTCCTAGAAAATGCATATGTACCTGGAGTTTTGAATGTTGTATGAAATCTCTGACTAGGAACAGTGAGCTGGTGGCACGACTTGTGAATGTTTAATGGTTGTGACAGTGGACCCCAGACACTATATTCTCTGTTGGCCCCTAGGAAGTCTAGTCTCATTAGGGTATTCATGTCATTACAGCCATATACAATATGGATTCTTGCAAGACGACTGTAACACATTATTAGGGCTTTTAGAGAAGATATAGTAGGCTGCATCCAAACTCCCTTTATATGAGACAGCAAGGAGGTGAACATTCTCTTAATATATTGACTGACAAAAATAAAACTATAGTGGAATTTAAGTTGTCATTGCCAAACTGCATTCCCATACAATGTTTGCACATTTTTGAGCCTTTGACCTCTTTTGTTGCCCCACCTTCTCACCACATTTACCTCAAGCCTGCTCTATTATTCCTTTTATCTTATGAAGCTTTTCATTTCCATCTACTGAAGAATCTCTCACTGTTGGCACTTTCACCTTCTGTGGGCCCCATGGCACCCTCGATCCATCTTCCAGTCTTTCCACTTCTTACTTTCTCTTTCACCCACCTTTACCTTGTGCAGCGTTTACTTTCACCTTCTCACTGCACAGACATCTCTCTCAACTCCAGTTCATGTGTACTTTATTATAATAACAACATACAGTACACCAGTGGTCCCCAACCAGTAGCTTGTGAGTAACATTTTGCTCACCAACCCCTTGGATGTTGCTCCCAGTGGCCTCAAAGCAGGTGCATATTTTTGAATTCCTGGCTTGGAGGCAAGTTTTGGTTGTTTAAAAACCAGATGTACTGCCAAACAGAACCTCCTGTAGGCTGCCAGTCCATATAGAGGCTACCAAACAGCCAATCACAGCCCTTTTTTGGCACCCCATGGACTTTTTCATGCTTGTGTTGCTCTCCAAGTCTTTTTACATTTAAATGTGGCTCACAAGTTAAAAAGGTTGGAGACCCCTGCAGTACACCGTAAGCTATAGGCAACAATAACATACAAATGAACTGGATGAGTGGGAGAAGCAAATTTGTTTTTTAAGGGGCCTGGAGTATTATCAGAAGAGATCATTGATTGGACAGATCATGAGGCCGTGTGCAATAAAATCATTGCAATTAGCCCCCCCCATGAAGGATTTTGTTTTGGGGGATGAACATTGTGTATACTTATAGTTCTATATATATATATATATATATATATATATATATATATATATATATATATATATATATATATATATATATAATCACAATTTGGAATAAAGCATTCCCAGGCCAGCACTTCCCTTCACCACCGGCAAAATGTCGCCGACGCCCATTAAAGTCAAAGGCCTCAACATTTTTTGATGTGCTCATCCCTAACAGTGGCAAGTGTTCTCATGGAAGCCTTCGACTACAGCTCTGGTTTATAACAGCTGAAGAGGCATGGATTTGACATCCTGGTACTGTGAGCTACTTGTAAATAATTCAGTCTTGAGTCAGACTTGGGGCACTATGTAGGCACCACTTTTCAGGTTTCTGCTAGGCTCTTCCAGTGCTGGGCCGAGTTGGCTGGATGCCCTAGGCAACCCAGCCGACTACTTTGCACCCTCGTGGCATAGAATAGTTTGCGGCTGGGGGGCCCAGGCTCCAGGCCCAGTGCTCATTCCCTAAGCTCAGTAAGTGACAGCAGCACAGAACATGTGCAGTGAATCAGCAGAAAATAAGATGGGGAGCTACTGGGGCATCTTTGGAGGCACAGAACTTTACTTCTAAGGGCTGTGGTTGCCTTGGGCTGGTACAGAAGCACAAAACATAATGTACAACATTTCTAGCCTATTTCTTTAGTTAAGCTTTAGTTCCTTAAAGATGATTACAAAGGCTGATACTTTTTTTTTTAGCTTTTGAGGACTAATCAGCACAAATCTGCAAAGTTCCACAAATAGGAACTGTTATCGAAAATACTCAGGCCCTATGGCAGGGGCGGATTAATGCTGTCCACAAAATTTCCAAAAAAAAGTGCATGATTGATTCTACATGTAATTTTACGTGTAAGATGAACACTTTAGTTACCATTCTACACATTACTCATCCTATGTCTCCGCGAAAAGGGCAGCTTCCATACATTAATATGAATATGTTCTGACTACATTCAGCTGACATATGATGTGAGAACAAATATATACAAGTAACAGTTTTAGCTGACAGTTCTCATGCAAATCTAATGGACTGGAGTCCAAACCAGTAGGCAACGCATTCTCCGTAATTTAAATTGACATTTTCCTACCAGAATTGTTAATCGTGGAACAAATATGAAGAGGAAATCCTCTACTACCGTTATCAGAGGCAGCAGTCTTTCTTCTGGATGCCAATTCATCATCATCCTCAGCTCAGTGTTTTAGAACAACAAGCCGCCAAATATTTACATGTTTTAAAAACGTAACGGGAGATGCATTTATTATGAAGCAAAACAAAAGTTTTTGCTCATCTTGTAACGGCAGATAAAATGCAACTTCCAAAAACTTGAAACACAATGCGACACTGTAACAAATATATGTTGTACTGTATGCTGATGTGGTTTACTGGTATTTCAACTCATTGTTTTCTGCTCTGTTCCTGGTTAAGTCTTGCACTTTATGCTGCTCTGTTGCATCTCTATGTGCGATCCCTAGGCAGAATATGCAGATCAGGGTCGGGGATGGTCATTGGGGACCCTGAGATGGCAACCTAGGTGGGACCCTGGACCCCCAGTCCAATGCTTCTGAGGATCCATTCAGGTAGCAGGAGTTAAGAATGAGGGCAGGTATGATATTTATTATCAGTAGAAAGTAATTGGCGAGCACTCTGAACACCCGTGGAATTAAAAGTAGTGAACTTTTATTTTCAACTTGTTAAAAACATCAATTCCCTGATGCGTTTCATATCAACCGATATGTAGTCATACTGATCTGATCGTGACTCACCTACAGCTATGGGCTTGGGGCGATGCACCCGGGCCACTCGTTTGATCTGGTGAGTTCCTTCTGGTATATTACTCTTGATACTGTCTTCTCTGATTTTTTCCAGCTTTCAAATAGGGGCTACAAATGTATGGTCATTGTTACTCTTTATTACTCATCTTTCTATTCATATCATATCTCCTATTCATATACGATTTTCTTATTCAAATCATAGTTACTAGGTTAATATGAACCCTAGCAACCAGAACGCTGAAATCTGGAGATCTGCCAAATAAAAAGCTGAATAACTCAAAAACCACAAATAATAATAGAACATGGCCAATTGTCTCCGAATACATCATACTAAAAGAGAAAGGTCAACAAATTCTTTGTTGCCTATTGGGGCTGTCATTGTGTATACAATAGAATGCCTGCATCTTCCATACGGAGAAAACTTTAATGGGGGCAGGAGGTAGAAGAGAGGCCCATGCCAGTAGCAGGAAATATATATTTTCTTATTCCAATATTAAGTCAGGACCTACATTAAGAATGCATTTCAGTTTTAACTCCTAGATAGGGCAACAACAGATTCTGCTTTTTTTTAAAAAAAAAAAATTCTAGAGAAACATTAAAATATTTTAGGGAAATGAAGCAATGAATGGTTATTGAGAAGGTTTTAAAAAAAATCACAGATGTAAAAGCTATTTTTAAAACGAGGAAGTGAGGGCTGAATAATGTAGGAATGCATAAATCCAGATACAAAAAAGAATGGTTGTGGGTGCACACCTGAGGCCAATTTCAAAAAAGTCTAATTCCCTGTCTCAGTAATTCAAGTAAAAATGCTAGTGCATATAGTTTTGAAACAGGGTTGTTTATTTACAAAGTTATGATCATAAAATTGATAAGCCACCATACCGCGTCAAGGTAAACCCCATATGGTGGTCCCTTACTTGTTTACCTTTAATCATAGTAAAATAGGTATCTTACCTCTCTTCTTAATAGCATTTATATGAAAAACTCCTATGCCTTGGTTTCAAACTGTGAGCTAAATCCTACCCCGCCAACTGCTATGCGGCTTTTAAGTGGGAGAGACTGCCTTCAGGCTAGATCCTCCCATGCCGCTAGCATTTTCAGCTTTTAGGGATCTTACTCACGAGCGTTTTTACCTGCGCTCCCCTGCGTTCCGTTTTTCTGCGTTCAGCCGCAGGGGAGCGCAGGAATAGACGCATTACATTTTTTCCAATGGGGCTGTACTCACACAGGCGCGTGTAGTCGCCGAACGCAGGAAAAATGCAGCATGTTGCGTCTCAACCTGCGTTTGGCGCCTACACGCGCCTGTGTGAGTACAGCCCCATTGGAAAAAATGTAATGCGTCTATTCCTGCGCTCCCCTGCGGCTGAACGCAGAAAAACGGAGCGCAGGTAAAAACGCTCGTGAGTAAGAGCCCTTAAGGGAGAGTGATTGCACAAACCAAAGCACAATGTTAAAGGGACAATAGGACCATTAAAAATCTAAAAGGGTGGGTATGAGGGTGCAACAAACCACATGGAGCTTAACCAAAGCTCCCAGCAAATACAAATACAAAAAAGAATGAAAAATACAAATACATATGCATAAATCCAGCATGCCTGCTCATAAACAAATACAGAAGGAAAACCGACTCTCACATGATGCTCAAGTAAATAACCTGCTCACATCTGATTTAGATTCTGCCAAATGCCCCTGTTTTTACAAACTGGGGCAGTGCGAGGATGTCACAAAGTTTCTTCATAGAAAATTAAAGTCCCAAACCGAATGTTCTTCATAGAGATGATGACATAATAAGACTATGGGACAAATTTACCAAAGGGTGAAAAATGTTCTAGCGAAAATTCGCCAGAAAGAAATCCCCAGGGACATCATCAATTTACTAACAGACGTAAAGGATTCACTAGTGAAATAGCTCAACGCTTACAAAGTTTCGTTCCCTTTTGCCAGTCGAAATTTTGCTCAGGCAAATGATCGTTACTCTGCAAATTCACTAAAGTGTGAACTTTACAATAGGTTACCCTGTTCGCCAGAGTCTGCTTCGTCAGGTTATATCTCGCAAACTGATAAGATGAAGCTACATCCTCCTCGATCTTATATCAGTGACATCATATCCTGTATGCTGGAAAGTCATAAAAAAGACAAAATGCTGGCGTTTTTTCATATTTTAAAGTGGGAGTATGTTTAAAAGTTGTAACTGTTACATATATATGTATATTTCATGTTTGTTTAACTATTTGAGGGGCATGCTACATTTGTTCTAGGGTGGGCTCATGTCTAGGACAATAAAGGATCTCTTTTGCCTTTATTTTGCTTCCTTGGACATTTTTAATAACAAGTGGCCACTTCAAGCAATTTCCCCAACATCACTAATAAAGAAATATATATGACCTAACTGTACCCGCCCTAATTAAACTGACCCAAGCATAAGTGTGTTAACGAAGATTCGCAAGGTAGAAAGTAATGCTAGCGAAAGCTTTGAAATGCTTTTGCTGACAAATTCTTGTTGGCGAGACTTCGTCATCGTTTTTGGGCCGAGACGTAACTTTGCATTTTGATGAATAATCGTATGCGCTGCGAAATGGCGTCTGACGAAGTTGTGCGAAGTGTGGAGGAACATTCCAAGGTGAAAATTTGCCCTTTAGTGAGTTCCCCTTTCGTGAATTTCCCCTTATATATTTGCAGTTTAAAAGACAATTTATTTACATAACAGATGACCTAAGCTGCTTCATAGACATCATGCACTGACATGTCTACAGGGGCCAATGTTAATGTATAATTACTAGTGGCAACAGTTTAGCTAGAAACAATTATCTAGCAATTATCACTTTGATTTGTCCATATAATGAAACCCTGCGTAATTGTACACATTATATCCAGCCAGTGTGGGACAGCATACAGAACAACAAAAGCACTTCTACATAACAGAAGAAAGTCTAAGCATCATTCTCTTCCTATTGCAGTGTAACTGACCTTATGTTCAATGGCTGGGAAACAAATGAACAGTGAGTGAGTGGAAATGAATTCGGACGTTATCCTGGAGGAGAGTCTTTTCAAACGGTCGCAACAGAAAAAGCGGACTTCGCCCTTAAATTACAAGGAAAGGGTTTTTGTACTAACAAAATCGAGGCTGACCTACTACGAGGGACGCCCTGAGGTAAGGATATTTCTGCTACAAGTTAACTAGAATACCTACAGTGTGTGATAATGTAGCTGAAGCAATGTTCATACTTACAATTTGTGCCCCGGTTGCTGGGAGGCTGGTTAGCTTCTGGATATATTTTGGGTAATTCATATTTTGAACATATAAAACATAATTTTTTGAATTTTTTTTTTGAATATTCACGTAATGCCCTTATTACTAGTGATTACATCATAACATGTGTGTTGGTTTCATAACATAAAAGTTTATAATCCTTATCTAAGGGCGCGTACAGATGAGCGGTTTTCCCTGCGTTCAGTTTGAATGCATTCAGCTACAAGGGAGTGCAGGAAGAAATGCAGCTTGTTCATTTAAAGGGGCCGAACTCACACAGGTGCATGTAAGGGCAGGTGGAAGACAACATGCTGTGTTCCACCTGCGTGTGAAGCTTACATGTGTCCGTGTGCGGGGGGAGCGCAGGGAAAAATGCTCGTCTGTACAAGCCCTAAGGGTTTTAACCTACAGGCGGATTTTCTTGCATTGTTTTTGTTGAACTATGAGCCCTCAAGCTTAAGATAGCCACATATTTTGACTTCTCACGCATTTCATTCAATTTCTGAGCAAACCTTGTTATTTTGTTTGTTTGGGGCAACGGTTTGAGTTATGAAATCCTGGTGTGGTTGCACTAGCTCTGTCTGCCTCAAACTAGAGTACGACTAAGGACTACTTTGTTTTGTAAGATGTCTGGCTGTGTGGGTGGACTAGCAGGAGAAAAGCACAGAAGGGCCACAGAATTGTTCTTTTTGCAATCTTTTTCCCTTTTTTGACAAATGTTTGGAACCAGCACATTGCACACTACCCAATAGAAACATGGCTATAGGCCTTGCTCCTTCCTTTTCTCGTGGGCATTTACATTGCAATGAACCAGGGCATTCTTAGGATCCTTGTGCCCCAAATCGTGGAGATCAACAAAAAGTAAGGTGTGTTTATCCTTTGCTTGTTTATATCTCAGAGTAGCCACAGAGATTGTGGAAATGTCTATAATCTTTTGATCTGGTGGTTTTATCAATGTGTTAAGAACAAGTAGGTGTATGCTACAGCTTTACGGTCGGAAAGGTTGATTTATACGTGTCAAACAGTACTAAGAACTTGCGTAAATACATAAATTAGAATCTTGCTCATCTCTTTTGAATAAAGTACCCCCTCTTGTAAATTATAAGGATAAGTTACAGAGGAGTTTCACGACCGAAGGCTGAGTGTTCTTATACAGGTCATGGCATTTTTTTAATATCCTCATATTTTACAATATGGTGTACTTTATTTATTATAATACACACATTTTAGTGAGTCATGTGACAAAAATGACATCACTACTCACTGTTTATAACTGATGACATCACTACTCAACGTTTATAGAAATATAATTTACAAGATATTCATGGCTTTTGTGTATTATTATATAAAAGATATAAATATCCTGTAAATAATATCCCTGTAAATGGTGCTTAGGGATGCTATTATTTATAATCAATGCTTGATGTATTTTGTAACACATGATTTAGTCATACTGGTGTGTATTTAAGCAATCAGGTTTCTGCTACATAAGTGCACATTTGAGATTTTCAACAAAAACTTGAATACTGAATGTCGATAAATCTGGATATTTTGGGCCAATTTAAGATTGCTTATGCCTTTCACCACCACCACCAATCTTTAAAGCTGTGGTTCACCTTTAAAGGGATACTATCATGGGAAAATGAAAATGTTTTTTCAAAATGAATCAGTTAATAGTGCTGCTCCAGTAGACTTCTGCACTGAAATCCATTTTTCAAAAGAGCAAACCATTTTTTATATTCAGTTTTGAAATTCCAAGGAGCCCCCAGTCATGTGACTTGTGAGATAACCGTCAATCACTCTTTACTGTTGTACTGCAAATTTGAGTGATATCACCCACCTCCAGGCTTAGCGTGCACATGCGCGAATGGCCGCTCGTGTGCGCATGCGTAAAAATGCTAAAATACCACAGATAGTCGGGCAGAGAAGGGAAGGTGACAGAGGCGGTACGTGCCTGGCGCCCCTCCAGCTTTGCGCCCTAGGCACGTGCCTACTCTGCCTACCCCTAGTTCCAGCCCTGCCCACCTCCCTTCCCCCCAGCAGCCTAACAACACAACAAAGGGAAGGTAACCAGATAGCAGCTCCCTAACACAAGATAACAGCTCACTAGTAGATCTAAGAACAGCACTCAATAGTAAAATCCAGGTCCCACTGCATCACATTCAGTTACATTGAGTAGGAGAAACAACAGCCTGCCAGAAAGCAGTTCCATTCTAAAGTGCTGGCTGTTTCTGAAAGCACATGACCAGGCAAAATGACCTGAGATGGCTGCCTACACACCAATATTACAACTAAAAAAATACACTTATTGGTTCAGGAATTACATTTTATATTGAAGAGTGAATTATTTGCAGTGTAAACAGTGTAATTTAGAAATAATAACGACATCATAAAAATGATGACAGAATCCCTTTAAGTTATTTCTAGTGTGTTATAGAATGTCCAATTCCAAGCTTGGTCTTTGTTATTTATTTTGTATAGTTTATGAATTATTTGCCTTCTTCTTCAAACTTTTTCCAGGTTCAAATGGGGGTCACTGACCCCATCTAAAAACAAATGTTTTGTACAGCTACAAATGTATTGTTATTGCTGCTTTTTGCTACTCGTCTTTCTATTGAGGCCCTCTCCTATTCATATCCCAGTCCTTTATTCAAATCAATACATGTTTCCAGGGCAATTTGAACCCTAGCAACAAGTTTGCTGAAATTGCAAACAGGAGAGCTGCTGAATAAAAATCTAAATAACTCAAAAACCACAAATAATAAAAAATGAAAACCAATTGCAAATTATCTCAGAGTCTCACTTTACAAATCCCCCGGGTTTTGTAGCAAAGTGTCATTGGTAGAATGACACATTTGACAGGAAATGTTTTCGCAACGCACCACCAGCCGCCTTTGCCTTCTGCCCTCCTACAATCAACCACTGAGGAATGATTTGGCTCTGCAATTTAAGCATTTTTTAGAGGGATGTAACCCCAAAAATATCATGTTGCCTAATGAAAGAAATAATTCAAAGTAACTTTGTGGTAGATAGTGAATGACACACTTTTATTGGGTTGAATGTGGTTTTTAAATGTTTGTTAAGTTGCAAGCGGTATCTGTGGGGTTCTGACACAGAACAGTAACATCAAAAAATAAAAGTGTTTTAAAATTAAAATATCATGTACTGTTGCCCTGCACTGGTAGAGCTATTTATTTGCTTCAGAAACACTATTATAGTTATATAGTATATATTCACATTATAGTATATAAACAAGCTGCGGTGTAGTCATAGGGGCAGCTATTCAGTTTATCACAGGTAACATAATAGATAACGGAATAGTTCTGTAGAATCCCATTGTATACTACAGAGCTTATCTGTTACTTGCAGTGTATCCTGTGCCTTTTCTCCTTTTTCAGCTTTTTCTGGCTGCCCCAATGGCTACACAGCAGCTTGTTTATATCAACTATAGTAGTGTTTCTGAAGCAAACACAAAGGGGGTTATATATTAAAATATGATCAAATTTTTCATGATTTATTAAACCTGATAGTGTTAAAGGAGAAACAAACCCTTAATAAATAAAAAACCCTACCCCCCTACCCTACATAGACCCCCTCCCCCCAGCTTAGCTGTTACCCCAGGCAAATGCCCCTAACTCTGTACTTACCCCTCCGTGCAGATTCTGTCCAGCGGAGTTCAGGGGCGCCATCTTCTTCTCTTCGGTAATCTTCAGAATGAGACCGGCGCATGCGCAGTTGAAACGATTTTCTGTTTCGTGACTGCGCATGCGTCAAAACTCACCTCATTCCGAAGATTACCGAAGCGGCTGAAGATGTCGCCCATGAACTCCGCTGGACAGAATCTGCACGGAGAGGGGGTAAGTAAAGTGTTAGGGGCATTTGCCCCGAGGGGGGGGGGAGCAGCTAGGCTGGGGGGGAGGAGGTCTATGTAGGTTAGGGGGGTAGTTTTTTTTATTAAGGGTTTGTTTCTTCTTTAGTTCATGTAGAAGTTAATGTCAGATGTCCTGTTTACAACTGGAAGATATCCTGATCTGCGCTGGGTTTCGTTCAATAATTCTGAAGATTTCATGGTTTTCAGTTGATAATACCAAAAACAGTTGCAGGTTTCTGCAACAAATCTGAAAAAATCGTACAATTCAGACTTTTTTTTATCAAGTCTTTTCCCGCACAAGAAATTTTCATATCAAATTTCTTGATAAAAAGGAGGAAAAAGTAAGTGTGGATTTGTTGGAGAAAATTGTGAGAAAATTTCAGATTTTGATAAATAACCAAATGATTACTAGTGCAAGGCAACAGTACATTATAACTGATTTATTATCATATACTATTTTTTTGTGATTTTGTGTTTTTTTGTGATTCCTTTAATACAAAGTAGCAGAAGTCAACTCTACTTCAGCCGAGACTTGCATTCATCTTCCAAGTTCTGTTAATCAGCTGGCTTCCGCTACACTTTGAGAACCAGCAGTGCAAAAAATAGCAAGGGAGAGAGAGATATTGCTTTCAGCAGAAGTTACATTTACAAACAACATCATTGTGGACTTGAATTACATTTTCTTACAGTAGGCAGACCAGTGTCGGACTGGCCCACCGGGATACCAGGAAAACTCCCGGTGGGCCCAGGTGTCAGTGGGCCTCTTGCTTCTAATCATTTGGCCTATTTCATGGTCATTCCCTATTACTATGAGAACAAAGAGGTTAAATAGATTAAATAATAGATATAATGTGTAAAGAAAAGACACTAGAAGAATAGAGGTTGAGTGAGGAGAGGAAGAATAATAGTACTGCGAGTGGGCCCCTGGTCTAAGGTTTTTGGGTGGGCCCCTGTTGTCCCAGTCCGACACTGAGGCAGACATTTGTTTTTATTACATCCCCTTGGTAATAAGACCTTGAAAGCACATAAACACCCCCTTAGACGTACGGTAAGGATGACTGCGCTCTGGGGGATAAGTTAATTGGCTCTTCAATCTCAGTATACACCCCCACCTCAGGTGTACGATAATTCACAATAATACAGAGTTATTGAGAGAATCAGCCGACAATGCAGTACTTGCTGCTAAATGTGCTTTTTATTGCCACAACATGTTTTTCGGGCTCAATGCCCTTTATCAAGTGTTATACCGTAGACACAAACATTTATACATTAGTGTGAAGAAGACCTCCCCTTAGGGGGTTGTGCACCAGTCCATCATAGTCTGTTTAGTCCAATAAATTCCAGTGTGATTGTGAAGAAAGTTCAAAGTGGGTGTTTCAATCAATTGATTTGTACTGCCATTTTATTGGGCTACCTTGTATATTCACGCCTGAAAAAAACCCATTATTTGCTTTAAATGGTTGCTTTTTAATAATACCTTTGTAGTAAGCGAACTTACTTTTATACATCTAGCCAGATATATATTTATATATCTGGCTAGATGTATAAAAGTAAGTTCGCTTACTACAAAAAAATTGGTGTCCAGGGACCCCATAAGTTTAAAATATTGGTGGCCAGGGTCCCCCATAAAAGTTAAATAACAAATATTGGTGATCAGGAGTTTTAACAGAATAAAAAAGACCATTGGTGTTCAGTGGAACTTACCTTTAAAGGATAACTAAATCCTAAAAATTAATGTGGCTAAAAAATGCCATATTTTATATTCTACACTTATTGCACCGGCCTAAAGTTTCAGCTTGTCAATAGCAGCAATGATCCAGGACTTCAGAATTGTCACAGGGGGTCACCATCTTGGAAAGTGTCTGTGACACTCACATGCTCAGTGGACTGTGAGCAGCTGTAGAGAAGCTAAGCTTAAGGGTTGTCACTACTTATCAAGCAGAAAATGAGGTTGGCCTGTAATATCAACTATATATAAATAAACGAGAAACATTTAAATATACTGTACTTCTTGCTGTTACTGTTAAACCTTCTACAGGTTGGTCTAGTCCACCACAGGCATTGCTAAGAAGGACCAAAAATTAGGCAGGTGACCAATAATCATTTAATCATTTAAAACTCAAATTTCTTTCCCTTAATTTCTTCTTAAACTGGTGCAATTTCCACTGACTATGCTGCTAGCATGCATACATAGCCCTAATTGCAGGCTCGTGCCCTTGACCTTTGGAGAAGCTAACAATACCCCTGCCAGACAGCTTGAGCTTGTTACAGACAGACACACAAACAGAAAAAAGTCCCAATAGGTAGAATATTCACACCTCTACCAAAAAAGTGTAAGAATAGTCAGGAAGGAAACAGGAACCTATTGTGTGTGGGTGTGCATCACGTTATGTAGTTTACAGTATTCCGAGTACCTAGAAAACATTTGGCATTCAGCACAGCAAAAAAAACCCTGTCATTTGGATATGTTTTAAGATAACAAGTGCCAACAAAGATTTATGCGGCTCTGCAAAAAGGTAGATTGAGTTACACTATAGGACCCAAGGGAGCACACTTAATAAAACTGCAAGGCCTGGGTGCACATGGCTTTCACTTAGGAAAGAAAACCTTAATTGTTTACCCACATAAAGTAGGGATTCAGGGGGCCAGGTAAAGGATATAGTGAATACAGTCACCAAGGAGTTCCATGAGACCTTCGGCCTCATGCTTTCATACAGGTCATGGAACTCCAAGGTTACTTCTAATACCCTCATATTTTCCAACAAGTGGTACTTTATTCAGTATAATACACACATTTTAGGGAGTCATGTGACAAAAAGGACATCACTAAGCTCAGTTTATAACTGATGACATCACTAAGAGCCATTTATAAGGATGTCATTAACTGGATATTCATGACTTTTGTGTATTGTAAGCTAATAAAGCACAGTGTGTTAACTCATTCATCAGTTGTATGGCGTGGTCTGGGTGCAAAGGGGCTCAAACAAGTAGCTTGGGGAGCAGATATGCTTATCAAATAGACTTGCGCTCCAGACTTTAAATCAAACCAGCAGGAGAAAAATCAAAAAAGTCTTTATTTCATATTTGGATAATAATTGTACTTTTTACAAGGACATAATCACAGGCATCCAATATTCAATTTAGCATACCAAAAATGACATCAGAGGCATTTCCCCAAAATGAACCCTTACAGCACCCAGAATATGAACCATACAGTAGTCTATACATGTATCTCATATTTTTACAAGTATAGCTGTTATATATACATTTACCAATATGATTGTAATACTTAAAAGAGGTGGTTCATGTCCCTGTAACCAATTTATTGTTATTCCTACTTTTTATTATTCATATTTCTATCCAGGCCCTTTCCTGTTCATATTCTAGTCTCTCCTTAAAATCAATGTACGTTTGTTAGGGTAATTTGGACCCTATCAACATCACTCTCTACATCATACTAAGGGGCACATTTACAATTGGTCAAATATCGTGGGTTAATTAACCCTCGATATTTGACCATCGAAGTAAAATCCTTCGACTTCGTAAATCGAACGTTTTTCCTTTTATCAAAAAATGCTTAGAAAGCTTATGGGGAAGGTCCCCATAGGCTAACATTGATTGTTTTAGTTGGTAGGTAGTTTTTTTAAAGAGACAGTACTTCAACTATCGAATAGTCGTTCGACTCGAAGTCAAAGTCGTAGTCGAAGGTCGAAGTAGCCAATTCGATGGGCGAAGTAGCCAAAAAAAACTTTGAAATTCGAAGTTTTTTTCATTCGAATCCTTCACTCGAGCTTAGTTAATGTGCCCCCACAAGTTAATTTAAAGGTGAACAGGTGAAGCTTCTGGCCTCTTCTCACCTTACCACCTGCCCGCTTGATCCAATTCCCTCAAAACTTCTCCGCAATACCAATCCTGGTCTAATCAAAGCCTTAACTCACCTATTTAATCTTTCGCTCTCAACTGGACTGTTTCCTTCTCAACTAAAACATGCTCTTGTCACCCCCATTCTGAAAAAACCCTCTCTTGATCCCTCCAATCTTGACAACCTCCGACCTATCTCTCTGCTACCTTTCATCTCTAAACTACTTGAGCGCCTAGTCTACAACCGACTTACCTCATTCCTCTCTGACAATAACCTGCTAGACCCCCTACAATCTGGTTTTAAGCCACAACACTCCACGGAAACTGCCCTGACTCGACTAACTAATGACCTTTTAACCGCAAAAGCCAACAATCATTTCTCACTACTAATACTGCTTGATCTCTCAGCCGCATTTGACACTGTAGATCACCCTCTCCTCCTCCAGTCCCTCCAGTCGCTTGGCCTTCGTGACACAGCCCTGTCCTGGTTCTCTTCTTACATCACCAATCGTTCCTTCAGTGTCTCCTACAATGGAGCATCATCTTCTCCCCTACCTCTTTCTGTTGGAGTTCCTCAAGGCTCTGTCCTAGGACCATTACTATTCTCCCTCTACACTTCCTCCCTTGGCAAATTAATAAATTCGTATGGTTTCCACTACCACCTCTATGCTGACGATACTCAGATCTATCTCTCATCTCCTGATCTCAACCCAGAACTCCTAACTCGCGTCTCCTCCTGTCTGTCCGCTATCTCTACCTGGATGTCGCAACGCTACCTTAAATTAAACCTCTCCAAAACTGAAATGGTTCTCTTTCCTCCAAATAACACCAGTAGCATCCCCGAAGTATCCATCATAGTTAACAATTCCACTATCACCCCCTCTCCCCAGGCCCGGTGCCTTGGGGTTATCCTAGATTCTGCCCTGTCATTCACTCCTCATATCCAGTCACTTATCAAATCATGTCACTTCCACCTAAAGAACATATCCAAAATACGATCATTTATCACCCAAGACGCTGCCAAAATTCTTATTCACTCTCTCATCATATCGCGTCTAGACTACTGTAACTCGCTTTTAATTGGCCTCCCCCTCCAGAGACTGTCACCTCTCCAGTCCATAATGAACACTGCTGCGAGGCTCATACACCTCAGCAACCGCTCCTCCTCTGCCTCGCCATTCTGTCAATCCCTGCACTGGCTTCCGTTACCTTTCAGAATCAAATTCAAATTAATGACACTGACTTTCAAAGCACTTCACAACTCTGCTCCACCCTACATCTCTGAACTCATCTCTATATACTCACCCACTCGCTTACTACGCTCCTCTACTGACCTCCTACTCAACTCTTCTCTCATAACCTCCTCACATGCTCGCATTCAAGACTTTGCAAGGGCTGCACCCCTCCTCTGGAACGCTCTCCCACGGTCTGTCCGACTTTCTCCCACCCTTTCTACTTTCAAAAAATCTCTGAAAACGCACTTCTTTCGAGAAGCCTACCCTCACTCCGCTTAACTACCAAACGCAACACCACATACAATACCACATTTCTCACCCACTTACTTCGATCTTGCCCACTCCCACACCTTGTGTATTACTCCCTCCCCTTTAGACTGTATGCCTATGCATAGGGCCTTCCTCACCTTTTTGTACCTGTATTGATTGTGATGTCTGTTACTCCATATATTCTATATATGTAATTTGTGTGATGTAGTTGTATAATCACATTTACTTTACAGTGCTGCGCAATATGTTGGCGCTATATAAATACATGTTAATAATAATAATAATAATAACAGCCCTCTGTCATAACAATTGCATCACAAACAGAATGTATACAATGTAAAATAAATAGGCTTTTGTTCCTGTTTTCATGAAAACTGTGAAATACAAAGTTATACAAGGTCATTAAAACCTGTTATCATTATACAGGTATGGGACCTGCTAACCAGAATGCTTGGGACCTGGGGTTTTCCGGATAATGGATCTTTCCGTAATTGGGATCTTCATACATTAAGTCTACTAGAAAATCATGTAAACATTAAATAAACCCAATAGGCTGGTTTTGCTTCCAAAAAGGGTTAATTATATCTTAGTTGGGATCAAGTACAAGCTTTAGTTTGTACTTGATACTTCAGTTTTATTATTACAGAGAAAAAGGAAATAATTTTGAAAAATCTGGACTATTTAGATAAAATGTAGTCTATGGGAGATGGACGTTGTTTAATTCGGAACTTTCTGGATAACTGGTTTCAGGATAATGGATCCTATACCTGTACAAGCCAGGTTAGTTGATAATAAATGACAGGGACATTTAATAATAAAGTAAAACTAATATTGGCCACAGAGTTCAATCCCTTTGGTTGTCTTGTATCTAAATGGAATATCCATGTTAATTCTGCTCTTAGGAACATGTTTAATTTACTAGGTATCATATGTTTAGTGCCCTGTATCCAAAGTAAACACATGATACGCCACTGCAAATATGGGTAGGAATGCCATATATTATATCAAGAACTAGCCAGAAGTTTCAACATCTATCAGCAATGATTCAGGCTTTAAAAGTTGTGCATAGGAGGTCACCATCTTGAATTTTGTTAGGAGTGTCAGTGACACTGCACATGCTCAGTGTGCTCTGGGCGGCTGTTGAGAAGCAAAGGTAAGGGGTCGTTGCATATAATCAGGCAATAAATGAGGTCATAGAAGGTGATGCTAATGCAAATTACACTGGTTTCTGAACTGCCATGTAATGAAAACCTTAATTGCTAATTAGCTTTGTATTGTGACAATGCTAATATACAGGAGCGCTCTGCCAATGAGGCGAGTTGAGCAACTTGCCTCAGGTGGCAGAACCAGGGGGGCAGCAAAAAGCCGCTCCTATGCCTTTAAGAGACGAATTTCTGTTTTTTAAACCGGAAATTTGCTTTACTAGTGCGAGAGAGCGCTATGGCGCTCTCTGCACTAGCATTGCTGCCTTCCCCCTGGAAAGGTAAGCAGGTAGGGGCAGCATTACAGGAGCCACCTCAGGTGGCTCTTTCCTGTGAAACGGCGCTGCTAATATGTATTATATATGCACAAACCATATACAGTATATCAGGGATGTCCAACTGGCGGCCCACCCTTCTGTGACCCCCCCACATGCTGTGTCTGTTTACCATATGTAAACTTTAAAAGGTATCACTAGAGAGATTAACTGGCCCCTGCATTGTTTAAAACTCAAATTCATCCCCTGTATTGTTTACACCTGTGATCCCCCTATATTGTTCAAACTTGTGACGCCTGTATTGTTTATATCCTAAAGACCTGTACTGTTCACACCTGAGACCCAGACTGAAACTGCCCCCATTGTTCACCTGTTCACACTTTATTCAAAATGCTAATGGTGTACCAGCACTGTGTCAGTGTATGTAGTACATATTAGAATGATAGCTTTCTCTGTCTCCTGCTCTGTTCTGTCTTCCCTCCCTGTGTGTGCCATTCTCTGCTTACTCAGTGCTGTTTGTGTGTGCCATTCTCTACTTGCCCAGTGCTGCTTGTGTGTGCCATTCTCTGCTTGCCCAGTGCTGCTTGTGTGTGTCATTCATTGCTTGTCCAGTGCTGCTTGTGTGTGCCATTCTCTGCTTGCCCAGTGCTGCTTGTGTGTGCCATTCTCTGTTTGCCCAGTGCTGCTTGTGTGTGCCATTCTCTGCTTGCCCAGTGCTACTTGTGTGTGCCATTCTCTGCTTGCCCAGTGCTGCTTGTGTGTGCCATTCACTGCTTGCCCAGTGCTGCTTGTGTGTGCCATTCACTGCTTGCAATCCTCCAATAGGCAACACAGCACCGCGGATACAGGATATTGTGTTTAAAAAAAGCCTTATTGGAACATATGGCTCACGACCTGTTACAGAGCAATGTTTCAGGCCTAATCTCGGCCCTTTGTCAAGATTGATAAGATTGGACCGAAATACATGTGCACCTGTGAATATTGAACTGACACATGGGTGAGTGCTGACTGAACTACAAAATCTATTCTCTGCTTGGCCTACACTACCTGCGGGATGTAAGACTGTTAGGGGTTTGTTCTTGGGGTTTGTTATTAGGAAATTATTGTTAGGGGCCCCTAAGGTGTTTAATCATGTGTTTGGGGGGTTGCTGTATTATACACAGGGGAGAATGAGGCATATGGATTTAAGGGTATGTTTTTAACATGACTTAAATTTTTCACATATGAGTGATGCAGGATTTCCCTGCAGTGAGCACCAACCATTTGGTTTTTTGGTGTGTTACCACTGTTAATGTGGATATGATCTTAAAAGTTCTTGTGGTAACATGGGTGTGGTTCACAGTGGGTGTGGTTTAAAAGGGGAGTGACCAACACCAACTTCTATGATTGGCCCTCCTCCACATAGGCCAGTAAAATTTTGGCCCACAGTACCACAGAAGTTGGACAGCACTGCCGTATATAATAAACACAGTATATTGTTGTCCCCTAAATTCAGGTAACTAACAGCAGCACAGAGTATCTGGCAATATTACTTCTAAAGATTTGGTTTTCACAACCCCTAAAATAGGTTGACATATGTGGGAGCAAACCATGCACCCTTAGAGGTCCCATATCTTTGGAGGCAAAATGTTGAGCCAAACATGAAGAAATTATGAGTTAATAGATAAGAATTCAACTTTATAATACAGTTCTTTGTTATCATAGGAGATGTAACAATGTTAATGATAATCACTGAGCCAACATGTGTGGAATGCGCAAACATAAGCATCAGCTGTTGCCTCAACTAAACTGTCATTCCTATCTTAAACATTGTAACATCTGAAGAACATGTGTCTTTCACAATGTCAAATTGGTAACAAAAGGCTGCAACTACATATCCATTATATTAAGCAGGGCCTGGTAGTCTTTATATTCTGGGCTGTTTTATTTAAAATGGTCTTTTATTAAAAAAGGATTACCTTAATTAATTAATTAATCAATTTATGACGCACTACCACATGTGTTTTTTTAATGTATTTGTGTGAAAAGTGTGCCGGTTCTTGTGCATGGTATTAAAGGGATCCATTATCCAGAATCCCATTATCCAGTAATCCTCGAATTCAGGAAAAGCCATCTTCCATAGCCTCAAACAATTGCAATTTTTTAAAATAATCTCTTTCTCTGTAGTAATAATAATAAGAAATGCACCCTGTTCTTGATCCTAACTAAGATATAATGAATCCAATCCTGTTTTGTTTATTATTTTAATTATTTTCAAGTAGACAGAAGGTATGGAGATGCAAATTACGGAAGGACTCCTTATGCGTAAAAACCCAGGTTCTGAGCATTCTGGATAACAGGTCCCATACCTATAATGGCATACATGTGAATTGCCTGAAAGTCTGATCTATGTCTTAGTGCAAGCCAGTGAGTTAATCTTTAAAATAAGATCTCTTCCAGAGCTCCTTTGCATTTTGCACCTGCACTTTAGAGCTTGGGCCCAATCCCCCAGAGCATGCAGAATGGGCACATTGGTTAAAGGAGTGTGTTTAGATGCAAGCATGTTTGTTTATTGCATTTTTCTGTGTTTGTACATGGTCCTTTTTGTTTCTTCCCAGCAAGAATGTTCTAACAACAACACTAAAAATTAGGGATGGGCAAATCCACTATTTTGGGATTCAGCCGAATCCATAATCCTTTGTAAAAGATTCGGATGAACACCAAACTGAATCTGAACCCTAATTTGCTAGGAAGCTAGTCTAGGAAGGGGGGTTTTCTTATTTGTGTGACAAAAAACTCACACGATTTTAAGCATTTCGGTTCGGCCGGGCACGTGAATTCAGCTGAATCCGAATCCTGAATCGAACCCTGGATTCGGTGCATCCCTATTAAAAATGAGTTTGTTGAATACAGTACTTATCAGTTCGGTACTCGCAGTGCTGTAAACCCATGTGTCTGTCCCATCTCTTCTTTTTAATAAATGGAGTGCTATGCAGCACTAATCACACTGGCTCCATTTGTAGATTGCACATTTAAATGTAACCTTTTTTGTTTTTTTGCCATTCATAGTTGATCTGCAGCCGGAAGCTTTAACCATGTACAGAGGTGGTGAAAAAAAAACCCTGAGTTATGTTTCCAAGCACTAGGAACTGAAATTTTACACAATCTACTGCCATATAGGAAAGTATGTAAATCACTGCATGGACCGCAGGAACTTCCTCTTTAGAAGGAAAATAAATGTCTCGGTTCCATAACAGAACAATCTATCTAGTCTACACATTTACATTACACTTTTACATTATAATGACACTGTGGGGCCCATTTACTTAGCTCGAGTGAAGGAATAGAATAAAAAAAAACTTCGAATTTCGAATGATTTTTTTGGCTACTTCGACCATCGAATGGGCTACTTCGACCTTCGACTATGTCTTCGACTTCAAATCGAACGATTCAAACTAAAAATCGTTAGACTATTCAACCATTCGATAGTCGAAATACTCTCTCTTTAAAAAAAAACTTAGACCCCCTAGTTCGCCACCTAAAAGCTACGAAGTCAATGTTAGCCTATGGGGAAGGTCCCCCATTATTAACTCTCGATATTCGACCCTAAGTAAATCTGCCCCCGTGTGATCTTATTTATTGAGTATTGAGATCATATGTATTAGATAGTTGGAGGTAGGCTCCAAAAGAGTAAAACCTGAACTCAAACATGGAACTATAGTGCTAAAATAATATTAATATTAAAGGTATGAGCAAAGGAAAAGAATTTTAAAATTAAAATGGGTAGTTACACTGAGCTTTAAAGGGGGTGGTTCACATTAACTTTTCGTATGTTCAGAATGGCTAATTCATCTTTTCTTTTTTTTATACTTTTTGAATTAGCTGCTTTTTCTTCTTTCTTCCGGAGGCAAATTTGGGCGATCTAACGATACGTCGGACATACTGCCAGTGATTTCAATTACTGGCAACGGAGAGGCATTTTAGTCACCCGGCGACAAATCTCCTCTTCTTAGGGGTGACTAATCTCCCCAAAACTGCCTTCCCGCCGGCTAGAATGAAAATCGCCGGCGGATGGCACTCAGAGCACTCGGCGACTTTGGAAAACAAATCACTCCAATTGCCATCGGCCGGTGATTTTCATTCTAGCCAGCGGCAAGGCAGGGGAAGGCAGATCGGGGACATTAGTCGCCCCGAAGAAGAGGAGATTTGTCGCCGGGTTACTAATCTTCCCGAATCTGACCGTGTGTCTCTGCCCTAAAGGGTTAGGATAAATTTGAACATGTACCAGTATATTTTTTTTCTAGGAAATGTAAACTTACTTAGAAATTGCAAAGTGATAATGCTTTATGGTTTACTGTAAATTTGTTCTGAGGAAAAATGTGATTAAAGGGGCAGTATACCCTTTTTTCTGCATGATTTCAATGGACAAGGCTTGTATTGAACATATCTTTTGCCAATTCTTTTAGATATGAAAATTCTATGTCCTTTGTTACTTATTAAGCTCAACATTTTGCCTATTTATTTTTTAGATATGGTTCCTACTCTCTGGTCCTTGCAAGGTAAATAATTAAATAACCAGAGCACAGATTATCCCCCCACCACTCTAATGGATTTTTCTGTAAGCTCAACAAGGTGTACACTATCAGCTTTTTTCAACCAGACACCTTCTAGGAACGCAAAGCAAAACTAAGTGCATTCTGGTTATTTGTTTTATTTCCAGGTGTAAAAGAGGAATAAAGAAATGTTTTTCTTCAATAATGCTGTAAACCAGCAGAGGTACTTTCTAAGAGAAAATGCATAAACAGATTGTTGTTTGTAGTTCCTGTAAAGAGAAGCAGTAGTTATTGCATAGTTCAGCAGACAGCTTGATTTTTTTTGAAAAATTATTTTTCAGTATTCACAAGCATACAGTATATTCTTCTTTCAGGGCACATTGCAGTTGTATCAGCCAAATGAAAAAGCATGTCTTCTTTACATGCTTCTTAGGTGAACAGCCACCTTTGGTTGAAGCCCATCATTTCTTGGTGCGACAGGGATTTACGCACAGGGTTAGACCCATGAAATAGTTGAGTGTAATAAGTAAGGTCCCTCCAGGTTACTGTCTTTTATTTTTTTCTGGAAGAAATTATACTTTGATAAATGTATACACAATTGTATAACATGGAGACCCTCCCTAAACAGCTTGGTGGGCAATTTGAAAAGCTGGAAAGAATCAGAAGAAGAAGCCAAATAATTCATAAACTATAAAAAAAGAAAAAATGAAGGCCAAGTGAAAATGTGCTTTGAATTATTCATTCTGTATCATACTAAAAGTTAACTTATGGGGCATCTGTTGGGTAAAAATGTTATCCGCAACCAAAGGTGTGGGCCAATAGAGGCTGCATTCCGGTTGGGGGTAACCGTAGTTTTTTTTTAAAAAAAAAAATGCCCCCCCGCCAGCGCTACTCTACCTGCACAGGGAGGGAGCTCCTGATGTGAGCAGCCATGTTATGTTACTCGCATGCGCATAACACGCATGTGAGGCCACATAACAAGCAATTAGTGGCACATTTTCACTATGCGCATGTGAATGACCAGACATGGCTGCTTGCACCAGGAGCTCCCTCTCGGTGCGGGTAGCGTAACGCTGATAGCCATCCCTCTTCCCTTGGATCGCTCCCCCCCACGGCATCATGGGGTCTGCTGTATGATACTTACACCACTAGTCACTGGGGCAAACTGTTTCATCCGGCTGAAATTTATACATAACTAATGATGGGCGAATTTGTCCCATTGCGATTCACAGAAAAATTTGTGAATTTACCTTGAAATTTGGGAAACAGAGTGAAGTCAATGGGCGTCAAAACGGCCTCGACAATTTTATGCGCGCGCCTATTTTGTCCAAATACATTAAAATCAATGGGCGTCCGAATAATTGTGATGCGTGACAATTTTTATTTTTTGCTGGAGACTTTCCGCTGCAGTTTCGCAAATTTATCTGCTGGCCTTAAACTCGGAAATCCATCTGAAAAGTAGTACCTGGTGAATTTAATTGCCCATCACTACTCATAACTTGACCACTTATTTGGATTGGCAAATAATTACTGTCTATGGCATCTTACAGCAGCCACTCTGACATTTGTCAGAACCCACAGATTGCCAGTCCAGGCCTGGCTAATGCCAATCAGGAGTACAATGGTTTCACTGATCTCCTTCCTGAGGCTTCCAATACTTTTAAAGGAGAACTAAACCCCCTATGTACAAAAGCCACCCTTCCCTTAACTGCCCTCTATAGACGTTACCCTTATTTTTTCTTTTACATAAAAAAGTGCTTCTATTTAAAAACCTGAGAAACAAATGCAGCAGGTGCCATCTTTAGTCCCTAACAATCTCTTTGTGTCTCCTTGTGGTCTGTGTTGGTTAAATGCCAGAAAAGGATCATAAGGGACAGAAGTTGCACACCAATCAGTGGTGGAATAAGACAGCGGAGGGCCCAGTGGAGAAATGCCTTTGCCCCATCAAATTACTTAAAAATGAAAAAAAAAAAAACACCTGAAATGCTCGTCTTATGATAAACTCAGGGAATGGGTGCCAGTGCACCGACTGTGTCAATAAAAGTGCAGCATCTGTGAAGCTGCTGGACGAATTTAGCTTTGACTTCGCAATCGGTCACTTACTGATATCTGTGGCTTTCTCTTTTCTTTCTTTTCAATTTCTTTTTATTGAATCTTATAATAATCCAGCAATAAACATTTCACATAATAAATTGACATGACATTTCAGCGTAAATTAAATAAAATAATAAATTAAAATGTATTAACAAATACTAGTAAAAACTAGTAATAAGTTGTGACTCTGTGGCTTTCTCATCTCTGAAAGTTTAGGTCTTGCAGAGCTTCCTGTTAGCCTACTGTACATGTATGTGAGTAAGCACATTCACGACTTCAGAAAATGTTCTAAAAAATCCAGTGGACGCTGGGCTAATGGCCTTTCCACTATTTGCTGGTCATTAGTACTGCTTTATTTTGCTGGGGGGTGTGCGATCACCATTTTATATTCACACAGCCCTATTGTGTAGCAGAAAAATCGCCTGGAGGTTCTACTGAAAACTCTTTTTTGGTTCTCCAGATGAAAGTAAAAAAAAAAATGCAGCGAAGTATAAATAGGATGAGGGATGTATCTCACACCTGCTGCTCTATTTTGGTTTTAACAGCCCTGTATCAGCTGACCTACAGTTAAGGGCTAATGTATATACTGCCAAACTGCACGTTTACCTGTACAGTAGGTAGAAATAGCCAAATATATAAGATCAGCGTCGGACTAGTGCATTTGGGGCCCACCGGGTTTTAAACCTCGGGGCCCTATGCTCATGCGCAAAACTAGCTTGTTGAGCGCAAAAACTAGCTTGTTGAGTGCAAACGCCAACGTGGGCCTGCTGCACTTGTGTGAACAGTAGCATACAGCGTGCATACACTAAGAGCAGTGAACAGCAGCGCATGGTACTGCACAAACCATTTTTTTCTACCCATCCCAAGGCAAGCCTCAAAGGAGAACTAAACCCCCCAAATAATAAAACCCACTACCCCTTACCCTACATAGTCCCCCATCCATGCTCCCACCCGCACAGGTGATAACTCCATTAATTGCTCCATATCCTGTAATTACCCCTCGTTAAAGACTAAGCGCAGCGAAGCACACGCGCGCCATCTTCTTCTCTTCGCTAATCTTCGGCGCATACGCAGTTGAAGCAATCTTTCGGTTTCAGACAACTGCACATGCGCCAAAAGCGACGGTAACAGCAGAATATCCAGCAGAAGACACGGCATTGCACGGTACAGCACATTTTTGTTTTTGTTTCACCAGATCAGGGAGTGGGTCTGGGCCATCAGGGGCCCACAGGGTTTTTTCCCGGTGTCCCACTGGCCCAATCTGACCTGTATAAGATGGTTGAAATGTGTGGGAGATCACCTCTCCTGTGGGCGACAAAATCACTAAAATTACCCTATGGTGCTCCCTAACTGCACCTAAATGCCCAAGGGTGTCCACAGTAGAGGGCAAGAGGGGGCAATTGCCCCACCCTGACTTCTCCAGCTAGTTCCAAGAAATTGTTTGTAAATTGAATTTCCCAACAACACAAACCATTTTTTTCTACTTCCCACCCCAAGGCAAGCCTTAAAGGAGAACTAAACCCCCCATATAATAAAACCTACTACCCCTTACCCTACATAGTCCCCCCTCCCTGCTCCCGCTTGCACAGGTGATAACTCCATTAATTGCCCCATATCCTGTAATTACCCCTCGTTGCAGAGTAAGCACAGCGGAGCAAATGGGCGCCATCTTCTTCTCTACACTAATCTTCGGAAAATAAGCAGCGCATTGGCGCATGCGCAGTTGAAGCAATCTCCCCATTAAGGAAAACTGTGCATGCACTGAAAGCGACAGAAACAGCCGAATATCCGGAAGAAGACCCAAAGATTAGCGAAGAGAAGAAGATGGCGCCTGTGAACTCCGATGCGCTTACTTTGCAACGAGGGGTAATTACAGGATATGGGGCAATTATTGGAGTTATCACCTGTGTAGGGAGGGGGGACTATGTAGGGTAGGGGGGTAGGGGTTTTATTATGTGGGGGGGGTTGAATTCTCCTTTAACAACTCAAAAATGTGACCACAGATATTCAAATGGTGTTAATTTCAGTGTATTTTTGATGTAACCGACATTCTAATACCAAAAGCGAATTCATTGTCTTTCTGTAAAGGGCCTTATAAAGAGGTGTCTGTGCTTCACAGAATTGTAGAAAGTGAATTCACTTCTGTTTTATAAAATCTTGAACACTTACACAGACACATATGTAACATGTTTAGACTCACAATCAGTTACACACATAAAATTATGAAATACTGTAATTACAGATATCTTTGTGAATATTACATCTAGCTAATTCATTTAGCAGCAGCTGGTAATTTATTGTAGTTATAGGGATGTAGAAGGACACAGAACATCTTTATTCCGGATACAAGAAGGAAGGAGATATTTAAAGAGGAAGTCATGACTGAATTTATATCCGTGCAGAAGTTTAAGGACTCTTATGATCGCTGCTTAATAGCATTAGTATCTGAATTTTCATTTTATTTTTTATTGGCGTCAGCACGTTTTGTCTTATGTAGCAGTATATAATATATAAAAGCATGGACAACAAACACTCTGGCACCCACTTTGGTACTTATGTGAAATTGTATCCACAATGATAAAAACACAATGCATTTTTTTTAACAACAGCATAGCAATTACACACAGAGCTTATTGCTCAAACCGAGTATTTAAGAGCAGCAACATAACAATGCTAACCTTTATGAATACATAATTTGTCTTACTTATAGTTACCTTGAGGACTGGGAATATTCAGCTCCATCATGTAACTGTCTGAAAGTAGGCAGGCCATACACATGTAAGGAGGCACGTGAATTGTTAAATAACTAATGTATAGTTAGTTTGGCCACTAGGTGGCAGTGCTTTCTAAGTTGAAATGTGAAGTATAAAGTTAGTGGTGCTAAAAGTGGATAAAGAAAACAGGAACAGGAAATATGGTGGCCATTCTGGCAGTGATTAAGGGAGGGACAGTAGTCTATGTTCAGGAAAGGTGAAGTGAAAGGATTGTGCCTCCAATTACCTGTTTGACAAGGTCACAGCAATAAACTGCTTATGAGACTAAACTGTTTATGAGAAACGCTTCCATACCTTGTGTCTCAGGGTTAAACAAAGACTCATATAAGCCACTGACTTGGCCCCTCCAGACTGAGTAAGCAGTTTATTGGTCATGTATGGAGGCCTCCTGATGGCTGCCCGATTGATATTTGGCCTACAATTAATTAGATATCTATTGACCAGGTCTGCAAATTCTGCCAGAGCTGCATTGATGCGCTCTCACCTGATGAGTTTCTGTAGGCCTGCAGTAGCAATGGGATCAGCCCATGCAACATGGCCTGAGACAATGAGGCTTATATATGTGTGTGTGTGTGAATATATATTTGTATGTATACTGCATGTATATTTGTTTTGGTATATCTAATTATATTTGCTTTGCAGAAAAAAAATAAGAAAGGATCTGTCGACATTACAAAAGTCAAGTGTGTAGAATTTGTAAAGAATGGATCTGATAATATTCCGTGCCAATATAAATTTGCCTTTCAGGTAAGAACTGACTTGTTTTAAACCTGAATTAAAGAATCATCTGAAATCATCCCCATCATTATTTATATAACACCAGCAAGTTATGCAATTGGTAATTTGTGATAAGTTAATGTATACAATGAATAGGTTTCTCTAAGGACAGAGATTCAGGGAGATTAGTCGTCCGGCGACAAATCTCCTCTTCTTCGGGGCAACTAATCTCCCTGAAATGGGCAGGTGTCTATGGAGCAAAGCTGGGGTGGGGTGCCAGGCATGCACTTTCTCTGCCTCTCCTAACCCCTAGTCCGGTCCCCGCTCCCTGCTCCGGTTGGCATGTGCGGTCATTTTCGTACATGCGCAATGTCCCTTTCGTGTCGCTTCTTCTATTGCACGTGTACACGCACGTTATGTGCGTGCGCCTGTACACCGCTACAACTGGCCAGGCTGTCTAGGGCCCAACGATGATGTGCAGTGAATCAGCAGAAAAGAAGATGGGGAGCTACTGGGGCATCTTTGAAGACACAGATCTTTACTGCTAAAGGGCTGTGGTTGCCTTGGGCTGGTACAGAAGCCCAAAACATAATGTACAACAATTCTAATCTACTTTGTAGTTAGTTAGGCTTTAATTCTTTTTTGAAGATGATAACAGTGGCAATTTTGATACTTTTGTAGCTTTTGAGGACACAGCACAGATCTGCAAAGTTCCACAAATAGAACTTGTTATCTAGAATACTTGGGCCCTATGGCAGGAGTGGATTAATGCACAGGCTCCCCTAGGCTATAGCCATCTTGCTTTTTTCAATCATTATTTCTATTTTATGATTTATTTTTATTTGTGCAACTGGGAAAAGGCGGCAGACAAGGAGCATGTGTGCAGATCAATTGATGTCATTGGCGCACACCGAAACCAACCTGAGATAGAGAGCTTAGTAAAAAACACTACGACATAGTCACATAAACAACTTTAATTAGCGTTGAGTCAGACCTGATAAATATCCCTACTTCTGCCAGGTATCAATTAGTGACCAGCAGGGGGAAGAGAGAAAGTCAGATACAGGCAAGTGTTAACTGTTTAAATCTTAATTACATTTTAGAGATTTGCACTAATAGTCTCTTTTTCCCGTTTCCAGATTGTTTATGAATCAAACACACTTTATGTGTTTGCACCGACCGCCGAAAGTCGATTCAAATGGGTGAAATTAATTAAAGAGGGTAATGTATTGGTGCCATTTTCCGTATTTTCTTTCTGCTATAATCTATATTAGGAGTGCCCATACTTTACTAATGCAGAGTCTACCTTTAGTGTTGTCCCATGTATGATCTACATCCATAAAAGTATTGTTAGCTGCTGTTCCACGGAAAACTTTACTTACACGTTGATTTATGAGAAAATCTATATGGTTATATTTAAACATACATTCGTTATGTAACCTTAATGTAATAAATATCTGAATGAAAAGAATAAACCAGGAGGGTGATTTAGACAAGCTGTTTGTTGACAGTCTTGAGATCTACTGATCATCAGCTAAAGGTCTACTGGTAGATCCAGCTGCCCAAAAACTCAGGCATCCCTGGCAGAACATATAGGTCTGCAATATTAGCAGGATTCTGGTTCATACTAACAGAAAGCATGGTAAATTAAATTTTATACATCATGCTTTTCATTTAAACAGCTGTACTGTACAGACTGATCACTTTACCAGCTCTGGGTTAGTTTTTTTTCTAATTTTTTTTATTCCTAATATTTACATATGTGAAGTGTTTAATAGCAATATCTTGATATGCGTCCACTTGCAGAAATAAAGAACAACAGCTTTGTTATGTCTAAATACCACCCCCAGTTTTGGGCAGACGGGGTTTATCAGTGTTGCAGGCAAACGGAAAAACTGGCCCCGGGATGTGAAGAGTACAACCTTTTTGGAGACTGTAAGTTTCCTTATATATTTCATAATTTCAAATATATATAGGATTATATATATATATATATATATATATATATATATATATATATATATATATATATATATATATATATATATATATATATATATATACACAATCTTCAACTGGCACACCCATGTAAAAATCTTCACCTCTTTATTTACATCATATCAGAGTCCAAAGTTTCTGTCCTCATTAGGACCTTTTCCTTAATGAGGACCAAAACGTTGGACTCTGATATGCTGTAAATAAAGAGGTGAAGATTTTTATATGGGTGTGGCGGTTTTTGATATTCGTGGATATACATAAAATACAAATGTGCACCCCAGTCGCATACGGAAGAAAAGTTGCCATGGAGTGCAGATACTCAGTATATATATATATAGCATATTGCATATAATTAATATTTTTTTTCTTATATTCTACATTTGCTTACACTGTATTCAATTATTTTAAATTAAAACGAGTCTCTGTTTATGTTTAACATCATCACATGGTTCTGCAATATCCAAGGACATTGCAAAACTTGTTGGTTTGAGGAAATTGAGGAAACGGAGACCCAAATGAAAGAGCAGCATATCCTGCCATTTTATTTATAGCTTTATAAACACTTCCATATAGTTTTATGGTGTTATACTAAGCATTATGCCAATATATATGTATATATATTTAGTTTTCAGTCCCTGCTTTCACCTGCATCCATGCTTATAACAGTATGCTGTGTGTCTGCACACCCACTCCTTTTCAGTGGATATGATTTGGTAATACGGTAAATATCTGTAAATACTGCCAGTCACCCACAGAGCTTTTTTTTGCTTATACCCAAATTTTATATAAAGTGATAAAAAATAATAAAATAATGACCCCTACCCCAGTGTAATCAAATTCTACGTAGACCTCCGGTCTTCATAACGGAGGTCCAACTATACCTTATTTTCATTTCCCCTATGGCATCCCCTCTGTGAAAATTTTTAGCTTTGTAGGTGATTATGTATATAAGTTTGTAAAGCCTCAGTGGGACTAGTTGTGGAAAATGTTAAAAAAAAATCAATGTATTGGTAATTCATTTTATTATTAGGTTAGGGGTTACATTATCTTTTTCTAAGGAGCAATTATAACATGACAACACCAAGCACCATTTACAAAGATATATTTCCCAGGGTATTTATGGAACTAGTGTATTATAAATATATAAAGGCTCCTTTAGCTACTTCAATTGCTGCAGGTCTCTGTGCCACCCCATGAATACAACACGTCTGCATTCAGCAACATTATATTTATGAGGAACAGGGGAGGCATTCACTGTCTACTACCAGTCTACTAACTTGCATGTCATTCAGACTTACAAGGGAGCGGTGATAAGGCCCTGTGCTACCTATGGTAGGTGATAATAACAGGTTTGGCCTGTACTTACTGATCATGCGCTCTGCATATTTTTTTAGCTTGCACTAAATGCAGCCTGACCCAGGGCAGAAATTCCCCATAAATGAGCAGGGGGGGGACTTCTTGTGCCCACTTGGTGCTTTTGCCTTTCTGTCCCTGGTCTTTCTAAATTTATCTTATTCTGTCGCTTTTAGAACCTTGTATGCAATAGATTATTAGAGACACAGGCGCAAATTCACTAAGCACAGAAGCGCCGAACGCTATAGTTAATTCGCTAGCGTTTGGCGTTTTCGCTACTGCGCAAATTCACTATGAACGCTGGCGTGATGGGTGATAGGCTGAAAAAGATTGAAAATTTTTTGGGGCTCCCCTTCCTCCCCCCTACATTTCCTGACTCATGGCAACTTACCTAGACAGTGGGCACATGTGTAGGGCAAAATAAAATTTTTATTTGCTGATTTGAAGGTTTTCTAGGCATTTGTAGTGCAGACACGTGTTCCTCCATTGAAATTTGAATTTCGCGCCGTATGCAAATTAGCCTTCGCTAGCGTAACTTCGCTTTATATAGCGAATCAACGCTAGCGCAGCTTCGCAACCTTACGCTACCCCTGTGCGTAACTTCGGATTTTAGTGAATTTGCGGAGCGCTGGCGAAACTACGCCTGGTGAAGTGCGGCGAAGTGCGGCAAAGTTGCGCCTGGCGCAACTTCGCATCTTAGTGAATTTGCCCCACAGAGAGGCACAAATATGCGTGATTCCCTTCTTTGGGAACAACTAAAGATCACCGCTACTGAAAGCAAGGCAAGTAGATGTCATCTTGTCACCACTTTCCCTTTAATAGACTGAGAAACAATCCGACTATGGCAGATGTTGGTGGTGAAAAGTGGGCGTTTTAACTTCCTGAGAAGCCACATTTGTCATAGACCTAAAGCAACAATGTGACACCGATTCTGTTGATGCAAAACTTTTCAAAAATAAATAAATAAATGCACTTTTGTTTAACAAGATTTACATCAAATAATTGATCATCTTGCTCCAACCCCCATCCATTTTGGAGTATAGTACATAGAAATAGAGTCAGAATCACCATTAGAAGCAAATATTGTTTGAACCTAACAATCTTATACTTCACGTTCTTTTCCTTTTCCACCACTAACCATCATTTTTCTTTTTAGTCACAAGGAAACCGCTACCTCCCACACCAGATGCTATTAGGGTAAGAATTATATCGTCTTTCCAATTTTCTAAATCTGGATTGCTAAACTGAATTAAAGATGAATAAATGAAACTATTTAAGGAAAGTAAGTACAACATTCAGTTTTTGGCTAAACCCTAGCTGTTTTTGCAGGATTGGCGTTCAACTGATTTCAATATGTTAATAGCCAGTGTCTCTATTTCATCAGTGATCTAACTTTTGGACAATATTAACATACTGTACAAATTGGTCTTATATCTATATTAAGGTGGCCATAGACGTTAAGATTTTTCTCTCCCTAACGACCAATAGTAGTAAGATCCCCACAAATCGGTCAAATTATCGTGATGTTAGTGAAACAATTGTGCATCTATTTATCCATTGTCCAATGGTTTGCAGGGCCAAGCAGGCAATTACCCACAGTTTTCCTACTTTAAAGGTGAAACAAACCCTTAAAAAAAACCCTACCCACCTACCCTACTATTATTAGTATTAATGAATTATTATTATTATTATTAATGGTTTGTTTCTCCTTTAAACTAGACGGTATTGCTTGAAATAGTAATTTTAGCTGATGGTCAAATCACACATTTAAACAATTGTTTTAGAATAAGCTTGGTTCTACGATAAGAAAAAGATTTTTTAAAAACCTTAATGTCTATGGCCACCTTTACAGTGTGTTCCTCACGGGGTTTCCAGATTAAATTATATTCTTCACCTAAGGTTACAGTCTTTGCAAATATTCGTATACACACAAATATTGAACAGTTGTAATAAAACCTACCTGCCCTGGTTGTCTAGTGGGGCGGCAGGGATGCCCGCCGCGTGGTCCTCTTCCTGCGCCATCTTGCCTTCCTTAGGGTGCGCGCGGTGCGCCTGCATGTTGTTTATAGGCCCATTCTGACTGCAGACAGATGCCCGTGATAGAACTTGGTTTCTAGTGGTTTCCTGAGCCTTGTGCATCTGATCTGTATCCTGTTTGTTTGATTACCCGTGTTTGACCCAGCCTGTTCTTGACTACTCTGCATTCTGTATCCTGACCCTTGCCTGCCTACGACAACTCTTCCAGCTTAACCCCTTGATTGACAACCTGGTTTGACCCTTGCCGGCCTGACAATTCTGATATCCACCTGCCTCGACCCAGCCTGTCTGACCATCCTTCTGCCTAATCCTTTTGTACCGTGACCTTCGGCCCAAAAGACTTTGCTAACAGCCGTGCCCCTTTGCCAGCCAGAACATCTCGCCTTGTACCCCTTGTTAAGTCCAGGTGGCACCCAAGTAAGCTGAGGGCTCCTCTCGAAGCCCAACGGTGGTCACACTACTGGTGAAGCCGAGCCGAGACCAGGGTGCTTGGCACTTGTTCTGGTATTGGGTGCCGGTCGTGACAACAGTCATCCTAATGATTTTGTGTTGACTAATGTATCTAGACGAAATACTTGTAAAGTGAAGTATTATTCAAATATGGACTATGGAGGCAGATTTGTTACTAAAGTTGTAAAGAGTCACAAAGATCTTTATTTAAAATATACAATGATTTGAACAAGTATACAAAGTCAATACAAAGCAGCACTAACTCAATAAAAACTAAGCATTATTTTCCAACCTTTTGGCATTAGGCAAGACCACCACCTCCACGTCCTCCAGACCCAGAACCTGAGGATAATGGACAAGAAACTGTAATAGCAATGTTTGACTTCCATCCGGTTGAACCGCATGATCTCCGGCTAGTGACTGGAGAAGAATATTTTGTGATGGAAAAGAAGGATGCTCATTGGTGGAAAGCAAGGGATAAATATGGGTGCGTATGGTGTATGGATGGCATGTTGTGTGGTTTTAGCACAGCTACAATTAATTGAGTTAATAATGTACATATCTAGCTTTATACATACATTTAGTACATTATTTAGTACATTATGGCCTGTAGTTTTGTATTCTCTAGGACAGACATAGTTACAAGTATATTAGATCTCTAGAGACACTCAGGATTCAGTTCAGGATTCAGCCAGGGTTCTGCCTTTTTCAGCAGGATTCAGAGGCCGAATCCTTCTGCCCGTCTGAACCGAATCTGAATCCTAATTTGCATATGCAAATTAGGGACAGCTAGGGAAATCGTGTGACTTTTCATCACAAAACGGGGAAGTAAATAATGTTTTCCCCTTCCCACCGCTAATATGCGTATGCAAATTAGGATTTAGTTCAGTATTCTTTTGCAAAGGATTTAAGGGTTCGGCTTAATCAAAAATAGTGGATTCGGTGCATCCCTATATAGGACCTCACAACTATATGCAGCTGTTAAGCAGTGTCTTGTTATCTTATGATTCATGTGTGTGCTCGATGATTGGTAGCAATACACTAATCCATTAACTGACCTAATACAAAATCATAGTGTGGTCCACACAACCAACACGGTTTTAAAGATTCAAAACTGTAAAATTAAAATGCTGTTAAGCCTTTAAAGATACACCCACAGTACCAGTTTCTACTAAACCTGTGATCTAGCTATAACTTATGAGCTTATGTGACCTATGAGTTCAAATTATTTTCATATTAACCCTTAGCTGCAAAAAGAATCACAAGCATTTGAATGTGAATTATTTATTTTTCTTAAAAAGGTGAGTCCTACAAGTACCTTGTATCAATGTATATGTCTGTGGGGCTCATTTATTATAACCCCAGATTAAGTGCAAGATCTACTGGGCAGGGACCTACTTTTATATACAGTGTGTGTATATATATATATATATATATAGTAATCCACAGAATTAGGAATGCACACTGGGATTTTAAAATTCTTTATCTTTATTTGTTCATGCTTTAAAAGAAATCAGGTTGACCTGAATATTTGGCATGGAATAGCACCTGGGTGTGTTATACTTCAGCATTGGAGTGCTGGAACTATTGGAACCCATATATATATATATATATATATATATATATATATATATATAGTGTACTTTTATGCACTGTACAGCGCTGCTGCTCCTTAACAGCGCTTTACAAATAAAGTTATACATACATGAATAAACAAGAAGCAAAATACGATCTCTTTGTGCTTATGCACAGACTACTTCAGAGGAATAGGCCGTACTCTACACTACAAGCTGGAATAATAATGCCTACAGGCAAGTAGTAAGTACAGTGCATTGCTGTCCTGCACCTTGTGGATCCTGGCACTCCCAAGCCTGAGCATCTGAATCCATATTTGCCCAGTGTTGATAAATACACTCGTATGTTTCTCAGTGCGAGTGGCTGTGCTTCTTAGGGTAAACAATGCACCCTTCTTATTTCAGACAACAAGGCTATATTCCAAGCAACTATGTAACGGAGAAGACATCAGATAATCTAGATCAATATGAGTAAGTATTCTTTAGTATGATTATTATTATTAATAATAATAATAACAACATATATTTATAAAGTATCCACATATATCAGAGCTCTATACAATAAATGGGTACTTACACTGAACATATGAAATTTACATACAAAAACAACCAATAACCGATACAAGTGGGAAAGAGGGACCTGCCCTTTAATATAGAAAATAACACTATCATAGTAAGAAATAATATCAGTAGGGTTAAATAAAGTTTTTGTTTCAATGAAAGACAGTGTGGTAAAAGTTTATGAGAATTATGTTAATCTATTGCAATCCTATGGGGCAGATTCACTAACTTCGAGTGAAGAATTCGAATGAAAAAAACTTTGAATTTCGAAGTTTTTTTTGGGTACTTCGACCATCGAATTGGTTAAATTCATTCGAATTCGATCGAAGTCGAACGAAATCGAACGATTCGAAGTAAAAATCGTTCGACTATTCGACCATTCGATAGTCGAAGTACTTGCCCTTTAAAAAAAACTTCGACCCCCTACTTCGGCAGATAAAACCTACCGAAGTCAATGTTAGCCTATGGGGAAGGTCCCCATAGGCTTGCTAAGCTTTTTTTGATCGAAGGATTTTCCTTCGATCGTTTGATTAAAATCGTTCGAATCGTTCGATTCAAACGATTTAATCGTTCGATCGAATGAAAAATCCTTCGATCGATCGAACGATTAGCGCTAAATCCTTCGACTTCGATATTCGAAGTTGAAGGATTTCAATTCGAGGGTCGAATTTTGAAGTATTTTTAACTTCGAAATTCGACCCTTAGTGAATCTGCCCCTAAGTGTCAGGAAAATTTTGTAAATAAATGTACACACTGGTGACTAAAAAAGCAAGTGTAATTTCTTATAGTATAATATGTATAACGCTCTTTAATGATTTTATATGAGGGAAAATTGTGACCTAAAGTGTTTTTAAAAAAGCCTCATAATAACTGGTACCACTACCCTGTATACATAGCATTTTACACTTTTCACAACAGAAAGTTACCCCACCTAAATTTGTCTCATTGACTTTAATGAGTCGTGCCATTAATGGGTCTGATATGGTTAGCCTTTTGTAGGGATGTGAAAATCTTAGACACCCTTACACTTTACAAACAGGCACATCCCTAGTAATATGGACACCTCAGTGGGTCCTTATGGGGACCTTGTGCTTATGTAACCCCTGCAGTTCTCACAGTGTACACCAGATGGCACTGTGCCAGAGTATAAAAGGTTTAGGAACCATGTGCTCTGGGTCCATTGCTTTAGCCCAACCAAGCAGGCTGGAAGGGAATGGGTAGTGCTGACCCTAGGCGCCTTGGCCCTAGTAATTAGACAGCTATACTCGTTTTATAGATCACTCTAGGAGTGATAGAGAGGTTATTTAGTTGAGCAGCTCAAGGCTCCGCCGAGGAGAGTAGAGGGATTAAGATCCCAGGGTATTACTGACCCAGAGTAAGGAACCAAGTGTTGAGATAGGGATGTCAGGAGTTCCCCTAGTTTGCCACTGGAAGATATCCTGAAAACTGGGCAATACCCATCGCATGCTGTCAACTTACTCTCTGCTGTATATTCCCTAGCCTGTGGGGATTCAGCCTATACGTGCTGTGAGTATATGCTTCTATGCTCCATTGTGGATCAATGTGCTAAATGATCTCTGTGCTCTTGTTCAATAAATACTGTTCTTGGTTTAACTGTTAAAGAACTACTGGCGCCCATCATTGTGCTATCGCACCAGGTTACAGTTACACTACACCCTTGCCTCCACACCGTTGCGAGGGCTTCCCCCTGAGAAAGAGAGCTCATCGGTGGTCTCAGCCCACCAAGGAAAGTAGCTAAAACTGCCCTAGCACAAGTCAGTTTACTATAGCGCTACACTTTCATTAAAGAAAAAAATAGCCACGTAAATTAGTTTATTAGGTTTCTTGCCTGGATTATTTCCATGATCATGGTGCATGACATTAATGGATGTGGAAGAAGCATTGTGCTGTACATTATTTTTGGGGATCTGTAAATACGAAAATCATTTATTTAAACATCTATAAAAGAGTTGTACATCTCAGAAACCTGAAAGTAACCTTGCCCATGTGTTTTTCTTAGATGGTACAGCAGAAATATGAACCGAAGTAAAGCAGAGCAGCTACTTAAAAGTGAGGTATGCATTCTGGCACTGTTTCGAAAGATAATATAGGGAGGTTTGGCTGAAATGAGAGAAGGAAAGGCACAAAAGGCAATGGGGTACATAATGGAAGCAGGAGAACATAATGGAAAAGTTTGGAGAGAAGAAAAGGGTCAAGAGCGAATGTGGAGAAGGAAAGAACATAATGGAGATAATGGAAAAGCACATTTGAAGATTAGGAAAAGAGGAAAAATGTTTAAAACGGAAAGATAAAATGAGAGAAAGACAGAAGTGGGAAAACAGGAGTAAATATTAGAGAACCACCTAAGAGAGAAAGGAGAAAAAGAAAGAACAAATGAAGGTCAAAAACAACAAAAGGGTAGTGAAGCAGAGTAAAGCGTTGGATGAACATAGAGAAGAAAATGTAACTGGGTCATGTGTATTATAGGTGCTAAGAGTGCACACAGTATAATTATATATCAATTAGGGATGCACCGAATCCACTATTTTGGATTCGGCCGAACCCCCGAATCCTTCGGGAAAGATTCGGCCGAATACTGAACCAAATCCGAACCCTCATTTGCATATGCAAATTAGGGGTGGGAAGGGCAAAGCATTTTTTTTACTTCCTAGTTTTCTGACAAAAAGTCACGTGATTTCCCTCCCCACCCCTAATTTGCATATGCAAATTAGGATTTGGATTCGGTTCGGCCGAATCCGAATCCTGCTGAAAAAGGCTGTCCGAATCACGAACCGAATCCTGGATTCGGTGCATCCCTAATATCAATATATATATTGCATATAATTATAACTTCCAGAAATGTATTTGGGGCATTCAGATTACCTGTAACTAATTTTGTGTGTGTGTTCTGTATGTACAATTGCCTGTGTGCCAGTAATTTGCTGTTAGTTAAATGAACAGCACATATACTACCGGATGCGAAATCATAAAATAGTAACTAATGATAACTAATCTCAGGTGTCTTAACTTTTAGGATAAAGAAGGGGGCTTTATTGTAAGAAACTCAAGTCAAGCTGGACTATATACGGTGTCACTTTATACAAAATACGGAGGGTAAGTAAGAAAAGAATCCATCATGTTACTCCATAACATGAATTAAAATATGAATCCATCAATTAATGCTAAATATATAATATAGTGAATAAAGTACCCCCTCTTGTAAAATATAAGGATATTATAAGTTACCGAGGAGTTTCATGACCATATAAAAACACGAGGCCGAATATATATCCTCATATTTTACAACTGGGGGTACTTTATTTATTATAATACACAAATTTTAGTGAGTCATGTGACAGAAATGACATCACTACTCACCGTTTATAACTGATGACATCACTACTCACCGTTTATAAGGATATAATTTACAGGATATTCATGTCTTTTGTGTATTATAAGGCAATAATATGCACTTATGCTTGCAGGTCAAGTTACTGAGCACTCTCAAGGAGAGTTTCATACTTCTACATAGAGACACACAGGAATAATTAAGTTTTACATTACAAAAATATAAAGCTTGTTTACCAGTGGGGAGCAAGGTGCAAAAATCAACTAAAAGGGAGAAAGGTGCAAAGTATCATGGTTTTTGCCTATAATACTCACTCTTGGAAAGTGCATCTGTTGGAGTTAGGAACAAATATTTACAGCTCCAGTATGGTTGCACCTGAGTTTCTTTGCCTAAATAAACATAATCATTTAAATAGCATTTTATATAGATTTGTATTTACAGATATGGGATCCGGAAACCCATTATCCAGCATGCTTCTATGTATGGAAAGGCCGTCTCCCATAAACTCCATTTTATCCAAATAATCCAAATTTCTTTAAAAAGAAATTCTCTGTAATAATAAAAACAGTACCTTGAACTTTATTCAACCTGAAATATAACTATTCCTTATTGGGAGCAAAACCAGCCAATTGTTTTTTTTTTAATGTTTAAATCATGTTTTTAGTGGACTTAAGGTATGAAGATCTACATTATGGAAAGATCTGTGATCTGGAAAACCCCAGGTTCTGAGCATTCTGGAAAACCGGTCCCATGCCTGTATAAAAATATCTCAGAGCTTTGTAAAAAATATTATGAAACTGTAAAGTTTAAACAGAATAATTACTGTGTTCATGCTAATTTACTAATTTAGGACAAATCTGCATTACTAAGTTACAGCTAAGAGCATACTACTTTATAGGCAAATCTCTACTAAGACGTACTATGGGGTATATGTATCAAAGAGTGAAGTTAGAGATCGCCCAGTCCGCTAGAGTGAAATTCCGCCTCTCTCCATTCATTTCTATGGGATTTTTAAAGGTGTATTTATCAAAGGTCGAAATTTCACTTTGACCCATTGATAAATACGCTTTTAAAAATCTCATAGCAATGAATAGAAAGTGGTGGTATTTCACTCTAGAGGACTGTGGTGATCTCTAACTTCACTCTTTGATAAATATACCCCTATGATTAAGAATAACGTTATTATATGTTGGGTTTCAGAGAAGGCTCCACGTACATAAGACACTACCATATCAAAGAAACACCATATCCGAAGAAGTACTACTTAGCTGAAAAACACGTCTTTGACACAATCCCAGAGATGATTGAGTACCATAAGCACAATGCAGCTGGTAAGCATGGGCAACTTTCTGTGGAGTAAGTATGGATGGGAAACATAAATGTGACAGTCCAGACAATATTCTCTGTGGATTTTAATTTAAGAATCTGACTTTCCTTTAAAAATTGGGGGATCTCTCCCTTTTTATGTACCTACCTATCATGCTGAATCTTCTAGAACAGGGGTTCCCAATTTTTTTCTTAATCTTGGAGCCACATTCCCATATAAAAAGACCTGGGGAGCAACACAAATGTGAAAAAACAGGGATACAGAAATAGGCACAGGTTTAAAGCTACAGGGAGCAACATCCAGGGGGTTGGTGAGCAACATGTTACTCTCCCGCAGGCCCGGACTGGCAATCTGTGGGTTCTGGCAAATGCCAGAGGGGCTGCTGTACGGCTCCATAGAAAGTTACCATATAGTGGGCTGGTAGGGGGCTGTTTGGGCCTCTTTGTACTTGGAATGGCAGGGCCTATTTTAACTCCCAGTCCAGTCTCAAGCCACTGGTTGGGGATCACTGTTCTATAACAATGTTTGGATTAAGTGGTCAGACCCTTATTGCATCCAATTTTTATATGAATATTTTGAAGTGGTGAGCTGTTCAAATATATATTGTTTATAAGGGCAGAATAACAGTGTAGGGCCAGGGGTCCATCCAAAAACCTCAGACCACAGGCCCACTCTCCAAACAATTGTTAATTTTTTCTTCTCTTAATTACTTCTCCTTACATATTATCATCCATCCTTCCCTGCATTTCTTTTGTTTGTAATCATAAAGAATTTAGAATTGGGGAATGGCCATGATACAGGCATACAAAGCAAATGGAAGAATAAGCAGGCGGGCCCACCGACACCTGGCAGTTTTTTGGGTCGCCTGGTGGCGGGCCAGTCTGAAATGGTCGAATAATAATCTGTTAAATCTGATTTGCATTTTGTTTGGGTTGGCAACTTCATGCACACAGTGTAAAGACCATAATAGGGCTTGTCCTAGTGAAACCCAAATGAAAGTAGTAAAGGTTTGTCATACTCTGCAGTTATTATCTTGGAAATGTAATTTATTGCAAGCAATGCATGGCGGTTACAGTCATGGCCCTCCTGGCTTGTAGCTCATAGCCTTTGTTCTGTATTGTAATTATTATTATTATTGTAATGTTGCACTTAATTAGTGTTAATTGTGTCTTCTGTGAACATTCAAGTAAGAATTTCATTGTTCTGTGTACCCTGTACTCTACATATGACAATAAATCTTTGAAGCTCTTTCTGAGAAGGTAGTAAATGTACCAGTTGTATTAAACACACCGTTTCTTTTTCTCAAGGTCTTGTCACCAGGCTCCGTTATCCATTATGCTCAAAAAACAAGTCTGCACCAATGACAGCGGGATTCAGTTATGGTATGGTGATCAGTAATCACTGTGTAAACTGTTCTAGTGGATGATCCATTTAGTAATTTAATGGTCAACTCAAACTTCCATCAGATTATGTTAAAAGTTGGAAAATGACAAAGTTTGTCAACATTTGTTATATTAGCAGTTTGCATTAAAGGGGTGGTTCCCCTTTAAGTTAACTTTTAGTGTGTTATAGAATGGCCAAGTCTAAGAAACTTTTCAATTGGCCTTCATTTTTAATTATTTGCCTTTTTCTTCTGACTCTTTCAAGCAACTGGGGGTCACTGACAAATGCTCTGTAAAGCTACAAATGCATTGCTACATTTTTATACTCATCATGCTATTCATGCCTCTCCTATTCATATCTCAGTCTTCAAATCAATCATGGTTGCTAGGGTAATTTGTATCCTAACTACCGGATTGCTGAAATTGCAAACTGGAGAGTTGCTGAATAAAAAGCTAAATATCTCAAAAACCACAAATAATAAAAAATGAAAACCAATTGCAATATCAGAATATCCTTCTACATCATACTAAAAGTAATTTAAAGTAAATTAAAGGTATGTTATAGAATGGCCAATTATTTGGCCATTCTATAACATACTAAAAAAGACTTCCCGCTGGTTAGAATGTGACTCGTGCCTCACTTTGGGCGACTTCGGAAAATGAAGCGCTCCGAGTGCCATCCCGTCAGCGATTTACATTCTAGCCGGCGGAAAGGATTTTCGGGGAGATTAGTTGCGTGAAGAGGAGGTTTGATGCTGGGCGACTAATCTCCCCGGAATCTTGGGGGCCGATTCACTATGGGTCGAATATCGAGGGTTAATTAACCCTCGATATTCGACTAGGAACTAAAATCGTTCGACTTCGAATATCGAAGTCGAACGATTTAGCGCAAATCCTGCGATTGAACGATCGAAGGATTATTCCTTCGATCGAACGATAAAATCCTTCGAATCGAACGATTCGAAGGATTTTAATCCAACGATCGAAGGAATATCCTTCGATCAAAAAATCTCAGGCAAGCCTATGGGGACCTTCCCCATAGGCTAACATTGACTTTGGTAGCTTTTAGCTGCCGAAGTAGGTGGTCGAAGTTTTTCTTAAAGAGACAGTACTTCGACTATCGAATGGTCGAATAGTCGAACGATTTTTAGTTCGAATCGTTCGATTGGAAGTCGAAGTAGTAGTCGAAGGTCGAAGTAGCCCATTCAATGGTCGAAGTAGCCCAAAAAACACTTCGAAATTCGAAGTTTTTTTAATTCGAATCCTTCACTCGAGCTTCATGAATCGGCCCCTTAGTGTGTGTCACCACCCTAAAAAAATGTTACGTAAATAGGACTCAATTTTAGACTGTTTTTTTAAAGGTTTCATTTTCCTGTAAACAATTTCTTTTTGTGCAGATAAATGGGAAATAAACCCTTCTGAGCTCACATTCATGAAGGAACTGGGAAGCGGCTTATTTGGTGTCGTACGTCTTGGAAAATGGCGGGCCCAGTACAAAGTGGCAATTAAAGCAATTCGAGAAGGTGCAATGTCTGAAGAGGATTTCATAGAGGAAGCTAAAGTTATGATGTGAGTGTTTATCAAACAAAAAAAGAATGTAACATTTCCCAAAAATTCAAAATGACCTCCTCTCTTGTTTCCCACCAAACAGTGATGGTGGTTATAATACACCTAGTTAATAGTTTTATAGATAGTTTTAATAGATGTTTTAGTAGGTATGGTCAGTGTCAGTTTTAGTAGGCCTGCTACAATCCAGATGTTCCTGAACATCTGAAAAAGCCAGCATTGTTCATAGGGCTGGGCTCAAAGCAAGCTGCACCCTGGTTGTCCCAATTCCCTCCTGCTTATTACCTTTGCTCTTCATCCACCTGCCCTCACACCCCAAATCCCCACGCAGTAAGACAGCTGCAGGGAGATTCTGTGTGCCAGCCATTCAAAAGGGTGGAAACTACGGGAAGGAAGGCAGACAAGATATTGCCTAGCTATTGTGCCAGCATTACGCACTAGGCACGTCACTCTATTGCCTGCCCACTTCTGATTTTGGAGTAAATTCTATATTAACTCTGGAATAAGCACTCAGAATTCAGAAGGAACAGTTGGGCAGTATACCCTCTTTTTGAACATTAGGTTATGTAAAGGGCTTCTCAGTTAACTGCTGATTTGTTTTAATTGTACTTGTAAGAACCAGGAAGTAGGACGTAACTGACAGAATTCAGATAGGGATAACTGTGCTCAAAAGTCAGTGCCATGTACCCTCAGTGTCAGGGGGGGGATGCTATTTATAAACGTTTTAGATTTCCAGTTGACCATAGATTTTCTGCACTAGTTAAATGCATAATTAGAGTGTACCCTCCAATGGTGCAGAGATTTATATACATATGATTAAACTTTCTTCATAAGAATCTATGTACAATGTTTGTCCTACATAAACAAAGGATACCTCTAACAGACAGATAATTGTAGAATCTAAATGGTGGCTGAGGCCTTTATGCCCGTAATTCCCTTATTTTCAGTTCTTCCGTATACCTGTTCTGGTTCTTTAAAGGAGAAGAAAATTAATTTTGCACTTGGTGCCAAAAGTTAGGCACCCACAAGTTATTGTATTTACTTACCTGACACTCCAGGCTGGGGCTCCTATCAGCAGAAAACTGCACCGGCCTGGGGTTCTTCCAGCGAGCACCATGGATCGATCCTCTTCAGGCCTCCTCTTTCAGCCCATGGTTGCGCATGCGCAGTAGAGCGAAAAGCCAAACTTTAATTAAAAATCCGGTTATTTCATTCTACTGCGCATGCGTCTGTCCTGGGAAAATTGAAAAGCAAGTGAAGAGGATCGTTCCACGGGGCTTGCTGTCAGAACCCCGGGCCAGTGCAGTTTTCTGTTGATAGGAGCACCAGGCCCGAGTGTCAGGTAAGTAAATATAATCACTTGGGTGTGACTAACTTTTGGAACCCCCAAGTGTAAAATGGCTTTCCTTCTCCATTAATTGAAGTGTTTTCTTATCATTCCCATTGCTATTATACTGATGGGATCGTTTCTCTTGTAGGAAACTGGCTCACCCTAAATTAGTGCAGCTGTTCGGTGTTTGCACACAACGACGGCCAATTTACATCGTAACTGAATTCATGGAACATGGCTGCCTGCTCAATTATTTGCGCCAAAGACACGGGCAGTTCAGCCCAGACATTCTGCTCAGTATGTGCCAAGATGTGTGTGAAGCCATGAGCTACCTGGAGCAGAGTAATTGCATTCATCGAGATTTGGTAAGAATAAAGTGCATAATGTATTTCAAATGATTTTGTGTGCGTGTATTTAGCATTCTCATATTTGTGTAGATGGAGGTATTGTTTATATACTCTTATTAACTGATTAATACCAGGATCTTCTCAGTCTGATATTACTGATATTACTGCCTGTTTGCCAGAGAGATGCAGAAGCTTACAATATATCTTTTCTGTTATAGGCCGCCAGGAACTGCTTAGTAAATGAAACTGGGGTAGTAAAAGTATCTGATTTTGGAATGACAAGGTAAGAATGATCTAACGTTTGGAAGATCTGTTGTACTTGTGAGAGTTACACAGATGCAGGCAATATATTCTTTAGAAGAAATGCAGAGAACTATAGAAAGGGTACAAGTGGAGGCATAAATGTTTCATGGCTGACACTCTCCTGTATTATTAGGTACGTCCTTGATGACCAGTACACAAGCTCCTGTGGGGCAAAATTCCCAGTAAAATGGTCACCTCCAGAGGTTTTTAACTACAGCAAATTTAGCAGTAAATCTGATGTATGGTCATTTGGTAAGACAATTTTTACTTCTTACATTTGTACAGCAATTACACAGTTTTGTTCTTGTAACAAGAAAAGTATGATTATGTTATCGAAGTAGCATTGCTACAACAAGCCTAGGTTTTGGATTTGATTCCAACCAGGGTGATCTGTGTGTGTGAGTTATTGTTGGTTTGTGTGGGATTGCACTGGATGTTCCAGTTTCCAGGTCCAGGAAGACAGCACTTGCTTAAATGGTTCTGGGTGAATATGGCGCCTATGTGTGTGTATGTGTGTGTGTATGTGTGTGTGTGTGTGTGTGTGTGTGTGCTTGATAGTTGTGTTAAGGAAGCCACATTATAAGCTCCGCTGGGATGGGGTAATGAGTAAACTGGAGGTTCCCAAACTTCAGAGGATGGAGGCATCGTGTCTATAGGCTATTAAGAAGAGACCTTCGGGGAGAGATGATAATATGCATGTCTATAGCAGAGCTGCTGTTATGATCTCTGGCTTGGGAGGCTGTAGCAATGTTGAAAGAAAAACTGGGAGATTGTAACTACACTGTGTAAAATACTATGTAATATGGATCCGCAGTTTAACTCAAGGACAAAGAGCAGTTTCTTATTGCATAATGGCTGCTTGAGTAGATGCATATGCAAGTGTATAGGGCAGACTTATCAAGGGTCGAATTTCGAATTTGAAAAACTTCGAAATCCGAATTCAAAAAGACCAGCAGAAATTAAATTGAAGCTTTTTTTTTTGGCCGAATAGGTCAGTTTTCGATCGAATCGTACGAATTGAAGTAATGGCGCATTCAAACTAGATTCAAAGTTTTCCCAAAAAAAACCCTTTGATTGCGAAGTCCACCAATTGACTCCAAATAGGTTCTAGGTCAGTCCCCCATAGGCTAAAACAGCGTTTCGTGTCATAAACACTTAATCATAGCCTATGATTAAGTGTTTATGACACGAAACGCGTAAGGCTTTGGACACAATAACCTTTCTTCACTTTGAACTATTTCCCTGGTGGAAGTTTGCCTTCATCGAGTTCCTGCTCCAAAAGGTTTCTTTAAAACATCCAGAAGGGTGAATGATTTTCCATTCCATTATTTCAGGTGTGTTAATGTGGGAAGTGTTCACTGAGGGCAAAATGCCATTTGAGACGTATTCCAATGTGGAAGTGGTAGAGATGGTAACAAGAGGAGAACGCCTGTATCGACCAAAGCTGGCCAATAAAATCATATTCAGTGTGATGATGGCCTGCTGGCATGAGGTATGGCTTTCACGTATTCACTTGCATAAAAAATGCCTAAAGGAAAAATGTTGTGGCTTTTTGGTTTAAAATGTCTTCCTGACCCAACCGCTTTGTGGAGGGAAAAGTGGCATATCAGCCATTGCTATAATATAATATATAATAATTAGGGATGCACCGAATCCAGGATTCGGTTCGGGATTCGGCCAGGATTCGGCCTTTTTCAGAAGGATTCGGATTCGGCCGAATCCTTCTGTCCGGCCAAACCAAATCCGAATCCTAATTTGCATATGCAAATTAGGGGCGGGGAGGGAAATTGCGTGACTTTTTGTCAGAAAACAAGGAAGTAAAAAATGTTTTCCCCTTCCCACCCCTAATTGCATATGCAAATTAGGGTTCGGATTCGGTTCGGTATTCGGCCGAATCCTTCGTGAAGGATTTGGGGGTTCGGCCGAATCCAAAAAAGTGGATTCGGTGCATCCCTAATAATAATAATAATATTACTGGTCCACCAGATGGAACTTAACAAATGGGAGCTTATAACATAGTCTGCCACTCTGTGCCTGTGAGTTTTTGCCAGTATGTTTTTAAGAAAACATTAAGGCCGTTAATTGTGATTTGTTTTTTAATTCTAGAAGCCCGAAGGAAGGCCCAAATTTTTCGATCTGATGAAACAAATAGAATTCATATTAGAAGGGGAAATATGAACAGAACATTTCTAAGACATTCTAATGACGTTGTGAACTAGTACTTTGCCTGGTAGAATGCCCAGCCTACTGACAGTCTATGGTGTTCTGCTTCGGTTCTGTGGATTCTGCATGGTTTACAGAACAGAAGATGGAACACTAAGAAGAAACCAACGGTGGTTCCCGGAGGCCTTATGACCACAGACCTATGTTGGATGGAGAAACCTTAACCATTTCACCTGTAAGGGCTGAAAGTCATTCTCAACAAGTTTTCAGCACATTGAATGAAATTCTTTTTTGTTTTTATGTGAGCGGCAAAACGAACCTGCCCAACTGTTAAAATCTAATGAAATTTGGATTTTTCTTGTACGTACCAAGCATATTTAATCTGTACGTTGTATATATTTAATATATTTATATGGAATAAAAAATGTCACTACTGTGAGGCCTGCTTATTACACCTTGATGAACACAAGACGGGTGGATGTGGATGGAGTGGGTAGAGATTCTGGGAGATTAGCTAGTAATAGGCTTCATTTGTTTAGCCTGTAAAGTATAAGGGCCTAGATTTATGTATTAGAGGTAAAGGGATGTCATTTTTGTAATGTTCCCTGGAAAGAAACAGCATATCCTTATCAGGGATCCAGTTTGGGCTGAGTAAGCACCTGCTTTGGGAATAGGGTTGCTGCCTTTTTATTGGGTGGCAGGGACAGACAAGGGACAGAGCAGGTGTCATAGGGGGTTGGAACAATGATATTTGGGGACTGACTGGTGATGTCAGAGGTGGACCAGTGAGGGGACAGGGGGTGAGCAGCCATAAGGATTCTACATCAATTCATGATTTTTGCCTGAACGGCAGGGTTTGAGAACAGGGCAGGGAAGTAAGATCAGTGTGTAAAGGTAATAGGACAAGCCAAAGGGTGTTGTGAGGTCGAGAAAGAGAGAATGAGAAAGAGAGAAGAAGAGGCCGTAGATTAAACCCATTGGGCACAGATACAGGTAAAGTGGTTTGGTTAGAAACAAGTACATTAGATAGCTTTAAGAAGGGGTTGGATGGCTTTTTAGCAAGTAAGGGAATACAGGGTTATGGGAAATAGCTCATAGTCCAAGTTGATCCAGGGACTAGTCCGATTGCCATTTTGGAGTCAGGAAGGAATTTTTCCCCCTCTAAGGCAAATTGGAGAGGCTTCAGATAGGTTTTTTTGCCTTCCTCTGGATCAACTGGCAGATAGGTAGTTAATAAAAAAAAAAAAAAAAAAAGGTTGAACTCGATGGACATGTGTCTTTTTTCAACCTTACTTACTATGTTACTATGTTACTATGTAAGTACACTAAAGGTGTTGGAAATCAATGCACTGCTGCTACTGCAGAATTAGTGCACGTTGTGTCCTTCTGTATATGAAGCTGCCATGTAATTTGCTTATACTTGTAAAGCATTTTACATCCCCTGTGACAATAGTGTATAAAGTTAAAGTAATTCCATACATCAGGGCAGACTACAGCCTTAGATTGGTCACATCTGGGCTCATTTTAGTGTTATGCGACTGCTTGGCCTGTGCACTGACTCGTTAGATATTGTAGTTATTTACAATGATACACATACAACCAGAGCTCTGCGTAAAGGACATGTAAAGTCTAAAATAGAATAAGGCTAGAAATGCTGTATTTTGTATACTAAATATAAACATGAACTTACTGCACCACAAGCCTAATCAAACAAATAATTTATGCTTTCAAAGTTGGCTACAGGGGGTCACCATCTTGTAACTTTGTTAAACATCTTTGCAAGACTAAGACTGTGCACATGCTCAGTGTGGTCTGGGCTGCTTAGGGATCATCATAAACAAAGCTGCTTGAGTTCTGCATGGCTGGTAAGTAAGGAGGGGGCTCCCCCTGCTGTTCATAAGTATTATTGTTTCCCTGCTCAGCAGTTAGGGACCATCTGACAATTCCTATCCACAGCAGTAAATGAAGGGAGAATTTCACTGCATACAGTCAGGTTTCTTATAAAAACAGTACACATTTTTAAATTAAATTATACTGGAGATATGTTTATTTTTCATTAAAGAAAGTAAAAATGGGATTTTATTTTTTTGCCTTTACATGCCCTTTAACAGAAGCTTTATGGCAATGATGAGAAATGACCACAAGGTGGTGTCTTTGTTCCGTTTAATATGCAGGGCTACTCATATTTTGAGGGAGCCTGTATATTGGGCAAAATGCACATCAGGTGCTCTCTTCTGGCTGTTGCCCTTGCTGAGATGCTATATGGATAGCTGGGAATAGTGATCTCTGCACCACGGTTGTAAAGGGAATTCAAATTCAACCTAATTCTATATGAAGCACAGGCTAAATTTAAATAAAGGTAGGGCTTGTTTAGGGACTCCACTGGCTCCTTGCCACTGACACTAGGTTTTTATTTATTTATGGTTCCTAGCTTTTAAAGGAGTGGTTGACCTTTAAGTTAATTTTTAGTATGTTATATAATCAATTCTAAGCAACTTTTCAATTGGTCTTCCTTTTCTTTTATAGTTTTTGTCATTTACCTTCTTCTTCTGATTCTTTCCAGTGTTCAGCTGGGGGTTACAAATGCTCTGTTAGGCTACAAATGTATTGTTATTGTTATTTTTTTTATTACTTGTCTTTCTATTCAGGCCTCTCCTATTCATATTCCAGACGTGTATTCAAATCAGTGCATGGTTGGACCCCAGCAACCAGATTGCCGAAATTGCAAACTGGAGAGCTGCTGAATAAAAATGAAAGCCATTTTCACAGAATATCACTCTCTATCGTGCTAAAAGTTAACTCAAAGATGAACAGCCCATTAATGTAAACAGTGTCGGACTGGCCAACAGGGATACCAAGAAAGCTCCCAGTAGGCCCAGGTGTCAGTGGCCCCTCATGCTGCTAAACATTTGGCCTATTTCATGGTCATTCCCTATGAGAAAAAGAGGCTAAATAGATGGAATAATAGGTTATAGTATGTAAAGAAAAGAGACTAGGAGAATAGAGGTTGAGTGAGGAAAAGAAGAATAATAGTATTGATATTGGGCCCCTGGTCTAAGGTTTTTTGGTGGGCCCCTGGTGTCCAAGTCCGACACTGAATGTAAACTAGAAAAGCTTAATTCATATTATGCCATTGTGGCTGTATTTCATTTCATCTGGTGCCTATTTATGTTTCAAAGCACCTTGTTTTTACTTTTGGGGCAACTGGTGAACATTTATCATATATAGGGAAAGTTGTGCTCACCACTAATTTTAAAACCATTAGGGGGGGTGCAATGAGGCTGTGACCACAAAATACATTTAGACAAATACAAGAGTCCTCTGCACTCAACCCATTATCAATATATACAGTATAGAACATTAAGACATTTTGGGCCTTATGCTACTAAAAAATGACTAAGATGGCCAACTACTGAGTTTTAACTTTGAAAGCAGCAAGAAATTTGCAGGTAAAACTTAGTCCCTGTGTAAAATGTATAATGAAGCAATAGAATTCTTAATGAATCAGATGAAAATTGAGCGTAGGACTGGCCAGATATGGGATGACTTTGACGTAGTTGGCCAGCTTAAATATATGGACAAACAACCCCTGTTTTGTTTAAAGGGGAAGGCATTTTTAGTAGCTGAAGACACAAAGGGACAGATTTACTAAAGGGCGAAGTGACTAATGTTAGCGAAAATTCGCCAGCGTGACGTCATAGCGAAGGAGATAGACTCTAGCGGTAATTCGCTCCCTTACGCCTGGCGAAGTTGCACTCTGGTGAATGGATGTAAATACGCAAATTCACTAAGATGCGGATTTTACTGAACGTTACCTCTTGCGCTAGACTTGTCTTCGCCACCTCAGACCAGGTGAAGTGCAATAGAGTAGATAGGAGTTCCTCAAAAAATAGTTGAACATTTTTCTAAGTCCCAAAAAACACTGACGACTTCATTTTTCAGGGTGATAGGCTGCAAAAGAGCGTCATTTTTTGCTGGGGTAACCGGCTTCCCCCCTACATTTCCTAACATATGGCACATAAACTATACACTGGGCTCATGTGTAGGGCAATGTAATAACTATTTTTTATCTTATTAAGGTTTCCTGGGCTTGTGTAGTGTAATGTATTTGCTGCAACATATACGCCCATTCAACTTTAACTTCCCACCGTATGCAATTTAGCCAAAGCTAGCGCAACTTCGCTTCGCTTGCCGCAGTAACACTAGCGCAACTTTGCCAGCGTTCGGCACCCTGGACGCAAATTCGGATTTTAGTGAATTAGCATTGTTCTGGAATCTACGCCTGGCAAAGTGTTCCGATGTGAGCGAAGCGGATGCTAGCGCAAATTTGGCGCTTACTGAATCTGCCCCAAAATGTCTCAATGTCCTAAATATATTGATAATGGGTTGAGTGCAGTCTCTTTTGTATTTCTCTCTCTCTCTCTATATATATATATCCACTTCTCACAGACTGAGTGGAGTCCCCTGTCTGTGCTTATAACCTACCAAAGGCACAGTTTGACACCCCTTAATATCTTCAGTGATTCATTTATACCATGTGAGATTCAGACACAACAATGGGACAATATGGACAGAAAACAGCAATTTATACAAATAATATTTATTGCCATTTTTTTTGCGATACTTTTACAGTGCTGTAACCCGCATGGGTCTGTGGGCTACAATTTTATCCATTATAAACAGCAACAAGGCCTGACTACAGTCTATTCACAGTATAAAATGCATTTATAAAGAGCAATAGGACACAGTACAAAAATATATTCTCTCCTAATCTGTTTTGTCAGGAGAACAGAAATGTACATGCAAATTCAACAAAACATGGGCTAACATTATTTACACTGTTTAATCTAATGGGGAACTGGAATAAAATCCAAATGACATTGTGAATGGGTCGCTGAAAATTGGCAAAAGAAAAATTCATATGCATTGTGCAATATCTTTTCCACTTACGTCTTTTATTATACTGCCCCATAAAAGTCATAGGATAAACATATGTACAGCATACAGTACATAATCCAAACATCATAAACATATTTACAGTATATGATGATTATAATGCAAACAGTTGTGATTCTTGTCTACATTCAATACTTTGGTTTTGCTCTATTAAAGCTTACGGTGCACACCCTTTTTCTACCCTCAAAACAGCAGAAACTGCCCCAGGTGAAAAGGTATGAGAATAAGCATTCCTCACATGGTACCTGTAGACAGCAGTGGATGTGGTTGATTAGAGGCAATTTTGGGCATTTCAGTTGTATTTTTAACATGAATATCCCCCAGCACAGGCAAAATGCACAAAATCGCTACATGGCCTCATGCTGATCTGGGACAAATTTATCTCTGCCAGGGGATTAATGCTAATTACTGCACAGGATACAATGTGATCTTTATTATTCTCAATTATTATTTCTATTTTATTTTGTTTTAATATTTATTTATATTTGCGCTGCTGGGTCTGGTTGGGAGCCCCTGCTGGGAGAAGAAGGCAGACAGGGCTTTTGTGCCTGGATGCCTGTGGATCCAGTAGCCTAGAAAGGGGGCTCTTTTTGGATGTAGTAGAAATGTCATTACTCCACCACTGCTCTCTGCCATAAATACTAGCTAAGTAAAGAACATCAAGCGGGTATTCCTCTTTCTGGAGAATTCTGCAGTGTTCAAGGCTGCACCTGCTTGTAGGATATCAGTGGTAAATCAATATGGAGAGCAGGACCTTAGTCTGGGGGAGGGAAACCTAGCAAGGACACACCATTACTGTGCCAACACATATATTTTTATACAGGAGGGGTGTGTGGGGAACAACCATATTTTGTGTTGGCTGACAAGGCAGTTAGGTAATGCTATAACACACAAGAATCCTGGGAGGATCTTACTGGCTAATACATGAATGTTTAAGAATGGGATCGATTATGCATAATGATTAGGACCTAGATAAGGGCAACCCTTGCTGCATAGAGTGTTAGCATGCAGTTCATTAGTCAGTTGACTGTACAGGCGCAACAGGCAAAGGGAACCCCGTAAGTAACATCAATGCAGGTGATAATTCCATGGCTCCCCTGCATCTCCCCAGTATCCTGCACTTTGTACCTTGTCCAACAAAGGGCAATAAACCGACCTAAGTATAGAAGACAGTGTACTGTCCCATGTATCTATGTGAATTGCACCTATACATGCATAGAATACCATATGTTTTGCCAATTTCCACCTGGGTTGCATCCATAGCTAATGTTATAACTTTTGGGCACAAGGGCATGGCCATTGTCTGTGATGCTTCCCAATACTTACTGACCCACAGCAGTTAAACAGACATCACAATCTCATACAATAATTTCATCTTTATCAATAAATATATTTCTGATTCAAAGCATACTCGCATACTCTAAATATATGCTGACCAATCCTAAACATAAAATTGAAAACACAATAAGAGAAGTGCATTAGTCCTGTGTATATTTTATAGAGGTAGTTGGTTCCCAGTGCCTGGGATGCTCACACAGGAGTACAAGGCATTTTAGGGTAGTTTTTAAATTGTAAAATTGGATCTATAAAGATGGCACTGGTGAGGCAATTCTGGCTAAATAGCATGTGTTGTTGCAAGGATAAACATGCACTAATGGTGAGTTTCCTGGACATGCATGTGGGGGAATGCAAAAACTGGTGCACTCTTTATGATTAAGGAAAGAGGCTTATGGCACATGAAGTGCACCTCACTCTGCCCCAGGAATTAAAAACAACAACAAATATAAATATATAAACATATATAAACATCCATGCACCAGCAAGGAGCAGGGCAAAGTACAAAAAAACATGGGCTTTGCACCCTGCCATGCATGTACAAAATGACACTTGTATGTCTGCTCATACAAACTGCCACCTTGCTTTGGGCCAAGAACAACCACATTGACTAAGGCAAAAAAATAAAATACCCTATGCTTACACCACTTACACTGCAATAGCAGCAGCACCAGTATTTCATGATCAGTAGGGGTGCTGTGATGTTAGCCATGTTTTTTCCAAACAGGAAAAGGAAGATGAACTCTGCTTATAAATAAGGTGCATTTTTCCTTTACTACTCATTCATTGTGAAATATTTTCCTTGATTAAAAAAATAATTCTAAATAAAAAACTTTAAAAAAATCTGTCTCTGTGTATTACCTATTTACATTACTTAGAAACATTTTCGGCGCATTGTCACACTGCAATACTATATGCAGTAATGCAATAATATCAACACTCCGTTAATAAGGTTAAATACAGATCTTCTACGTTCCGTCTTGGAACAATGTACTTGTGTTAGTGATGCTGAACTGCTCTGCTGAAACCAGTGTTCTCTTCCTCGTACCCCAATAGAGAATGGTCTGTGTTCCCGAGCAAACTGTACTGATCCTCCTGTCCATTGGCCTGATTGAGCTTCTCTTTCTGCATACTAGAGGTTATCTGGCTCCAGGTGATATTGGTGTTCTTGAAAGCGTGCAGCAGAAAAATGCCTATAATGATGGTTAGGAATCCATTCAGGGTTCCAATCATATCACTGGCATTCATGCTTTTCCACTCCTTAAACAGGATGATAGAACAGGTCACCACCATGGTGGTGAAAAACACATAATAGATAGGCGTCACGATGGAGGTATTGAACACATCCAGAGCTTTGTTAAGGTAATTGATTTGCGTCCCTACAGACACAACTAAGACCGCCAACAAGATGTAGAAAAGCGGGTCTTTGTAAACAGGTTTTGTTTCTATAAAGTCATGAATGGCGATCCCCAAGCCTTTCACAGATGATACAGAAAAGGAACCAATGGCCGAGCAGATGGAGATGTAGACCAGAATGTTGGACTGGCCCTTGCTAGGGGCAACAAAGAAAATGAGCAACAAAACGACCACAACAACCAGACTGGCAAATGTGACGAACCCTATGGATAGAAAAACAAAGGATATAATGAGTAAACACAAGGGGAAGCTCTTGCATTATGATATTACTTGGTAGTAAAATAAAGCGCAACTAAAGCCTGTGATCTCCTGATAGTATTGATGTCACAGCTATACGACGTGACTCAGCTACCCCTTGGTTCCATCCCAAGAGGAAATATCATTATTAAAAGAAAATATTACTATTATATAATATAATATAGTGTCACAAGCATTCATATACAACAGGACAGTAGATCATGTGATGGAAGGAGACCCAACTACTGCACAAATACGTCATATACTGCACATACAGTCTAAAGTATGGAACATTTCAGTTACACCCGCTACACATTCTAAACACAACCCTTTTGGTTTGGGGTGCCCAAATGATGGAGCTGATGGATCTGCCATGTATAATTGATAAATTACCTAACTACAATCTATCAAACAAACTAGCAGCAAACTATCATAATGAACCCATTTTGACTCAAACCACAAGTTCTCATGTTTATTACATGTTGGATAAAAAAACTATTTGCTTAGTGGTGTCTCATGCTTCCTTTTGGGTAACTTATTAGAGTAACACACACACGCACCATGGTCCACACTGTTGTTCTGAATAAACAGATGTTTTTCACTCATGATGAAGGCAATGAACTCAAGAATGAATTTATTACCAGGTACCAGTGGTTCATCACAATTATCAAACACGTACAGTATTCTTTTCACCACACTCTTAGGGGGGAAACAATTAAAAGCACAATATCACAATACATTGCACAATATCTTTAAGCAAATGTTCAACTGCTCTGGAGTTTTGTTAAATATTTTGTCTCAACAAACGCTTGGCAAATGTGACGTTTTATTACATACGCTGTTCAGCCATTTGGTCTCAAACTTTGTGATGAGATAGCTGAGGTCTGTAATCGATCAAAAAGGAAGCAAACATGGTCGCTAACATCCGCAAAGGTGTCTTCGAAAATATTTTGCTCATATACACATATTACATTCCCCTTTAGTGTTTGGCCAAACCACTTGACCCAGCCTCCTGTTTTTTTCTCAGACCCTCTTTGCCAATCAAGGACGCTGCTCCTTCTTGCAAACCGTTAGTAGAGGGGTCCACCTTACGTTCCAGTTTCACCAGGCCCTACGTACTCTACTCCCTCCTAGGGCATTCCCCTTCCCAGATGGCTGAACCAAAAATGACAACGATTATATTAGAATTTTCCCACACCTTGATATTTCCTGCATGCCAATATTTTAGCTATTTATTGAATCACAATCCAGATGACAAGGACAAATAAAATAATCTATTCTCATTCCCTTTCACTGGAAAATTGTTCTAAAATGATAAAAACTGTATTCTGGATACAATCCTTTTGAAAATCAACAATGGATTAAAACAGACCATTTTCTTGTGTCCTATTTGTGCCTCACTTTCTTTGCCAAAATACACACACTGTATAAATAAACCTCTCATGCTACATTTACACTGATCCTGTTCCCTTTCATTCTTTATACAGTCACACGCTCAGAAAACATACACAGCAGCATTGTTTTTTTTTCTATGTATTCCTATAAGAATAATGTATAAATATATTAATATGAGTCACTAAGCCTGTACAGGAAAATACTAATAGAAACTGTTGGTGGGATTTTCGGGCTAGGCGGTAACAGTACACAGTCGAAGGTCAATGCTGTTTTTTTTTCGGAAAGGAGAGAGTTCAAGGTGTAGCACAGGAATATCTGATAGAAAACTGTTTGGATTGTGATAACGTGTGAGTTTTTGCCCCTTGCAGGAAAACAAAGAACTTGATGTAAAAAAAACACGTGTAACTGCCATCAGTGTAGGTTTATGAATATGCAGCTAACCCTACTGATGAATGGAGCTTATATAAGACTACAGACAGTTTGCAGTAAAGCAGTTAGCAGACAGCTTCAAACAACTTCTGGCAAGTTTGAGGACAATTCTTTTTTACATTTGTGTTAAAAATAGGGATGCACTGAATCCAGGATTCAGCCTTTTTCAGCAGGATTCGGATTCGGTCAAATCCTTCTGCCCGGCCAAACCGAATCCAAATCCTAATTTGCATATGCAAATTAGGGGCAGGGAGGGAAATTGCGTGACTTTTTGTCAGAAAACAAGGAAGTAGAAAATGTTTTTCCCTTCCCACCCCTTATTTGCATATGCAAGTTAGGGTTCGGATTCGGTTCGGTACTTGGCCGAATCTTTCGCGAAGGATTCGGGGTTCGGCCGAATCCAAAAAAGTGTATTCAGTGCATCCCTAGTTAAAATGCGTACTGTTTTACTTTAAATGCCCCTTATATTGTTTCTATTTTATTCATATGTCAAATCCAAATGTAAAAAGAGTTGGGGAGCAAGCATGACAAAAATTCTCTGGGTGATGCTAAATAAGGGCTGTGACTGACTATTTGGTAGCTGCTATGTGGACTGGCAGCCTACAAGAGGCTCTGTTGACAAGTTGCCTCCATGCCAGGAATTCAAAAATAAGCACCTGCTTTGAGGCCAATGGGAGCAACATTCAAAGGGTTGGTGAGCAACATGTTGCTCATGAGCCACTGGTTGGGAATCACTGACCTACACTATAACCTGATCTGAGACAAAAGTGGTGGGATGGAAGACAAAAGAGACCTTTAGGGTATAAACCCAAGAGGCCTCCATATCTTTCTATTTCTTTTTCCCTTATCTCTTCTAGCAGGAGGACCTTATAACTTCTGCTGGCAAATCCAGTCACTACATGACTCGATAGTATTGGACAGTTAATAAATTAGCCAGTGTAATCACAATTGTAGTGACAATTTTTATGTTTTGTAACAGCTCTAGAGATGCAAAGCAGCATAGCAGGGTTTACTGTAATTTTTAGGAGTAACATTGCTGCAAAACCCCCTAGCAAAATTCATACAGGTACTGTATGTAGAGAAGGCAGGATCTGGAAAGTTCTCCATACTAGTGAAGTAATACTTTCACTGTGTTTAATTGACTAACCTGGATCTCTTAACTTCATTTCCATGTCATGCAGAGAGGTGACTTCCTCCTCATGTGGTGCGTGGATCACCATCATTGTAGAGCCCAAAATGCACAGGAGGCAACCCAGTTTCCCATGCATGTTTAGCTTTTCATTTAGGAAATATGATGACAGCATTGCACTGTTTGCAGAACAGAAAACAAAATGTTCAATCGGCAAATCTTCCCTTAAAGAGATTTCAGGGGGTATCAACCCTAGTATTTATGGGGATGTGACAGTAATAGTCTTTGACATGGGATGCATGCTCTAGAATTAAATGCTGAAAATGAATACCCAAGGCTCATGAATCCAATCCCATTCCTGACACTATTGCAAAAGGGATTTTTGGAACAGTGCTCATAGCTGGTATTTGTTGAAACACAGTGGTATTTAGAGAAACTGAAATGAGTAGATAAACAGTGAAAGCCAAGGCCTGAACATTGCTAGAGATAATCCTCTATACTAGAAATGACTATGAATCGAGGCCACATGTCCATATGTATGTTAGAACTTTAGAATTAAATTGTATCAGCGAACATTAACTAAAACTATTAGTGCAGGTACTTTTGCTGTGACCAAATTCCCCTCATACAGTTGCATAAGAGGCCAGTAATAGACACACCTATGTAACACATTTATTCTTGCAACAGACTCACCATACTAGTACACTCAGTGCACCGAGGGGAGTAACCAGGGTCGCTGGAGCAAATGCATAGGCAGCAAAGTTGGCGGCTTCTCCTGCTCCCACTAAACAAAAGCAGATATAAGAACATGGGAGAGGTATGCTGTACATGCAATAAAGAGACATGACACCATAGCTTGAGTGGAGAAAAGGCCGCAGCATTTATTATAACTCAATAAACCTTTAATAGCAGATTCATTAATGCCAAATAAATGAATATGAGCACATAACAGAATCTGAATGTATGTATGGCAATGACACCTAGCCAGCCTCAGTCCATTTAACAGGCCACCTATTGATTGACCATTTGTGAAAAGGCTCAGCCTTATCCAACTCCTAGCCATGAGCCCTTTATTTAAACCTCAAATTTTCCTCCATGCTGCGACAATATATATATTTTATTTTTTAATTTTTTTCTTTTTTTTTTATGATAAAATCATATTTTAACATATTTAGGGAGGGTGGGGGATTCAAGTGAACAAGCTATCCAGCTGCCAGAACAAGAAGAAGAGGTATCTGTTCTGGCACCCCTTTTTATACCCCCGAACGTCCCGCTCTTAAGATCACATGGTTACAGGATCCAATCATGCCCTGAGATAACCTTGCCCTTTGACATCATAACCCCAGCAACAGTAATTTACTGTGGTAACTAACACGTGACAGCTCACCTTCTGTCCCACATTAACCAATGCACTGCCAACAACCCCAGGGGCGCTCCACCAATGAGGCGAGTTGAGACACTCGCCTCAGGCGGCAGCGCCCCCCTGGTTGCCAGGGGCGGCAAAAATGCCGCTCCTGGTAACTAAGAGCCGAATTTCCGGTTTTAAAACCAGAAATTCGGCTCTTCCAAGCGTCGCGGACCGCCCCTGCCCTCTCCGGCGCTATAAAGGTTAGTGCCGTGGGGAGGGAAGGGGGCGGCGAAAGAAGGCCACCTCAGGCGGCATTATAGCAAGAATCGCCCCTGAACAACCCTCCCATGCAGGTCCAGGGGAAAATGAATTCCCCTGCACCTCACATTATGTTAGATGGAAAAGAAAAGATGTAGACTCTGTGGCACAGTTCTGAGCATGCCTGGGTCTAAAACCTTAGCATTATTAATACTCTATATTATCCATCAGTTTAGTAAAAGGTACTGTAGTGTTTGTATGCAAGAATGCAGTGTAGCAACAAGGTTTGTTTAAGTTATTGGACCAAGAGATCTGATTAGAACAGCCTACTTTACCTTCAGACTGGGCTTCTGAAATATTTTTACTAAGGCAGGCCAATCACCCTTCAGGTTGGGTTTCCCACTGGCTCTAGCTTCTCTAATAGTTTGTATAATGAAGATGTAAAAAGCCATTAAGCTTTGTTCCAGGAATCTCTGATTTTAAGGCTCAAACTGGTGAAGCACAGAATCCAGCATTCGGTTTGGGTTTCAACTGAAACCCAGCAATTTTAGGCAAAACCATATGTTATAACCCTTCATTTACATCACTGGAAAACTGAATGTTAAAATGTTTTTTAAAATTTGTTTCAATATCTTGATTTCTCTAAAACATTAAATATGTTTTTGGAGGATTTGGTAGTTGGCAAAGTTAAAAAACAAACAAACTATGAATAAGGTTCATCCCTAACGATATTCATAGATATACTTTTGATTATAAAATGATCTTAGGTCTTCCACTGAGCACCAATGCAGAGATTCAGAGGTGCAAAGTGAAGTTTCCACAGATGCAAGAGAGCCAGGAACTGTAACTCAATCAAATTCAGTAACACATAGGGATGTAGCGAACTGTTCGCCGGCGAACTAGTTCGCGCGAACTTCGACTGTTCGCGTCCGCCGCAAGTTCGCGAACAATAGGCGTTCGCGTCAAAATCGTTCGACCATTCGACCATTCGATCGCTAAAATCGAACGATTTTTGTTCGAATCGAACGATCGAAGCCATTCGATCGAACGATTAAAATCCTTCGGTCGTTCGAATCGAACGATTTTCGGATGTTCGAAGTTCGCAAACTGTTCGCATTTTTTGCCGGTGTTCGCGAACGGCGTTCGCGAACACATACTCGGCAGTTCGCTACATCCCTAGTAACACACTGTAAAGTCAAGTGCAAAGAAATCATTTATTTAGCCCAAAAGCATGACCAAAAAAACAAGGTCACAGTGTGCTACTGGATATTGTTTGACTTTTTCTGTGGCCCTACGGCAGGTGAGAGTATGTGAATAAGAACCTGATGCTACACAAGAGTGCCATAATGCAGCAACTGGAGTTTCCACCTCTCCTTGTTGCAACACTTTCTATAGTCAAGGTTATTACTAAGCAAGTGCATGTGACTAAGTATATGTGCCTATCTTATCTTTTATTTTATGACACAATACTGAGGGATTTTCCGCTGTACTATATAAAAGCCATGGTGTAAGAGACCACAAACAGTCGCTCTAATCATAGTCTAAGAAAAGGAATTACCTAATAAGATACAGTATATACATAAGGGACACATAGTCCACACCCATTTAATCTGTATCTAGATTATTATCTATAGATACACAGAGCTTGTGGGTTGAAGCTGTAGTACATGGTTGGGAGATGGATGGACTGAGTAGTGGATGTATCCCAGATATATTACTTCTGCCAGGTATAATCTCTTTTGCCAGCACTTCCCATTAGTGCAATTTAATAGATCACCAGGCAACAAAGAATCCCAGGGGCCACATTTTCTTGATCCAAAGTAGTGCACCAGTGCAACATGGAAGCAGGCCCGGACTGGCAATCTGTGGGTTCTGGCAAATGCCAGAGGGGCTGCTATAAGGTCCCATAGAAAGTCAGTATTTAGTGGGCTGTGGGAGCTGTTTGGGCCGATTAGGCCTCTGTGTACCTGAAATGGCAGGGCCTATTTCAATTCTCAGTCCGGACCAGCATGGAAGGTCCAATGTTCTCATAAATATTAGGAGGTTGCCTTGTGAATACTTGTGGATTATTCCCACACTTTATACACATACACAGGCAACTGAACACACTGACCCTTGTATGTGTGAATGTGGTAGGGGACATAGATTGTGAGCTGCACTCGGACAGGGACTGATGTAAATGGCCAAAGCCCACTGAAAAGTGCTGTAACCAATTAGTACTATATATATATATATATATATATATATATATGTATATATATATTAGGGATGCACCGAATCCAGGATTTGGTTCGGGATTCGGCCAGGATTCGGCCTTTTTCTGCAGGATTCGGATTCGGCCGAATCCTTCTGCCTGACCGAACCGAATCCGAATCCTAATTTGCATATGCAAATTAGGGGCGGGGAGGGAAATTGCGTGACTTTTTGTCAAAAAACAAGGAATTAAAAAATGTTTTCCCCTTCCCACCCCTAATTTGCATATGCAAATTAAGGTTCGGATTCGGCTCGGTATTCGGCCGAATCCTTCGTGAAGGATTCGGGGGTTCGGCCGAATCCAAAAAAGTGGATTCGGTGCATCCCTAATATATATATATATATATATATATATATATATATATATATATATATATATAAATATATTTCAAAAAAAGACCAGCAACACCGGGATATTTGGCATCTCAGAAGCAATGGTGCACTCTGTAGACTCAGATACTACCAGCACTGATTATTTGCAATAGAAAGAAAGCTTGCGGTACTCACAGGGTCTATGTTGCAAAAACCAAAAAAGGTTAATTTAGCCTCAATGTTTCGATCCCCCACAGGGATCTTCGTCAGGAGGAGTATACAGACTGCTTTTTTTTCTGTATACTGCTCCTGATGAAGATCCCTGTGGGAGATCGAAACATTGAGGCTAAATAAACCTTTTTAGGTTTTTGCAGCATAGACCCTGTTGCAAGATAGACCCTGCTTAATAAACCTTTTTTGTTTTTTGCAACATAAACCCTGTGAGTGCTGCAAGCTTTCTTTATATATATATATATATATATATATATATATATATATATATATATATATATATATAATACAGTATGTATTATAAAAGGGTAAATTACATTTACTATTAACCATAGCGAGACTTACTTGAGAGCAATCCTACCCACCAAAACCATTCCTTGAGGTATGAGAATCCACCTTGCCCTGCAAAATGACCAACACACTGTATTATATTTGTGAAAGATCTATGACCTGATCTGGCCCAACTTTTCCAACCTTCAACTGGGGGGTCACTGACCCTGGCAGCTGAAAAAACATTGCTCTTTGAGGCTATCATTTTATTGATATTCTTATTTTTTAGTACAGGTAAGGGACGTGTTATCCAGAATGCTTGGATCCTTGGATCTCCATACTAGTTTCTACTAAACAATCATTTCAACATTAACGAAACCTAATAGGATTGTTTTGCCTCCACTAAGGATTATCTTAGTTGGGATAAAGTACAAGCTACGGTTTTATGATTACAGAGAAAAAAGAAAATCATTTTCAAAAATGTAAACTATTTGTTTAAAATGGAGTCTATAGGAGATAGAATTACTGTAAATTGAAGCTTTCTGAATAACGGGTTTATGGATAATGGATCTCATACCTGTACCTTTTATGACCCTAGCAACTAGATAACTGATTAAATTACAAAGATGCTGAACAAAATGTAACATAATTCAAAAACACAAAAATATCAACTGCACATGTACCCCTTTACCCACAAACTTTACATTTTCTGCAATTTAAACGTACCAGCTCTGGTGCTTCCTTTATCCGCCAGACGTAAAAGACCCTTCTTTTTCATGATAAAACTTGAACCAATGAAAAGGCTGGAACTTACTGCCAATATGAGGCCTATGTAGAGATTATATTTGGCTCCTAAAGTCTTTGCAACACTTAAATCTGTTTCATTGGAGGATTCTCTTGTGTCTCTTGGAAATGGCACATAGGATAGGGGATCCTGGGAAATGTTCAAGATCTGGCACCATGCTTGGGAAATGTTTGGAGGACACATTAAGGATATTACAGCTCCTAGAAGGAATAAATAAGAATTAAGATAAGCAACCTAGAGCCTGCCTGAGAGAGCACTGAGTAGTATAATATAAGGCAGTGTTTGTGTAGCAGCAAGAAATTAAAGACTAATACCTGAATTACTTGAATCATTCTTCTAAACTAGTATAACTGGAATTTATTATTAATTAGCTCATGACCATGACGTTTATCAAGTTCAGATTTTTCAAATTCAGCTCCAGGTTTATCCAGTTGTATCTGCTTCTGTCAATTTTAGCCATTACATAGTCATCAAGTCTGAGTGTGTTCAGGTAGGAATCATTGCATCAGCTTAAAGGAACAGTTCAGTGCTACAATAAAAACTGGGTAAATAGATAGGCTGTGCAAAATAAAAACGTTTCTAATATAGTTAGTTAGCCACAAATGTAGTGTATAAAGGCTGGAGTAACTGGATGTCTAACATAATAGCCAGAACACTACTTCCTGCTTTTCAGCTCTCTTGGTTTCCCCTGATTGGTTACCAGGCAGCAACCAATCAGTGACTTGAGGGGGCCACGTGGACCATAATTGTTACTTTTCAATCTGAGCTGCATGCTAAGGATCAATTGCAAAACTTACTGAACAGTTATGTCAGACATCCAGAACAGAACACTACGTCCTGCTTTTCAGCTCACTAACGCTGAGTTGGTCAGCAACATTTGTTTTGCACAGGCTATGTACCCAGTTTTTATTTTTATACTGAACAATTCCTTTAAGTACTGTAATGGTTACAGTATGCAAAACTTGCTCTAGGGACACACACACATAATGGATTCTACAGCTCTCCTCTTTGGTTCTAAACATTTATTATGTATTGGGTGGGTAGTTGATACAGGTTGATGCTTGAAGTGTGAGATGCTATTGCAATATTCCACCTAAAAGGTTGTTCCACAATGCAACAATGATCACGTCAGGATGCTTTCTTGATATACATTCTGGCTCCTGTATCATTTCCAGATGGCCTTCAACAAAATCACGTTTATCACCAGTAGCGTAACTAGAGGAGGGCAGGCCCTGTCGCGGGACGTGCAGCCGGACCCCCGCCCCCCTCCGTACGCCTGGAAACACTGAAGAAGTCAGTGGTGCTCGAGCTGCCGGGGGGCCCTAACGGAGTTCAGGCCCTTGCCCAATCGCACCCCTTGCTCCCCCGGTAGTTACGCCACTAGTTCAACATTCCTCACCTATACAATACCATGGTAATATCCCCTGCTTCTTTAGCAGAAAGTCATGCAATTTTCTAAAGCAACTTTACAAAGTTGAACCTGCGCCACATGAAGTTCGGTGACAATTTTGTTCATTATTTTTGAAGATCTAAGACCGCTCCTGATCTATAATTTAGAAATAAGATAACACAATACCTTTATATCCCGATGATAAGGAATGATATCTCTGTCAACCCAGAATCCATATGTATATATATATATTGAGGCAGCTCTGAATGTTCCTCTTCCTAATGCTCTACCCAGTGATATACATTACATTTCATACATATTACAGCTCATGGAAAGAATAGGAACAAAATAGGACCAAAGGCTGTAGTCAAAGGTAGCACCAGACCAACAGGTCAACAGAGGAGGGCTGGACCCCAAACCTGACAAATATTTAAACTAGATCACTGTCCTACCAGCTGTTGTTAAAGGAAAACTATACCCCTCAAACAATGTAGGTCTCTATAAAAAGATATTGCATAAAACAGCTCATATGTAAAACCCTGCTTCACCTAAATAAACCATTTTCATAATAATATACTTTTTTAGTGGTATGTGCCATTGGGTAATCATAAATAGAAAATTGCCATTTTAAAAATAATGGTCGACCCCCTGGGATCGTATGATTCACGGTGCACACAAACAAACCATACATGTTATGTCACATGAGCCAATTAACAGACAGAATTCTGTCTTTTGCTTCCACACTTCTTCCTGTTACAGTTACAGCTGTAGTAACTTGTATTATGTTATAGAACAGCCAATTCTAAGCAACTTTTCAATTGGTTTTCATTACTTATTTTTTATAGTGTTATAGTTATTTGCCTTTTTCTTCTGACTCTTTGCAGCTTTCAAATGGGCGTCGCTGACTCCCTTCTAAATAACAAATTGTCTGTAAGGGCTCTTACACACGAGCGTTTTTACCTGCGCTCCCCTGCGTTCCGTTTTTCTGCGTTCAGCCGCAGGGGAGCGCAGGAATAGACGCATTACATTTTTGCCAATGGGGCTGTACTCACACAGGTGCGTGTAGGCGCCGAACGCAGGTTGAGACGCAACATGCTGCATTTTTCCTACACGCGCCTGTGTGAGTACAGCCCCATTGGCAAAAATGTAATGCGTCTATTCCAGCGCTCCCCTGCGGCTGAACGCAGAAAAACGGAACGCAGGGGAGCGCAGGTAAAAACGCTTGTGTGTAAGAGCCCTTAGGCTACAATTGTATTGTTATTGTTACTTTTTATTACTGATTCTTCTATGCAGGCCTCTCCTATTCATAGTCCAGTCTCTTATTCAAATCACTGCATGGTTGGTGGGGTATTTTGAACCCTAGTTACCAAATTGGTTAAGATACAAACTGGAGAGCTGCTGAATAAAAAGCTAAAAAACTCAACAAAAACTTTAATAATAAAAGATGAAAACCAATTACAAATTGTCTTAGAATATCACTCTCTACATCATACTAAAAGTTATCTCAAAGGTGAACCACACCTTTAAAGTACAAGTACAACTCACTGTTTTATTATTACAGAGGAAAATGACATTGTTTTTAAACATTTGGATTATTTGGATAAAATGGTCTATAGGAGGCTGCCTTTCTGTGATTCAGAGAGTTTCCACATAATGGGTTCCACACCTATACCTGTCACTATCTATGTGCCTGTCTATTGATCTGGTTCCTTCTGATGATTTGCATAATGACAGCACTCATCTGTAGCACACTCTCAGTAGTGCTGGCAGACACAAGACATATTTTAAAATGAAATAAACACTCATAAATTGTACATAGTGAAAGGAAAATAAAGGTGAATTTACCCTTTTAAACACCTCTCTCTTTCGACTGACTAAAGGGAAGAGGTTTCAAGGTTGAAGTGGGCTTTAAGGTTTAGTAAATATTCCTATTGTTGAGGGATACAGAAAACTTTAGATTCATTACCAGTTTTTCTAGATTTATAGCAACTTGCCTGGGCAGTAATCCATCACCTAACGGAGACCTGATTGAGTTTTGCTCTGAAATACTTGTCGCTGTGCTTGTTTGTTATTCCCTCAGGCTATATCTCTCATTTTCTTAGATAAACGAAATACTATAATCTGTGCTCTGAATAACATGCAAAGCGTTTAGCCTTCATGAATGCACTTACATGAAAACAGCACAGGAATTACAGCGGGGCCTCCTGCACGCCCACTGGGGTCTAGAATCTACAGTGTGATATCATTGCATGAAGTGCAACTGTTCTTCTCACAAGTGTTAAATGAATGTCTACTAGGGATGGGTGATTTTAACCCGTTTCGTTTCGCCAAAAATTAGCCGATGGCGAAATGTCGCCGACGTCCATTAAAGTCTATGGGTGTCAAAAAAATATTGTTGCGCGCCAAATTTTTTTTCCCGTCAATCCCGCAGTGAAACAAGGCGAAAAAATCCGCCCTTCCCTAATGTCTAGTGCTCATGTAACTGATGTGACACTATATGTTACTACTACAGTATGTTACTGTTAGTAATGACTCTGCCCTAGTGTCTAACTGCACATCAATGTTTTACTCACTTCAGTGTTGATTTTAGCTGCAAATTCAGGGAGCTGAGCAATGAAGTCAGAACTGCTCTGTGCTGCACTGAGGTCTGGAAAGCAAAGATTCCAATATGCTGTTTCCACGTCAAAAACTGCTCATACTGCATTCTTTCCTACTGGAGTCGATTTAGTTAAATACAGGCCTCAAGTGCACACCCAAGGTCTGGGTCAGGGGTTCTCAACATAACACAATTTAAAATTAAAACAAATTTTTGAACCTAATGAAATACTTAACAGCAAGTAGAAACTTAACCTTGTCTAACTGGTACAGACAATTAGGGTGTGACTGGTTAAAACCACTGACGAATCTTCAAGACTCATATTATTATTTATATACCATCCATACATTTACTCAAAGCTTTACAGAGATTGTACATCATAAGCTCCACTGGTGAATCAGTTCCTGCACCAGTGGAGCTTACAATCTAAGGTATCTATCACAGTCACATACACTGAGGTGGATTTCATCAAAAATCAATCGTGCTTGAAAGGAAACAATGTTCTGTTTTTTGGGTGTGTGCATAAAAATTATCTTTTGTGCCCATTTTTAAAACTGTTTGAGCAGAGAAATGAATGAAAATCTCAGGGCCACACGGCAGAAGGGCTACCAACTGAATGAATGAAGGGAGCCATATACCCGACACTTTCTATATTTGGTAGACAAGCACATTGGTACCTAAAGGTGCATTTACTCTCTGGTGCATTATAGCGCTGTAATACTGAGCTGTTACGGAGGTTACGGATGGGTGAATCTGTGATGTTTCGCTTCTCAGAAAAATTTGCGAATTTACCAAAAAATATTTGCGAATGGCAAACTATTAGAGAAATGCATTGAAGCCAATGGGCGTCAAAATAATTTTGCCGCACAATAATTTTGACGCGCAACAATTTTTATGCGAGCTATTATTCTGACGTGCGACAAATTTGCTGGCAACGAAACATGGGAATTCATTGCAAATCCATACCTGTCAAATTTATTCATCCATCATTAATGGAGGTAGGTCCAGACCATAATTTCAAATAGGACATTCATACAAACATGTACAGTCACCATTTAGCCCCATCAGGACTTAGTTGGAAAACACTTGCTGGTAGATAGAACAACTGATGTGATGGAAATGTGGCCAAAGGGGCAACTACCATAGAGAATCACTAGTCAATCTGCTTAGGGATCTTTATCTTGAATGGAAAGTGTAAGAAACTTACCCTGGTGGTCTAGTGGGCAGCGGGGTCCATGCCGCGTCCTTGGCATGGACGCCCGCTGCGCCACTCCTATCTCGCCCTTGCCGGCACCATCTTTGTTTCCTAGGGCGCGCACGGTGCAGACGGGCTGGCACAACGGCGTGAAATTGCGCACATTTTGGCGCCAATTGGATCCCTATTTAAGGCCCATTCAGACCTGTAGCTAATGCTCGTTATAGGATCATATCCTGTGGTTTCCTGAGCTTTTGCTACCTGTTTCTGAATTTGCTATCCTGACTGATTATCCGTGTTTGACTCTGCCTGTTCCTGACTACTCTGCATTCTGTATCCTGACCCTTGCCTGCCTACGACAATTCTTCCTGCTTAACCCCTTGATTGAAACCCGGTTTGACCCTTTGCCTGTTTGATGTTTCTGATATCCGCCTGCCTCGACCCAGCCTGTCTGACCATTCTTCTGCCTTATCCAGTCTGTCTGATTATCTGGTTTTGACCCCTTGCCTGCCTGACGATTCTGTTATCTGCCTGTCCTGATCCGGTCTGTTCTGTTTCCACCAGACGCCTTGTCCTTGACCTTCTGCCCAAAGACTCTTGCTATCCGGTCGTGCCCCTTTGCCAGCCAGAACTCCTCGCCTTGCACCCCTCGTTAAGTCCAGGTGGCACCCAATTAAGCTGAGGGCTCCTCCCGAAGCCCAAAGGTGGTCACACTACAGGTGAAGCCGAGCCGAGACCAGGGTCCTTGGCATTTGTTCTGGTATTGGGTGCCGGCCGTGACAGAAAGACAGCCAGTGAGAGGCACCAGTGTGTACTGAAGCCAGAAAGATGCGTTCTTTGTCATTCCTGCAGGATTTTGATTCCCAGCATCCCCTTGCTCAAACTTTCCTGTCCCGGCTATAACACAACTACTATATTATTCAATTGCTTAGATTTTAGTTTTTTCCAAAACCACATTCTGGCTAGAAGAATGCAGCACAGCTGATTATGCCGCAAAATATATTTATACAGTATAAGCAAATAGGTCGGCAGGCAGATACACAAACATACACAGTCCAATAGTATACTAGTAACCTCAACCAACAGTCCCATAAATCACAACTAATTACTGTGTTTAGCTACTAATCCCACTGTGCCTAATATACTGTAACTAATGGGCATGCTTATTACATTTCTATTGTGCTTTTAAAAAGCTCTGTAGCTGCAGTTTACAGAGGGATATAAGTCAAAGATAATAAAATTCAGCTCATATGAAACTAAATGTTTTTAGTTGTAAGATTCACAAATAGGCATTTTTACACATTTTGCATAGTTTGAATCTCTTTTTAAACATGGGCTAAATGATTAGGGTTTATGGCAGTGATTCCCAGCCAGTGGCTCAAGAGCAACAAGTTACTCACCAACCCATTAGATGTTACTCTCGGTAGACTGAAAGTAGGTGCTTATTTTTGAATTGCTGGCTTAGGGACGAGTTTTAGTTGCATAAAAACCAGGTGTACTTCTAAACAGTGCTCCCTATAGGCCATCTTCACTATTCCTCTCATCTTCTATTTCTTGCCTAGAAGATGTATTAAGATGGTCATAGACGTAGAGATCCGCTTGTTTGGCGATGTCGCCAAATGAGCAGATCTCTCCCTGATATGCCCACATTGAAGTGGGTGATATCGGGCTGATCCGATCATGGGCCCTAGGGCCCAACGATCGGATCAAAACGGAGGCCAAATGGGCGGTCGGATTGTGGAACCGCATCAACTAAAAGATGTGACCGCGTTTTGGCAGGATTTTCTAACCTGCTCGATCAGCATCTGCGCGACTTTTGGCCAGATATCGATCGGAAAAGCCCGTCAGGGGGCTCTACACACGGGCCAATAAGCTGCCGACTTGGTCTGTTGGCAGCTTTTATCGGCTCGTGTTTGGGGGCTCACTCTTAAAATCACCAGACATCATGTCTCTCTACATGCAGGATTTGTGCAAAGGGCAGTTATTTTGTTAGATTTTGTTTGTACTGGAATCAGTCAAATAAGTATGCTCTAATACATCTACTAGGAAAGAGAGCCCCCCTATATTGGATCATTCATCTGACACCCAACTACTGCATGAAGACAGAATGAATGATGCTGTGAGAGGAACCCTGCTTGGAAAGACTGGCTTCTCATAACTGTTCCCTGTGACCTTAAGCAAGGCAGTCTCCCAGTAACTGAGGCACAACACTGAGTCTAGGAGCTCCTGATCTGCATAGAATCTGGTTGTGTCACTGTAAGTTGTCAAACACACCTACTTTGTGCAGCACAGAGATCAGGCAGAACTAGCTCGGCCACAATCAGCTCACTGAGTCATGACATCACTCCTGGGCCCAGGTAACCAAAGCTAACCCTTTCTGTGTCACCACAACTGATGTTACAGGAATGTGGGATCCAAATAACATCACAGTGAGTCACGGTAACTTTCAATAACAAAGCAGAGATTACATTGTGATGGGGAGAGTGCCAATTTAAACATTTTAAAGGGAAATTACAGCTATAATAAGAAAGCACGTATACAAATATGAGATGATAATCACTAATCTCAACAATGCTTCCCCTTTATTTAACTCCCCTTTACAAATTAGTTAAGTACCAATTTTTTTATTTATTGTAAAAACAATCACTTGTTTATAATTAGAAATGGAGAGATCTCAGTGCCGAAACAATTTAGCCCTAAACTAGTTTGTTTTGCCGTTGCAACATTTTAATATAAATTAATTTAAAAACTTACCTGTCTGCCCCTTTCTATTATTTTTACTGCTGAGTAACAGACCCAGAGGGAAAACTGACTGTTCATTGTCTCAGTGAGGCAACTTCGGGCGACTATAGAAAACGCATCGCCGCATGTGCATTAGCGCAGACGACTTTTCATTGCAGCCTATGGGGAAAAATGCTGAGGCAGTTCGGGGAGATAGTCGCTCAAAAGACGAGGCGATTAGTCGCCAGTAGGGATGGGCGAATGTGACCCGTTTCGTTTCGCCAAAAATTCGCCACCGGCGAAATGTCGCAGACGCCCAATAAAGTCGATAGGCGTCATTTTTGTGGCGAAACTAGGCGAAAAAATTCGCCCATCCCTAGCTCGCCAGGCGACAAAATCTCCCCGAATCTCCTCGTCTGGCCTTACCCTAAAGGGATTTAGGAGTTCTTCAGTTGCTAGACTATATACTGTAATAGATAGCAATTTTTTAAATAAAAAGTTTAAAAAAATCTCCAGCCACTGCCAGAGACTTGCTGTTTAAAGGACAAGGAAAGTTAAACTAAAGAAGTAAGCTAGAAATGTTGTACATTATGTTTTGGGTTTCTGTACCAGCCCAAGGCAATCACAGCCCTTCGGCAGTAAAGATCTGTGTCTCCAAAGATGCCCCAGTAGCTCCCCATCTTCTTTTCTGCCGATTCACTGCACATGCTCTGTGCTGCTGTCACTTACTGAGCTTAGGGACCACTCACAATATACAGTACATATAGAATAGAAATGTCACAATATAAGTCTGATTACTAATTAATACAGATAATTACTACATGGCAGCACAGAAACCAGTGTAATTAGCATCAGAATTTAATAATCAGTCCTGTAGCATCAGTTTATATTACAGGCCAACCTTATTTTCTGCTTGATAATTAGTGACGAGCCCTAAGCTTAGCTTCTCAACAGCTGCTCAGAGCCCACTGAGCATGTGAGTGTCACAGACACTTTCCAAGATGGTGACTCCCTGTGACAAGTTTGAAGTCCTGGATCATTGCTGCTATTGACAAGCTGAAACTTTAGCCTGGTGCAATACGTTCAGTGTATAAAACATGGCAGCTTTAGCCATATTAATTTTTAGGGTTTAGTTCTCCTTTAAATCCAGCAGTGGAGGTGTGGGGTCAGGGGGTATGGATTACTTACAGCACTGATGACATCACTAAGTACTGTTTATAAGGATATCATTTACAGGATATCCATGGATATCTTGTGTATTATCCAGTAACTCCCAGCATGTTCATATTGTAAAGGGTTTTCTGAGAATGCTGGGAGTTTTAGGGCAGTCTAAAACAATCTGCAATTGGGCTTTAATTTGCTATTTTTTAAAATAATTTTCCTTTACTGGGGTGTGGAGCTTCCAGCTTGGGATTTAAACTGGAAGGAAAATTAGGATTTTTAGTTTCTAGGGTCACAGAACCTAGCAATCCCATCGCTTTTAAAGTATTTATGTCTGACGAGAAGCGTATAATGACGTTACTGCATTCTTAAGACTCTCATTTTTGTGTGATTATAATGAACTGAATCGATACTTGAGAACTACTGTACCAAGTAACCCATTAAGTGAATAATATAAATGTACATGATTGTGAGCATGTTTAACTCATCAGTGTGTTGAATAATAAGAACTATATGGTGAGTGTTATCTGTGACATTTCTCCATGTTGTGCAATTTGTACATCAGCCTCTTATAGATCACACCATGAATTACCTGGCCTCACCCAGCCTAGATCTAAGCTGTATACACATTACACACAGTCACCCAGTAATTTAGTTTGTGATGTCAATGTTTCTTGGTATGACCAGCACCACTCCTACATCCATTACTCCACTGCTCCTCTCTACAGGCACCCACGCCTTTCCTACAGCCTCCCATACAGCTGATAAACACTGTATCACCTCCCTCTCTCCTGCTACAGAACTCCACTGACAGTTGCCCTTCTTTGGATACTGCCCTTTACCTGACTTATATTTACTCTTCCACTGTACCTTAAAGCTCTCCATCCCCATACCTTTCCTATAGTCACCTCCACCTCTCCCATACTCTATTGTGTCACACTGCAGAGAGTGTTGTGCCCTATAGTAGGAACCTGTACCCCTGTATCACGGCCACCTATGCTGCTTTTTAAAGTCACAGGTACTTTTATTTCTCTGTCTCTTTAAGTGTTACCGGTGAATGTACAAAGCAGTGCAGCAGCTGTAGGAAAGGTGCAGGTGGTTACTACAGGGCAGGGCACTGCGTATAGTGGGGTACTGGGAGATGGAGGTGACTGTAGAAAAGGTGCAGGGGGTAGAGGGATTTAAGATACTGTAGGAGAGTGAATATCAGAGAGGTGCAATTCTATGTAAGAGAGAGAGAGAGAGAGAGAGAGAGAGAGAGGTAGACGTCTATGTAAGAGAGAAAGGTACAAATCTATGAGAGAGAGAGAGCCCCATATCTGGAAAGGCTACAGAACCCCAAAGACAGACAGACCTGAGTATGTACAGACTAAGGGGCATGTTTACTAACATTGGAGATAAATATCTGGAGATATTTCTGGAGATGTTGCCCATAGCAACCAATCAGATCTTTGCTTTTGTTTTCTAACTTGGCTATGGCTGTTTAAATCTAATTGCTGATTGGTTGCCATGGGCAACATCTCCAGAAATCTCTCCAGATATTTATCTCCAATGTTAGTAAACATGCCCCTGAGTGCCCACAACTTGGAGATAGAACAAGACCCAGAGAGAACAGACTGTGCCAGCGATGTGACCAGGAGGCCATGGAGGATGAGGCCCACTTCTTGCTACAGTGCCCCAAATACTCAGCACTGAGGGACACCCACTTCCAGAGATTTTCCAGTCACATCCCAGACTTCACATCCATAAAAGAAGAGAGGAAACTCCACTTCCTAATGGGAGAAGAGGCACGGCAGTAACAATAGCTGCACAATATGTAAGAGACTGTCATAGACTGAGAGAGACCCCACTTTCCCCTATTCCCATAAACTGCCCCCCTAACCCCACCCATTTCACCCCTCTACCTGCTTTGGCAATGCTTAATGTATTTGGTCCTGCCAATAAAGCTCATTTGATTTGATTTGATTTGATTTGATTTGATTTGAGAGAGAGAGAGAGAGAGAGAGAGAGAGGTAGACGTCTATGTAAGAGAGAGAGAGAGAGAGAGAGGTACATGTCTATGTAAGAGAGAGAGGGGTACAAATCTATGTGAGAGAGAGAGAGAGAGAGAGAGAGAGAGAGGTACAAATCTATGTAATAGAGAGAAACAGAGAGAGGTACAAATCTATGTGAGAGAGAGGTACAAATCTATGTAAGAGAGAGAGAGAGAGAGAGAGAGAGAGAGAGAGAGGGGTAGACATCAATGTAAGAGAGAGAGAGAGAGAGATACAAATCTATGAGAGAGAGAGAGAGGTACACGTCTATGTAAGAGAGAGAGAGAGAGAGAGAGAGAGAGAAAGAGAGAGAGATAGAGAGAGAGAGGTACACGTCTATGTAAGAGAGAGAGGGGTACAAATCTATGTGAGAAAGAGAGAGAGAGAGAGAGAGAGAGAGAGAGAGAGAGAGAGAGGTACAAGTCTATGTAAGAGAGGTACAATACAGATTCTTACACACATATCCTATCCCTGCTCTCTGGGCTGAGAGATCAGTGACACAGGCACCCATAGAAACCATGTAAATGACAGTCCGTGTCACTAGTTTGAACATTCCACTGGGAAAGGCCACACTCCCCTAGTTGGACACCATAGCACTCTGCTGAATCTGCTGCTACCAGGTTACACCTAACAATCACTCTCACAATCACGCCTGTATGATTACTATTTACCCATGGATGTCCAGCCAAGCCTACTGAAATATGGGATGTGCAGAAAAGGCATTTGCTCTGCTTTCTAAGAATCACAGTGGCCCCTTGGGGGGAAATGTGTAATTGTGCAAAAATGCTTAGATATTACCGCTATACCCATCAGCCATATCCAACCTGCTTCTTGCACTTGTTACGCTGGAACTCTAACACCTCACTATCCTCATTTCCCGGTGCTACTGGGAGCTGTAGTTCTAGGACATCTAAAGGTTGGATATTCCAGCTCAGCACATTTTTAAATTCTGGAGTTTTAAAATCAGATTCCTGGATCATAAGGGATCAGGGGTGATCCTGGCCCCTCTGCCTGCTGCTGCCCCCCCCTCCCCCAGAAATTCGCTCTTAAAGTACCAGGAGCATTTTTGCTGCCCCTAGTACCTAGTGGGGCGCTGCCGCCTGAGGCGAAGCACCCCTGTAAGGGATATACTTTTTTAAATCTGCTCCTTTGCAGGTAAGATCCCTGTTTTTATATAGAGTTGCAACTCACCTGTATGGCAGAGGGTTCCTGCTGGCACAAGTACAGGCTTCGCTTCCATGTTACTGCCCAGCACAGGTATCAGTGTCATTCTGGCAGCGCCCTGTGCTAGTGTGTGAGCTCTGTGCAGCCCCACCCCTTTCTCACCTGTCATTGAAAGGTAACACCCACCTGAAATCCCAGCAGTGGGGAGGGCCTGGCTAGTTAGTAGATAGCTCAGGTATACGGATGTGTGGGCAGGCAGTTATGACTTTAGCTATCTTGCTGGCAACCTTACAGCAGCCCAACACAGTGACACGGACCCGTTGTAAAAGTGACAAAATCAGGGATTACATTGCCACATATTTTGCCTTCTTCTGCAGCAGCAGCTGGTGTGGATTCCACAGGAATCTCTAATATTAATTTGTTCATTATAATCAAACACAAATAAGTGTCTGTAGAATGTACCAGAAATGTTCCAGAACGCCTCATTTTCACATTTAATTTTAAAATTCAAAGGAAAACAATAGCCCAAAAATGAATACTTAAGTAACATGAATCATAGGATCCCAGGGGGCAGGGTTGGACTGGGCCCGGTGGGCCCCGCCGGCCCAGACCCGCTCCCTGAACTTCTTCCTGCCGCGTCCTCCCTTCTTCGGGCAGGTCGAGGGGGCAGCAGAGGGGGGCCATGAGACTGCAGCCCTGGGGGGCCTGGTGGACCCTCCCAGGGGTGAACATCATTTCTGTCAATATTCTATTTAGGATTATCCAATGTAAATTACTTCAAAAAAAGAATAATGGTTTATTTACATGAAGCAGGGTTTTTACCTACGAGCAAAATATTTTAATATTGACCTACATTGATCACAGGTATAGTTTTGCTTTAACTAAATGCCTGGTTTCTAGGATCTGGAGATCTAGAAAGCACATACCCCTGTAAGTCCCAAACTGGACAACTCTCAGAAGATGCTGGGAGATATAGTTCACTGTATTACAAGTGAGCTCTTGCTATTTTGATGACTGAATTGTTGCCAATGTGTTTTATCTCTAAGGCAAGGACAATCACCATGGTTAGCCATTAGGGTTCAATAAACATGAAATAAAGCCAATACCCGATTGTGCGGCAAACCAATTTAATTCCATGGTGCTATAGACACTTTGCAATCGATCAAACGTTTTGGGACCGCATAGCCCTTCCTCAGTGATATTGAACCAAAGAGATTTATAGACATATAGACATTAAGGGCCACTCGGTCCCGAAACGTTTGATCAATTGCAAAGTGTCTATAGAATAAATGGAATAAAATCGGGATCACCCCGTTTGCTGCACAATCAGGTATTGGCTTTCTTTTATGTTTATTGGATTCATCACTGGTGTGTGCCAATTACCTGTTTCCCCTCAATTGACTTTGTGTGAATTTAGCCATTAGGGTTGCCACCCTGTTGGTAAAAATGATGCTTCATGCCAATGTTAATAATGGGGAATTAAGATAAAACTATTGGTATAGTAAAAAAAATACAGTATTTTATTCCAGCCATGTAGGAAAGGGTGACATGTCATTCCCATTTTAGGGGGCATAAATACAGAGAAAGCAGACCCTGTGACTGCAGGGGGCCCCAGAAAGTATAGGAGGCAGTAACTAATGAGTAATTGTAATATATATTTTTAAAACAGGACAACCTCTGGATATTGTGGGGCCCTAAAATTATTTTGCTGTGGGGCCCAGAAACATCTAGTTACGCTACTGGGTCCAACATCCCTAATATTAACTTCAAAAGTTGCCTCTATGTACTGTCTGAGTTACTGTCATAGATCTTACGCCCAGTATACAGGACAGAATATATTTACTACATGAACCAAATCGATATACTATCTATAACCTTTTACTGGAAAAAAAATCAAGTTTATATTATTCTTATGACTTGCATATATGCGTTGTACTCAGTGCCCTGTTACATTCACAATTAGTGATCTTTATTATTGTGCTACTGTGCTAGTGCCTGCTATAAGCACTGATTGTTGTGATAATTAACATATAAAATTGCCACTTATCGCTTACCATGTGCCTTTGTTTCCTAATTAGTCCCCTTGCTCCCTTCTTGGTCCAAGCTTGGCTTCTCCATCTGTTCAGTAACAAGGCCCTCTGCGTTCCTCTGAATAGTTTTCCAGGAAGAGAATACAAACAGCTTCTTGTATTGGGTTCCTACTATTTACATGACTTCTATTTTTATCAGGGCTTCATCTACACGTCCAAAGGTCAAGCATATGTCACCCAGGGATTTCACTATTTGTATAATATTATCATTTTGTTATTAACATAAAACCTGCATGTAGTTTTTTAGGCAACGGTATATTGCTGAAAAAGGTACATTCATTGTTTTCAGTGACTTCTTCTCAACATCACTCATGAAACTTTTAGTGGAATGCAAAATTAGGGTCCAATCAGCAAATTATTTATTGGTGCATTTGCCTTAGAAGGGGTTCACTTTGCTTCATTGTAGCCCCAGGTCAGGTAAGAGGCACAGTAACAGTATTGATGATCATGATCTCATTTCAGTGTAAATGAGTTTTTCATCCACAAATTTTCAAGATGCCCTTTTAATGATCACTGCCAGATTCAGTGATCCACTCAGAAACCTAGTGCAAGGAAACCCTTTTGGTGCTCTGAGGCCCAATTAATGAAAGGCACGTTTCCAACTTGGTTTCACTTATTTTCGGATTCTTTCTAGGGTATGAGAGCATCAGAAACTTGTGCCCGCCCAAGTAAGCTGTCCTGCATGAGGGGTTTCTTAGCAAATATTTTCTCAACTCACCACATACCTCCTCCATTTCGCACTTCTCTTGTGCTTCCTTTTCATTCATTCTTACATTTTGTTACCTGGTCAATATTTTTTTACTCTTTGTCTTATCCTTCTATTTGTTGCCTTTTTATCCCTAGACTCATTAATAAGCCTTTGTCTTCACTTGCCATCCACCCTCTAAGACCTTTCTGTATTCATGATTTCCATATTTTCCGTGTCACTCCATTATCCCTATCTGAATTATCTTCCCTTCCTCCTCCCGCCTTACATTATTACTTTCTTCCTATTTTCATCTCTGTGTCTATTCTTCCTTTTTCCCATTTTCTTTCTCCTTATAACCACTCACGTCTTATTACTTGTTGCTGCTTCCTACTTTCTCACCTAGTAATGACCCTCTCCTTCCTCTGCCTCTTCCTCTTTACAAGTCTTTTTCTGTCATCAATTACATATACATTGCTAACAATTAACTAGTGTTAACTATCTTAGTTTTATAACCTCACAGCAGCTCTTTTATGAGTTAAAAAACTCCTGTTCACTGACACATAATGAAATGGTCAAAACTCTCCAGGAACCAAACCTCAAGGTTCTGCCACTCTGTAGCTGGAATTAACTCCAGGGACCCCACAGTAGGTTGTACTAATTTGCTCCCCTTTCCATTTACATGTGTGCAAGAGCTTACAGAGGGAATTGGGAGAAGAGATCTGTGTTGCTCTATCCTGTAAACCCTGTATTCTTTTCAATTTTGTTCACAGTTTTGGCTGATAGTTCTCAGGATGGATTTAAACTCAGGGCCTCTGCACTGCATAGCATCACATGTATGGCAAAAAGAAATTGGGGAATCCTGTCAAAAAAGACTATACACAATGAAAAAAATAACCTGAAATATATGGAAGAATGCATAATCATTAATATGTAATGTGTGTAATCTTTGTTCACATGATTTCTATTTCAGTAATGGACGCCAATGAAAAAAAAAAGGTTTTGATTTGTAGATGGTTTGTGGCTAAAAATATATCAGGTTATGAACACATGGGCATTTTTTAGTGTGAGACACAGGTGTGACCACACCTAAACGCATTAGCTTATTGATTCTATTATATTTTGCCTTGTTGTACTCATGATGCCTTAGAGTTGCGTTTTACTCCACATGGGCATTTTTGCCCTGCGCTTCCATGTGCTCTGTTTTAATCCGTTCAGCTGCAGGAGGACTAAATGCATCTGACACTTACCTATGACACCGTATGTAAGTGCCGAACACAGGTGGAACGCAGCATGTTGCTACTTTTACAGCATATACATTCAACAATGTGTTTTTTCGCACTCAGCATGCATTTGTATATGCATAAAATATGCCTACAAATGTCTATAAGCACTTAGGGCCCTGGTAAATGGCCAGAGAATTATTTTTGAATTATGGTTAAGGTCTCACAATAATAGGGATATATAAATAGGTGTGGCATCACACCACACAGCAGTAACAAAGTCATTAAGTAGTAATGCTCCAACGGGCAAGCTGAAATGAACTGATTTATCTGATCTGGACTCAGTGTTTCCTATGATCTGCCAACTATGTGAAACTTTTCTTTTTAAGTTTTATTCAGAGATAATACTAAGCACCCAAAGGGCGGATGTAGAATATACAACGTACAGTTCTTAGTTCAAGGCTTACACCATAGTTTCCTATACATCATGCTGGAATAAGAAGCAGAATTACAAAGAAATGTATGTCTTGTCTGTCCCTGCTATGATGTTGCAATGGGCCATGACAGTAATAAATTATCCCTGCTTTACTACTTCACTTCCAGACACAGATAAACGACATATAACTGAGATAGGGTAAGCGACTTATGAGCTTCTTGTGTTACTACACCACATTCAGCAGTTACTTTAAGATAAGGGCTTTCACATGAATGGAAAATACATGTGTCTTTTCCGTTGAAGAGCCACTTGACAGCGCATATACAAACTGTAAATCCAGCCACTTTGCTGTGTCGCTAAACATTGTCCATGTGTTAGGAGTTTTTTTTGGAAATTGTGTTTGGGCATATAAACCTGTGACTATTCAGGGGGGTTCCATTCTCTGCATATCCCTTAGATAGAAATAGAATATGAGGGGCTTGGGGGCATAATCATTGAGTACACAAAGCCATCTTTTTAATCTTAAATTTCTCTTGAAATGTATGATTAGGGACAGGCATAGGTTTTATTTAATCCCGATATGGAACTGACAATGGCCAACTTCAGGGGAGGGTCAGACCATTAGGCTCACAGTTTCTGGAGCAGCGGCACTTTAAGAAAAGTCCAAATTTAATGGTGTCCTACACACCTATACTTTCAGTGTTTAAAGGAGAAGGAAAGGTTAAAACTAAGTAAGCCTTATCAGAAAGGTCCATCTAAATATACCAGAAAAACCCCCAAAGTAATGCTGCTCTGAGTCCCCTGTCAAAAGAAACACCACATTTCTTTCCTTCTATTGTGTACACATGGGCTTCGGCATCAGACTTCCTGCCTTCAGCTTAAACCTCATTGCCCTGGGCAAGAGCATGCTCAGTGTGCTCCTCTTCCCCCCCTCCCTACTGTAATCTGAGCCCAGAGCAGGGAGAGACTCAGGCAGGAAGTGATGTCACACCACATAAATACTGCAGCTCCTATACTAAACAAACAGAGAGTTTCTAGAGCTTTTTACTCAGGTATGGTAAAACATTCTACAGAATAACTATAGCATTCTAGCTTGCACTATTGCAGCTAATCTATTGGCAATAAAATGTCTCCGTAGCTTTCCTTCTCCTTTAAGAATATTGTTTGAATAAAAAAAGTCCAGAAACAACAGAAAAGTACAAATAAAAAGCTGTATTTAAGCAATATTTACATTACCACCGCACGCACCAATTCAGTTTTGATCAATTGGACACAAGATGCAAGACATGGAGCACCCCGATGCAAGGGAACCCTCTAAATGATGGGAGTCACAAATCGCATCCATATAAAATGAGAAGAAAACTGTTCTGGCTGGTAGCATTCTTTGAAAAGACAGCATTTTGGGTAAAACCGTGGTTATTTATGATGATGTTTGCAGCTTGCACCTACATGGGATACAGGGTCAGACTGGGAGTAAAAACTAGCCCTAGCAAAAACCTCAGAGCAACCCACATATAAACATGTGACATTGGCAGTCGGCCCCCTCCCACAAGTTAAGAGAAATATTGGTGATTAACCCCCCCCATAATAGTTAAAAAACAAAACATTCATGGTCAGTCCCCCTCCATAACAGTTAAAAAATGGTTGCCAGGCCCTCCCCCCAAGTTAAAAAACACATTGGTGACCATGCCCCCCCTATAAAAGTAAAAAATTGGTGGTCAGTGCACCCCCATAAAAGTTTAAAAAAAACATTGGTGGCCATCGGTTTAAAGAAAAAAAAAACATTGGCGTTCAGTGGAACGTACCTTTAAAATTTGGCAGGGGGTCTTCTTTCTTAGCAGCTGCTTCACTCTCCTTTGCAGCTTTCTTCGACATCCTGTGGAGGCTTCTCTTCTTCTCCTTGTCTTCAGATCCATTTTGAGGCTTCCATTCGGCTCCCTTTGGTGGCTTTCCGAGTGGCCCACTTGATACAAACAAGAGTGGCCCAACCGGCATTTGCCCGAACAGACACATTACCAGTCCGGACCTGATGGCATATAAGTGTTCATTTACAACCACAAATGCTCAAGTCACCATATTTTTTACCCCCATATTTCCAGTGTAATTGTGGTCACAAGGGAGATATGAGCCTGGCTGCCAACTATGCTTGCACTTTGTCCCAGATTGGATGCGATTGTTCTAAAAAGCCTGGTTGGTATACATTCGGCATTCAGCGTGAGAATAAAAAAACATTTTTTTTTTATTTAATTTTGAAATGTGTTAGACATATTATCTGTTTCCCAGGTGCCCCCAGTCATATGACTTGTGTTCTGATAAAGCCACAATTACTGCTGCACTGCAAGTTGGAGTGATATCACCCCCCCCTTCTCCTTCCCAGCAGCCCATCAGCAGAACAATGGGAAGGTAACCAGATACTGTAACAGCTCCCTTGTAGATATGAGAACAGCACTCAATAGTAAAAATATATATCACACTGCGACTCCTTCAGTTACATTGAGTAGGAAATCAATAGTCTGCCTGAAAGCAGTTCCATCCTTAAGTGCTGGCTCTTTCTGAAAGCACATGACCAGGCAAAATAACCTGAGATGGCACCTACACACCAATATTACAACTAAAAAAATACACTTGTTGGGTTAGGAATTAAATTTTACATGGTAGAGTGAATTATTTGCAGTATAAACTGTGTCGTTTAGAAATATAAACAACACCATAAAAATCATGACAGAATTTAAGATAACAGGGCAGGCAGAGAATGGCACACACAGGGAGCATAGGACAAGCAGAATATGTCACACACAGGGAGCATGTTTAAAAACAATATAGATTTAAGTAGTTATGTTGAAGGGTATGCAATAATAGCAAGGCTGGTCAGTGCATTTAATCAGAGTCTTTTGCCTCAATGAAAAAAAACGAAAGATAACATAAACAGGTGCCAGTAGCAGCTGAACAGTAATTATATACAGAGAGATAACTTACACTGCCTGTTATTCAGGACATTTATTAAAAATTGCAGCATATATGGAAACTTTCACAGTAATATTGTGGGGGTTTAATAAGCTAGATGGGTCTGATGGGCCTTTAAGTGCCAACCAATGTAGCTAATAATGATCACCATCTTGCCAATTAATTTATTGACCAGGTGCCAGATACTTATGTTTACATGTTAACTCAGAGTGTGACAGAATGCTCATCACCTCTGCAATAAGGCCTATTTAACCCAGTCAGGAAAAGCTTAAACTCCTTCTTGTAAAGCAGGATTTAATATGCTGAAATTACGTTATCATTATTGCAGTACATTTCTAATGGCATACATTTTCCAACAGCAGCAGCGTATACAATTAGTATATGTCAGCTTGTGCTAAATTCTAATGACAATAAATTCTCTGATATCAACAGTGGAACAGGCTATTAGCAGGAAAGGTGGACAGAATTAAAGCAATAGATTACAGTACAGTTGTTTTCTCGTACATATTAGTTTCAAAGTTCAAGTTACAGATTAATAAGGGACAGGAACTTGGTGCCAATATATCCAATCAAATATACTCTATGGCTTCTAAGGTCTCAGTGAACAGGGAACAGAGGATTCTAATGAAGGCAGCACTGACTTTGGCACTAAAATTATCATTTCAGTATATTTTCTAAATGGAATGTTCCATAAACTGACAGCCACCCCATTAAAATGCTGTTGACACTGATATCAAACTGAATGGACCTGAGGTGGGCTGTGATGCAGGACAACACAAATCTGGCAAGATTTTTTTCTCTGGAGAAACAAATATTCTTAGCAACATGGAAGTCTTTCCAAGGTTCCACTGCTGTGTTTGTATCAATAGCTGATATGGTTGTACCTTTTATACCAGTTCTAACCAAATAATTTCATGTGGAAATTGTGTTCATCATAACTTGGGCGACACTTTTTTTGCCTACTGCACCTGATGTATCCCAGGTTTGCAAAGTGGACTCCATGAGCTGCATCTGCACTGAGCTTTATTTTATCTTATGATATCCTTACACCAGGCAGTCCTACATATTGGAATGATACTGTATATGTGTCTGTAATATGAGTAGCACATAAAAAATGCTTAGACTGGTTACCGCACTGTTGCTTCAGTAGAACCCAGGTAAATAGTGTGTACATGAAGAGAATGAGTGGAGCTCCATCTGGTGCTTAAATAATAAAACATCTGGTAGATGGTCAAGTTTGTATAGTCTGTATACTCCAATTTTCCAATATTAAAATTCATACGATTATGCCTACACAAATGAGAGATGGATCACAAAGGCATGTGGCAAGGGTGTAACTAGATATTACTGAGCTCCACAGCAAATTACATTTTGGACCCCCAATATAACCAGATATGAGCAATATATGTTTAAATTGCTTGTTATTTAGGGTCTCATGGGACCCCGATACTTCCTGGGCCCCCCTGCAGGCGCAGGGTCTGCTTCTTCTGTAGTTACACTCCTGGCATGTGGAATGTTTATATGTATAATTATTAAAGGGGATCTCCACTCAAATACTTTTTTTTATAAAATGAAAGATGGGATTTTAAGCAACTGTTTGATATACATTCATTACAAATTATCTTTATTTTTATGAATCAAAAAACAGTAATTATTTTCAATGGCTATTTTTAAACATAACTGCCATTGAAATCAGTAATTGTCTGGCTGCTTATGTTTTCTTAATTATTAGCTTCAAAGCCTTTGCGTTGAACTGACAAAACACGTCAGGCTCAGTGAGGTCATCCTGGTGCTCCTGAGAGTCACTAGGCTGCAGAAGGAGGACACTAACCCTTATAGACCCCACAGACAGTCCATCATTATGGGCATCAGCGAGAGACTTTGTTGATACACTAAAGTAGTTTCTACAAATATGTGTTATTTTAACTAATTTGAAACTTGTTTTGTACTATTCAAGCACATTCTCCTAGAGTTCCCAGGCTTGAGTCACAAAGTGAAGCAAAGTAAATTTCTCATATGATCTTCCAATGTTTGTGAGTACCCACCTTCTGTATACTATAAGAGTGGCACATACTTATATTGTTTGTTTGTTTGTTTTTTTTTTAAAAAAAGGGGTTACACGTGCATGTTGTATGGATGCTGGTGTTGTGAGAGTAAATAAAAACAGGCACTCTCCCTGATTTTTGAAAAATGGCAAAGGGTGTATTCCTGAAATTATACTATATTACTTTAATGTGAATTCATGTACAGGTATGGGATACATTATCTGGAAACCCGTTATTCAGAAAGCTCAAAATTATAGAAAGGCCATTTCCTATTATCCACATAATCCAAATTTTTAAAAATGTATATTTAAAAATTGTAGCCTTTTTCTCTGTAATAATAAAGCAGTACCTTGTACTTGATCCGAACTAAGATATAATTAATCCTTATTGGAAGCAAAACCAGTTTATACGTTTTATTTAATGTTTACATGATTTTATAGTAGATTTAAGGTATGAAAGATCCAACTTATGGCAAGATCCAGCATTTTGGATATCAGGTCCCATACCTTTATATAAAGAAGAAGTATATAGAAAGTAGCTGAAGGACACAGGGTTGAGGAAGACTTTCTAGAACTAGTCCATAGTGGTGCATGGCATTTATTCCAGTGAAAATGTTGATTTTCATTGTTATAAAAAACTGCTGCTATGTATTTGGAGCCAGGAAGTAGCATGTAGCAAAATAATACCACTACATATTTAAATAAGATTTCAAATGGCAGAATTAAATCTGTCACAGAGATGTGAAGCTTCAGTTGTTTAATGACGGTAAGATGCTGCCATAAATGTGTACCAATATTTTACATTTACTTTTGTTGTCATTCCCAGTGTTGTGACCCTTTAGGGGACCCTTAGCGGATTAGTCACTTTGATGCAAGGAAGCCCTATACTTACTGCTTAAGAAGGCATTCAAATCAGGAATCCCTTAGTAGGAAGTTGTTTGCTGTTGAACAGTAGACTTGAGTCGATGTTCTGCTCTGCTGTTCTTGCAGGAGCAAATTCACAACCCACCGCAAGTCAAGTTTCCAAATATGTTAGAAGACACCTATGCTGGAATGCTAGGAAACTGTTTTGAATTGCGGAAATTTGCAAAAAAAAAAATAATAAAATTACACATGTAGATTACTGAATGCACTGAATATTCATAAAAATTATGACATTATAGGAATCATTTACTTATTCCCCTGCAGGAGCACAAAATTGCATCAAAGCGTTTGTGGCAGGGACATACTTTATGCGATTTTTGCACTTTGTGCTATTGAACAGGGAGTGTGGATGCATTGCAGCCCTATACTTACTGCCTGCCATAGATCGGAACTCCCTAGATGTCTGAATGATGCAAAAGCAGGGGAGTAACCACAGACGAAGCAGACCCTGTGGCTGCAGGGGGGCACATACGTTATAGGGGCCTCATGAGGCCCTAATTAATGAGAAATTTCAACATATATTGGAAAAATATAAAAATAATATAAAATTAATTTGCTGTGGGGCCCAGTTACATCTAGTTATAACAAAAATTAGGAAACAAGTATGTGGAAGGAGATGGCATGCCTAAATGCCTCTACCACTGAATGCACATGAATACCACATGAATACCCGCAGGTCTCTATGTTCAGTTTAAAAGCACAGACACCAGTTTTTAGTTTTTACTTTGCATCCTGCATTGCACTTGGCAAATGAGCCCTTATATTGGTCTGGGATGTCTTGTTGAAGTCAAGCAATGCTTCAGTTTTTGTATGTAGTGAATGATGTACACCCTGTTGTAAAATAAGGAAATTATAAGTTAACAAGGAGTTCCATGACCATATTATAGAGGCCATGGAGCTCCTAGGTCGCTTCTTATATCCTTATGTTTCTTTTAACAAGGCATACATTATTTATTATAACACACAGAGGGAATGCTCTCTGCATATATATGGTTTAAGCATAATTTAAATTGAGTCATAATGGTCAATGAAATCACCATTCACAAAGAGAGTCTGCATCCAATATGCAGATTTTCACATAGTTGTGTAGCAGTCAATGTTTTGATTGGTGGAATTTATACGGTTAGATGTAATAGGATTGAGAAGAATTAGAGAAAGCTGACAAAGCAAGCTAAAAGAACAGATTATAACTGGCCTGGTATAAGCATAATCCACTGTTAGTGCCATTCCCATCAGCCAAGGTTATCTGCTTATCATATATCTCACCAGTAAAACTGATTGCTCAGATATTTATTTCACATAATGTGCTGTGTTTACACTAGACAATGCAGTCTACATGGAGCAAATTGGACATTGTGCTTGTATGTTTGATCTCTCAAAATATATATTTTTCTAACTAATTTCTTTCTAATAAGACATTGAGCTGGAAGAGAAACAAATGCTTTTATAAACTACCTAGGTCTTTCTTTCTTTTTTTAATCTTTACGACTAAGGATGCACCGAATCCAGTATTCGGTTCAGGATTTGGCCAGGATTCGGCCTTTTTCAGCAGGATTCGGATTCGGCTGAATCCTTCTGCCCAGCCGAACCGAATCCGAATCCTAATTTGCATATGCAAATTAGGGGTGGGAGGGAAATTGCATGACTTTTTGTCAGAAAACAAGGAAGTAAAAAATGTTTTCCCCTTCCCACCCCTAATTTGCATATGCAAATTAGGGTTCGGATTCGGTTCGGTATTCGGCCGAATCTTTCACGAAGGATTAGGGGGTTTGGCCGAATCCAAAAAAGTGGATTCGGTGCATCACTATTTACGACAAATGTACGTGTGCATTTATAAGTATATACTGTATGTGTGTGTATGTTTAATCACTCAAAATACCTATTTTCTAATTATTTTTTTCTTAATAAGACACTGAGCAGTAACATACAAAGCTTCAGAACCATTACTTGGAATATACTGTGTTCATGTCTCCTATACAAATAAGTTTCTGTATGGGGCGATCCACATACATTTTACCCTAAACAAAATTTATTCCAAAAGTCTCAATTGCTATATTGCTCTTATTATATAATGAATAGCTTTTCGCATTCAGGTGGCTTAAGATACCATACACGTTTTCATCCATTCACATTTTTTTTCAAAATTTCTGAAAGCTAAAACTATCCATATATATCCCATCTATCTCAAGGAAACCTTTCTCTATCAGCCCGCCTCATGTCCACTTATCACATTCATAAGCTGCTTCCCGGGTGAGTGGATAATGGTAACTGTCAGTGTAAATTGCATCAAGCTCCAAATCCTGAATTAAATCCTGTGCAGCGTTAGGAAACACACTTTAGATGGAAGCAATATTCTTTATGGTGGGAAAAAGGCCTATTTTGGGTATTTTCTTTTTTGAACAATAGCCATGTTGGGATTTTGCTTGTCACAGGTGTTACTTATGTTGGATATGGTGTTTTTTTCTTGTTCTAAAGCATAAGGAATACAGGAATCTCAGGTAAGGAAGCTGGAGGAGAAGCATATGCCTTTAGTTACAAACTGCCTTTATTTTCTTTCTTCTTTTTAGTGTGCATTTGTAAGTATATGTGCATGTGTATTTGCATGTATATGTGTGTGTATACCTGCTAGAACTGTACATAGCAATTCAAAATATTTGAAATACCCAAAAAGCAAAGGTAGCTTTTATGAAAAATATATATATATATAAATCTTTTAAGAAAGTCTACAGGTTATGGGTAAATAAGTGTCAAAAATTGTTTAAAAATAAAATAATTGCCTGTAGTGTTTTCTCTTCTCTTTTATCAGGAATGCAGTGTGTTTCAATCGATAGCTAATGATTTTTAGATAAGATTAGAAAACACAATTAACCTCTGTAGTCCATTGTCCATTATTTGACATAACAACAACCTCTGTCCTATGAGAAAGCACAATTTATAAACCCATGTTTAACTCATGTACGAATGGTTCTGCAGTCATGAAATTATCTTGTCATGGCTTATAGCAAAGAGCAGAAACAGACAACTCACAATAGTGATTCTAATAAAATGTCTTTGGATGATCAGTTGTATGACCATTCAGTAATAAGTGTACATCAGCGATATACACCACGTGAAGTGGTGTAACTAGATATTACTGGCCTCCAAAGCAAATTAATTTTCAGCCCCCAAATTGTGGTTGGTTTTTATTTACTGGATATTTATTGAAATTTGTATCTATTAGAGGCTCACTGGGTCCCCCTTCAGTTGCAGGATCTGTTTCCTCTGTGGTTAAGCCCCTGACCCAATGTAAAATAGTAAGAGCAATTGATAATAATTGTTTTTTTCTGGGGCAACAATTCATCAAAGGTGCACTCAGAGTTGTTGAGTTGTACTGAAACAAGAAGAGATTAAAGGCATCAGGTTGAACTGCAAATATTATGAAGTTGCCTATACTATCAAACCTACCGCCTACCTACCTACCAAATTAAATGTACACTGTCTTGTAGTGATGAATGGCTCTGACCTAAACCCGGATTTCACCCACCTTGCAACAGGGAGGGTCGGGGACAGCCCAGTCACACCCAGACCCTCCCTGTGATGTCCTATGACAGTGATTATAGATTGCTCCTAATTTTTATTTACTTGCACCCCACACCCACTAATGATGTTAGAGATGGGAGGGTGAATACATTTATGGATCCGGTTTGCCTTGGGTAAGGTTAGGACCAGTTGCTTATTTCTTATAGGGGTCATTTATGAGCGCAAGTGCTTGGGGCTAAGTGCAATTTCAAGTTCAGTCTCCATGTTTTTTTACCCACATGATTTCAGTGTAATGTCACCAATGAGAGATGCTCCTTCGCTTGACACAAATCTAAAAAAGTCCAGGTGGTGTCATTTATGGGACATGAGGGTAATGTGTGCCCTATTCTTTTAGTTAAATTACTCGGTGATAATTGATGCAGACGGCTGTGGGAATCCTAGATGTTCCACCTTGTTTGGAGGTGGCTGTGGCTCCAGGGTTCCCTTGAATAAATAGGTACAACTACACAAAATTCAGAACAGGAGGGAAAAGGGAACGAGTGGTGCTGAGAGCAACTACATAGAAGTGTAAGTAACTCATGATGATGCAAATAACTTTAATGAAGGGAATTTCTTTGGCCAAATTATCAAGGCTGCAACTGCACTGTAAATGAACCCTTATGTCTTGCACACAGGTGGTGTATCTACAATACAGCAGACCAGCTATATAAATGTATAATTGTAACCCCCTACAATTTCTCCTACCTCACACTTTGCTGTCCAACACAAACTAGCGGCAACAGGCAGGTGTGAGCAGGCAGTGCAGGCTACAGGGGAAGGACATGGTGTGCCGGGCCCCTGAATTTTTTTTCAGGGGCCCGTCACTGTTGCAGACCAATCTAAACTTAAACATATTAAAGGAACAGTAACACCAAAAAAATTACATTGCATTGCTTTGTATAGTATTACCTGTTTTGCATTTGATGATCAGATACAGATAGTTTGAACCAGTGTTGTCCAAATCACATTCCAAAACTAGCTTTTTAATATTAAGCAACTGAAAGACAATACTTTGCAAAAATTTTGTAAAAGGCCACAGTGAATGTCTTCAATGTCTCTCTGGAGACTTTCCAGGTTATGTTGTCTTCAAGGCATGCAAGAGGCAGGTTTGTTTCATTAAGCTTACAGTCACTTTAAAAAAAGGAAATTCAATCAAAGTTTTCAGACCAAACCCCCGAATCCTTCGTGAAAGATTCGGCCGAATACCGAACCCGAACCCTAATTTGCATATGTTAATTAGGGGTGGGAAGGGGAAAACATTTTTTACTTCCTTGTTTTCTGACAAAAAGTCGCTCGTTTTCCCTCCCGCCCCTAATTTGCATATGCAAAAAATTAGGATTCGGATTTGGTTCGGTTGGGTGGAAGGATTCGGCCGAATCCGAAACCTGCTGAAAAAGGCCGAATCCCGAACCGAATCCTGGATTCGGTGCATCCCTATCAGCTATATATTTGAGTACAATTCAATAGCTAGAAAAGGCCCCTTCCATAAAGTTTGAAAAAGCCATACTCCAAAACAACGCAGTCTTTTTATTTGTGGTGCTCCTTCTCAAAGGGCTTCTCTATAGAAACAATTGCCAGCCCAAGGGATAGGTCTTTAGTCAAGCCCTTGGATCTCTTAACTGGTACATTATCTTGTAATGCAGTCTTATTGTGTCATGAAGGCTGCAATACTTTCCTTCCAAAGGGCCCTAGCTTTGTAGGACAGATTTAAAGCATTTTATTAAAGGACCAGTGCATTTTCTTAGGTCTCTTGGTTGGAGAGTCAATGCATGTCTTAAAGGAAAACTATACCCCCAAAATGAATACTTAAGCAACAGATAGTTTATATCAAATTGAATGACATATTAAAGAATCTTACCAAACTGGAATATATATTTACATAAATATTGCCCTTTTACATCTCTTGCCTTGAACCACCATTTCGTGACTCTATCTGTGCTGCCTCAGAGATCACCTGACCAGAAATACTACAACACTAACTGTAACAGGAAGAAGTGAGGAAGCAAAAGGCAGAACTCTGTCTGTTAATTGGCTCATGTGACCTTACATGTGGTTTGTATGTGTGCACAGTGAATCTTACGATCTCAGGGGGCGGCCCTTATTTTTTAAAATGGCAATTTTCTATTTATGATTACCCAATGGCACATACTACTAAAAAAGTATATTATTATGATAATGGTTCATTTACATGAAGCAGGGTTTTACACATGAGCTGTTTTACTCAGTATCTTTTAATAGAGACCTACATTGTTTGGGGAGTATAGTTTTCCTTTAATGTGAGTACACCAACTAGAGTGCACAGGAAATTCCTAGCATGCATATTTTTCTCTGGAATACCATGATATTTGCACTTGGAAAGCTAAAGGGGCAATTGTTAGTATCTTTTATTAGTGTCCCTACCTTTGCATAAACTGTTTATATTGGTATAATACATATGGTATCCCAAAACCCAGAACAAAACCCAAGATCCTGATCTCGGCTCATGCTTCTACCTCTAACAACCGCCTTTTGCTTGGGGAGGAGCATTCCGCTACTCAGATGCTGCCAGGTCTTAAAGTGAGAGGACCAAGGGGAAGTTGGTCCTCTCACTGGGCGGACAAGGGAATTGTAACGCATACAGGAAGGATGTGGAATAGAGAATGCAGTCGTGGAAGTGGCACGGATAGTACTAATCAGACAGGGCAGTACTGAATCTGGAACCAGGAGTGTAGACAGGATTACCAGCCCGGATCAGTACCAGTCAGACAGTGCAGTACAGAATCAGGAATCAGGAGCGCAGTCAGGATACCAGGCCGGATCAGTAACAGTCAGACAGTGCAGTACAGAATCAGAAATCAGGAGCGTAGTCAGGATAACAGGCCAGAGTCAAACCAATCAGTAACATAGTACAGAGTAGGGATACAGAAGAGTGGTCAATAACAGGCAAGTGTCGGTTCAGGCAGCGATACAGCAAGGTCAAAACAGGCAAGGTTCAGGAACAGAAACCAGATGAAGAATCACACCAGGGTCAGTGCAGAGCTGGGGGTTTTATAGGCAGCCTAATGGCTTACACAGATCACCTGTGGCCAGAATGGCAACAGGTGAAACAATCCATGCTTAATTGCAATGACAAGGATAGCAAAAGGAGTGAACCAGGACATCAGCTGCTTGCATAGGGCAGAGGTAATGCAGACAGCATGGAAATACCAGGTCATCAGTTCGGCAGGATATTACAATTGTGTCTTATCAAGTTTTGATACATTTAGTTTGAAAAGACAGGGGTTGTTTCCTAACAGCTACTTTTTGTTCTCTGTCTTTCATTGTGGGGTCAGGAATAATTCTTTCTTGCAGCAAACCACTTACTTGCCTCTATAGGGTGCATTCACTTCCTAGACCAGCATTAGAGTTTAAAGGAACATGCACCAATACTCTAAATTTCTTCTGCACTTGGATAATTAGAAACAGTTAAGCAGTGAAATAAACTTTTTACAAAGGTGCAAAAGCTCTTCACATTTACATTTTGATTTGTAAACAAGTTCTTTCATCTTTATTAATCCCTGGGGCTGCAACTGCTTTTGAAGAAATATTCATGAAATATTTTAAAGCCTTTTTCTAACTACTTCTTCTCACAGAACTAAACCCAAAATGGCTGGAATAGTTAATACTCACCATACATATGGCACAGTACCTAAGGTGTCAATACAGGACATGGATGAAGTTCTGGAAATCATGGAAAATGGTGAATGCAGGTATATGCTTTAAATTGTAGTTATTATTATTATTAACATTATTAACATTCATTTATATAGCGCCAGCATTTTTCGCAGTGCTGTAAAGTAAATGTGTTTATACATCTAAATCACATTAATTACATACATAGAACATATGAAACAAAAACTGGAAAATCCTCTGATTTCATGTGTAATTGACCCTCTAAATTGTATAAAGGATTTTAAAAAGATTGAAAACTTTTCACCAGTCCCTAGATTCTGATTTTGAGATGTGCTCTCTTAGTGGAAATAAATTATATTGATTGCAGCTCAATCTTAACTATTTACTTCACTTATTATTATTATTATTATATTTTTATAAAGGTTACTGCACTAGAATTTTGTGTATATTTACTCTTCCCTACAGAAATATATGCTTATGAATATTGTGAACCTATTTGTTATACATACAATTAAGAAAAAAACAAAATGAGTGCAAAAACAATACCTTTTGCTTAATTTTGTTTGAATTGGTTTGGCTCTTGTTTTTTCCCGTAATAACATTTGTTATATTTTCACATTACATCTTTACAAAGCAGAGCTTTAGTCATATGAAGCTAATGGGCCAGATTCAATTCAGTGAGAAAAAGTTATCTAATGGTTTCTCACGTGAAAACTCAGTTTTTTCCCCATAGACTTTAACGAGATTTGAGAATTTTTTCTGAATTGAATTTCATCTCAAATTGAATCTCGTCCATGGGTTTTCATGTGATAAACCTTTTTCTCACTGTATTGAATCTAGCCCAATGTCTTAATTAGCAGTAGAACTAGGAGGAATAAATAATGTAAAAAATAGAATGGGGATCGGAGATGGATATTTAGGCACAAGGTGAGATAAACATGGAGGGGGGAATTTAAAACAATTAAAGGAACAATTAAAAGCAAAACAAAAAGCAGTCCAAAGAGAGAACACAGGAGAGAAGATATAAGAAGGCTCTTAAGATATCAGAATAACACAAAAATAATTTGGGTAAAAACATAACAATGGGAAAACACAATGAGGAAAGCAGAACCAACTGAAGAGATAGCAAAGGAACAGACAATAGGGTGAAAAAGATTCTGAAAATAAAAAAGAAAGGAGGCAAAGGGAAGAAGACTAAAACAAGTTATAAAAAAGCTATAGACAGTTATATACAGTGGAGAGGGGGATGTGAAGAGGGCAGTGACATCAAGGAGGTGCAGAAATAAAAGTAATGGTTGTGCTTCGAGCATAGAGGTGAGGAAGACAATATATGATTGACAGCTGAGATTTTTAAATACTTTATAACAGGTACAGGGTTTTAATAAAAAAAAATGGAGTTTCATGCTTAATTTGAAAATTACTATTATTTTACAGCTTTTTATATCTGGTGAGAGCTTTCCCTTTAATTACATTATTTCCTAGCAGCACCTAATATAATTCTGGTGTTTGTATGCAACTTTCTGTGCTTGAATTATATGGATATATACATTTTTTGTTAACTGCAGACTTTTAAGTGAGAACAACAATATCCCTTGTTCATCACAAAGCAAGGAAAGTCCAAAATGTTACAGCATATATTCAAGCAAGAATCGTGTACATGCTGCGACAGTTACCCTTCATCGGTAAGTTGAACAAACAGTAATTTATTGCAAAGCAAATGCCTTTCCTAAATAAATAAAACGGCCATTTATAGTTTATTTTCTGTCAAATGTTAAAATTTCTTTTTATTTTACAGGGACCAACATCTTTCAGGGGCCAATGCAGATTGCAATACCAATAATAGTAATAACAATGAAGAGTAAGTACATTTGGTTTAAATACATGCAATATCCAGTTTATTTTGGTACTAGAATTTGGGCTGTTTAAGCTGGAAAGAATACTACTACCTAAGTTTACTATTAACTGTGTAGCAAGGTCATTCCTAGGAAAGCTAATACCAGTACAGGTACGGCATCTGTTATCTGGAAACCCGTTATCCAAAAAGTTCAGAATTCTGGGAAGACCGTCTCCCTTTTTGTCAAAAAATTCACATGTAAAAAAAATTACAACAGTACCTTGTTCTTAATCCTTATTACAATATAATTAATTCTTTTTGGAGGCCAAAAAGATTGTGTGGTATGCTACATTATTCAATACTTCACACTTATATAAAATGTGACCAAATAATTGTTTTTTTGCCTCTGTTCAATAGTCACTGTATTTCTATCAGACTATCTATCTATCTATCTATCTATCTATCTATCTATCTATCTATCTATCTATCTATCTATCTATCTATCTATCATTTCTCTATTATCTATCTATCTATCTATCTATCTATCTATCTATCTATCTATCTATCTATCTATCTATCTATCTATCTATCATCTATCTATCTATCTATCTATCTATCTATCTATCTATCTATCTATCTATCTATCTATCTATCTATCTATCATCATCTGTCTGTCTATCTATCTATCTATCTATCTATCTATCTATCTATCTATCTGTCTGTCTATCTTTTTATCGATCATCTATCTATTCATCTATCTATCTGTCTGTCTATCCATCATCTATCTATCTATCTATCATCTATCTATCTATCTATCTATCTATCTATCTATTTATATATCATCTATCTATCTATCATCTATCTATCTATTTCTATCGATCATCTATCTATCATCTATCTATCTATTTATATATCATCTATCTATCATCTATCTATCTATCTATCTATCTATCTATCTATCTATCTATCTATCTATCTATCTATCTATCTATCTATCTATCTATCTATCTATCTATCTATCTATCATTTATGTAGTGGTAAATAAAAACGTTCCTTTTCATCACAATTTTCTCCATTCACTAAATAAGAGGCATGCTTATCTGCCCAATATTTACCATATATCGATGTCAGAGAGATCTTGGGTAGGAAATAAAGTAAATCATGTTTTTTCTTCTCGCTCCTATGCCCCCGCCTCACATTACATACGCTTTGAAATGACTACATTTTAGCCTGAACTTGTGGGAAAGACAGTGTATACCAACTATTAATTAACTGCAGAGTCAGGTTCTAATTACATAAACAGAATATCACAAATTACTTAGTTTGCAAACTCTGTTAAAAAAAACTGTATCTATTAACATGTACATTTTACAATACAAAACATTACAATACCTCACTGTGTTCTGTTTCAGGGAGGAGAAGAAGAAAAAGAAAAAAGAAAAGAAAGAGTAAGTAAGATACAGTATATAATCATTGAAATATTTCTAGATTTACAGATTGTCCAAAAGACATTGGTTTTTAGACTTTCAGCTTCAAGCTCTTTAGGTTCCAACATTGTGCCTTGGACCCCATGACATACAATATAATGAGGTTATAAAAACATGAAAGCATAGCTGTATCAGTTTTAAGAGTATCTTACTGGAATACCTAGGATACATGTGAACCATCACACCAAAATCTCACCCTAATTAATCTTTAGGCTGATCCCTCCAACCTTTTTGGCACAAGTAAGGGGTCAGCATCACAGTTTAGGAACATACAGGATTCCTTTATCAATGTTTTTACATGCCACACGACCCACCACCATGCATTATACACGTAGTGCTAAATACAAACAGATTTGTGGTTTATGTTATACGAGAAACAAATACAAATTCAGGAACACATCCTTTGGTAGTATAGAATATACACTGTCCCTCTGCTCCCAGGCAGTGAATAAGTAAAGCACGATTTGAAGCAGCAGAAATCTCCCCTTGGTCATCAATAATGTAATTTTCAAACATACGAATCCAAGCAGTAAATGTGGTTGCTGAAAGATATAAATTCCGCCAACGTGGACAATGTAATGGCTGCATGAGAGCCTGCTAATAAAGCACTGTTATACTCTACTCATCCTTGGCTACCCAAAACATAACAATTTACATATTCCATATCCCACTTCATGATCACATTCCATATTTGATTCCTATAAAATTGTAAGAATCGACCCAAAATGATTTTACAATAAATTCTCTTACAGGAAGTCTGATCATAAAAAGGAAAAGAAAAAGGACAAAGAGAAGAAAAAAGACAAAGAAAAGTACAAAGACAAAGAAAAAGGGGAGAAGGAAAAAAATAAAAATAAAGCGAAAGAGGAGAAAGAGAAAGCGGAGAAGGAAAAGGCAGAGAAGGAGAAAGCAGAGAAGGAGAAAGAAAAAGAAAAGAAGGAAGAGTGTGTTTTTTTTCTACATTGAATGTTTGTGGAATTATTAGTATATAGCAAAATCAACATCTAAAAGGAGGATTCTCTAGTAGCATAACTACACAAAAATAAAGTAGTGTTGCGCAAACACTCTCACTACTTTTTGTAGCGTCAGGTGCCGACTGTGACTCTGTCTGCTCAGGTCTAGTCTATATTCAAGAAGGTATTTCAGCAGCACTCCGATTAAGTGAAAAAATTTAAATTTTATTCATACCTCAAGCTCGACGTTTTGAGCTTTTCCAGCCTTTTATCAAGCCTTGATCAAGGCTTGATAAAGGGCTGGATAAGCTTGAAACGTCACTTAGCTTGAGGCACGAATAACATTTACATTTTTCACTTAATTGAAGTGCTGCTGAAATATTCGGAGCAAGGTCAAGTGCAGAAAACACCCTTGAGTGCTCCTGCACTTGGGCATGATTAAATGACCCCCTACTGGCTTTATGAAGAAGAAATACTGACCAGTAAAAAAATTAGTTAGTGATTCATTTAAATAACTTATCTCGGTTCTAAATTTCTCTATAGACATAAGATATAAAATTTAAAGAGATAAACCTGAAATACATTTTCCTTTATCAAACTGAATCTGACCCATAATATAAAGTGAAAATGTCACAGTGTTGTACACTATATCCGGAAACATTAGCTGATTGCATCCATATGAATATGGCATTTCAGAAATCAAACCAGAGTTATTTGCTTTCCACCAGAAAGAAAAAAGAAATCTTTGTCATTGATCCTTCAGGAAACCTATATTACAACTGGCTCTTTTGTATAACAATGCCTGTCATGTACAACTGGACTATGATAATAGCAAGGTAAGGTAAACAATTAATTATATTTCAAATACAATGTTTATAGATTACCATTTCCTGACGTAGAAAATGCTGCAGACTGAAAACCAAAAACAACACCTTATCTTGAATAATTTAGAATGTGCATATTTTGGAGAAAAATCTACACTTTAAGATAATTTATAAGATAAATCTATACCTTGCAGGGTTATTTATATTAAAGTCAGATTTTTTCTGATTGAACTTTTAAAGGGAAAAACACCATCTTTTTTTGGAAAAAAACTTGAATCTTTCGTGATTTATTAAACCCTGATGGTGTTAAAAGTCTGAATAAAAAAGTACTCCAACTCAGACCTGCCGAGACCATGTAGAAGTCAATGGCAGACGTCCCGAAGATATCCTGACTCGCGATGGGAATCAGAAAAAGTCGCAGTATTTGGGCATCAATTCCAAAACAGTTGCAGTATTTGGGCGTCAAATCCAAAAATTTATTGGTAAATAGGGGGAAATATCTGTGCGGATTTGGTTGTAGTAGTTTTCAGAAAATTGTGAGAACTTTTCATTTTGATAAATAAGCCCCTTGGAGATCCTGAATGGAACTTCATAAGCAGAGTTTCATGCAGCAGGAAAATAGGTCCAAATGGAAGGTGAAGCTTGAAGTTTGGTTCAAATTAGATCAGGCCTTGTGTATAAATCACATAAAAAAGACAAACTGAATAGAAAACATTTAAGAATCAGGCCCGGATTTGTGGAAAGGCCACCTAGGCCCGGGCCTAGGGTGGCAGGATTTTAGGGGGGCGGCATGCTGCCCAACCACACCCACATTTGTTCAAAAACACTGGGGATGCGCTGGAGATACAATAATTTAATAAATTTCCCGTGTGCCAATCCCCATTGCTCCTGTCCCCCTAGAGGGGACAGGGGTGACGACCGGTAGTGGGCCTAGGGGCGCCCACTATGTAAATCCGGCCCTGTTAAGAATACATTAGCCAAATTGGTATTTGTAAAAAAAAACATAGCACGAATGAGTAAAATAATGAAGTTACAAGTTGAAATGTTAGTACAGGTATGGGGCCTGTTTTCCAGAATGCTCGGGACCTGGGGTTTTCCGGATAACGGATCTTTCCATAATTTGGATCTTCATACCTTAAGTCTACTAGAAATTCATGTAAACATTAAATAATCCCAATAGGCTGGTTTTGCTTCCAATAAGGATTAATTATATCTTAGTTGGGATCAAGTACAAGGTACTGTTTTATTATTACAGAGAAAAAGGGAAATCATCAAGAGAAAAAAGAAATCATTTTTAAAACTTTGGATTATTTGGATAAAATGGAGTCTATTCGGTAATTCTGAGCTTTCTGGATATCGGGTTTCCAGATAAGGGATCCTATACCTGTAATAGAATATTGTAGAACTTTATACAATGACATTTTTTTTAATTTCATGTTATTATGCATGACATATTGATATTGAAAGCCAACGCCTTGCTGTCATAATAAATAGCATAATGAATGATAGAATGATGGTTGATTTATATATCTAATCGTAGCTTGATGGTTGGACACATGCGATATTAGAATTAATTTCTAATATCATTTGTTGCTTCTGTTCTAGCATATGTGATCCAACTTTTGTACTAAAATGCCCCTCTCACAAACTATTAATCCTGTATAAAACGTGTATATTTTTTCTCGTCCAAGCATAATATTTCATTTGGAACCTATTTTGAGTATTTATAACCCTTCTGATCAGACCAATGGCAATTTAGTAAACAGTCTGTAAGAAAACCTACCTGCCCTGGTGGTCTAGTGGGGCAGCGGGGACGCCCGCTGCGCCGTCATCAGCGGGGACGCCCGCCGCATGGTCCTCTTCCGGCACCATCTTGCCTGCCTTACGGCGCGCCTGCACATTGGTTATAGGCGCAAACACGCTGGCGTGTTTGCGTCAGCGCGTTTTGGCGCGAATTCTATCCCCTATAAAAGGCCCATTCTGACTGCAGACAGATGCCCGTGATAGAACTTGTTTCTAGTGGTTCCTGAGCCTTGTGCGTCTGATCTGTTCTGTATCTAGTCTGTTTGATTACCCGTGTTTGACCCAGCCTGTTCCTGACTATTCTGCATTCTGTATCCTGACCCTTGCCTGCCTACGACAACTCTTCCTACTTAACCCCTTGATTGACAACCCGGTTTGACCTTAGCCTGCCTGACGATTCTGATATCCGCCTGCCTGTCTGACGATTCTCTTGCCTGCTCCATTTGTACCGTGACCTTCGGCCCAAAAGACTCTGCTAACAGCCGTGCCCGTTAGCCAGCCAGAACATCTCGCCTTGCACCCCTCGTTAAGTCCAGGTGGCACCCAAGTAAGCTGAGAGCTCCTCCCGAAGCCCAACGGTGGTCACACTACTGGTGAAACCGAGCCGAGACCAGGGTGCTTGGCATTTGTTCTGGTATCGGGTGCCGGCCGTGACACAGTCACCACCTAAATATAAACACATTGGCTGTTGTGAGAGTGTCTCAAAACACCAAATTTGTAAATGTGTGTCCTGCTCAATAAGGGCTTTACTACTTTCAATGTTCTCTCCAAGGTAAACACTTATAAACAAATTTTGAGGCCAACAACTAATTGTGGTGCACACCAAATTTTGTATTAATTCTGACATGAGCACACAGTTTTTAAAAAAAATTTTGTACACATAGCCAAGGAATTAGAGGGAACATTGGCTACATGGACATTTTGAATAAACACCCATGCAAGCAAGGCATAGGACTGCATGTGAATTTCCCATTCTCTCAAAATCCTCTATAACTGCTTCTACAATTTGCAACAATTTTACACACAGAAAAATCCTTATGTAACAAAGCCCTACAGGATAACTTGTGGACAATGGGTCTTCTTGTCGCATTGAATAACAAAGTAAAGTATAGTTTACAATTACAGTTTTTTTCCACCTACAGAGCCTGTTTTGACGAACTTCAACAGGATTATTTGGAATACTGGTTCTTTATTGATTATATATCAGATGCGATTTACATTGCTGATATGTTTGTAAGGACAAGAACAGGTAAACAAAAGCACAGCAGTTTTAACTTTTTAATTACTTAACTTGACATTAATAACAAATAAGTCTGATGTGCAGAATTGTGTCTTTACATAAATACAGTATGGTAATGTTTAATATTTTGCCTGTCTTCACAACAATGAGAGAAATGAAACACTCCAATTAAGTCCTAAAGATTATTTAAGGATTTCATCAATCCTAATTTTAACACAATGCAGGTCAATGGATGATTCATAAAACTTATTTTCCATTCAATGTAGAAGTGAAGCTCATTAAAAAGATCTCACTTCCCTAATCTAAGCCTTGGGGGTAGATTTACTAAAAGGTGACTCCCTCAATCTTCTGTTACTTACATCATATTTTTTGAGTGCAAAAACTTCAAAAGTTCAAAAAAAACCCTGGCGTCTTTTAATTTTTTTAGGGTGATAGGCTGCCCCCCATACATTTTATAACATATAGGAACATTATTTTACAGTCAGTTCATATGTAGGACATTATAACAACTCTATTGACTTTATTAAAGGGATACTGTCATGGGAAAAAATATTTTTTTTTCTTTCTCGAAACGCATCAGTTAATAGTGCTGCTCCAGCAGTTTTCTGCACTGAAATCCATTTCTCAAAGGAGCAAACAGATTTTTTTATATTCAATTTTGAAATCTGACATGGGGCTAGACATATTGTCAATTTCCCAGCTGCGCCAAGTCATGTGACTTGTGCTCTGATAAACTTCAACCACTCTTTACTGCTGTACTGCAAGTTGGAGTGATACCACCCCCCCCTCCCTTTCCCCCCCCAGCAGCCAAACAAAAGAACAATGGGAAGGTAACCAGATAGCAGCTCCCTAACACAAGATAACAGCTGCCTGGTAGATCTAAGAACAACACTCAATAGTAAAAACCCATGTCTCACTGAGACACATTCAGTTACATTGAGAAGGAAAAACAGCAGCCTTCTAGAAAGCATTTCTCTTCTAAAGTGCAGGCACAAGTCACATGACCAGGGGCAGCTGAGAACAAAATGTCTAGCCCCATGTCAGATTTGAAAATTGAATATAAAAAAATCAGTTTGCTCTTTTGAGAAATGGATTTCAGTGCAGAATTCTGCTGGAGTAGCACTATTAACTGATGGGTTTTGAAAAAAACATGTTTTCCAATGACAGGATCCCTTTAAGGTTCTCTTGGCATGTGCAGTTATCAGTGTAAATGTAATGTATTAGATGCACCATGTAACATAAGGAGGTGCATTCAACTTTAAATTTCTCGTCGTATGCGACCCTTCTGATTATCCGTCACAGATTTCAATGATAGCAACTGATTTAAGAATTAACGGAGAAGCAAAAATATAGAGAAATCCCGGTTGACTTTACCTGTGTAATTACTTGTGATGTATTGTCATCATGTTCAAGAAAGATCAAGAAAAGAGGATAATTTATTTATCTGAATTTTCTTGAGATGTTCTCCTAGAAAATGACTGCAGTGATAGATCTAATAACCAATCCAAAGTCTCAGAATTCAGATCATGTCATTTCAATTACAAGCCTAGTTAGAATGACAGAGAAACAAATTAAATATTTTCATTTATTGTTGCTTTGGCTCATAAACTTATGTTTTTTTGTAACAGAATTATGCCTTACATTTTCACATTTGATTTTCAGGTTACTTGGAGCAAGGTCTTCTGGTCAGAGACAAAGTTAAACTCAGGGACAAATACAAAAGGACTACGCAGTTTAGGTTTGATGTCTTGTCGATTATACCAACAGATATATTGTATTTCCAGTTTGGATTAAACTACCCAGAGCTCAGGCTCAACAAATTATTCAGGGTAGCACGTATGTTTGAGTTCTTCCAAAGAACAGAAACAAGAACCAATTACCCTAACATATTCAGAATCTCCAATCTTATCATGTACATCGTGATTATCATTCATTGGAATGCATGTGTTTACTATTCCATTTCTAAGGCTATTGGATTTGGGGAAGATACATGGGTCTATCCAAACACAACAGATCCAGAGTATGGAAGACTGGCTAGAAAATATGTCTACAGTCTTTACTGGTCAACACTGACACTTACTACTATTGGTGAAACGCCACCACCTGTACAGGATTCTGAATTCTGGTTTGTTGTTGCTGATTTCCTTGTGGGAGTCTTGATTTTCGCTACCATTGTCGGTAATGTCGGTTCCATGATTTCAAATATGAATGCTGCCAGAGCCGAGTTCCAAGGGAGAATTGATGCTATTAAACAGTACATGCATTTTCGAAAAGTGAGCAAAGATCTAGAGAAAAGGGTAATTAAATGGTTTGACTATTTGTGGACAAACAAAAAAGCTGTTGATGAAAGAGAAGTGTTGAAATACCTACCCGACAAGTTAAGGGCCGAAATTGCTATTAATGTACACCTTGACACATTAAAGAAAGTGCGCATTTTTGCTGATTGTGAAGCTGGACTTTTGATTGAGTTGGTATTAAAACTGCAACCTCAAGTGTACAGCCCAGGAGATTACATTTGTAGGAAAGGGGATATTGGAAGAGAAATGTATATTATCAAAGAAGGCAAACTTGCAGTAGTGGCTGATGATGGAGTTACACAATTTGTGGTATTGAGTGATGGTAGCTACTTTGGCGAGATCAGTATTCTCAACATCAAAGGAAGTAAAGCTGGTAACCGGCGAACAGCTAATATTAAAAGTATAGGGTATTCGGATCTTTTCTGTCTGTCTAAAGACGATCTTATGGAAGCCCTTACTGAGTATCCAGATGCTAAAGCCATGCTGGAGGAAAAAGGAAGGCAGATTTTGATGAAGGATGGTCTACTTGACTTAGACATTGCAAATTCAGGGGCTGATCCAAAGGATATTGAAGAGAAGGTAATTCACATGGAAGGATTAGTGGAAAACCTGCAGACAAAATTTGCTCGACTTTTAGCGGAGTATGATGCAGCACAACAAAAACTTAAGCAGCGAGTCACCAAAATTGAGAAAATTATGAAGCCAGAGACTGAAGCTGTAGAAATGCCACAGATGGGAGAAACCAAAGATGAAGCTGCTGCACCACCACCCTCACAGGAATAGATTCATATAAAGTTGTGCAAAACTAACTTGTACCATAGGACTCTTTTGTATTAAATAAAAGGAAATTACTAATGAAAGTACATTTACTCATATACTCTTTTCCTTCTATGTCAAAGATTCAGTAATATGTACACCATGATGATTACTTTAATAAGCTATGAGACTAGCTGAGGATGCTGCAGTAATCAAGTGTTCATCGAAGAAAATACTATGTGTACTATGTCGTATATAGTTGTATGTTTATTGACTAGTTAAAGAAGGTATTGTAGATTTTTTTAAAATAACTATGCAGCCAATTTTAGACTGACCAGCCAGGGTACCACTAAATCTCGCTATAGGTTAATTATAGAATCATTTCCATGAACTATTCCTGATTTATAGCACAGAGCCACGTAACACATGCCATGTAGTATATTTTACATCTAAGGTTTGTTATAGTGTGCCTTGGATTTCAGGTTCACTGGTGGGCTCTTGGAGGTCCAGTCCAAAACTCATTATAGTTCTACATAGACACAGGCATTTTATCAACAGAATGGATTTGTAATTGTAATGGATTTGTAATTGTATAATATGTTAAAAAAAAATCCTAAAAATCTACTTTTACCACAATCTGCATTTTATACTGTATTTAATATATGTGAAACACTTTATACATAACTAAAGCAAATAATTTAATCGGCAATTTATGCTGTGTTTCAATTTAAAAAATGTGTTACAATCAATAAAAAAGCAATGATTAACCTAAAACTTGCATTTCTGTTTACCTGGTTTGTGCTCCTGGTTTGGATTTAAAGAGGAACTAAAGTCTAAAATAGAATATTGCTAGAAATGCTGTATTCTGTATACTAAATATAAACATGAACTTACTGCACCACAAGCCTAATTGAACAAATGATTTCTGCTTTCAAATTTGGCCACAGGGGGCCACCATTTTATAACTATGTTAAACCATCTTTGCAAGACCAAGATCATGCACATGCTCAGTGTGATCTGGGATTCTGTTGGGAGGTTAAGTTTAGGGATCATCATAAATCATCAAAACAGCACAAGTCAATAATATCTGCCATAGATTCAACAAGGCATTAATAATCAGAATATACAGACTGCACTAGGTTCTGTGTTGTCATGTAATCTAATGTGGATTTTATAGATTTTTTGTATCATTTAATACAACTTTTACTCAACTCTGCAGAACCAGTGGCTGCAGCAAAATAATCCTTCAATGAGAATCCAAGTTTATCTGTTTCAAATTGGCTCCATGATCTTTGTCCCTGCAGCTGTAGTTGGAAACATTAAAGGGGATGTAAAGGCAAAAATAAAATCTAATACAAATCTCTACACAGTTGCTGACTGCTCTGCAGGGAAACAAAGCTGCTTGAGTTCTTCAGAGCTGGGAGGTAAGATGGGGGTCCCCCCTGCTGTTCGAAAGTATGATCTTTTCCCTGCAAAACAGTTAGGGACTGCTATCTGCAGCAGTCAGAGCAAGTAAAATGAAGGGGGAATTTCCTTGCATACAGTCAGGTTTCTAATAAAAACAGTACACATTTTTAATTAAAGTTTAATGGAGAAAGGTTTCTTTTTCATTAAAAAAAAGCCAAAATGGGATTTTATTTTTTTGCCTTTACATCCCCTATAATCATCTAATAGCTGTAGCCTCTTGTTTTGTTTTCAGTTACTGGGTAGATGCCCATTGTTGCCATACTTTTACTTTTACCCACCTAGAATATGCTGTGTAGTTTTGGTCTCCAGCGCTCAAAATATCATTATAAAATTGCAGAGTCCAGAGAAGGGCAACTAAGCTGGTAAAAAGTATGGAAAATCTCCATTTTGAAGAAACACTGGCCATGTTGGGGTTGTCTATGCTGGAGAAAAGACACTAAAAGGAGACATATTGTGTAAAAAATAAGAATGTACTAGTGCATTATACTCATTTACATATAGAAGAATTGTGCTTAAAAAATTAGTGTTTCAGGCTGATTTATTGAATATTTCTGCAAAAACCCTAATAAATACCCTAACCCTAAATCTTCCACTTCCTGTTTCCTGAATTACCAGGCTGTGCAGGGGAGCCAGCAGCTCTGAGCTCACTGTACTGTAGGACGGGGACCAATCAGCAGCTAGCAGGACCTGATAGGGAACTGAAGCCTGTCTTTGCTTGTGTGACTGCAGGGCTGTGATTGGCTGTCCCCCTCCTAGTGTGCATTTGGCTGGGACCATTAGGACACGCCCACCCCTCATTTACAACACAAAAAGAGACCAGAGAACATCTGTAGGGAGCTCCAATAAATAAAGGGTCTATTTTTAAAGATAATTTTAGCACCACGTAAAAGCAACACCATATATTACAAAATTAGAGTTTTTTCATTTATCCTATATGTCTCCTTTACGAGAAGATATGATAGCTACAGTATTTATAAAAATATTAGGGGATCATGTAATAAGCTCTCTAATGCTTTATTATCAATAGGTCCTTCCAGCTGACACAAGGGCATCCATTCTGATAAGAAGAATGAAGGTTCCATCTAAATATTGGGAAATTTTACATTGAGAGAGCTGTGAATTTGTGGAATTCTTTCTGAATCAGTTGTACTGATAGATACAGTAGACAAAGGCAAAATAATAAAAAATAAACGAAATAAAACAAACAAGTTAAAAGACAGAGCCTTCTGTGGCTCAACCAGGAAGATCACAACCCTGTCAGTATAAGGCTGAGGGCACATGTGCAGTTGCTACAATTCTCTCCACCTAATGAATATTAATGAGGAGGAGAGAAGTGTATGCACTGAAATCAGCACTACATTTAAAAGAACAGCTTCCACTTGTGAACAGATACAAAGGGCGGATTAATGCATAGGCTCCCCTAGACTAAAGCCTAGTGGCCAAGTGTGATCAGGGGCCCACCTAGTTTATTTCAATTATTAATTCTATTTTCTTTTAATATTTATTTTTATTTGCACTGTTGGGTCCAGCTGGATGCACCTACTGGGAAAAGAAGGCAGGCAAGGTGCATGCACACTCCCAGATGCTGGAGAACTAGTGAAGTTACTGGTGCATTCAGTTGAAAGTGTTCCTGGCAGTGCACACCACAAGACCCAGCAGTAGCCTAGAAGGAGAACATGTGCATGTAGCCTTGGGGCTCCACATCTCATTAATCCACCACTGTGGATATACAGATACTATTATTTTTAGTGCAGATATTCATTAGGAGAAGTGTGTACAACCATGTTACAAATGTGCACATACACAGGAGTGCGAAAAGCCGAACTTTAACAAAAAAAGCCAGCTATTTCATTCTACTGGGCATGAGGGAAATTTGAAGAGAGAAGAAGCCAGAAGACGATCTCTCCGTGGTGCTCGCTGGAATAATCCTGGGCTGGTGCCGTTTTCTCCTGATAGGAGCACCGGCCCAGGGTTTCAGGTAAGTACATGCGATCACGTGCCCAACTTTTGGCATCCCCAAGTAAAAAGACCTTTCCTTCTCCTTTAAAGCAACTTAAGCAACTTAAGCTTCAAATATTACACCATACTATATTGTGTTAAGGACAAGGCGTATGCAGTATGGTTAGTATTAATGATACACTATGAGAAAACATATGCAACACCTTACTAGTGATTGTAGATGGCCATAGCAAGGACCCAGGAAAAGATATACATGTGATTAGTAACTTAAACTTTAACTTTTTTTTACTAAAGAATGCATTTACAGAGGACATTTAGAGAGAACCACGACAAAACTTTTGTGTAAATAGTGTAACATCCTGGAAAGCAGCCACTTAAAGGGGTGATTCACCTATAAGTTAACTTTTAGTAAGTTATAGAATGGCCAATTCTACGCAACTTTTTATTTACCCTTTTCTAATGATTCTTTCTAGCTTTTAAATGGGGATCACTGACCCCATTTAAAAAAACAAAAGCTCTGGAAGGCTACAAAGTATTTTTATTGCTAATTTGTATAACTCATCTTTATATTCAGGCCCTCTCCTATTCATATCCCAGTCTCACATCCAAATCAATGCATGGTTGCTAGGGTAATTTGGAACCTAGCAATGAGATTGTTGTAACGACAAAATGGAGAGCTGCTGAATAAAAAGCTAAATAACTCAAAAACCACAAATAATAAAAAATGAAATCCTTTTGCAAATTGTCTCAAAATATCCCTCTCTACATCATACTAAGTCAGCTCAAAGATGAACAGCCCCTTTAATGCATTAGTAGCCGTGTCAATAAAATCATCTCTGTTTCAGGAAAAGTGGGACTGAGGGGCACTATGGAATTAGTGAGACCACTACAAAATGCTGTGAAGAGTGGGACAGTAACATAAAAATGTCATTGTATTCAGAACCGCAATAAAAATAAATATTTATCATCTTTGTTATGTTGTAGAAAAGTACAGTATATACTTGAGTATAAGCCGAGTTTTTTAGCCCCCAAAATATGCTGAAAAACTCTACCTCGGCTTATAATCGGGTCAAGCGCAAAAATGGTCGCCGGCGTCTAAGAATAGTCGCCGGCGTCTAAGAATAATCGCCGGCGTCCAAGAATAGTCTCCAAGAATATTCGCCGGCGTCCAAGAATGGTCGCCGGCATCCAAAAACGAGATGCCGGCACCTCCAATGGGAGCAGAAACCCTACATTTTTTGATTGAAACTTACCAGAAGGTGCTCTCACCCTAGGCTTATACTCGAGTCAGTAAGCTTTCCCAGTTTTTGGAGGTAAAATTAGGTACCTCGGCTTATACTCGAGTATATACGGTAGTTCCTCTTTAGGTCTAGCATGTGGGTTCATTTTCAGCAGACAGAACCAGATAATGCTATTTATAGCAATTACAGATAACATGACCAAATCCACACTGATTTTTTGGGCTTATTTATTAATACACTTTCCCGAAAATTTTGTTTGCGGGAAAAAAATGGTGAAAAATCCGATTCACTATTTTTTTGGATTTATCACTCAGAATTTTGCCCGAAAACTTTGGGGTATTGCCAAAAACCCAGCGCACATCAAAAAATCATTGGGACTTCACCCATTGACTTATATGCAACCTCGACAAGTCTGAGATGCCGGATTTTCAGATTCAGACTTTTCCATCCTCGGGGTTTAATACATTTCTGAAAAATTTGTGATTTTTTTTAAGAGTCTGATTTTATCTAAAGCGTTCAGAGTTTAGTAAATAACCTCCCAACTGACAGAAAAGGCAACGCAGCGCCGATCTATTGTGCGATTTATTGTGCGGCGCTCGATTTCTCCTCCCTGGCTATCTCCTATAAGGAAGGCAGGGAGGAGAAATCATGCACAGCACGATGGATCACCGGATCGCTTTTTCTGAAGAGGAGCGCAAGCGGAGTTTTGGTAAGTTATTTCTTAATAAAGGCTGTGTTATTTTAAAGTTTAATTAGTCTTGGTGTCTTTTTCGTGGTATACTAATGAATTATTTAACAAAAAATTTTGATGCTGCTGGTCCTGTAAGCTACTAAAATGCCTTATCCTTTAAACAAAACAGGGATTGTTTGTCCATATATTGCAATATGTTTAAGCTAGCCAACTGTGTCAAATTCATCCCCGGACGTAGATGGCCAGCTAAAACATCATCTAATGTTTTTCAGTATGTAGAGAAAATTGAGGATCTCTGTAAATTAATTCTAAAGCTACAGACACTACATCTGTACCTCAGAATGGCAATATACAGACAAAGTTGATTAGATTGTGAGTAGTGTCGGGCTAATTTGCGAAACGGTGCCGGTGTCTCTGCGAAAATGCAAATATATTCGCCGGCAGCGAATCGCGCAAATTCACCTCAAATTATTTGGCTGGCAAAAATGCACTGGTGTCCAAAAAACGGATGCCAGCGTCCATTTTTTTTTACGCCCACGAATTTTCTCCAGCGAATTTTGGCGCCCATTTCGCAAATTTATTCACCGCCGGCCTTCACCACCTCAGACCAGGCGAAGTGCAATAGAGTAGATAAGTGTTCCTAAAAAAATAGTTGAAAATTTTTCTAAGTCCCAAAAAACGCTGGCGTCTTTTCCTTTTTTCAGGGTGATAGGCTGTGAAAGAGCGTAAATTTTTTTGGGGTAACCGGCTCCCCCCTACATTTCCTAACATATGGCACATAAACTATACACTGGGCTCATGTGTAGGGCAATATAACAACTTTATTTTATTTTATTAAGGTTTCCCAGGCTTGTGTAGTGTAATGTATTTACTCCAACATATACGTCCATACAACTTTAACTTCTTGTCGTATGCAAATTATGCAACGCTAGCGCAACTTTGCTTCGCTTGGCGCAGTAAAGCTAGTGCAACTTCGCCGGCGTTTGGTGCCCTGGACGCAACTTCAGATTTTAGTGAATTAGCGTTGTTCTGTAGAATCTACACCTGGCAATTTTTTTTTTCCGGAGGTTAGTGAATTTGCCCCAATAGACTGATTTACTGACATAGGTACTCAGTTGCACTGGCCTAGTTATCTATTGCAACCAATTACTAATTAATTATCAGTTGCTTTTAGGTTACGCTGGGTAAATGGGAAGATCCTTTTGATAAGCAAGATCTTTGTCTGAATCAAACTGACTTTTTTGTCATCCATACTTCTGTTTTGAATAGCTTGCATCAAAAAGTTTGGTGAATATCAATTATTTTACTTGCAGAGGATAATTCTAAAAAGAAGTTTGAAGAAATCCAGAATGCTAATCAAGCAGCGGTTAAAAAGCTTGCAGAGGATCATTATAGTTCATCAGATGAGGAAGACGGTGATTAAGACGCAGAAGGCTTTAACTTTTACATCTTACACAGGTAATTTCCTTCATTAAAGTTGCCTATTAATTGTAGGCTTCTAGTAAGCATATTTTGTTTGTGCTTTTCTGGGCTGAACACAAGTTTTTAATGGATATCTTTAAAGCAGGATTAGAAATAGTTACATTTATATGAATGATAATGAATGAAAAGATGCATTCAAGCTGCCACTTTCTCCTTTATATACTGGTTTATTGGTTTATTCACATCAATTAGAACTGTAGTACAACTCTCACCTATATAAAAACTGATAAATCAAATCAGTCCTCAAAAGTTAAATATTATCCGGCACTGGTGACCTGTATATGTCATGGAACTCCTCTGTGACTTATTATATCCTTATATTTTACAATAGGGGGTACTTTTTTCACTATATACAGTATATGTATACAAACTACTGAATAGGTGCACTCAGAAAACAATGGAAATGCCTAGGTGCTGGAACATATATCAAAATCAATAGATAAAAAGGGCGCCCCTTGTTTGGCGCCCTTTTTGTAATTTGTATGTGTACAGTATATATATATATATATATATATATATATATATATATATACACACACACACACACACACATCCATTAGAATGTTCCACCTGGACACTGCTTAAGTCAGAAAACAGCATTATCCATATTATCATATAAAATTACTGATTTCCTGTGCATTTTTTCCAATTCCTGGAGACAAAATGAAAAAAAGATAAACAGTCAGTTATTTCATACATGCATATGTTTGGTTATTTAAGTTAAGTAGTCCGTAGTTATTTTTAGGTAAGATCAGACCACGAGGTATGCAAGACTTAACTGGAAGATAGATTATAACTTGAAGGAAATAAACAGCAGTGATAGGAAAGAGTTATGGTAGCTGTGGACTAGGATTAAGAAAATGACTAGGATTAAGAAGGAGGTTAATAGAGAACATATGTTGAGAGGTGAAGGGAGAGCAGCTGGAAGTAGTCAGGCAGTGTGCTTTAGATAGAAATGGTTGAAGGAGAAATATATTTTAATAAAGCAATTTTAGGGTGTAGGCAGATCACTGATCTTGAGGCTTGAGCAATTAAGGCTTTTTGGACTTTGTTAGGGCTCTTACTCATGAGCGTTTTACCTGCGCTCCCCTGCGTTCCGTTTTTCGGCGTTCAACCGCAGGGGAGCGCAGGAATAGACGCATTTCATTATTTCAAATGGGGCTGTACTCACACAGGCGCGTGTAGGCGCTGAGCGCAGGAAAAATGCAGCCTGTTGCGTCTCAACCTGCGTTCGGCGCCTACACGCGCCTGTGTGAGTACAGCCCCATTTGAAATAATGAAATGCGTCTATTCCTGCACTCCCCTGCGGCTGAACGCCGAAAAACGGAATGCAGGGGAGCGCAGGTGAAAACGCTCATGAGTAAGAGCCCTTAAAGAAGGAGACATATGGGTTTTAAATTTAGAAAGTTTCATCTAAATTTGATTTAAAAAAGTGACCAATAAATGCATGGGTTGATAGACCTGGTGAAAGCTTTGCAACCTTTATTACTTTACCTCCATAAAGGCTTCAGTTTGCTGGCACAGTTAAGGGAGAAACAAACCCTTTCCCAAAAAAAACATGAACTCGGCAGGTCTGAGTTGGAGTACTTTTTTATTCAGACTTTTTACACCCTCTGGGTTTAATAAATTACGAAAAATGTGTTTTTTACCCATTAAAAATTCGGATTTTAGAGTTGAAAAAAACCTTGTATTTTTCGAGTTTTTGGCATTCGGACTTTGATAAATAACCCCCTAGTTTTGTATGCACTTTTTTACACTTCTATATAGTCTGTAAACTTTAGTGTTGCTGAATCCATAACTTGCAGAGAGAGCCGTTAAGACAAAAGCCTGGTATTAACAGTATAAAACTGTTAATATTGTAGAAAACTCTAAAAGTAGAAACATGAGTATTTACACTGATTGTTTTTTTGTTCTGTGTCCCTTTAATATACAGTATACAACTAATTTTAAGTGCAGTTTTCTTTTGATCATGAAATAGTTCTTAGGTCTCATGTTTTATTAATATGGCAAATTCTATAGTGCCGAATTGTATTGCTACTTTGTATTCACATGCTTCATGTTTTCAAATGCATTGTATGGATTCACTTATCTTTAATATGGAGAGAAACTCTTTCATGTTTTGTAGGTTTCATCTTTCAACATATCTTCACATTGATGAATTGTATGGGAAACTAGTGTGATAGCTGGGTGCTGGTGTAGGGTACTAATTGAAATATACAACAAGTTGTTTAATCTTTACCCCTTAACTTACTAACCCAGTTATTTCTCTGTTCCTCTCTAGGAGACTCCCTGCCTTGTCCACAAGTAAGCAAGCAAAAATGTCTGTGTGGAGGAAATGTAGCAAAGACCATGTGCAAGTCCAACCTGGCAGAGTGAGCAACTCTTTAGGCCAGAGTATTAAACATTGTTTTCAGTTGGCAGTTGCCATAAAGTCTCAGTAGTTTTTAATATGTCTGGAGAATATTATTAGTAAATGCTTTGAATGGCAGGTGTAATGCAGGAGTAATGCAGGTCACCTTATTATGGACCCAAAATGGTACAAGGGAAATAAGTGAAATCTTAAATCTGACAAAGCGTAATAAAACAGTCTGGATTGTATGTTTTGAGTCAGTTTGGCAAAACAATGACTTGTCTTTATAAAGAATTTTATTTTCTAAAAAAATAGACCAACAATATGTTAAAGCCTTGTGTTAGCCTTTCCAGAACAAAGACCTCACAATTGCAGTTAAGGTATAATTCAATTTCTTTGGCACCTGGATAGTAATATTATTCCTTAATCAGGACTGAGTTGCCTTCTCTTGTTTGTGACTTACATCTGATTTTCTGCTGTGGGGCTTACCTGTGGAGCTTGAAAATATGTTTCACGTTGAATAATACACTAGTGGATCATTATGGACAGCAGAGCCAGAATAGACACTTTTTACACAATGATGTATGTATAATAGCATTTCGGCTGTTCCAGGGTGTGCAAAAAATGTATAAATAATGGATTTCTGCATGACAGTGCTTGAAATAAGTATACCTATGCTTGCAAATGTTGCATTACTTTTGTATAGTAATTGTATAGTAATTTTTACGTAGGTCTGCGGCAAAAAATTCCCTTGTGGTAACCACACCTGTGAGAAGATATGCCATGCTGGCCCATGTGGGCAGTGCCCTCAATGAGAAAATCATCTTTGTCCTTGTGGAAAATCAAGTATTCTCATTATTGAGTCTATTGCAAGAAATGTGAGAAACTTTATTAGCCTCAGTATTCCACTGGAAACTGTATCAATTATTATGATTGCCTAGAGATACATATGAAGTTTCATTCTTAAAGGGCACGTAAAGGCAAAAAAATAAAACCCCTTTTTTACTTTCTATAATGAAAAAGTAACCTATCTCCAATATTAGTGATGGGCAATTTATTCGCCAGACTAAGCAAGACTAAGACTGTGCACATGCTCAGTGTGGTCTGGGCTGCTTAGGGATCGTCATAAACAAAGCTGCTTGAGTTCTGCATGGCTGGAAGGCGGGGGCTCCCCCTGCTGTTCATAAGTATGATTATTTCCCTGCTCAGCAGTTAGGGACTATCTGACAATTCCTATCCACAGCAGTAAATGAAGGGAGAATTTCACTGCATACAGTCAGGTTTCTTATAAAAACGGTACACATTTTTTAATTAAAGTATATAGGAGATAGGTTTCTTTTTCATTAAAGAAAGTAAAAAAAATGCCCTTTAAGCTATATAGCTAATTAATGAAAGAAAAACTAGTGAAGCTAAACAGGACTTTATTTATTTTGCTAAGCTATAAGGCTAGAGTCACATTTGGCAAGTCAGCTGGCTCCATAATGAGCTATTTGTCACACTTTGGGTGACTTCAACAGGCAGTTATTAAATGCATAAAGCTCACACGGTGTGACATTAGCTATACACTGAACTAATTGTAATCATTTAGCCTTAAACTGATTTAGTTTTAACCATAACAAACAAAATATTGTTCTGTCCTTGCTTGAGTTAGTGGAGAGAGAGGGAAGTGGTTTTGCTGAATATGTTTTGCATGTATTGTAATGGTGATATAGCTAAAACAGTCCAATGCTACGCGCATGGCAAATTGATATGGGCTTTCATATATGAACTAATGTGAGGAGATCCTCTAGGAATGTTTTGCTACTAGAATCCAACTACAAGGTTATGTTTAGGTGGTACCTGGCCCCAGCTTGCATAGCACAATTTATACCTATGGAAAAGGACAGGTGCTTAAGAGGGTGTCGCCACTAGGGATGCACCGAATCCACTTTTTTGGATTCGGCCGAACCCCCGAAACCTTCACGAAGGATTCGGCCGAATACCGAGCGAATCCGAACCCTTATTTGCATATGCAAATTAGGGGTGGGAAGGGGAAAACATTTTTTAATTCCTTGTTTTCTGACAAAAAGTCACGCAATTTCCCTCCCGCCCCTTATTTGCATATGCAAATTAGGATTCGGATTCGGTTCGGTCAGGCAGAAGGATTCGGCCGAATCCGAATCCTGCAGAAAAAGGCCGAATCCTGGCTGAATCCCGAACCGAATCCTGGATTCGGTGCATCCCTAGACGCCACAAATGGTCTATGTACTACGTATGGTGGCAATCTCCAATAGCCTAAAGATACTGGACCAGAATATATAATATGATTTTTTCAATCTTCAGCATCTCAATCCCTAAGCATCCATGTACAGCTTTCCTATGTAAAAAAAAACCAGACACATTAACTTCTAGTCAATTTCAGTTATTTCCATAATGACAGCCACAAAACATATAATTGCAAAAGCATGGAAAATGAAACAAATCCCTATTGGCGATAGCAAAAGTAAAATAGATTGAATAGTGGTGCTAATTTGGACCCCCTGGCTAGAATATAGGCAGACAGCCCGACAGCTCTCCTGAGCATCTAGTTAGTTAACCTACAAATAAACCCCTCTAGTATGAGGAATTAATATAGTATAAGGTACTAGGTTCTGTCGATCAGTTTTGTTGAAGTGTTAAAACTAAATATATGTGAACGGTTTGTTATTGGATTAAGATTGTTTACTCCGATACGATGTCAAGACTGGAATAAATATGGACAACGATTGAGATGGAAACTGTAAAACTTTATTGTAAAGTAATAATGTAACAAACAACAAATTAAATGTATTACATTGTATCTTACAACTGTTTATAAAACAATAAAAAATATTGGAATATAAAACAATGCAATACTTCTTATATCAATGGAACATGAGCAATTCTAGGCATGTTGTCATCCAGGTGATTAAAACCCCCATAAAGAGAACAAAAAAAACCCCTCCTATTATCATTTAAAGGGATCCTGTCATCGGAAAATATGTTTTTTTCAAAAAGCAACAGTTAATAGTGCTACTCCAGCAGAATTCTGCACTGAAATCCATTTCTCACAAGAGCAACAGTTAATAGTGCTACTCCAGCAGAATTCTGCACTGAAATCCATTTCTCACAAGAGCAAACAGATTTTTTTATATTCAATTTTGAAATCTGACATGGGGCTAGACATTTTGTCAATTTCCCAGCTGCCCCTGGTCATGTGACTTGTGCCTGCACTTTAGGAGAGAAATGCTTTCTGGCAGGCTGCTGTTTTTCCTTCTCAATGTAACTGAATATGTCTCAGTGGGACATGGGTTTTTACTATTAAGTGTTGTTCTTAGATCTACCAGGCAGCTGTTATCTTGTGTTAGGGAGCTGCTATCTGGTTACCTTCCCATTGTTCTTTTGTTTGGCTGCTGGAGGGAAAAGGGAGGGGGTGATATCACTCTAACTTGCAGTACAGCAGTGAAAAGTGATTGAAGTTTATCAGAGCACAAGTCACATGACTGGGGGCAGCTGGGAAATTGACAATACGTCTTGCCCCATGTCAGATTTCAAAACTGAATATAAAAAAAATCTGTTTGCTCTTTTGAGAAATGGATTTCAGTGCAGAATTCTGCTGGAGCAGCACTAATAACTGATTCATTTTGAAACATTTTTTTCCCCATGACAGTATCCCTTTAACTTCAATTATATCTAATCACAGGTGCACTCATGTCAAGCCATAGACTCTCACATACAAAGATGTCTCCTTTACAAGTGACAGTTGCCAGATCGCTTTTCATATGAAGTGATCGCTTTTTATTTGAATAGCAAGTGATTCTGAGCTGGTTAATTAGCCAGACACCCAGAAATGCTGTATGTTCCATGTTCTTTTTTGACCTACTTCATGAGTTTGGCTTCTGCTTTATTTTCCACTTTTCATACTGATTAAGTTCATAGGTCAGTAGAACTGACTTTGTAGCAGTGATTTAATAATGGCTGCACATACAAAACCCATGCAGGGAGTGTTTTGGGGTTATGCTCAATCATTAGGCTGACAAGCTCTTAAATGCAGAATAAGCTGGCTTTAATTATACAGTCTTTAACAAAAACAAGCAATTGCAATGGCTTATCTGTGTCTGACAAATGGTATTGTTCAAGGTCAATATGACCTTAATATGCCTTTCTAAGCTTAATACGTAGATATCATTCTCACAATTATGGGGATTTAACCTTGCCTTTGTTATGGATACCTCAATCCATCTAAAGAGCCTGGGCGATTTAACTCTTTACTTAAAGGAACAGTAACACCAAAAACACGTGTTTTAAAGTAATGAAAATGTCATGTAATGTTGCCCTGCACAGGTAAACCTGATCTGTTCAGAAACACCACTACTATAGTTCATATAAACAAGCTGCTGTGTAGCAATGGTGGAAATTGAAAAAAGTCTATATGGCACAGGTTAAACAGCGGATAACGCCATTATGTTCTACAGAGCTTATCTGCTGTAACTAGTGATGGGCGAATTTGGGGTGTTTCGCCGTAAAATTTGCGAATTTCCCCTGAAATTCGCGAAACAGCGAAAAATTAGCAAAACGGCACAGGTTTCTCGTTCTTGACGCAGACGTCCATTTTTGACTGCCAGAGACAGCAATGCAAGAGAAATGTATGTGGTATACCTGGCCAAAAAAACATCCAGCAGTTTGAATATTAGTGCATGCATTGTAGCTTAACAGCAGTACTGAGTTGGAACACTCAGAGGTGTTAGAACTCAGTACTGCTGCTGAGCTGCAACAATGCAAATTGAAGCAGGGGATTAAGGGTTCAGATGAAAAATAAACTGGAGACCCAAAAATCCCCACTATTTTTTAATAAACATGAGCCATTGCACATTTAGAAATCATCCCCTAACTATTCACATTGCTCCGGGGAGGAGACACTGCATTTGCATTAACTGAGCTGGACCTTCAAAAGGGTTTTTCTTTGCTTTGTACGGTTTTAGGGCAGTGTGTGGAGTGTCCCGTGCCATGGCGATCGGTCGTTCAGACGATCGGACAGGTTAGAAAATTTCTGTTGGCTGACGATAATATCTCTGCGTGTATTGCCGATTTGACGATATCAGTGGGAGACTGTCACCAGCTTTTGTTGGACATAACTTTCGTACGATTGCTGTCAGGGGCAGAACATCTTCTGGTTTTCTTTTACTACTTTATTTGGTCTGAAAGGTTAGTGGCAGGTCGGGAGATGGCTCGTCCGATAGGAAGTTAAATCTGCAAGTCTATGGCCAGCTTTAGTGGCCTGTCTGGCCCTGGCCTCCTTTTTGTTGTATATTTAAAACAACTCATTTTCCTGGTTTAATTGGTTTCTTTTCAATGATGTCTTGTATTGAAAAGTGTTCAGTCTGCAATGCTGGTATTCATTTAGCACTCAGTATGAGCTATCGAATCCACCTTTCCTTTTCATATGAAGCCTTTCTTTAAAACAAAAAAAAAAACAACTTATTAGTACATGGAGCTAAATGTTTCTGTTATTGTCAAGATGATTCCATAAGCATTTGGCTACTGTTTTCTTTAGCCTGGTTAAACCTGCTTCATATAATGTATTCAGCAATATCCAATTTGTTATGTGTTTACATCTTTTTTTATGGCTCAATAACCATGAAATTGCCAATTGCTGTTAGAAATGGTGTCTCCGTTGGGTGTGGATGCCCTTTGCACATTTAACATTGTGCCACAGGATAGCTTTGTACTTTGTGTTAGTCTTTAGCTGGCTGTAGATACTGGCCCCCCCCCACCCCCAAAAATAATCTCTGTTGGCATTAATAACATAAGCAGCTACTTAGCACTTTACCTACACAGCTATAATGGTTTGTTTATGGCAAATACTGACACTTTATCAGTTGAAAAAAGTAACCATGAAAGAATATGAAAAACATGGGCTAAAAAAGTTTTAGCTACAATTGTTCCCTCCACAAGAGGTAGATCTATGTTTATGACAAGTGATGTGCTGAAACTTTAGCATTTGCTCTATTTGAGAGAAACAAGGTTAAATCTTTCTTTATCTATAATTATTTGATCTACTAATCACATGAAATATTTAACACTTCTAAATATTGATACATTTTCCTATTATATTGTTTTAAATAAAAGGTCAAGTTTGTTTTATAATATGACAGCATCTTATGAGGTTCAATAATAATCCACTTTATACAAATAGTGGTTACACAAACACACACACACTCACACACACACACTCACACACACACACACACACACACACACACACACACCCTCTCTCTTTCTCTCTCTTTCTTTCTTTTTTTCTCTTTCTTTTTCTCTCTCTCTCTCTTTCAAATGAGAGAACCCCGACAGATTATTTAGGAATTGCTGAAACAAGGAAAGTATGGAGCAGCAGCGGGATCTATTCCGATAAAATCAGTTTTTTACTATCTTTAATGAAAAAGAAATCTATCTCCAATATACTTTAATTAAAAAATGTGTACCGTTTTTATAATAACCCTGACTGTATGCAGTGAAATTCCCCCTTGGTTTTACTTGCTTTGACTGCTGCGGATATGAAACTTCAGACAGTCCCTAACTGCTCTGCAGGGAAAAGATAATACTTTCAAATGGCAGGGGGACTAACCCCCCCCTTACTTCCCAAAACTCGAGCATCTTTGTTTGTTTCCCTATTAAGCAGCCGGCGACTGTATAGATATTTGTTTCCATAGACCCAGTGAAGTCTGTATATTCTGATTATTAATCAGCCTTGCTGCATCAGCTTCTATGGCAGATATTATTTGACTTGTGCTGTTCTGATAATTTATGACAATCCCTAAGCTTAGCCTCCCAACAGAAGCCCAGACCACACTGAGCATGTGCATGTGTCTTGGTCTTGTAAAGATGTTTAACAAAGTTACAAGATGACAGCCCCCTGCAGCCAACTTTGAAAGCATAAATCATTTGTTTAATTAGGCTTATGGTGCAGTAAGTTCATGTTTATGTTTAGTATACAAAATACAGCATTTCTAACATTATTCTATTTTAGACTTTAGTTCCCCTTTAAAGACCATAATTGGGCCGCCTGAGAAATTAAACACCTTGTAATTTTAAGTCTTTTTAGGCTTCAAGTTTTTTGAACTTTTACTAATTCTTTTTAAGGCCGTTCAACCCTTTTTTTTTTACCTGTGTTGGCATGTTAGCTTTTCGTAGGTTTCTGCTTCTCTGTAAAGAAAGAAATGTGTACTGTAGCCAATGTTTTATGGCGATAGAAAGGAATATATATTTCTTATTAAATCTTTGAAGCTTACAATAACATAGTGGTTTTATTTATGGCCCTGTCAGTGGTGCAATGTTTGGCTGTGCCTCTCTTAATGATCTGAAACGTTATAATGAACACTGATATTCTTTATGAACCTTTCTTTCGATGCTAGGCTTTCATTAGCATTTCAGACTTGATAACATAAAGAATGGGATCTTTTTATAAATGTCACAAGACTGGAAGCACAAACGGCTTTAGTTCTCTCCTTAAATGTCTTGATGTTTGTGATATTTATCTAAAATAATGTAACTGGCATTTTGCCAGTCTAATGCAGTTACATAAATTGATAGATGTAATGCTGTCCCATGAAATCAGTGGCGTAACTACCGAGGAAGCAGACCCCGCAGCCGCGGGGGGGCCCGGGAGTACAGGGGGCCCGGACGGGGCCTGCTTCCTTAGTAGTATGGGGATACCCGCATACCTCTCAACCTTCCGTTTTTTTAAAGCTCAACCCGCTGTCCCGTATAGGCCGACATCCTGAGCAGGGGGGCGGAACCTGCAGAGTGTACAGTGCAGCTGCTTCCATCTGAGAGGCGAGGCGTGCTTGGATGGGCTCTTCTAATTCTTAACTCCGCCCCCCTGCCCAGTGCCTGGAGGAGTTAGTCAGTGTAGTGCCAGACTGTCACATGGCACAATCTCACTTACGTTCTTCGCTGCTGGGCTGGCCTGCTGCCAATGGCTGGATCCCAGTGCTGAGTGCTCATGGCAGATGCTGATCTTCCTAGCTGCCTTGTTACTGCTGCTGGAACTGTTCGAGCTGAAACCTGGGGGGCGGGGTGGATTTAGGGAGCAGGTCGGATCTGATGCCATGCAGCCAGGCAAGCTTTACTATGTGTGTCAATTACAGTTTGAGTGTGTGTTTCTCTGTTTGTGTGTGTTTTGTGTGTGTGTTTGTTACTGTGTGTGAGTGATTGGTACATTTGCTGCTGTGTGTGTGATGCTCGCTGTGCCCACACTCATGCCCCTTTTCCCACTCTATTTACACAGTGCCCAGGCAATAAACTGGTAGCAGGTTCTTCTCTCTCCACACTAGCCTGGGCCAAGGTTGTAGCTCTCCGGGTGTTGGTGCTGGGAGTTATAGTTCAATAACATGTGGAGGGAAGCCAACCAGACAGGTAGGACAGATGGTCGTTCCCTGCAGATTCCCCCCTCCTCCCCCTTCTACCAGACTATCAGCATAGAAAGAATGTAGGGCGGTAAGAATATAAATCACATTTATTGCACTGCCTTGTGGTCCTTTAACCCCTTTCCTTGCCTTAATGTGCAAATTTGCAATTGTGCCATCTATGAGTTCTGTGGGTATTATACATGAAATTCTCCCACTATTATATATGTGCAGAGGGGGCCCTGAAATTTTTTTTGCAGGGGGGCCCTGGAATCCGAAGTTACGCCACTGCATGAAATGTTCAGGACAATTGAGCTGGATTATAATCCAGACTGGGATTCAAGTGTTTGTGCCACTAATATTGGATTTGCACATAAAACTGGATGTTCAAAATATGCTGGGGACATGAATATTTTTCACATTGGATATGAAGCTTATATCATATGCATGTAAACTCAGAACAACAGGAATGGATGCAGTTTTTGGCAACCACTAGCAGTGAGAAAAACTTTCTGTTCTGCTCTAGGGGTGCAGATAAACAAACATTGAGGGTGAACCAGCAACTGCTGTTGGGTCTGGTATTGTAGAGGGCCCAATGCATTTGAACTGAACTTTATTGTACAGGTATGGGACCTATTATTCAGAGTACTCAGGACCTGGGGTTTTCTGGATAAGGGGTCTTGTCGTAATTTGGATCTCCATTCCTTAAGTCTACTAAAGATTATTTAAACATGAATTATATTTGTTTTGCCCCAATAAGGATTAATTATATGTTAGTTGTAGGGATGCACCGAATCCAGAATCCTTCTGCCAGGCCGAACCGAAATTTGCATATGCATATGAAAATTAGGGGCGGGGAGGGAATCACGTGACTTTTTGTCAGAAAACAAGGAAGTAAACATTTTTTCCCCTTCCCACCCCTAATTTGCATATGCAAATTAGGGTTCGGATTCGGTTCAGTATTCGGCCGAATCTTTCACGAAGGATTCAGGGGGTTCGGCCGAATCCAAAATTGTGGATTCCGTGCATCCCTAGTTAGTTGGGACCAAGTACATGGTACTGTTTAATTATTACAGAGAAAAAGAAAATCATTTGTACATTTTTGTTGAATGACTTGATTAAAATAAGACAACTCCAAAAGATTCACTGGCACTACCTGCTTGCACCAGCCATTGAGTGCCAGTGAATCTTTTGGAGTTGTCTGATTAGGAGGGTGCCGATCCATCCATCATTGTGCACCAGGCGTCCATTCCTGAAGGCCAGGGTGTGCGAGCAGTGCCTCATATCCTGAATTGATTAAATTGAGGTCTATGGGAGACGAGCCTCCTGTAATTCAACGCTTCATGGATTACGGGTTTCCAGATAACGGATCCCATATCTGTACTTAATAGAAACCTCTTTCCCAGCATCTTTTAGTGCTCCTGAAATATTATGTTGCACAAGCCAGCAATGCCTAGTTATGCCACTGCAAAGGCTGCCTTATATAAAATGCAAAAATGCTGTAATTAAATGCAAGTGCACACATTTTTATGTTGCATTTTTAAAAACTAGGGATGCACCAAATCCAGGATTCGGTTTAGGATTCGGCCAGGATTCGGCCTTTTTCAGCAGGATTCGAATTTGGCCAAATCCTTCTGCCGGGCCGAACCAAATCCGAATCCTAATTTGCATATGTAAATTAGGGGCGGGGAGGTAAATTGCCTGAGTTTTTGTCACAAAACAAGGAAGTAAAACTGTTTTCCCTTTCCCACCACTAATTTGCATATGCAAATTAGGGTTCGAATTCAATTTGGTATTCACCGAATATTTCGCGAAGGATTCGGGGGTTTGGCCGAATCCAAAATAGTATTCACTTCTCTGAAATACTCTGTTTTCAATATGGCGGCCAAACTCTCACGAGATGGATTGTGCATAAATGTATTTGCGGCATTGTCTGCTGGTGATGTCATTATGTTGCGTATTTGACAATCAGTCCAGCTACAATTTGCATGTAAATTGCTTCTTTTCACAAAAGTTAAATAAAACCAAAAATGCATGTTGGGAAAAGAAAACGCAAAGTAATAATGCCCAGTGTGACCTTGCCCTAACTGACTGTTGCCCAGTTTGTGCTGTGTATTTCATGCTGCCTGTACGCTTTATGTTAAAGCACTACTGTTTTTCTGCTGCCCATCAGCAGTCTGTGGACTAGGGTCAGGTTTCAAAACAACAGTCATTCTGCATGGGTCATATATTTACAATTATGATTTTTCGTGTAAAAGATGTTTCCAGGAAAGATTGTTCATCTTATCACACACGTGTAGAACTGAATCATCAGATATACAGGTATAAACAATAGAATTCTACCTGAAGCTGACAATTCGGCACTAACAATGACTGCTGTTCAGGTACCTTCACATACCTTGCAACATGTTGGAAATAAAAAGAGGGGCAAAAAAGTTGCTGAGCATAGCGCATCAATTTTTTGACCACGCCCATTTTGTGGCCGCACCCCCTAATTACCATGTTCATTTTACAAAATTTGGCAGGTTATGAATGTTTGAACATATTTGTGTGGTTTGTTTTTTCAGTTATTAGTTTTACTAATGAAGGTGGATCGCCCTTTAAGCTGCGTCTAACGTTTCCCAAGGGACCTGTTATCTTCTATTGTTACAATTACTTATTTGCTTATCTTGAAATTGTTACAAAGTATCTTATCTGCTGTTCTGGGCTCTCTGCCAAAAGCCAATTAAGTAAGAAACTTTGTTTCTTTTTCTGGCTGTTCAGTGCAAAGAAAAACAGGACTTTCCGGTACAAATGAGCAGGGCCGCCATTAGAAATCACGGGGCCCCATACAACAACATTTTCAGGGCCCCGCCCACCCTGGCGCCCAAGCCCCATCCCTGATCCCACCCACTCCACATCACAATTAAAAGAGCACACAGACATCAGCACTAAAAAGTAACCCCCCCACACATATTGATGGTCAGGGCCCCCTTATAAGGTAAAAAAAACAAACCATTGGCGCCAGGGCCCCCATATAAGTTTTTTTTTAAAAAAGCATTGGTGCCATGGCCCCCCTTACAAGTTAAAAAAAATTGGGGCCCCACAAATAATTTTTTTAAAAAAACCTTTGTGCCAGGGCCCCCCTTACAAGTTAAAAAAAATTGGGTCCCCATAAAATATATTTTTTCAAAAATTGGTGGCAGGGGCCTATAGGTTATTAAAATAAAACATTGGTGGCTGCGGAGCGGTCAAGGGGGTCCGGCTCTTCCAAAAGTGCAGCACTGCCAGGCCCCCCTTCAGCCCCGGGCCCAGGACACTTGTCCCCCCTCCCCCCCCTGATGGCGGCCCTGCAAATGAGGGACTTTGGGTTGTGCTGTCAAAAGCGGGACTGTCCCTCTAAAAACGGGACAGTTGGGAGGTATGTCTTGTTACAGGGCAACCCTTTTGAAATAAAAAAATAACAAAAGTGGTAATATACTAATATAATCATAGCAAGCTTTCAGAACATTTTAGTTCCTTTTTCAAGCTGATTACAATGAAGCTGTGGTGTTCTCTGGTTGAAACCTGATTTAGAAACTTATTTTTTTTTTAACTTCGTTAATAAATGAACGCCTTGCCAAGAATTGAAGGATTCCACTCAGCGCCGGATTTCTTTGACTGCCGCCCCTAGGCCGCGCGGTCCGACCAGGCGGCCGCGCGGTCCTAGCGCCCGCCCACACCTCCCCTTCCCAGCGCGCCGGCGAATACACGCCGGCGCAGCTGCTGTAATTGAATGGGGACGCATGCGTCCCCATAATGCGGCTGGGCGGCATGCCGCCCCTATTTTTTTGCCGCCCTAGGCCCGGGCCTATGCGGCCTTGCCGCAAATCCGGGCCTGATTCCACTACAAGTTTCAAACCAAAGAAGACGAATCGGTTGGAAAATACAAAGTAAAAGGTCATTCACGAACACAGTGCATTGTGCAATTTTCAGATGCAAATCAGTATGGTTCTTTACATGGCTGAAGCAGCAGCTGCATGGGTGCTTGCAGATTTGGTAAAGTTGTGGCTAACATTTTCATAATGAGCATTGTGAGCCAGCCTTCATTCAGACAGCCCTACCTTGTCCACCTTGCCAAGTAGCCATTCCAGTGTGAGTATATAAAATATATGCATCCTTTAAAGGAACAGTAACATCAAAATTTTTTTTTTAAAGTAATAAAAATATAATGCAGTGTTGCCCTGCACTGTAAAAAACTGTGGTACTGTGTTAGCCAGTAGCAAAAATAACAAATAAAAAAACAAACAAATACAAAAAGTATTGTAGAAGTGATACCTATATTGGCTAACAATAAAAAAAACACATTGCAAGCTTTAGGAGCACCAAGGCCCCTTAGATCAGTGAAAGGTATTCATGGGCAATAAATTAAGACGTTACAGATAAATAGAGATCAAATGTAGAGATAATACAATAAATTAGCGTGAGTTGTAAATAGTCCAGGAGTCTGGTCACATAGTGTGACATGAAACCTGACCCTAAATTAAGGCCGTGTCTTAATGTGTTGAATAACTCCATACATTTTAATTCATATATCTTCCTTTCCCGTTCAGTTTTAAAGTTCCCTTTTAGAATTAAGACCTGCATGTCCTGAAAACTGATTTTGACTGCAGAAATTTTGCCCCACTGGTGTATCGCATGATTTGGTGTTGATTTTATGTCTATGATGGTTCATCCTTGTGCGCAATTTTTGTCCTGTTTCACCAATGTATATGCCTCCTGTAGAGCTTCATCCAATGTGGTATACATGATTAACTGCACTGGTGAAACTGCTTGGTTTGCTACAGAAACACTACTATTGTATATATAAATAAACTACTGTGTAGCAAAGGGGGCAGCCATTCAGGGTCAGGGCACATGCTCAGATTCGGGGAGATTAGTTGCCAGGCGACAAATTCTGAGCTCTTCGTTTTCCGAAGTCGATTGAAGTTGCCTCATGAGGAAACTCGTGAAGTCTACTTTGTTCCTATCGTACTTATTAGTAGAATGCTCTCATGTTCAGTCCATCACAGCTACATTGGGGAATTGCCTTTAATATGCTCAGGCTCAAGTTCCTTTAATATCCTTTCTGTGGTTTTATTGCTTCCTACCAAGAAGGATGTTTAATGATGATGATGAGATGTCTGGTCGTCTTGCTGTGCCAGGTGAAACATGACTCCGATCTGCTTCATGCATAGTGGCTGCTTAAAAAGACTCCAGTTGCAGTCTGCCCTGCCATTTATTAATCTCATCATTGCTCGCTAAATCTATAAATGTACAATTCTCAGACAAGTCGAATATAGATTATACATGGTATGTTTTCTCGATCATACAGATATGTGCCTATGTTTTTTTTTCTCTCAGTCTGTTCTGTTAAGCAAATATTGTTCTGGATTCCTTTTCTCCTAGCATGCCATTGCATATTGCCACCCAGAACCGATTGACTTCTGTGATGGACAGGGTAGAGTGGGGCAGGTAGATTGTCTGGGTAATCTAAATCTGAACATGGGCCTCAGGACCAAAACATTAGGTTCTTCTATAGCAATATATCCCTAACCTACAGCAATAATATAGCTAAAAATAAGCTATAAGCTACACTGACTCTCATTCTTTAATGCTTCTGCACATACCTTCTGTTGTAAATATAATTGTGATTATTTATAGTGCAACTATTACCAGTCACTTGAAGTGTGATGGGATGTTGTTTGTTATTAGAGCCTCCTGGCCAACCCCATTTCACTCCAACTCACAGTTTGGAGCAAAGTACCTAGGTGCCACACAGTGTGCGAGTGCATTGGCATTCCATCAGGCAACCAGAATTAGCTGGTTTGGCACTGAATTCTAAAAACACTGTAGCCTATATTGCTTTTATTTTATATTGGATCTAATTAGTTCTAATTTTCTTTACTTTTCGATAATGTCTTGGAAAACATGAGGTGAGTACATGTCAAACATAAAGCATGTACGGATGGGATTTTATAGCAAAGCATTCATCTTTTTTCAGTTTTACTTTGGTCGTTTGTATGTACAGTGTAGGGTATGGGTGTCAAAAGGGCCCAATATTGTGTGTATTTTACCAGCATTAGGCTGGTGAAGTATAAACTCCAGGGAAAAGTCTGTGTGGCTGCAGCAAGTAATGCTGTTTAATTCTATCCTGGCTTTGGAAAAGCTGGATACTGGGTCCCTGGAGTGAATGGAAGAGAGCAGGATGGGCTTCCATTCCTTGATTCAGTAAGGGGTTTCAGCTGCCAAGCTAGAGGCAGTTAACTAATTAAGCAGGTGAGCTGTAGTTAAAAGGAGGTGTGGAGCAACACCTCAAGGCTTCTTCCCCTGGATATCTCCTGGAGCTGGAGGAGGGTGTGGGGCCATGTGAGGACCTTCTTGAGTTAAGGAAGGTGCCTGTGTGTAGCTGGGAAGGAGAGTGATTCCCTGCTGACCTGTGTTTGAAAGAGAGCTCTGAAGGACTGGAGAGGAAAAAATAAACCCCTCCCAGGAGACAAGTCTTGTGTGTGCCCAGAGAGGATTCTGGGATTTGTGGTCCACCAAAAGCCAGGAAACCGTGAGTTACAGTTAACACAAGTGAGGGGGTGAATTGGGACTGTTAATGCTTATGTGAAGTGAATGTTATCCCCAATGTGAAGCCAGTGGGCTGAAGATTTGTGTTTTTGCCAAATAAGTCTGCAAAGCTGCATTTAAACGTAAAGGCGGTGTCAGTCTCCATTCTCTGTGCTGAAAACTGTGTTGGGGCCTTGGGGTTTCGCTACCTGAAGCTCACAACAGGTATAAGATCTATTATCCGGAATTCTTGGGAGCTGGGGTTAAGACAGGGGTGTCCGAAAGGTAGAGCGGGATCTATCAGTAGACCTTTAGCTGGTACTTGGTAGATCTCAAGACCCTGTCAACAAACAGCTTGTCTAAATCACCCTCCTGTTTCATTCTTTTCATTAAGATATTTATTATATTAATGTTACATTAGAAATAGTTGTTTATACATTTTCCCATATATTTTCCATGGAAATGAATCCTAACAATGCTTTTATGGATGGGACAACATCACTAAAAGTAGACCCGACGTTAGTAAAGTATGGGTCAAGGTATAAGGGATATTTATGTAATTTGGATCACCAACTCCATACCTTAAATCTTTTCTAAAAATCATTTAAACATTATGGGGCAGATTTATCGGGTCGAATTTCGAAGAACAAAAAACTTCAAACTTCAACTGTCGAATTAAAAAACCTAGAATTTGAATATCGAATTCTAAGTTTTTTCAACAAATTTGGCAATCCTGCAGTGGAATAAAAATCAAATGATTTTAGCGATCGAACGAAGGATTTTTATTCGATGTGTTAAGACTTAGAAAAAGTCTGTAGAAGGTCCCCATAGGCTAACATAGCACTTCTGCAGGTTTAATTTGGTGAAGTATTGAAGTCAAAGTTTTTTTTAAAGAGATAGTACTTTGATTATCGAATGGTCGAATATTCAAACGATTTTTACTTTGAATCAAAGTAAATTCGAAGTTGTAGTATCCTATTCAATGGTCGAAGTATCCAAAAAATTACTTCGAAATTCAAATTTTTTTATTATTATTAAATTCCCTCCAATTCACTTCGACCCTTGAAGGTGCGATTATCTGCTGTTCCATGATTAAAAAAAACAATGAAATTCACATTATTAAAGGTTAAACAAAAAAAAATACACTGCCAGTTTAAAGCAAGAAATCTATGATCACATTCACTGAAATGTCTTTGTCTTAGAAATATACAATTTATTCACTTCTATTGTTTTTTGTTTTTCCCCAGGATTCTTGGACTCCAACATTTTCTCAGGGCCGTATAGCTTTATCGAGGTTGCTACAGCATGACTTCAGCATTTCTGCCAATTTCCTAAAAGTGTTAATTTGTATCCTCCCCTTTCTCCTTACTATGAGAGACCAGCCTTGATTCATGTAATGTTAAAGGGGTGGTTCACCTTTAGGTTAACTTTTAGTATGTTTTGGAATGGCTAATTCTAAGCATCTTTTCAATTGGTCTTCATTATTATTTTTTTTTGATAGTTTTTCAATTATTTGCCTTCTTCTTCTGACTCTCTGCAGCTTTCAAATGGGGTTCACTGACTTCATCTAAAAAACAAATGCTCTATACAGCAACACAAAGTTCAAATTTCTAAGTACATTTTTGGGTACCGTATATACTTGAGTATAAGCCAAGTTTTTCAGCATCCAAAATGTGCTGAAAAAGTCTACCTCGGCTTATACTCTAGTCAAGGGCAGTAGCTGAGATTGCATTCACTTTTAATCATTCCTATACCAACAGTTTGCTTGGGGAGAGACTGCAATATCACACAGCGCCCTCTGTTGGTTATATGAAAGAAGAACAGTGAGCCCTCTGTTGGTTATATGAAAGCATAAAAGTGACTGCAATATCACACAGAACTATCTGTTGGTTATATGAAAGAATAACAGTGCGCCATCTGTTGGTTATATGAAAGAATAACCGTGACTGCAATATCACACAGCACCATCTGTTGGTTAAATGAAGGATTAACAGTGATGGCAATATCACACAGCGCCCTCTGTTGGTTATATGATGATTAACAGTGATGGCAATATCACACAGCACCCTCTGCACATGGTAGTTTGACAGTGGGACAATGCACACAGTAATCCGTTTGGCAATTCTCTGTCACCATCAACTTTGCAAAGAAGTCCGGTTGATCGCTGGGGGGGTCGCTTTGGCAGAATTTGCGCTGCTGGGAGACAGGGCTGTAGTTGTGGCTAGGCTTATACTAGAGTCAATACGTTTTTCCAGTTTTCATAGGTAAAATTAGGTACCTCGGCTTATACTCGGGTCGCCTTATACTCGAGTATATACGGTAAACCACAAATAATAAAAATTTAAAATCAATTGCAAATTATCTCAGAATATCACGCTCTACATGATGCTAAAAGTTCATTTAAAGGTGAACAACCCCTTTTAACTAGGGATGCACCCAATCCAGAATTCGGTTCTGGATTCGGCCTTTCTTAGCAGGTTTCGGGCGAATCCTTCTGCCCAGCCGAACCGAATTTGCATATGCAAATTAGGATTCAGTCCGGTATTCTTTTGTGAAGGAATCGGGGGTTCGGCTGATTACAAAATAGTGGATTCGGTGCACCCCTACTTTTAATTGTGAATGGATGCTTTTTGTAGTGATAACATTTTCTCCAGGACCTTTGAAGTCATTAACCTATGTTACTCTGCTGGGTTGTTAATGCATCCATTTAGGAACTAATGAACTCTGCAATAAAATATGCTTCATTTAAGGGGCCATTTACAGCAACTAAAGAGCATTTTTTAACTATACTATCATGCCACCCATTTATGCCAGAACATGCCCCACATCATTTATCTTTTGCATAAACAAACTTCCAACCATTCAGTCTCATAACTTAATTCATGGAATTTAGATAATACAGGTCCATGATCTGGATCAGGGAGCAAAAAATTAAAATAAACCTGCACTGAAATATTAATATCACATTTTCCAGAACTGCAGTTACTGTATGTTACTTGTGATTGCTTACATGGACTTTTATTGTGCTTTTATTTACTCTTTATATTAATTCATTCATTTTAAAGTCTTCCATACCAAGGGCAAAATTAATCTTACTCATTAGAATTTAGCAGCAGACCCACTGATAAAATCTAGTGATAAATGCAGCACAGGTATTACAATCACATAAGGGTGGAGCAGATTAAATGTATCACTATTTTGTTCCTAATTTAAAGTCTTTTTGTATTACCCTAGTAGAGCATTCCCTTTGTTATCTATTAAGTGTAACCATTATAAAGAAAAATATAATACAGAGCTCTTTAAATTCTTATATTCTGTATAGGCTGGTCTAGAATGTGCTGCATGCGATGAAGAATTCACCAAACCTCGAACCAAATGTCACTGCAAGACCCGCAATCTGTTTGTCGAATGCACGTAGGTCAAATTTGGTGGCATTATGTCTTGCCATTACGTGTGTTTTGTAGCTGAAGTTTAAAAGAATAGTGATACTTTTCAACATTTATATGGAATGTATCACTATTCCCCATTTCAGGCCTGTGTCTGTATTTGTCATACCTTGTCTAAGTAGTGGATGTTAAGCTTGGAGCAACGCTGCCCCACTGTATCTCAAGCCTGATGTCAGTTATTGAGACAAGGAGCATCATTAATGGTGAAATAACCCCCCCCCAATAACAAAAGCCCCGCCTACTACCCTAGGTAGTCCCCCTCCCTGCTTACAACCCACATAGTTTGTTTTGGTTTCAACCAATCGTGAGCACTGAGGGAGGGACAAACCACAGCAAATGGTAGAGTAAGGGCAACGGGATTGGGGAGAGACGCTGTAAGGGTGGGGAGCATCAGAAAGGATTTCGGAAACAGGACCAATGATTTTGGGAAAACAAGCAAAATACACAGTAATTGTTTTAACAGGGTTTTTTTTCTAGATTCATGAATAAGTTTAGGACACTTTTAATATTGTAAATATCATCATCATGGCCGAAATTAAATGACGGTGAACCACCCCTTTAACTACATAAGTGAGTTATTTGCAACAGGGTAGAAAAAAAGTCCTGTGTTTCCCTTCTCATTTTCAATAGCAGAACCTTTTATGCGAATACAAATACGGTGTTCTGTAAACATTTGCATTGAGAAATTTGGTGTTCGCAGCCTGATTTCCTTTTGAAGGAAACAAGATGAACAATAGAAATGAGCCTATATTAATATAATGACATTTAAATGACTGCCATCTGGATTTGCCACTAAAAGAACTTATGTTATTCTGTTTAGATGGCTTTTGTATATGGAGTGAGGTATCTAGAACATTATTAATTGCACCAAATGTGTCTACCATATCACTGAAAGGCTAAAAGACATTGTATTACGAAGTGCTGTTAAAGAGAGAATATACACATGAAGCAGAGTCTCAATAAGTCTCCAATTTATACTTCATAACTAGGTGCAGATTTGCTGCCATGCAGTAGCTAATGGTACCCAGGGGACTACATTCTAACTATTTGCAGGGTGTTGGAGCGTTCATTTGTTATTTGATTTACTTCTCCAATCACATTGTATTAATGGTAAGACATGAGGAAGAACATGTTGGTTCAGAAGTTCAGTTATGGACTTCATGAGGATGAATTGGTTCTGACTGTAGGAATGTGGCAGGTGTAAAATGAATGTCTGCCGTGAATGAGCAATAGAGTTGCAGGAGGTCGATTCACTTAGGGGCACATTTACTAAGGGTCGAAGAGAATTCAAAGTGAATTTTCCAATTCAAAAACTTCGAATTTCGACGTAATTTTTGGGTACTTCGACCATCGAATAGGCCAAATTCGACTTTTGATTCGAATTGGATAAACTTTGAATATTCGGCCATTCGAAAATCAAGTACTGTCTCTTTACAAAACTTTGACTTTGACACTTCGCCATTTTAAACCTGCCGAATTGCTATGTTAGCCTATGGGGACCGCCTAGAACCCATAGCCAACATTTGGCTAAGTTTTTAGAAGTCGAAGTTTTGTTTTTTAAAATCGTTCGATTGATCTATTAAATCGTTTGAATCGTTCGAATCGAAGGATTTAATCGAACGATCAAACCATTTTACTTCGATCGCAAATGCCTATCTTCGATCAAAAAAAACTTTGACTTCGAATATCGAACTACTGCAATTCGATGGTCGAATTTCAACGTTTTTTTTTCACTTTCGAAATTCGTCCCTTAGTAAATGTGCCCCTTAGTATTAATCCATAATGTGTATTTGTCTTCTAGTTGCCCTGTGGTCACCGATGCAAAGAAATTTGCCACCAAGGGAATTCTTCTCTCTATTGCGCTCAGAAAGTAAAACGCCGCTATCCTTGCAGAAGAATTAAAAAAGTAAGTTCTCTGTCTATGCTACTTACACCCTCTCCACATCATTTTTTTTATACAATGGGTTATTCAATGGCCTTCAGATTTCATCTACGGAGAGACCGAACATGAATAGCCGGTTTACTGGAGTGAAATACATATTTGAATGATTACATTATTTAATATTTTCATTTACTGTTCATTTTACATTTACGTCTAATTCTTTGCATGTTTATTTTTGTGTCTCCTTGCTCATCTCTATTGTTGGTCATAAGTAACTGCTTAATGTAGGGGTTACTAAACTATGCATCCGCAGATCTCAGGATAATATGAATTGAGAGTATTTGGGAGAATACGTGGTACTGAGAATGGTAATAACTCAGATGTTCTCCATATATCTGATAGATTAACCCAGTCTGATTGCTCTCTGTCATTTTCTTTCATTTCAAGCCATTATTTTGTATTGCACAAGACTTCTCCAGTTGATTTTTTTTTTAGAAATAAACTATATGGTATCCTCAGCAAGTTGTCTTAGTATCCCGCTGTGGTTGTTGGTTCGTTGCCATTGCATACAAAACAACCCATCCCTGGATAGGGAAATCATAAAAAAGTGCATGAGAAAATGCAGTCTAGACAGAAGGAAAAAAAAGATTTTGATGTACGTTTCTTTATTCATGCATCTTACATATTTGAATGTTCATAGCAGTGGCAATACCATATGGACAATGGTACCAATTTTACTGATGGATGCATTTTAGGGGGCTCATTGGGCAAATATGGATTTGGACCAGGTCCGGACTGAGAATTAAAATAGGCCCTGGCTTTTCAGGAACACAGAGGCCCAATCAGCCCACATAGAGGCCCAAACAGCCCCCACCAGCCCACTAAATACTGACTTTCTATGGCACCTTATAGCAGCCCTTCTGACATTTGCCAGAACCCACAGATTGCCAGTCCGGGCCTGATTTGGACAGTAACGCATAGCAACCAATCAAATGTTTGCTTTCGTCGTTCAACCTGCAGAGAAAAGCCAGTCACTGATTCGTTGGTATTCATTATTGCCCAGATGCAAATTGTCCACTATTTATAAATGAGTTTTATTTAAAAAGAGCTTGTGATGCATTGCCCAAGCCCCTAGGTTTTCATGCTGTAGTGAGGGTTTCCTTTCAGTGCATCTGCTCCCATAGATGCTTTCTCTTTCTAGCAGCTTCTCCTTCAGTTGACCTAGCTCCAGCTGATTCCTTGTATTGTTGCCTGGTTATAGTAACACAGCTACTCTGTTGGGTGATTTATTTTTGATAAAATATTATGCCTTTGATGACTCGCCCTTTTGGCCACCATAGCGATGGAAATTTAGTTGACAATAAAGTTTTAACATTTGGTGATGTCTCAGATTAGCACCAATCTGTCTTCAATAAACAGAAACACGTTTCAGTGCAGCTCTTCATTGTTCCCAAACATGTGCTGTTTTTGCATGGCACAATCAGTGGTCACACCAGACCATGGCCTGCTTTTATGCATTACATATGAAGAGCTGTGCTGCTTTTTTTTTTTTTTATTTTTTTTATTTTTTTTATTTTTTTATATATGAGGAGGTTGAATTTCACCACTCACCATCTTTGTGCTCAGTTCCTCCGTACCCTGATCTTGTTGATGTTTCTCTCTGTGCCCAGCAGATGCCTTGTAACACGGTACAGGGAGGTCACATTGCACTAGAATGCGATTCTGTTTGCTCGGATATGAGAAAAAAAGCTGCAGAGGTCACATACCTAGCTTTGTGTTCATTAGGTACATATCTACGTGTGACCCTATGTCTGCTTGCTCATCTTGTGCCCCGGTCCTTTACTCCTTGTTACCAGTTCCAGCAGGATGTGCATCGTGTCACACGTTTTAAATGTCTAAAATGAAAAGAGTTTTTGCTTTTAAAATAGAGTGATTGGCAAAGGACAATAAGGGTGATAAAGTGACTTGAAATCTGGGAAAACAAAACTTTAAACCAAGGAAATACTCCTGTTGAAATGCAATAGAACATGAAGGGAATGGGAAAAACAATGTCAAATCTGGAAAAGCTTAAAATAAGGGTACTTAAAATTGGGGTTCTACTGTAATTGATTGCTTCCTAGTCACTGCAGTGGGAAACACCAAAGGGTAATTTTACTAAGCGGCAAAAATTCGGCTTCACAGCCATCGCAACACTTCACCAGTGCTAATTTACTAAAATGCAAAGTTGCGTCCAGGGCACCGAACGATGGTGAATTTTTGCTAGCTTTACTTTGGCAATGCAAGCAATTCAGAGCAAGATGCGCTAGTGTTCAATTCTGCCTAACGCAACTTCGTTAGAGGTTTTCGCTCAGGCTAATTTGCATATGGCTGGAAATTTAAAGTTGAATGGACATATACTATGTTGCAGCAAATACATTACATTACACAAGTCCAGGGAACCTTAATAAAGACAATAGAGTTGTTATAATGCCCTACACATGAGCCCACTGTATAGTTTATGTTCCATATGTTAGAAAATGTATGGGGGAACCTGGTTACCCAAAATAAATTTTAAGGACTTTTGCAGCCTATCACTCTGAAAAAAGGAAGATGCCAGCGGTTTTTATATGCAATATATATGGAAGGGGGAGCTGCAACTATTTTCCTATGCATTTGCAGCACAGTGGCTCTACTTCCAAACGAATAAAACAGTTCTATTCTGTGCTTAAATCTGCTCTGCACATGCTTGTGGAAATCTTGATTTATCCTAGAGTTATCATTTAAAACATATATGATCATATTTTCCAAGCTGACTTTTATTTTACAGATGAAAGCAGAAGAAGAAAAGGTAGCTATTGAGCAAGAAAGACGCAGACCGCAGGTATTTAATATTTCATATAAAATGTTTTGATCTTTATTGTTCGGGGAGTAAGATAACACCAGATTGGTACAGCCAATAATTTGAAATTCCAGGTATTCCTTGAACTTAAAAATGGCTCGGCTAAGACTTCAGGGGAAAAAGACAACACAAGTTTTCTTCAAATGTTTTATCCTCCGAAGACTGATTGTTATTGCTTGGACTGCTGTGTTCAGAATAATACGTTCTAAGATGACCAAAGCCAGATTGTCTGTGATTCACATTAAGATATTTATGTATTGCGACAGCAAATTATTGATTGTATTTTATTTTCCTTATGATAAGGGTTTTGCTCATTGTCTCTAATAATGTCACATGGTGGCAGTATCCTTTCATGGAAAACCCTTTTTTTTTTTTTTTTTACATTTATTCTTGTTCTTCTTATTGTTGCTTGCCATTTCAGTAAGTAAAAACCCATAAGATCCATTCAAACCAATGGTACGTCCATGTGTATTTCAATTGAACTTTTGCCATACTATACACAGTTGAGAAAACAACACTTGTGTATAACGTAAAGGGGTTGATCGCCTTGGAGTTAACTTTTAGTATGATGTAGGGAATGATATTCTAAGACCATTTGCAATTGGTTTTCATTATTTTTATTATTATTTGTGATTCTTGAGTTATTTAGCTTATTATTCAGCAGCTCTCTAGTTTGGTCTAGTTGCTAGGGTCTAAATTACCTTAGCAACCATACATGCATTTGAAGAAGAGACTATAATGTGAATAGGAGAAGACCTGAATAGAAAGCGGAGTCATAAAAAGCAGCTATATCAATAAATATGTAGCCTTACCGAGCATTTGTTTTTTAAGATGGGGTCATTGACCCCCTTTTGAAAGCTGGAAAGAGTCAGAAGAAAAACACAAATAATTTTAAAAAACTATAAAAAATAAATAACGAAGGCCAATTGAATGATGCTTAGAATTAGTTATTGTATATGTATCATGTTAAAAGCTACCTTAAAGATGAGCCACCCCTTTTAAAAACATTTATCCAGAGCTTTTGGGACTGATAAAATACAAAGCAACAAATTATACATACCTGTATATTCACAAATTGAGAAACAGTGAGCAGCATTTTTCAAGAAAAACATATGGAGCTCTGAGCTTAACTTGATTGAGTGAGGGCCAGGTCTTGTCTCAGCCCCCAAACCATTCACAGACTTGGAAAAGCAGATTGTATATGTCCTGTTTACTATAAGTGAAACAAGCACATTAAACAATGTTTCTCACTCTAACGGGAAAGAATTAAAAAACTCCTACCTATTGTGTATTTTTTTTTATTTTCTGTATGTGCCTGGATAAAAGTGTGTATTGTGTAGTAGTGTTGCTTTGACAAAAATTAAAGGGATACTGTCATGGTTTTTTTTCAAAACATATCAGTTAATAGTGCTGCTCCAGTAGACTTCTGCACTGAAATTTATTTAACAAACAGATTTTTTATATTGAAATTTGAAATCTGACATGGGGCTAGACATATTGTCAGTTTCCCAGGTGCCCTCAGTCAGGTGACTTGTGCTCTGATAAACTTCAGTGACTCTTTACTGCTGTACTGCAAGTTGGAGTGATATTACACCCCTTCCTTCCACCCCAGCACCCATCAGCGGAACCATGGGTATGTGAGCAGGTAACAGCTCCCTGGTAAATATAACAGCACTCAATAGTAAAAATCCAAGTCCTGCTGCAACTCCTTTAGTTACATTGAGTAGGAGAAACAACAGCCTGCCAGAAAGCAGTTCCATAGTGCAGCACTGCAACTCTTTCTAAAAGCATATGACCTGAGATGGCTGCCTACATACCAATATTACAACTAAAAAAAATACTTTATATACTTGTTGGGTCAGAAATGAAATTTTACATGATAGAGTGAATTATTTGCTGTGTAATTTAGAAATAAAAACGACACCATAAAAATCATGACAGAATCGCTTTAATTACACAATTTGGAACACAATGGTTATTTTTTCCCGCTTGCATATGTTGTTGCTGGTTAAGTTGCCTTCCTTACTTTTACAAAGCAAGTAGCTCTGTCTTGCTTTCTGGCTGTCATTCTCTTTAACTGGAACTTTAAAATCAGGTTGAGATCTTAGCTGAAACCCATTGTTCATATCGCTGCAGAAATCTCTATGGGCGACTAATCTCCCCAAAATGCCTTCCCGCTGGCAAGAATATGAATCGCCGGCGTGATGGCATAAGAAACGCTTCAGATTTCCGAAGTCGCCGTCAGGATGGCATAAGAAACGCTTCGGATTTCTGAAGATGCCTCACGAGGAAACTTCGGATATCAAAACCGTTTCTTATGCCATCCCACTGGTGATTCATATTCTTGCCGACGGGAAGGCATTTTGGGGAGATTAGTCGCCCGAAGTAGAGAAGATTTGTCACTGGGCTGCCACCACCCTAAGGGGCAAATTCACTAAACGACGAAGCGCCTAACGCTAGCGTGAATTCGCCAGTGCTGTGCATTTTCATTAATTCGCACATTCACTAACGGACGCTGGCGTAAATTCGCTAGTGTTACTTTGCACCCTTACGCCTGGCGAATTTGCGCAACGGACGTAACTACGCAAATTCACCGACGCGCAAATTATTCTGAACGCTTCCTTTTACGCCAGACTTCATTCGCCACCTCAGACCAGGCGAAGTGCAATAGAGTAGATAGGGATTGCTTCAAAAAAAGTTAAAAATGTTTCTAAGTCCCAAAAAAACACTGGCGTTTTTTCTTTTTTATGGGTGATAGGCTGAAAAAGATTGACATTTTTTTGGGGCTACCCTCCTTCCCCCCTACATTTCCTAACTCATGGCAACTTAACTATACAGTGGGCACATGTGTAGGGCAAAATAAAATTTTATTTGATGTTTTGAAGGTTTCCCAGGCTTGTGTAGTTCTGCTACATATACCTCCATTGTAACTTGAATTTGGCGCCGTATGTAAATTAAGCATCGCTAGTGTAACTTTGCTTTGCTTGGCGAATTAACGCTTGTGCAACTTTGCAACCTTACGCTTCCCCTCAGCGCAACTTCGGATGAATTTGCGTAGCACTGGCGAAAATACACCTGGCGAAGTGTGGCAAATCGCGGTGAAGCGGACACTGGCGCAACCACGAATCTTAGTGAATTTGCCACCAAGAAGGGGTTTTTGGTGGTCCTGTTATTCAAAGGAAACCAATTTAAATCAACTTTAAGATGGGCAAAGAGCAAATAAATAGCGTGCAAAAAATGTATCTATTGTCCCCTCCCAGTATTTCAGCATCGTTGTGCCCACTTTAATTCAGTGCATATGTTTTGGTTGGAAGTAAATTGCTTTAATTTGCGTGAGCCTGGCACCTGGGCTCTGTTGTGCAAGCATGCCTTTAGACCAGCATGGATAGAGGAGCCCTTATTTGTATTAAATTATTGTTATTACATTTTATTAAAATCAGACTGTGTGGGTGTGAGGTTGGCCAAGCAATTCATCACAGCAAGTATGGGAATTTAGCTCTTTTTGCTAAATCCTTATCTAGACAAATACAGATTCATCACTTAATACATGAGGACTTGGACCAGCTTGGGCTGACATGGATTTCCACCAACATGTTTCTTTAATAATTCTGCTAAAGGAGTACATCTTCAGCACTTGTTTTCCATTCCCCATCTCAAAATATGTCCTATTGTTTTGTATATTTACCAAACCGATCTGAACACAGCGGGATGTGTAATGCAGAAGGAATGTAATAAGGGTGGAAAAGCTAATAATGCTTTTTATTCGCATATTGCCTTGATTATGCGTCATTATGACATTTAGCAATCAGTTGAGACCATTCCTTATAAATCAGACATGTGAAATAATTCAATTCAGACCTACACACACATATTGACATTGCTCATTTTTTCACTACATCCATTTCGTCAGTCAACCAAACTTGATTTGCCTTTCTAGCGAATGAAAATCACATTGAGATAGAAACCGACCCAAAGGATGTGCAGGGCCGTGAATTATGAGGTTCATGGTGACAACTGCTGCACTATGGGGCAAATTCACTAAGAGCGAAGTTGCGCCAGGCGCAACTTCGCCGCACTTCGCCAGGCGTAGTTTCACCAGCGCTCCGTAAATTTACTAAAATCCGAAGTTGCGCACAGGGGTAGCGTAAGGTTGCGAAGTTGCGCTAGCATTGATTCGCTATATAAAGCTTAGTTACGCTAGCGAAGGCTAATTTGCATACGGCGCGAAATTCAAATTTCAATGGAGGAACACATATCTGCACTACAAATGCCTAGAAAATCTTCAAATCAGCAAATATAAATTTTATTTTGCCCTACACATGTGCCCACTGTCTAGGTAAGTTGCCATGAGTCAGGAAATGTAGGGGGGAGGAAGGGGAGCCCCAAAAAAATTTCGATCTTTTTCAGCCTATCACCCATCATGTAGAAAACACGCCAGCGTTTTTAGTCTTAGAAAAAAATTTGACTTTTTTGGAAACAATCCCTATCTACTCTATTGCGCTTCGCCAGGTCTGAAGTGGCGAAGGAAGTCTAGCGTAAAAGGTAGCGTTCAGTACACTGCGCAAGTTAGTGAATTTGCGTAGTTTCGTCGCTAGCGAAAATTCGCCTGGCCTAAGGTTGCGAAGTAACACTAGCGAAACTACGCCAGCATTCGTTAGTGAATTTGCGCAGTAGCGAAAATGCCAAACGCTAGCGAATTAACGCTAGCGTTCGGCGCTTCGCGGCTTAGTGAATTTGCCCCTACGTGTTGTGGCTATTGAGCTACAAAGCAGCTGTTTCCTGAAGTCGTGCATCATAGTCCCTTGCACACGAATATCACCAGTGTCATGTTACACACTTCACTGAAACAGAATGAAGAGTGACAGGATTCCTGCTAGTTCTGGAATAGAAGCTTTATTTCCTCCTCCGGACTCTCAGGCCGGTTTTTATACAACCATAATTCCCCTTGGATGGTCTCTTATGCAGAGGTCCGGCCAGTTTTCTCAGAAATATTACCTATTAAATGCTTTAATGAAGAAGGAAAGCTACCAAGGCAGTTTACCCGAGTAAATAGCCCAAGACACTGTCTGTTTGTTTAGGATAGCAGCTGCCATATTAGCTTGCTGTGACATCACTTCCTGCCTGAGTCTCTCCCTGCTCACTCATAGCTCTGAGCTCAAATTACAATAGGGGGGGGGAGAGGAGCAAACTGAGCATGCTCAAGCCCTAGCCCTGGAGGTTTAAGATAAAAACTGGACGTCTGATACAGAAGCCCATGTGTACACAATAGAAGGAAAGAAATGTGGTGTTCGCATTACTTTGGGGGTTTACTGGTGTATTTATATAGACCTTTCTGATCAAGCTTAATTAGTTTTAACCTTTCCTTCTCCTTTAAGCTGAAACTTCACTTGACCTTTATCAGATATCCGCTCAGGGAAATATAAGTTGGGACAATTCTGTAAATAGCTCATCTAGTACTATTCTGATCTTTCTTTTATCCCTCTGCTCTAGGCTGAACTGGAAGCTTTTGAAAACAGGCTGAAAGAAAAATGCAGAAAGAAGAATCGTAAAAATGAAGTGGAGGTCCAACCATCAGCATGACAGAAATACAAGAAATACATAATAATGCCTGCGGAATCGCTCTTGCTGTGTTGACGTTATATTTCACTAAAGTTGATGTGTGACCATATATTAAATGGGAAGATCATTTTAATTTAACTTTATATTATACTGTAGATGGACCCATTCATTTTTGACACTTTGTGGATTGTTAGTCATCATCTTCTGCCTTTCTCTGGAAAAGTCTTTCTCTTGTTATGGGGCCCTCATAACCCTGATTTAGGATATCTATCTACTCAGGCCCTAGGCTAGTCATCTTTCCTTCTAAATTCCAAACCGATGGTTGGTTGCTAAGAAAGAAGAAAGAAAAATTCCAAAATAAAAAAACATAAAAATAAAGGCAAATTGTCTTAGAATACTACTGTCTACATCAGTGATCCCCAACCAGTAGCTCGCGAGCAACATGTTGCTCTCTGTGTCCTCAGAGCAGATGCTTATTTTTGAATTCCAGGCTTGGAAGCAAGTTTTAATTGAATAAAAATTAAGTATAGTACCAAGTAGAGCCTCTTGTAGGCTTCCAGTCCACATAGGGGCAACCAAATGGCCAATCACAGCCCTTATTTGGCACCCCAAGGGACTATTTTATGCTTGTGTTGCTCTCCATCTCTTTTTACATTTGAATGTGGCTCACGGGTAAAAAAAAGGTTGGGGACCCCTGGTCTACATCATACCTGCTGCATGCTGCGTCTTCATCCGACAGTTGTGTGTAGTTTGTACCTGTGATGTTTCTATCACTTACATTATATTCTGCGCCTCCGACTTGTTGCCTGCGTTTTCTCTCAGCGCGACGACATGCCCCGTGGAGTCCTGCCCTAACAGAAGCTGAACGGAAAAAAAAAAAAACAAGGAGTAAATAAAGTAATTATACATGTGCTACTAAATAATTCCATTCTCAAAGAGAAACTAAAATAGTAATGGCATTTGTAATGACTGACTTGACTACTTACACTTACCTGCCCCTGTGTTTTATTCACTCTACATTTAGAATTCGATTGAATTAGTGGATGCACCTGGGGCCCTAAGAAAAATATATAATATATGTGAATTATATTTGATTACTTTGAGTTTCTTCATCATGTTAGAGCAAAGTATTTGAGTTTTGTGTCTAACCTGGGTCGGCTATTGACAAGCTGGCTCACAAATATTTGAAGTGTAAAACAATTGCATCTTGAGTCTACAATTGCAGGTCAAGTTGCCTATGTTGTTTCACCATGGAATGTATGTTGGCTGACAAGTCCCTGTCCAAGGAATACTGCTAATATAGAGGGCTCCAGACAATATTATTTTGCTAGCCAGATGTTTTAATTGACTAATGTTCAATAGAAAGACTCAAACAAACAACACAATTAAGGGTGTAAGCAGTAACGGAACTACCCTTTGTGGGCTTGGGTGCAGCCGGGCCCCCCCTCCTAAAGTCGAGATTGTGGCAGATTTGCAGCGGGTGAAACGCTGGTGGGCCCTGAGGGGGTGTGGGCCCTAGTGCATTTGAACCCTCCCCTCAACCCCAGTAGTTCCGCCACTGGGTGTAAGTTGCTGTCGAGAATTAGAGTAGTGAGTCATTGGGTGTCCAGTTTGTTCCAGTGATTGATTGACATAATCTAATTGTAAAGTAGGAATGATGGGAAGCTAAAAAAAAAAAAAAGTGATGAAGAAATGTGGTTCTTTGTATGTCAGTAAATGTTTGTTTGTATTCTGAAAATCTCCTGTCAAATACGGGAATCGTCAATAAATTGAAATCCCCTGTGAACAACGCCTGGCCCTTAACATTATCACATTTCTATAATTTTCAGTAGATTTTCACTAGTATAAGGTACACAGAAGAGTGCCCACCAACATGATCTATGTACTCTCATCATTAAGTAGGGGAGAAGCTGAAGTGACATCTAAGGGCAGTGGCCATAATGTTTTTTCTGGTACAGGTATGGGGTCCATTATCCGGAAACCCATTATCCAGAAACCTTCTAATTATGGAAAGGCTGTTTCCCATAGGCTCTATTTTATACAAATAATCCACATTTTTAAAAATGATTTCCTTTTTCTCTGTTATGATAAAACAGTACCTTTTGCTTGATCCAGATGAACCAGCCTATTGAGTTTAGTTTGCATGACTTCCTAGTAGACTTTGGGGCACATTTACTTAGGTCGAGTGAAGGATTAGAATGAAAAAAACATCGAATTTCGAAGTTTTTTTTTGGCTACTTAGACCATCGAATTGGCTACTTCGACCTTCGACTTCGACTTCGAATCGAACGATTCAAACTAAAAATCCTTCGACTATTCGACCATTCGATAGTCCAAGTACTGTCTCTTTAAAAAAAAACTTTGAATACCTACTTTGCCACCTAAAACCTACCGAGCACCAATATTAGCCTATGGGGACCTTTCTGATCGAAGGAAATCGATGGATTAAAATCCTTCGAATCGATTGATTCGAAGGACTTAATCGTTCCATCGAACGATTTCTCCTTAGATCGTTTGAAAGAAATGCGGTAAATCCTTCGACTTCGATATTCTAAGTCGAAGGATTTTACTTCGATGGTCGAATATCGAGGGTTAATTAACCCTCGATATTCGACCCATAGTAAATGTGCCCCTAAAAGTATGAAGATCCAAATTATGGAAAGATCTGTTATCTGGTAAACTATAGATCTGGAGTATTCTGGATAACCGGTCCCAAACCTATATATTTGTATCAATATTTAGTAGAGAAAAAAAGTAAGAGTGAGCTGCTGGTAAAAAATATTGGGTGCATCCTATGATGAATCAGCATCAAAATAATGGACAGTTTTATGTATTGTATTGTGATCTATGCAAGTATCTGGAAAAATCTGAACTTTTTTTTAATGTTAATAACAAGCTTTGATGAACTGCTGACCATTTTAATAAAAAAAAAGGATTCCATTGACTCTTTTACAAATGTGAAGTTCAAAGATAAGTATAACCTTTTATAAACACTATAACGCTGATATTCCTTGGCAGCTAGAACATTTGCACACAGTGTTTATTGTTGTGCTGCGAAATAAAAAATGGTGAGATCTGTCATCACATTACTTACTGTGTTAGACAATAGATGAAGCAACCCTTTCTGTGACCTGGAGACCTTTGCCCAATGTACTGACAGGACCTAATATGACAGTTTGCAACATATTCGGCAGGTGTGGAAAAAATCTTTTATTGGGGAGAAAAGCTTCATCATCATAGGTGGTAATGAAATAAAGGGTGAAAAGTTTTCTCACCAATCACAACCAATCAGAAAGCATGTACTGGTCAGAGAGTTAGAGAAGGGAGACACATTTTTGATGTCATAGATTATAAACATGAATGAAGAATGAGTTTAAAGTGACCGTTTAAAGGCCTAGAGGCCTGGGGAATGTTTAATGACATGAGGCAGGGAGACTCCACTGTATGTTACCGTAGTTTATATGGGATTTGAGTGTTTGTTTTGTGTGGGGAATAGTGATGGGTAAATAAGGGGTGAATAAATTAGCCAGGTGCGAATTCACAGCGAACTTCCGCGTTTCGTCTCCGGCAAATAAATTTGCGAAACTGCAGCGAAAATTTGCCAGCATCAAAAAATGTTGCAGGATGCACGTCAGAAAAGTCGCTCACCTGAAAACCATCACACGGCAACATTATTCGGACGGCCATTGACTTTAACACCAGCAGCAAAATTGACGCGAGTGTCAGAATTGACGCATGCGTCAAATTCGCGTTTTTGCAATTTTCTCCCCATGTAGTGAATTTCGAGGGAAATTCACAAAGTTTTCGGCAAAACGGAACTGCCCATTTGAAGGCAGTCGGAGTTTGTGAGCATCTTGAACTAGAGGTCGGTGTTGTAATACAAGGTCAGTAAATAAACAAAGTACATCATTGTAGGAACAATGTCCAATCTGGAGGACTGCAGGTTGTGTTAATATCCAAATTTTAACATATCCCTTTATAATATATACTTTACAAGTGATGTCAGAAACTGTATCATATTATTGTTATAATAACTGTAAAGAGGAATGCATATAGGTATAAGCACATATATGAATGGAGTTCAAACTCCATAATACCACCTCATACAGTGGTTAGTGATTGCAAGTTACCCATCTGTGTATTAACCTAACAAAACCAAATAACTATTTAAATACTCCAGGCAGAAAAAATTAGAAAATTTCTGAGGAACTCTATCTTAGAAGGAACAAGGTGATTTTTTCAGTTATTCCATTCTTACAGACTCTGTGCCAACTTCCTAAACAAGGTGAACCAATTTGTTGAAAGCGCCCAGACTCTAAAGAAGCACAGTGGTTGCCATTTATACAGAAGAAGAAAATGCTTGATCTTTGAACAAAGATTTCTTGGTGTTTGCCAAACTTCTTGCTGCTGTTCTTTGGGTTCCGTGGGCAGCCATGTACTGTATGTAAATCATCACCTAGCCAAGAACATGTGTGCTCACATAGTAACCATGGTTTTCCCTTTAATGCAAGATATGTCTGCTTTAGTTTCAGCCTTGCTTAACTATTGCATGGGATATCATGGAACCTACTGCATAAAGTATTATAAGACAAGACTACGACTGAATTAGACTGCACAGATGGAACACTTGGAAGCGGATCAGTAAAGGGGGATGTAAAACTGAATAAACCTGAGCTCAAGGAACACTGAGATACCACCGAGGTGATTGATTTTTTTGAAAAAACATATATAATTAAATGTAGTAAAAACGGGTACTCGGTTTCTGGAATGGGAAACAACTGTGCATTTGTGAAATGCTCATTTTCCATTTAACAATTCTAGAGGATTTTATCAACATTTTAAAGAGGAACGTTATGATCCAGATGAGCAGATGAGTCTTTTGCCTACAAAAGGGGCTAAAGTTTTATTGCTGCTATTGCTGTAGATTTTATGTTGTTTTCAGCAACTGATTGCTTGTACATCCCAGGGCAGATGTGCAGGCCACGTCTGTGTTTTTTTACAAACAATAAACAAATGTGGAAATAATATGCTTTCTCTTTATTCTGTGCCCCTCCAGCTACCACCAGGTAGAGATTCTTGGCATTAGAGTCACCCTCCATATAATGCCTGTTTTTCAAGCAGATTATGTGTTGGAAATTTCAAGACATGGCCTCCAATCTGTTCCCAGTTTCTGATCCTCCTCTCTTGTGTCTTTCCAGTGCTGCAGGTTGCTTATTTGAGCATGTTCATGAGGTCACTTCTGGGTGGCAGGTATAATTAAGTTCATAAGAACATGCAAAACAGCTGTATTTGGAAGGTATACAGCAGCACTATGCCTTAAATAAAATTTATGAACTCACTACACAAATTATTGTAGCAGTCCTTTCATACTTCATGAGTGGGAAATCCAAATCAAAGCAATTAGTCAAGACAAGCAAGACCAGCTAGTTAACTAGAGACATCACTTAACAAGCAGGTACACTAGATGGCCAAAACTATCCACACATTTTCAAGTATCCAATCACTCAGTCTAAAATGACATGTCCTCAAATGGAACACTTGCTGTCAATCTCTCTCTGGGAGCAATGTCAGCATAGGAATTATTTATAGAGAAAGAGAGGGGATTTTATGGTTGATCGGGGACAAACAAACTTAATATCACCATGTGTAGCAGCAAGCATTGTCTGGTGTGGTGTAAATGTTACTGTTGTCAGAACAGTTAGAACATATTGTAGGGAGTGATAAATAACATGTCACTATCTTGATTCAGCAGCACGCTGAGGATTTGAAAAAGTGTGAGGTTTATTAAACCCAAAATATACAAAAGAAAGGTAACGTTTGGGGCCACCTGGGCCCTTTATCAGTGTGCTGCTGACATTTTCTCCATTAAATTGTCTGATCTTTGAAGCAGGCGTAGGTCCTTCAGCATAGCACCTGATACCGAAAAAGGTATTTATTCAGGGGTATAAGCTCTCTGCATCTGGTACTGCATAAATCTTGAGGATATAGTGTTGGTTTGGCAGATGCCAGGAGAGCAAGTGCCTGAATGCATAATACTTATGGTAAAGTTTGGTAGAGGAAGAATAATGGTATGGGGCTTTGGGCTAGAGCAACCTTTTGAACCCATGAGCAACATTCAGAAGTAAAAGGAGTGAGCAACACTAGCATAAAAATGTTCTTGGGGTGCCAAATAAGCGATGTGATTGGCCATTTGGTAGCCCCTGTGTGGATTGTCAACCTACTTTGAGGCTCTGTTTGGCAGTACACCTGATTTTTATGCAACAACACGTGCCTCCACATCTGGAATTCAAAAATAAGCACCTGCTTTGAAGCCACTGGAAGCAACATCCAAGGGGTTGCAGATCAACATGTTGCTCACGAGCTACTGGTTGGGGATCACTGGGCTAGAGCCTCTGGTCCCATTGAAAACAAACCTCAAGGCAACATCATACAATTTCATTCTTGTTCAGTTCAGTGGCAACAGTTTTGAGAAGGCCCTTTTGTGTTTCAGAACAATGGAATACCTGATGCATTGGAACTCAAACTGCAAGTCAGGCCTGACCACCAACATCATCAGTGTCCAACCTACAAATTCTCTTGTGGCTAAATGCGGGGCAAATTCCACCATTAATGTTTCAGCATATAGTTAAAAGGCTTCCAAAAAAGAGTAGAGGCTTTTTTTAGCATCAAGCAAGTGAAGGCCAACTTCATATTAATGTCTTTGATTTTGGAGTGTGATATTGCACAAGCACTTATCCCCAATCTTGAGGTGAATATAATGCAGCACTTTATAAAGCATTTTCAGTCTTTTACATCCATTCCTGCCCCAGTGGTGCCCACAAATATACATAAATAACTGTCAAATTTACCAGGATCCATTTAATTTACAGGTGAGTACTTAAATCAGTGTAAGACTAGGCCACTGGGACACTGGAACGTAGCCTCTTCCCCATCCAAACCCAAAAGTGGCAAAAGAGGAGGAGGTAAGCCGTGGACACTGGTACAGGGGGGCTGGGTTGGACGTTGGGGAGAGAGTCCTTAGATCACAGTCCCCAGATGGCTCAGTCCGACTCTGATTTAAATCAGTTGTATACCTTCACATATACATTGTTATCTGCATTCTAGAAAAGGTTAAGATATTAAGCTATTATTCTAAAACAATTTATGTTTTTCGAAAGAAAATAGACAAGGAAAATATAAAATAATAACCTAAACTGTTGGTTATATCTGACTGTGAGCACCTTCACAATACAGGAGCTAGCCTTAAACTTTATTGGTGCCTCATCAACCTGAACTAAATCTGTGGGGGTTGGAGGGCTATAGAGAGATGTATCTGTTTACAGAACATAAATGCATAAAAATGTAGCTGTTAATACTTTTTCTTGGAATCTTAAGAAATATTTGATGTTTTATGACTTCTTTGGAAGTCTTCCACTTTTTAATGAAAGGGCTAGATAGTTGTTTCAATATGCACTGGACATGCAATGGAAATGATCAGTCCAAATGGTAAATATTTTAGATGAGCGTCACGCATTCCTCTCAAATAATCCTTAACGCATTTGTTTTTGGTACCTCTGTTGGCCTTCCCGGAATATAAATATAAACAATAACTGTTTATATAATAACTGTAACCTGGGTCTAAAGAATGTTTGGATTATATGCATTCATTTTTATAGCACCACAGTTGTTTGCAGCGCTTTATAAAGCATAAACAGGATTGAACCATTGTGTCAGCTCCAGTGCAAACACACTCGGCTGATTTTGGTGCAAATGCAACGCCTTGCATTTCTTTTCCAGGGCCGAGGCATTGGTTCCAGATGTGAAAGGAAGAGGAGGCTATTGCCCATGACTTGTTGCAGTGGCTGATAGAACTTCTGTCTGTCAAATAATACCATTGGCATATTAGGCTGTCGCTTTGTTACTACTCTGCTTAGAAGCCTCCTCTGATCCAACTGATCATTTTGACTACTGAATCGTTGAGTTCTAAAGGCCCAATAAGTTTCATCCCATATGTTCGCCACAGTTCCACTCATTTACTGGTCATTTTTGTTTATTGTATGGCCAGCTGTATAACTATGATTGATCCGATGTAAGCTATTTTTTTTATAAAGCCTAAATACGTTTTAGTTGTTAATATGGGTTCTATTATCAAGTGAGCTTCGGATGGCATACATAACATCTTAAAACTTTAATACCACATGTGAGCCATGTTGCTAATCAATCCTCTTGACTGCAACATAATAAACTTCACTTAAGTCTTTAACTAGTGGTGCTCGCAAGCAAATGACTGGGGACACCTTCATCAGGAGAAACTTGTTTTGAACTGTAGCAAGAAACTCAAACAGGGGGAATACATATATCCTGTAGGCAATGCTCCAGTGTAAACACTGAGCGGCAGAAATCTAGTAATCAACTAATATGGCACAAATATTTATACTCAAATAGCACGGGAGTCAGCTGGAAGCTGTAGATCAACAGCACCTGGAGGCCAACAGTTTGTAGGTTGCTTCTCTATAACCTCCAGATCTTCAGTCCATTGTTATTAAATCCATGATCAAAAACCCTACCAATTGATGTGTCCTTGACATGTATTTATTTAAATAGTTCCAGTGGATGTCAGAAAGTGTGTTTTGTACACTTAATTTTAAATAGCAACATCCCCGAGAATGAGTTTCTTGGAAAGATTTCAGAATCTTCTCTTTCTGTTAGCGATTTACTTTATAATGTCCCTTTTTATGAAATAAGTTTTACATTTCATCAGCAATTTTTGGAATATATATTTTGTGTGATTAAATTTCAATAGATTACAGACAGTTTCTAATGAAATTCAACTGACTGTATATGATTGCTGTCTATATGAACCACAGCATTACTGGGAAAAAATCTCTAAAGAAGAAGCAAGAATACACATAAAACCTCCCCTATGCACATTGTTGGTGGACTCAGAAGGTTCTTATAAAAATGATATAAGTAAATACCCTGTATGGTATCTACTCTATGCACACAATAAAGCTTTATGAGTAGAGGACTTTGGAATGCTTGCTTTGAGAGAATATTGCACCCTTTATCATACTGAAGAGTTCAAAATTAGTTTTTTTTCTTTATGTTTTTGATCAGTATAACGGTTTTGTTTGTATCCCTTATTTAGTCCAATTGCCATTACTTTATTCTACAAATATTTAAAAGGTGGATGGTAATAAATCACTCATTGTATTTTGTGTTAGTCTATAGTTGTTACCTTTTCCGGTCACGAAAACCGGTTAAATTGGGGTTAGGGAATTCCCTGATAGAAATTTTGAGAATGAGGGTGTGCCTCAATGTAAACAGGGGGCTCTTTGGCTGATTACAGGAGAGCTGATGAATCTAAGGGCCTTAGGACCAATATCTCAGAGAACTGCCCAAGATGGGAGTCTTATTATGTAACAGAGGCCAGCTAGTATTGGGGCAGTTTCTGCTAAGCTCACCTTAGATGGTAGAAACAAAAGGAGTAGGCCAGCTAGTTCAGTAGTTGATGCTCAACCTGGAGGAAGAAAGAGATTAGCTCCCTGGCAATATTTGCCAGTCTGGAACACAAATTTAAGGACGAGGGGATAGGTATGTGCTAAATCCTTTAAATGTGTGTGCTTCACCATGAGATGGACACCTGTGAGATGAGAGCACCTGAGTAATTGACAGTCTCAGAAAGGCGGAATGAGGGATACGCTGAACATACTGTTAAACCTTGCTCTTGCACTGTACTACTACTACTACTAATAATACTGTAAAGGAGAACATCTGAAGGACTGGTGTGAAGCTGTATCGGTAAATGCTAACAAAGTGTGCTTTAGAGTTCATCTGCAGCAAAACTCACCTTGCTTGCCAATTAATGGGGGCTTATATATATACATTTATATTTTTTATTATGACAGATGAACATCACTGCTAATGCTTTGAACATATCAAATAACTCCTCGGTTCTTAACAAAAGCCCAGATCAAAGCTGAAAGTCAAAAGATCCCTCACAATGGGGCGTTGACCTGCCCACATAATCACCATGTTTATGTTAATAGGTTTGAGGTAGATCTCTTCCAAGGGAACTTGGATAAAACTGAAGCTGAATCTTAGGAGACTGGATAAAAACATCAGGAGCTCTGAAGTTTTACTCCACTGAAGGCTTACAATTTGGCACAGAATGTTTTTAAAGAATGCTGAAGGGTTTTATATTCCTTCTTTTTGACTATACAATTATGGGTTCATACAGAAACATCTCTATGTTGCTAGCTTTCATTTCCTGGTAAGACACATTAATATTTGTTTGCTTCTGTAAAATAGTCAAAAGCTCTAGTGGCTACTGGTCGATGCCCACTGAAAAATGCACCTGTGAAGGATGGGGAAGGCACTGCTCAGGTTCAGCAGTAGAAAGTGACCTACAGTTCTTGGGTATTTGTTCACCACTGTTTAGCAGCATCAATAAAAATGCCATAGCTCCAAGCCAATGTGGGGAAGCTAGGCTGATTAGCCTAAGGCATTATGGAATAATCAGAAACTACAGAGAGCAAGGTTATAATCATGTATTAAAAACAGAAAGCTTTAAAGCCTACATTATATCTTCCTAGATGTAGTCCATCCAATGGTGTGGCTCTGTATCATTGATTTAATCATAATACAACTGGTGACACTAATGCTTTACATTTAAAACTAATGAAAGAACTGTGGATACTGAACGGTTTATGGGACACTTGAAGGCAGGGTTTATGGGAATGGGATAGGTTCAAGAGTTACTTAACATGTATAACTCCAATCACATGTCATATAAGGTCCCACAACTACAGGTGGCTTTTAATATCCTTGTAATTTACAGTTGGGTACATAATCCCATACCTTACCCTTTTTCTATTAATGCCAGAAATGCAACTAATTGACATTGCCATTTTTAAAAGCTCAAATTTATGCCGTTAAGATAATGTGAGCACATTTGTCACCTTTTAAAATGGCAAACCTTGTGGGTTATTCCTTAAACAAATATATTTTTTTACCAATTAAACAAAGGAACAGCTTCATGAAACCATGATTTGTGTTGCTGTATTCTTGCTCATCAGGTTCCAAAGGATATGCTCCAAAGGGCTCTTTGTTAATTGACTGATTGACCAGCAATGAAAATTATGAATGTCATAAGACTGACATAATACTTCTATGTGTATGAAATTTTTTCACACTATCAGGGGCATTATCTCCAGCACAGAAAACTCTGTTATGTTGAAAGCTTAAAGTGCAGCATAAAACGCAGGCGCCATAGATGGCTCAGGAGGAAAATGTTTCTCTTGTAAGAACCCTGTTTCTTTACTGCTTCCTTTCATTTCAACCATGACTTATTATACAGTATAATAAGTCATGATTGAAAAAGTTTATAGTCTTTATGTGAATTTACATATATAATACTACTATATAGTCTTGTGACTTATTATTCAGTCATCTGCTGTTATATGTAAATTCACATCAAGACTATAAACTTTTTACTGATAAATAACAGCAATGGGTCTTTTAGTAAAGTATTTTGTGGGAAAGAACCAGACTCAAGGGATGCCTCTCCCTTTGAAAATTGTTAAGTCAATGTCAAACACAGAATCTTGACATTATCCAAAGGGATATTTGGAGTAAATGATAATTTACTCTCTGGGATTCTTTTGGATGGAATTAAAGAAGTGTGAGGCTATAACAATACATACATTTTATATGTATTATATTAATTTTTATCAAATAGTGAAAATAGTGTTCACTGCCAGGCACTCTCCAGTTCTCCCTAGCTGTCTATTCACTTGAATAAATTTTTTAGGGACCTATTTATCAGAAGGTGAAAATAGAGATTAATATGCCCGTACAATCCAATACAAGTATAGAACCATGATGACGATAGCCCAACTGCTAAGTAAAAATGTACTGAAATCGTTCAACAAAAAACAATACCACTTAATGAAACAAGACCTATACAAAAAGTTCCAAATACGCCTCCTACGGCCTTTGAAACTCTGTGCTTCGAAACAGCTCGACAGCTGGAGGGCCTATCAAAAATATACAAATGTATGGATGTGAAAATCTTACACACCCTTACACTTTACAAACAGGCACATCCCTAGTAATATGGACACCTCAGTGGGTCCTTATGGGGACATTGTGCTTATGTAACCCCTGTAGTTCACACCGTGTACACCAGATGGCACTGTGCCAAAGTATAAAAGGTTTAGGAACCATGTGTTCTGGGTCCATTGCCTTAGCCCAACCAAGCAGGCTGGAAGGGAATGGGTAGTGTCGACCCTAGGCGCCTTGGCCCTAGTAATTAGACAGCTATACTCAATAATAGATCACTCTAGGAGTGATAAAGAGGTTATTTAGTTGAGCAGCTCAAGGCTCTGCCGAGGAGATTAGAGGGATTAAGATCCCAGGGTATTATTGACACGGAGTAAGGAACCAAGTGTTGAGATAGGGATGCCAGGAGTTCCCCTAGTCTGCCACTGGAAGATATCCTGAAAACTGTGCAATACCCATCACATGCTGTCAACTTACTCTCTGCTGTATATTCCCTAGCCTGTGGGGATTCAGCCTATACGTGCTGTGAGTATATGCTTCCTTTATGCTGCTGTGTATGTTCTATACTCCATTGTGGATCAATGTGCTAAATGATCTATGTGCTATTGTTCAATAAATACAGTTCTATGTTCAACCGTTAAAGAACTACTGGCGCCCATCATTGTGCTATCACACCCAATTACAGTTACACTACACCCTGCCTCCACCGCGTTGCGAGGGCTTGCCCCTGAGAAAGAGAGCTCATCTGTGGTATCAGCCCACAAAGGAAAGTAGCTAGAACTGCCCTCGCACAAGGCAGTTTACTATAGCGCTACACAAGATTTTATCTGACTGCCCCATGCCAGATAAACCAAACCATAGCCTACAGTATGTTGGGAACAAGATCTATGGTCAATATACCCAATGTCCGACTGATTATAAGCAGCCAACTCACCCTTCAAATGTACAAACCACCACCAAAGGAAAATATTTTACAGATGGTATAACACACCCATGGGGCGTCACCGCATGTTTCCATCAGTTCCTGCAACCTGCTGGAGATGCAATAAAGCAGAATGTACATGATTTCATATATGGTGGGCATGCTCAACACATGCCCCATTCTGGAACAAGGTTTCACAACTCCTGAGGATCTGGCCAGGCCTGTGCAATTTTGCCATTCACATGCACATACAGACCATTCTGTCCAGAAGCTCCAAAATCAGCCCCTTTGCTACTAACAAAATGGCATTACAAGTAAAATCCTGTTCAGTATTTGTGAAGAGTCTTCTGACAAGCAAAGGGTCTCTGTTATTGGATACAAATATGAATTAGAACAATATAGATTTTTACTGCTCTATTTTATGGAAACTTCCATGCCTTATGGACTGCACGGAGAACTCTTATTCTTCTCCAGATTGACTTTTGCCTTCTATTCCATTCCAAAATCTGTATTCATTTGTATTCACCCGTGCTACGTTTAGGCATATGCATGTATTTTACCAATAAAAGACAGAGAGATCTGAGATGCCGGATTTTCTGATTGAGGCTTTTTCCATCCTCGGGGTATAATAAATTCTGAAAAATTTGTGATTTTTTAATAGTCCGACTTTATACTGTTTATACAGTATAAACCCTTATATATCTCGTTTCCCCCCCATAAATATCTTTATATTACTATTCAAAGGGACACTGTCAATTAAAAAGAATGAATTTGGCAAATGGTTTTGTTTTTTTCCCAAAATGCCACTGTGACCAGGGGGTTTGTCTACCGAAAGCCTCAGGTTGCATTTTAACAAATGTTTGCTGCTCCTTTGTCCCTCTATGCATTCGACATCTTGTTTTCCTAGCAGTTTCACCTTTTTTTCACACTTTCATGCTTTCTTATCTTCTTGTCGGTTGATAGAGATGGCGCGAACTGTTCGCCGGCGAACTTGTTCGCGCGAACATCGGGTGTTCGCGCTCGCCGGAAGTTCGCGAACGTCGCGCGACGTTCGCCATTTTGGGTTCGCCATTGTTGGCGCTTTTTTTTGCCCTCTCACCCCAGACCAGCAGGTACATGGCAGCCAATCAGGAAGCTCTCCCCTGGACCACTCCCCTTCCCTATAAAAACCGAAGCCCTGCAGCGTTTTTTTCACTCTGCCTGTGTGTGCTGAAGAGATAGTGTAGGGAGAGAGCTGCTGCCTGTTAGTGATTTCAGGGACAGTTGAAAGTTTGCTGGCTAGTAATCGTTTTGATACTGCTCTGTTATTGGAGGGACAGAAGTCTGCAGGGGTTTGAGGGACATTTAAGCTTAGGTAGCTTTGCTGGCTAGTAATCTACCTTCTACTGCAGTGCTCTGTATGTAGCTGCAGTGGGCAGCTGTCCTGCTTCTGATCTCATCTGCTGACTGCTGCAATAACAGTAGTCCTTGTAAGGACTGCTTTTATTTATTTTTTTGTTCCAATACAGAGCAGTATCAAGCAGATTACTAGCCAGCAAACTTACTATCATCTGTCCCTGAAATCACTAACAGCTCTCCCCCTACACTATCTCTTCCAAGCACACACAGGCAGATTTTTCAGATACATTTTTGCCCTTGATCCCCCTCTGGCATGCCACTGTCCAGGTCGTTGCACCCTTTAAACAACTTTAAAATCATTTTTCTGGCCAGAAATGTCTTTTTTAGATGTTAAAGTTCGCCTTCCCATTGAAGTCTATGGGGTTCGCGAACCGCTCGCATTTTTGCGCAAGTTCGCGAATATGTTCGCGAACTTTTTTTCCGACGTTCGCTACATCCCTATCGGTTGACAGTCATTTACAAATGGCCATCTGGGGCAGCAATAAAAGCCCAGAACACTGTTATAACAGCATTAGCCAACACAGGGTCATCTGGGAGACTTTCTTGAGCGTCATGCTCAAAATATGCAAATAGGCAGCCCATGAGCATCTGTATATAAGGGAAGCAAACACCATAAACACCAATTGTACTGATGGCTTCTTGGGGAGCTGTTGCTATTGTTTCTAAACTTCCCTGGAATAAACTAAGCACTCATAATATCCTTGTACATATTGAACAGCAGTGGAAGTACCTGAACTATATAAAATATACAGCACAGGTATAAACAATGCAGTGTGAAAATCTTATCGCCTTCCCTTTAATCAGATGCCAGACTTTAGGCTTCTCACTGCATATTTCTAGTGAACTGTCCCGATTTATTGGCTTTGATCACCCTCCATTTGAATGATTATCATCTACTGTACCCTGTATCATTCTGTATATCAAATTTCTTCTTACAGTGTATGAACATATCAGTTCCTTAAGGTCGGCCATTTTTTTTCGGCCATATTGTTCAATCATTTGGGGCCGTTAAGAAGGCAGTACTGGCATGGGTTTCAACTGGAGTAAACATCTGCTTTATTAATGTATCTTGTTGCCTCACGTAGGAAGTCATAGACTGACCTGGGAGTGACAGTGGCCACATTGCCTTCCCTTGAAGTCCAGTTCTTCAATATATAGAAAGCTTATTTTTTTTATTATCCAAAGTGGACTTCAGCTGATTCCTGACTGTAGAGAACACAGCTATGTGAAATTCCACATTCCATATCTTGTCTTTCTAACATAATAGGAGTATGAATTAGGGATGCACTATTTCGGATTTGCCAAACCCCCGAATCCTTTGCTAAAGATTCGGCCAAATACTGAATCCTAATTTGCATATGGAAACTAGTGGCGGGAAGTTAAAAAACATTCCCTCCCGCATCTAATTGGCATTTGCATGTGCAAATTAGAATTTGTATTTGGTTCGGCCAGGCAGAAGGATTCGGCCGAATCCGAATCCTGCTGAAAAAGGTAAAATCCTGGATTTGTTGCATCCCTAGTATGAATGCAGCTGTAAGTAGGATCAAGGTAAAATGGATGCCATTACCGCATGTACTGATTCTGTTTATTAAGTCCAAACATACTTCTTGCTCTTATAATTACTCCAAGGGCCAATGTGTCCTTCATTCCTCTTCTGCTGAATCACACACAATGGTGCCAGTTGATTCAAGGAAACCCACAAGCTCTCACCACCCTGAATCACACACAAATAACGCTGAGCACTGGCATTGATGCAATCCTGACTGCCACAGGTTTGCCTGCAACTTGAAGCTGATTTGCTACAACCACATTCATTTTGATGCATTGGGCACAAGTACGAGAGGTATGAACTCCGCAAGCAGCAAAAATAACTTTTGAGTTATGGTAAAAAAAAAAAGAAAATGTTGCAATGTGGGTAAAAATAAATAGGGTGATTTACATCCGAAATTGGTCAGGGGCGCTTCGCCAGTGAGGTGAGTTGAGGCACTCGTCTCAGGCGGCAGTGCCCCCCCTGGTTGCCAGGGGCGGCAAAAATGCCGCTCCTGGTAACTAAGAGCTGAATTTTCGTTTTTCAACCTGAAAATTTGGCTCTTCTAGTGCAGAGAGCGCAATTGCGCGTGGATCCGACCCCGTCCGGTGCTGAAGGTGAGTGCCGTGGGGGAGGCAGGGGGGGCAAAAACAAAGGCCGCCTCGCTGGCAAATTGGGCAGGATCGCCCCTGCATGAGGTAATAAATAACCCCATGTCCCCCTTCTTGTATTGACAAGCTTATTTTTCCAGGTTTGTTTCACCTTCCTTCTCATCACCCGGTTATTGCCACCAAACAGCAAATTACACAGTTTGCATACAAATGGTCAAGGTGAGCTTATATTCATGCACTTAAACATAGTACATGTATGGGATCCTTATCTGGAAACCCGTTGTCCAGAAAGCTCCAAATTATGGAATGGCCATCTCCCACAAACTCCATTTTATCCAAATAATCCAAATATTTAAAAATGATTTCCTTTATCTCTGTAATAATAAAACAGTAGCTTGTACTTGATCCCAACTAATATCAAATATCACAGTTTCTGATGTATTGTTGAAATGCTATATGCATATGAATGCTGCAAATTGCCTTTCCTCACTAGTTGCGCATACCATGTGTTGTCTGTAACTGGGATCAATTACTATAATTTGTGGTCAATAGTAGTGATGTGCGGGTCGGGCTTTTCCTGTTTCCAGTTTCAAAAACTTGAATGTCTGGCATTTATCAAAGGGGTAGTTCACATTTAAGTTAACGGGGCAGATTTATCAAGGGTCGAAGTGAATTTGAGGGAATTTTCAAAGTAAAAAAATTCGAAATTCAGTAATTTTTTGGATACTTCGACCATCGAATAGGATACTACGACTTCGAATTTACTTCGACTTCGATTAGAAGTAAAAATCGTTCGACTATTCGACCATTCGAAGTACTGTCTCTTTAAAAAAACTTCGACTTCAATACTTCGCCAACTAAAACCTGCCGAAGTGCTATGTTAGCCTATGGGGACCTGCCAGAGCATATTTCTAAGTTTTTGGGTTTCGAAGAAAGATCGTACTACGATTGGAATACAATTGTATGATGAATAAAATCCTCTGAATTCGAATTCGAATGTTGGAGGATTCGATTAGATGGTCGAATTTCGAAGTATTTTCCACTTCGAAATTCGACCCTTGATAAATCTGCCCCTTAGTATTTTATAGAATGGCTAATTCCAAGCAACTTTTCAATTGACCTTCATTTTTTCTTTTTTATCATTTTTGAATTATTTTCCTTCTTTTGACACTTTTCAGCTTTCAAATGGGGGTCGCTGACCTCATCTAAAAAACAATTGTTCTGTAGGGCAACAAATGTATTGTTATTGCTACTTTTTATTGCTCATCTTATTATTCAGGCCTCTTATATTCATAATGCAGTCTCTTATCCAAACCAATGCATGGTTGCTAGGGTAATTTGGGCCTTGCAACCACATTGCTGAAATTGCAAACTGGAGAGCTGCTGAATAAAAAGCTAAATAACTAAAAAAACAAAAATAATAAAAAATGAAAACCAACTGCAAATTGTCTCAGAAAATTGATCTCTGCATCACACTAAGGGGCAGATTTACTAAGGTCGAGTGAATAGTTCGAATCCAAAAATATTCACATTTCAAAGTAATTTTTTGGGTACTTCGACCCGATGGAATCGAATGATTCGAACAATTCGAAGTAAAAATCGTTTGACCATTCGATAATCTTAGTACTGTCTCTTTAAAAAATCCTTTGACTCAATATTTCGTCAAATAAAAGCTACCGAATTGAATGTTAGCCTATGGGGACATTGTAGGTTTTGGGCACTTTTTATGATCGAATAAAAATCATACGATCGATCGCCTAAAAACGTTTGAATCGTTTGATTTTTAGTTATTCAAACCTTTTGCGCTAGAATCCTGCGAATTCGATATTCGAATTCAAAGGATTTTAATTAGAGGGTAAATCTGCCCCTAAAAGTTAATTTAAAGATGAACAACCTATTTAAGAACAAAAAACGTGAATGCAAAACTTTGCCATCTTAAAGATTGTCAATGGGAGTTGCCATGGGAGTTACCTTCATAAAAATTGAAGCCATTTTATTAAGAAATTTAAAAATTTATTTGAAATTGGCAGACCCACAATGAGTAGATCACAAATTTGATTTATTCAGGGTTTATTTTTACATGGGTTTTATGCAATTAAGCTTTGTATTTATTTTTTTTAATCAAAAAGCAAACATTTGAGTTTTACAAAATTCCAAATTAGAAAGAAAAATCGAAAATCTAACAAATTTTGGTAAATAAGCCTCTATGTGGGAAATGTAATACAATTCGCAGAGAGCAGAACTTTGTGAATAAAAATTAGCCTGTCGCAATGTAATATTCTTCGTTAGGCTTTTATTGCATTGCAAATCTTAATTGTGCATTGCGCACCTTCCGTGGAGTTTCGTTAAATATTTAACTTATTTGGCTAAGTTTTTTTTAGAAGTCAAAGTTTTTTTTTTTGAAAGTCGTTTGATCGATTAAATCGTTTGAATCATTCGATTCAAATGATTTCTATGATCGATCGAACGATTTTAATTTTATTGAAAACAGCTAAAATCACTCCAAAAAAAACCTTTGACTATCGAATTTCTACAATTCGATGGTTGAGTTTCGAAGTTTTACCACTTCGAAATTCGACCCTTAGTAAATGTGCCCCTTAGTATAGATGCAGTTATAGCTGCATTTTTGGATTATATAATGTTACAGGGATAATGTAATGTTAAAGGTTTTTTCAAAATGCATCAGTTAATAGTGCTGCTCAAACAGAGCAAACAGATGTTTTTAAATTTAATTTTGAAATCTGACATGGGGTTAGACATATTGTCAGTTCCCAGGTGCCCTCAGTCATGTGACTTGTGCTCTGATAAATTCCGGTCACTCTTTACTTCTGCACTGCAAATTATTGTGATATAACACCCTCCCCCCCAGCAGCCCATCATCAGAACAATGAGAAGGTTATCAGATAACAGCTCCCTTGTAGATATAAGAACATTACTCAATAGTAAAGATCCATGTCCCACTGCATCTCCTTCATTTACATTGAGTAGGAGAAACTATAGTCTGTTAGAAAGCAGTTCCATCCTTGACCATGACCAGGCAAAATGACCTGTAAAAAAATACACTTGTTGGATTTGGAATTCAATTTTACAGGATAGAGTGACATATTTGCAGTGTAAACAGTGCTTAAACTTGTTCATAATATTTATTCAGTAAATTAAAAATAAACCCACAAAATGCTAACTGATTCCCTGTAGGTAATGCCTTTGTATATTCTCATTTTCTGGAAGGTGACCTTATTATTGGAAATGCTGAGATTCTAATTTCCAGAACTATGTAGTCATGATGAGCTTTCTTGAACTCTATGGGAATCAGTGCATACTCTCCTACACTTGCTAAGATATACTCCCCCCTCCATGAATATAAATATAAATATATATATATATATATATATATAGTTCTGAGAATTTTTATACACTTATCCCCTAACCATTGTGGTACTACCAAATCGCTAAAAGAAAAAAAGAATTGTTAACCAAAATCTACTCGTATTTTCATCCAGTTATATTATTCAGATGTAATACTCTGCCCTACATATACCCATGACCCCGGCTGGGAAGAAAAGAACCCTATGAGAAGCCTATGGAGGTTCAAGAGTTGCCTCTTACCACTGAATCTGATCTCAAGTTCAAAGGTGGTGAAGCAGAAAGTGCAAAGGTTGTTGACAAACAGATCAACAATTACAACAATTAAATTGTAGTGATGGGCGAATAAATTCGGCAGGCACAAATTAGCGGCGAATTTCACCGTCGGCGAATAAATTTGCGAAACTGCAGAGAAAATTCGGCAGCGTCAAAAATTTTTGGATGTGCGTCAACATTATTCAGATGCCCATTGACTTTAACAACGGCGTCAAAATTGACACAAGCGACAAAATTTGTGTTCCGCTAATTTTTCGCCGTTTCGTGAATTTCGCAGGAAATTTACACAGTTTTCGTCGAAACTAGAACACATTCGCACATCATTATTAAATTGTACTTCTTAATTAACGTGTAAGCCAACAGTCTAAAAAGTTAACACATTTCTCCTGGCTTTATTTTAGTAGTAGTGAACAGGCAGTTGAGTGACAATGCATATTAAACAAAAGCATTTCATTTTTACATATAGTGCATCTAAAATTCTTCAGCCCATTAGCTAAATGTGATTCACAGAACAATGATAGGCTAATGAAGGGATCACCTACAAGGAGGTGCAATCACAGCAGAGCTGACCCTGTAAGTCTATTAATCCATAGGGGTAAATTTACTATCGCTACACTTCGCCAGGCGAAAATTCGTTCAGACAACGCTAATTTACTAAAATGCAAAGTTGCGTCCAGGGCAATGAACGCTGGCAAATTTTCGTTAGCGTTACTTCGGCAAACAAAGCGAAGATGCGCTAGCGTTCAATTATGCTTAGCACAACTTCGTTTGAGGTCTTTGCTCAGGCTAATTTACATACGATGGGAAATTTAATGTTGAATGGACGTATATGTTGCAGTAAATACATTACATTACACAAGTCCAGGGAACCTTAATAAAGACAATAGATTTGTTATTTGGCCCTACACATGAGCCCAGTGTATAGTTTATGTCATAAAATGTATGGGGGAACCCGGTTACCCGAAAAAAAATGTAAGGACTTTTGCAGGCTATGACTGTGAAAAAAAGAAAAGACACCAGCGTTTTTTGGGACTTACAAACTTTTTCTGCTAAAAATATGATGTAACAGAAGATTGAGGAAGATCAATGCACTCCAATGCACTTTGCCCGGTCTGAGCTGGTTTAGGCAAACTGGCGAAAGAGGTAACATTCAGTAAAATCCGCATTTTAGTGAATTTGCAGAGTAACGTCCATTCGCCAGAGCGAAAATTCGCCTGGCGATACAGTGCGAATGAGCACTAGCTTCTGTCTCTTTCGCTAGTGAAGTTACGACTGCGCCCATTAGTAAATCGGCAAAGTGACTTAAAGCAGTAACGCTGACAAATCGTCGCCAGCGTTAGTCACTTCACTCTTTAGTAAATCTGCCCCATAGAGTAGGTCAGGCATGTCCAAAGTCAGACCCGCGGGCCAATTGCAGCCGTTTTCAAATTTACATCGGCCCTCAGCCTCCGTCAACAAATTTATAATATGTGGCCCCCCAGCAAAGTGCAATCAGGAATCTCATAGCCTTAATATTGGGGCACATTAGTGAAATGATCTGCCACTTGGTCTATACTGCTGCCTGTGTGCTGAAGGTGTTAGTAATAGACACGTACTGGCGTGTAGTGATGCACCGCTCTCGCATACTTCTTTAGGGCTGAAGGTGCAATAGACGTACTGACGTGCCAGTACAGTAAACTAAAGACGTATGTGAAATTGGGTTTCCAAGTTATCCAGAAAGCTCCAACTTACAGAAACAGACTTCATTTTATCAAAATAATTCAAATTTTTAAAAATGATTTCCTTTTTCTCTTTAATAATAAATAAAGCAGTAAGTTGTACTTGATTTAAACTATGATATAATTAATTCTTATTGGAGACAACAAAAGCCTGTTGGGTATATTTAAGGTGTGGTGATCCAAAATATGATCAGTTTTCTGGAAAACACCAGGTCCCGAGCATTCTGGATAACAAATCCCATACCTGTAGTTTCCGCCTTTCTTACAGTAACAGACTTTGAATGTATTGAGGTTTTTAAACTTTTTTGGAATAAAATGTAAAAGGATCTGGATGAAAATTAAATACAATAAATATTACAGCTGTAAAAAAGCAAATTGAGGAATATTTATTGCACAAGAAATTTAAAGTTCAATTTGCATGTTGATTTTTGGTGTTAGCAGTTGTCAGTTGAAGTTCATTGCCAGGCTGGGCATTCTTTTTATGTGCTTTCTCTAGATATAAGCACACTTTCCCATAATCTATTTGTGTCCTTCAGGATTACCTTTCTCGCTATTCAGTTTCCTTTTTAACACCTCTTAAAATAGCTTTTATCATTATGTCATCGGTTACAGAACAATAAGATTAATGAAATCCCTAGAAATGGCTCGATTGTGATTGTCACAATGTGCAGTGCCACTTGGGACCCTTCAAATTTACTGCAGCAATATGAAAAAATACAAGATAAAAACAAAACAAACCGATAAGGACATGAAAGGGGATGGGGGGATGTCCAAAAAAATAAAAATACGAGTACAGAGTCTTTCCAGAAAAGACCAACCTATACATTTCATGCAACAGTAATACCATAAGAACTTCATCCAACGCATCAACACATAGGGGCACATTTACTATTGGTCGAATATCGAGGGTTAATTAAACCTCGATATTCGACCCTGGAAGTAAAATCCTTCGACTTCATATATCGAAGTCGAAGGATTTACCGCAAATATTGAACGATTCAAAGGATTTTAATCCATCGATCGAAGGATTTTCCTTTGATAAAAAAAAGCTTAGAAAGCTTATGGGGAAGGTACCCATAGGCTAACATTGGTGCTCGGTAGGTTTTAGGTGGCAAAGTAGGTAGTCAAAGTTTTTTTTAAAGAGACAGTACTATGACTATCGAATGGTCGAATAGTCAAACGTTTTTTAGTTCGAAACGTTTGATTTGAATCGAAGTGGTAGTCGAAGGTCGAAATAGCCAATTCGATGGTCGAAGTAGCCAAAAAAAAAAAAACTTTGAAATTCGAAGTTTTTTTCATTCTAATCCTTCACTCGAGCTAAGTAAATGTGCCCCATAATGAACTATAATGTCTTCAATTGTTATCTACAAAAAGGGGGGGTTGTGGGTGCATTTCTAAGGCTAAGTAAAAACGTATTAAAGTATAATGGAAGTGCTACTGACTTGGCCAATTATTATCCGAATTGTAAAATGAATTCTAGCAAAGTCAGCATCAAATGAAAAATACCCACAAATGATATTGTGAGAAGCATTTTCTACTGGAAATAAAGTCTTTGCATCAGCACAGATCACAATTTTAGTTTGTAAAAAAAAATAGGTTAAAAAAATATTTTAGTGTTCATGTACCACCAGATTGTCCTGCAGAATTGTACTTTTTACAGGGAATGGGCTAGGAACGGAGCCAGGTCAAGTCAGCTGGGTGCCCTAGGCAACCCAGTCGGCCCCCTCTCTCTATAACTCTGTGGTGGTGTGGATGTGCACGCACATGCAAGATTGGTTGAGCAGGAGAGCCAGCAACCACTAGGAGTGGAGGGACAAGGGTTCAGATTAGAGGTAGGCAGATAGAGGAGGCACATGCCCAGCTCTACAACATTGCACCCTAGGCCCATGTCTCTTCTGCCTACCCCTAGTTCTGGCCCTGGCTATGACAATTTCAGAGCTTTCTGAATAACTGATTTCTGTATAACAGATCCCAAACCTATAATCAAAGGATTGGGCTTACTCATAGGGCAGAATATAGATAGTGATAGGGTAGCCACCCCTGCATAACATTTCACAGGCAGAGAGGCACCTAACCCTGCTTCAGCTAATTTTCATGAAAATCACATGCAAAATGCATTTTTAATCATTTTTAATTGATTATGTTGAGAGAGTTTTTTTTTATTTCAACACGATGAAGCTTTATTTCAATTTTTGTTTTCATGTTGGTCCTATTTTAAATTCTCCCTTGCTTGCTTTTTTGCAGGAAGGACTATTTAGGACTTATTAGGATCTTCACACCGAATAAATATATTTATAAACTTGTTTCTTTCATAAGTTTTAGAAGAATTTTGTCAATATCATTTCATTGGGATAACTCACTGGTTAGCACTTTACAGAGATGGGGTTCTGCATTCAATTCCAATTAGGGCAGCTTCTGCAAGTACTTTGTATGATATTTTTGTGTCTGCATGGGGTTCCTCCCACACCCCAACATATACAGGCAGGTTAATAGGCTAATAATGAAATGTGTGTAAATGAGAGACTTTAGACTGTAATCTCCATGGAGGAGCCAGCTGTGGGAAACCAGTCATGGGCAGACTAGACTCACCTAAGGGATGTAGAATTTCAGGCTTGTCCCCTGCTGGAGCATCTCATCTACTCAACTTTTGTTCATGGAAGTTGGCGAGTTGGTACTGAGAGGGTGTATTGCAGTGGTGGCCATGGCTGGCTTCTCTTTACTCCAGTGGAATAGACAGGAATTCCTGGGAGTTGAGGTATTGTAACTGCTATGTTCATCCTAATAACACTTTGGCTCTTTTTAACTATCCTCTGAGTTCCTTGTGTTTTATTTTGTGAAGGCTGTGTGTGACTTTGCCAACCTTGGAATCAATCAAACATATTCATGTTTATGATACTTTTTTGCCAATTACATGAAATTATAGATAATACAGTGTCATACCATTCATAGAACTATTCTTTTCATCATACTCTTCAATCTCCATTATTCATTTGCATCAATGAGAGCTTTGCTGACCTTTGGCATTCTAGCTGGAAGTTTCTGCAAATATTCAGAGGGAATATTAACCCATGTTTTCTGTAGTAGGTGTCACTGGTTTGTAGGGCATTTCTCTTGGACCCTGTTAGTCTCTTTATACAAGAGCTCAAGAGGGTTGAGGTTTGGAGATTGTGCTGTCCAGCCCATCAAATAAAGTATTTCTGATACCTATTTCTTTCCCATATAGACTTGGCATAGCTTAGAGATCTGATTATTGTCCTACTGCATGATGAACTGTGCACCAAGTGCTGAGCACAGGCGATGGCATGTTGTACAAAACCGACAAATTCCTGGATGATACCAAACGTTTAAACATTTTCATGAGCTTAATATTTATTTCATATTTAAATAATATTTAATAAGTTTTAAAGTTTAAGCACATAGCTTGCCTATACAATGAGGAGCTTATATAGTGCAACTTTGAATGTGACCATATACACTGAAAATTAAAGAATAAACTTGTATGCAAAGCAGGTAAGTCAAAAATTAGCCTTAGAATTATGAATCAATTCACAATTTGTTTCTGGAATTATAATACAATTGTGACTATAAATTATAAAATGAGTTTGCTGTTTATATTTCTCAGTTATGAATTAGATTGTATCATCGTTAAGGATATTTTGCCTATCTGTAATTTTATGAAATTGATTAAAAGGATGGTTCACCTTAAAGGGATCCTGTCTTCGTAAAACATGTTTTTTTTCAAAACACATCAGTTAATAGTGCTGCTCCAGCAGAATTCTGCACTGAAATCCATTTCTCAAAAGAGCAAACAGATTTTTTTATATTCAATTTTGAAATCTGAAATGGGGCTAGACATTTTGTCAATTTCTCAGCTTCCCCAAGTTCGACCTTCGACTTAAATAAAAATCGTTCGACTATTCGACCATTCAATAGTCGAAGTACTGTCTCTTTAAAAAAAAACTTTGACCCCCTAGTTCGCCACCTAAAACCTACCAAAGTCAATGTTAGCCTATGGCTATTTGGCCTATAGGCTTAGCAATCAAAAAATCGTTTGATCAATGGATTAAAATCCTTCAAATCGAACGATTCAAAGGATTTAATCGTTCGATCAAACGATTTTTCGAACGAATAGCGCTAAATCCTTCGAAGGATTTAACTTCGACAGTCGAATATCGAGGGTTAATTAACCCTCGATATTTGACCTTAAGTAAATTTGCCCCTAAGTGTTTATAAAGTAATAGGGAATAGGTGTATTCTGCATATTTGTATAACTGTGGCTGTATGAGTATATCTAATAATGGGATATTGATCATGATGAATGAAAGGTTGGACCAGTAAAGGATTCAGACAGAGGGAAGTGCTTGGCACACAAAGGGTATTTCTGGATGGTGGGTGTGCTGTGGGTGGAGTAGGGGCTGCTGTGGAGTAGTTTTAGAGCAGTCTGGATGCTGAGACCCCTCATCTAGAGCACATGGAGGGACAGAGGAGCAGTGATCCCTGTCTGTGAGAAGACATTCCATGTAAGAAAGTGAACGGGGAGTGACTTAACCTCCCCTAACATGGGAGTGCGGCAGCTCCCCTCCCCCCTGTTTGATTTATTTTTACTTACCTCGTGTAGTTCTGTGGAAAAAACTTACCTCTCTTCCGATTGGTCAATTTTCAATCCCAAGCCTTCTGATTGGTCGATTCAAAAAAGGGGCGTGGCTTCGCAGGAAAAGCCGCGAAGACCGGCTATAAAAGGACGAACCGGCAAACACTCTTCATTCTTCGCCGGCAGCCGACGTGAGAGGATCGTCTTGGAAATGGCTGAAGAGAATCCCGACGGCAGACTTCGCGACATCCTTCGATGGATCCAGGCGGAGGCGGGACATGAAGACATCCAGACGCTCCTTCAGCAGTGCCAGCTCGCATCATCGACGACGACAGCGGTGACATCACTTCCGACTGCAGAGCCTCCAGGATCGCCGTCAGAGGAAGCTGCGTCATCTTCAGGAGCCGCATCTGACGTCGCCATCCAGCGCACCCCAGCTTCACGCGGACCAGGAAAGAGGCGGATCGTCGCCGTCAAGAGGAACACCAGAGGGAAGCAAGCGGCGAAGAAGAGAACCCAGATCACGTCAGCGGTCTCCGCCAAGAAGAGGATCGTCGCTGACCCGCCGCAGACAGGAGTTTGGCCGTCGGCTTCCCCCCCCCCTTCATCGCGAGTGAGTTCCGCCGCTGTTGCAAGTGGTGGGCCGCTCCATCAAAAGAGCTTTAACACTTTAGGGCCCTTTCCTTCCACAGGGTCCGGGGGAGGTCCGGCCGCCGGCAGCTCCTATGAGGGGCACCAGGTCAGCAGGGGCCCCCAAAGCCTCCCAGAACCGGGGCCCTCCAGCTGTAACACTATAGGGCACCCGGTTCTGCCACCTGCCATCAGGGGTCATACATCACCATCTGTCACCCACAGCGCACCCCAGCCTGCTGGTTTTACCCCTCAGGAGGAGAGTCAACCCATCCAAGTGATTGGTAACTATGCTGCCACTGATGTCATAAAATCTTTGTTAGCTTTGTTAACCCCTGGTGCGGCGTCAACGCATACAAGCACAGGGGCTGTGTCTTCTCAAGTAGCTGAAACTGCTTTTAGAGATTCAATACTCTGTGATGCTACACCTTTGTGTTTGCACTTGCCACAGGCCATAAAAGAAAAAATCACAAAAGGGGAGTATATTGACATGCTCTCACTGTTGCCATCATCAAAGGAATTTTTAGGCAAGCAAGTTAAGCAGTCAGATCCTGAAATGGACAGACGCAGGCCTGTGGCAAGGACATTCACTAATTGGTTACAGGCATTTTGTATTTATTCAAATGTATTGTGTGAAAAACACCCACAATTAGGTCCAGGCCTATTTAAACACATTGACATTATTCTGGAAGCATATAAAGCCTATGGGGGTATTTCCTGGTTTTTGTATGATGATAGATTCAGACAGAAAATGTCCATTCAGAAGTCAATATCTTGGGGTTCAAAGGATATTGACCTTTGGATGGGAATGCTTATTCCCAAACAGCCGTTAGTTCCATTACCGGGGAACAAGACTCCTGTAAAATACAATGCTTGCTGGGCATTCAATGAGTCAACTTGCCGCTTTCAGGCAAGCTGTAGATATAAACATGAATGTGCTCATTGTGCTGGCAACCATCCTGCCTTTCGTTGCATCAAACGATTTGCTACAAAACACAGTGGTAGGGACTCCAGTAAGTCAGATAACCCCAGTGAGGTTACCAGAAATGCGCCAATACCTAGAGCTATATCCAAAGCGCCAGATGGCGTGCCTCTTAGAGAAGGGTTTTGAAGTTGGCTTTTGGATACCATCAGCAGATCCTGTAACCCTCATATCATTTCCCAAGAATTTAAAATCAATTGAGCTAAACCCAAAAGTAGTTAAAGAAAAAATTGAGAAGGAGCTTAGATTGGGCAGAATTGATGGCCCATTCGATGATCCTCCATTTGAGGATTTCAGAGTTTCGCCTTTAGGACTTGTACCGAAGAAGGAGCCAGGAAGCTATCGGTTAATTCACCATTTATCATATCCTTCGGGGGCATCTGTCAATGATGGAATTGGTCAGGAGTTATCTTCAGTTTCATATACGACTTTCGACCAGGCAATATCGATAATTCAAGAATTTGGTCAAGGTTCATTATTGGCTAAAAGTGACATCCAATCGGCTTTCAGGCTACTGCCCATACACCCTGACTGTTATAAGCTTTTAGGCTTTCATTATGAAGGCAGTTTCTATTTTGACAGATGCCTCCCAATGGGCTGTTCCCTTTCCTGCTTTTATTTTGAAGCCTTTGCATCCTTTTTGCAATGGGTAGTTCAATGGGAAACTGGTTCTAAGGGGGTTATTCATTATTTAGATGATTTCCTATTTGTCGGTCCTGCAGATTCTAGTTCATGTGGAATTTTGTTAAGTACTTTTACGTGGTTTGCTAGGAAATTTGCCATTCCACTAGCTGTTGAAAAAACAATACCCCCTACTACAACTTTAGAATTCCTTGGTATCCAGATAGATACTGTAAATCGTGAATTTCGCTTACCCGAAGGAAAAGTAGCTAAGCTGAAAAGCATTCTAAACGCAACTTTGAAATCTAAAAAGGTTAAATTAAAACACATACAATCCTTGATCGGATATCTGAATTTCGCTACAGGGGTTATTCCTATTGGTCGGGTTTTTAACAGGAGACTTATTGCACTTACGTCTGGCCTAGATAATCCTAACTGGCACATAAGAATCCCTCAGGTCGTTAAAGATGACCTGATTGTTTGGCAGGAATTTCTAGAGAATTTCAATGGCATTTCTTATTGGCAAGGAGAATTGTTCGAGAATGCAGCTTTGAATCTGTATACAGACGCCGCGGCTTCAGCTGGGTTTGGTGCTATCTTTGGCACACATTGGATTGCGGATGCATGGCCATCTTTCTGGGTAGAACTCAAGCTTACCAAAAATCTAGTGTTACTGGAATTTTTTCCACTGTTAGTTGTTTTGGAAGTGTGGGGCCCCCAATTGGCTAACAAACGTATTGTTTGGCACTGCGATAATATGGGTGTGGTGCAAGTTGTTAATAATCTATCTTCTAACTCCCCCCCAGTACTGAGATTACTTAGGCAGGCAGTATTCCGAGCTCTTAAATTTAACATTTTGATTCAAGCAAAGCATATCCCTGGTTGTACCAATGTTGTGGCTGACGCATTATCTCGATTTCAGTTCAACGAGCTCTGGGAAATCGCCAATTATTTGGACAAAGAAGGAACACCATGCCCCCAACATCTGTGGAATTTAGTATTGCCAGAATTTCAAAATGGTTAAGTATGTCATTGGCAGACAAAACCTGGCATGCTTACATCGCAAGTTGGAATGAGTGGATGAAGTTCAAAACAAGTTTTCCTAAAGAGCATTATCAAAGGGACAGTGACGTCTTATTGTCTTTTGTACTGGAGCAAGTTGAGGCTCAGTACTCTCTTTCAGCTATAACTAAAAAATTAGCAGGCATATCTTTCTTTTTAAAGGTTCAAAGTGAGGCTGACATAACTAAATCCTTTTTGGTTAAACAAATTCTTCGGGGTGTTGGTAGGATTAAACGATCTGTTGACATTAGGAGACCCATCACATTATCATTGTTGAAAGATCTCGTTTCGGTCCTACCTCAAATATGCTATTCTCGGTTTGAAACAATTTTGTTTACGTTGTTATTTTCTGTGTCGTTCTTTGGTGCCCTTCGGGTAAGTGAGTCGGTCTCTCAGAGTAAAAGATCCCCAGGGAGTATTGGGAGTGAAGACATTCATCTGGTTGAGGGCAAATTAAAGATTATATTAAAAAAATCAAAAACGGATAAAGTAGGAAGAGGGACAACCATTTGGCTTGGTAATAGCACGGAACAGTCAATATGTCCAGTATTAGCTTTTAGACATTATCAGCAAGTCAGACCCTGCCTTCCTGGCCCTTTCTTTATACACAGTGATGGATCTTTCCTTACAAGATTTCAATTTGTGAAAATTCTCAAAGGAGCTGTCAGTAAGCTAGGTATACCACCTGACCATTATAACACACATTCTTTTCGCATTGGAGCTGCCACACAAGCCTCATTGATGGGTTTAGGAGAAGAGTTCATCAAAAGGCTTGGCAGATGGAACTCCTCTAGGTATCAACTTTATGTCAGACCTACCCTGGTTTAGTAAGTGTTATCTTTTTTCGTTACAGTTTCTCCTCCTTTGGTCTGGATTATTGGACACTCTTTCGTCCACAGAGCGAGAGCTAGAGCAGAACAACGAACCTACACAACTAATTTAGGCATTAAAGATGTTAGAATTGTCTGGATGGGCATTCGAGGCCTTAAATGGCCAGATTTATTACCAATAATTTTGCAAATGAAATCTCGTTGGGGTTTCCCAGCAATTATTCTGATCCATTTAGCTGGATATGACATTGGAAAGGGTAGAAACATTGATTTAATTCGTAACATAAAAAGAGACCTTGCTCAGATCAGATTTATTTTTCCCAATACTGTGATAATTTGGTCTGAAGTTGTGCCCAGATTAGTCTGGCTTCAAGATGCAGGCTTTCACCCCCTTGAGAGATGCCGCAAAAAACTCAATTTTGCTATCTCAAAATTTTCCAAGACAGTTAATATTTTGGTTTATGAGTTGGAGCAAGGTTTTGAAGGCCTGTATCGTGCGGACAGGGTACATTTGTCAGATATCGGTTTTGACATTCTGAACATGGGATTCCAAAGTGCAATTGAAAGAGCTTTACATGTGTGGGGAATGGCCAAGGCCAATGTAATGGTTTAATTGGCCTTGACGTGGAGGTATGCTCCTGGCTAGGTAAAAAAATTGGCGGGGCTTAAGGATATTTGTGGTCAAGCTTTAAGGCGGTCCGCTGCAGAGATCTGATGCAGAGGCTGGCTGGGAAGATATGTATGAACAGGTATTAGTATCATTAGCAATATTAATGTTCTGATTGATATGATATTTAATAAACAACAGCTGCGGCCATTCTCCACCATGCAAGTGTCCGTGTCTATGATTGGTTGTTATAATTGGGGTTTTGTAAGCAAGTAATGCTGTCTGCAACTCCCATGAACGGGGAGTGACTTAACCTCCCCTAACATGGGAGTGCGGCAGCTCCCCTCCCCCCTGTTTGATTTATTTTTACTTACCTCGTGTAGTTCTGTGGAAAAAACTTACCTCTCTTCCGATTGGTCAATTTTCAATCCCAAGCCTTCTGATTGGTCGATTCAAAAAAGGGGCGTGGCTTCGCAGGAAAAGCCGCGAAGACCGGCTATAAAAGGACGAACCGGCAAACACTCTTCATTCTTCGCCGGCAGCCGACGTGAGAGGATCGTCTTGGAAATCCCACCCACCCACCCTGTTATGGTATATAATATATGAATGCATAAATAAAAAAAAAAAAAAAAAATAAAAAAAAAAAAAATATATTGTCGCAGCAGTTAATTGTTGTTTATAGTGAAGTTTCATGTGGAGGTATGCTCCTGGCTAGGTAAAAAAATTGGCGGGGCTTAAGGATATTTGTGGTCAAGCTTTAAGGCGGTCCGCTGCAGAGATCTGATGCAGAGGCTGGCTGGGAAGATATGTATGAACAGGTATTAGTATCATTAGCAATATTAATGTTCTGATTGATATGATATTTAATAAACAACAGCTGCGGCCATTCTCCACCATGCAAGTGTCCGTGTCTATGATTGATTGTTATAATTGGGGTTTTGTAAGCAAGTAATGCTGTCTGCAACTCCCATGTCAGGGGATGAGAATGGAGCAGTAGCAGCAGCAGCAGTCTGACTATACATTCAGTGCAACAGTTTGCTTCTGTGCCGCCTGAGCAGCAATACCAGCCAGTCATCTGCACTAACAGGGTAAGTTTGCCACTCTATCACTGTGCCAGGGACCAGAAGGGGGGCATCCAGCTGCCATAGGGCATAAGATCTGCATAGTCTTTCTGGAAAAATGCTTCCTGAGATCTTTTTTTTGGGATTCCAACATTGACTGAAAGGTAAGACCTGCTGCTGTTTCCTGATCATATTCTGTAAGTATCATGTAATATGTACAGATGCCTTGTGGGTGGCATCATATATAAAGCCATGCCATGCTTTCGGAACTACAAATCCCAGCGTGCCCTGGTAGCTTGTAGTTTTTAGTTTAGAAACAGCCATAGCCATTTAGGTTTAAACATGTAATTAATAACTTATGTATATTTATTGAATATGGATAATTGTTTGAATATTCACATCATAGTATGTGAGATACTGATGATATCAGTGGATACAAGTTTGCGTTAGTCGGTGAGATTGCAGGGAGCTGTGTAGGTGGGTGATACACAAGTGTATTCCTTGCTGTGTTGCCTGCAGCTGTGGGGGATAAGTAAGATGATCACAGTATGGGATATTTAAGGTAAAGCAGAAAAACTGCACCCATTGTACATTACAAACAGTGAAAGCCTTCTTAAAACAGACAGTATTCACATTCCTCATGTAACTCACATAGCGTTGCCTTACGAGTAAAAATGAGAGACGTTGACCCTCAGATACAAATTCCAAACTGGCTGAAAGCTCTTAGATCTCGTCAGATCTCTTAGATCATATATACAGCATATATATATATCTATATATCTATATATAATTAGTCAGGTTCTAGGATCTTTATCAAGGCATATGTACAATATATATGCCTATTATTACATAAGCAACTTTCTTGAATAATTTTCTTTCCTGTCAAAACAAAAGCAAGTAATTAACTTGTTTTAAAACCATCACAGCTCCCTCATTGATATTGTTTAACCCAGCTATGCTTGTAGTAACTTGCCGCCTATGGGTGCTAGGTACCTGTATATTTTCTATTGTTTAGACAGGGGATACATGTTCCATGGCTCCATTGCAATTACTGTGAATGGCTTATTGGTTCTCTATGTCTTCACCTTATTGCCCAACTCAGTGACACAGTGAAGGGGCAGAGGTATTACATACACATATGCCTGTCTCTCTGGGAAACCAGCAGATTTCAGTTATTATGTCCCTGTTTGAGATTAAACCCATGTCCTGGTGAGTAAACCTAAAGTTGCTGTCGCATTAGTTGCTGTCGCATTTAGGAAAAATTTATTTTCCTTAGTTTTTTTGTAAAATAAGGCACTTTATTAGTCTTCCATCTGGACAACATTAAGGGAAAATCCATTAGTTTGTAAAGCAGATGAAGAGAGGTTTGGTTAGGAGAGACTGATGGGATTAAGGAACATATTGATCAATATTCACTAAATTGCCTCTAAGTTATTCTGTACTGGGAAGTCAATCTGAATGACCACACACAGAGGAAAGACTGGCTGTGAATGTTTAGGATACTAGTGGCAAAACTAGCAAATTAAATTACCCTAAAAATAACATAGATTGTACTTTGTGTTCAGCAAAATAGCAATATTCAGCATTGTGTTGTTTTCATGGCTCTCTGGGGGCTGCTGGAATGTAAATGGGATGCTTATTACAGTCATGTTATTTCAACATCACTGAGACACTGTTAAATCATAGAAATTATTTGGCTTTGGGCAGGTGTGGGTGCTGCTACTCCTGATGTTTGATCAACGTACCAGTTAGTAATAGTCCAATAAAAGCACATTCCCCTTCCAATTATTGGTAAAAAAAACTTGTATAAATCAGTTAATTGTAAGATAAGCGTTTTTGTACTGAGGAAGAGCTCACTGGGACAGAAATTTTATTTGTGAGCTTTGAGTCGGTCCAGTAAGGGTCAGCATTGGCCACTTCCATGTATACATAAATGGGGAGCAAGGGATCATTCAGGTGTCACTCCTGTAGATGAGGGAGTTCCAGAAACAATTTTTTCAGAGGTCAGGGACATTATGCTGCTGCCAGCACCTGTGCATCACAACTGTGTCTTTTTATCAGTGTGTGTGTGTGTGTGTGTTGACTTAGAAGGTACTCCCAGCTCCAGCAGAGTCATGTACTGGAAGCTGATACTGATCAAATAAACACATGTAGTTAATAGTGCAAGTCAAGGATGTCTTGTGAATACAGAGGTAATGTAATAAAAGGTGCAAAGTTTTGCTCAGGTCTAGTAACCCATATAATTCAGACAGATGCTTGTTTTCCTACAGTTTACCAGTATAACCTTGCTGATAACTGGTTGTTAAGGGTTACTAGACCCGCAACATTTTTGCACCTAAAACAAAACACAAAAAAATAAACCTTTCATACAATACCGCACAGGACAACACAGGTCACATTCTTATACTTTGAAAAACATATCAATCTCTAATGCAGTTGTTAGCAGGATGATTTGACTCTTGGAGGTACTGGTATGGGACCTGTTATCGGAATGCTTGGGATCTGGGGGGGGTTTGGATAAAGGATCTTTCTGTAATTTTGATCCTAATACTTTAAGTCTACTAGAAAATCATGTAAACATTGAAGAAAACCAATTAGGCTGGTTTTGCTTTCAATAAGGATTAATTATATCTTAGTTTGGATCAAGTACAATGTACTGTTTTATTATTACAGAGAAAAGGGGAATCATGTTTAACAATTTGGATTATTTGGGTAAAGTGGAGTCTATGGGAGACAACCTTTCCATAATTTAGAGCTTTCTGGATAATGGATCCCATACCTTTATAACTTTTGGCCAGGTCCCTTCTGCTCCGTAACAGGTGGTCACGTATAGGAAAATATAGTTACAGTATATCAGCCATTCAGCGATTGTTCCAGTCGATGAATCAATAATGGTAAATATTGAATTGTATAAAGTGGATTATTTGGGTAAAGTGGAGTCTATGGGAGACAACCTTTCCATAATTTAAAGCTTTCTGGATAATGGATCCCATAACTTTATAACTTTTGGCCAGGTCCCTTCTGCTCCCTAACAGGTGGTCACGTATAGGAAAATATAGTTACAGTATTTCAGCCATTCAGCGATTGTTCCAGTCGATGAATCAATAATGGTAAATATTGAATTTCACCTTAACTGACCTTAAATTACACCAGCATATTAGACTTGCTGGTGTATCTAGGAGAGCAAATAGGGTTTCTGCCCCAACTTCACCTAAATTTGCCTTCAGACTGAGCCCTCCCTGCTAATGTCATAGGACCCTACAGGTTTGGCATTTTGCGAAGCACTGCTCTATCAACAAATATCATAAGCCTACAACATTACCTATTGCCCTGCCTCTTGCAGCCTGAAAGCTGAACTTTAAAGAGGGACGTTGGTAAATGATGTGATTGTGTCTGCAAATTCTGTCTTTAATATGCAGTGTTAAACATGAGTAATATAATGTGTTTGGGTACATACTGAAAATGTAACTAAAGATTTAATTAATTTGTTTGCAGCAAACTTTTTGATTGGAGTTAAAGTGTTCAATCACTCGCATTCTCCTACTCTCTGCTGGGGGTTCTCTTAAAAAAATGTTTTAAAGTCTCCACTTTATTGGGTTATGACTTATATGTAATCCTCTCTATACTACTTTATATATATCACAGGTAAATCTTAAATATTTGTATAACTGTAGCTGTGTGATTATTTCTAATAATGGGATATTGATCATGATGAATGAAAGGTTGGACCAGTAAAGGATTCAGACAGAGGGAAGTGCTTGGCACACAAAGGGTATTTCTGGATGGTGGGTGTGCTGTGGGTGGAGTAGGGGCTGCTGTGGAGTAGTTTTAGAGCAGTCTGGATGCTGAGACCCCTCATCTAGAGCACATGGAGGGACAGAGGAGCAGTGATCCCTGTCTGTGAGAAGACATTCCATGTGGGAAAGTGTCAGAGTCAGGGGATGAGAATGGAGCAGTAGCAGCAGCAGCAGTCTGACTAAGCATTCAGTGCAACAGTTTGCTTCTGTGCCGCCTGAGCAGCAATACCAGCCAGTCATCTGCACTAACAGGGTAAGTTTGCCACTCTATCACTGTGCCAGGGACCAGAAGGGGGCATCCAGTTGCCATAGGGCATAATTATTCAGATCTGCATAGCCTTGCTGGGAAAAAAAAGCCTTCTGAGATCTGTGTTTTGGGATTCCAGCATTGACTGAAAGGGTAAGAAGACCTGCTGCTGGAGGATATCTTATTATGTAACCTGATCATATCATTATTTATGCCTGTGATTGGCATCATGTTATGTAATTTCATTCAGAATTTTCAATGTGAATCTCTCCAACTGCATCTGAACCATAGATGCCAGTGTACACTGACAACCAGTGGCTGGAGTTTTAGTTCAAAGCTATAGGTTTATACAAATGATTAATAAATAAATATAGTTTTAATACAGCATGCTCAAATGGAGCAAACGGGGAAAGACCACTTGTGAGCAGTGTATGAAGTACATCGGCCCATTTATCTGCCTGCTTGGTATCTTTTAACTCATACTTACTAGGCTCAACAGATTTAAATGCTACTGGAATGTATATTGAAGTATAATGTGAAGTCTGGAGTAGCCCTGTGTTGATTCCCTGGCACCAGTTGAACAAACCAAAGGTTGGCCATGGTATTTTAGGATAGTCAAAGATTTATAAGTGCTTTTGTGCTAGATGTGTGTACATGTCCCTGCATTTTCTGTGCAGATGATCCGATCAATGTGCCTTATACCTTGGGAAATATGTGCGATGCTGGAACTGGTCTAAAGAATCAGTATCTGGGTCCAGTGCTATTTACTTGTACCCTGTATATGATGATATTAGTGGTTACAAGTAGTGAGATTACAGGGAGCTGTGTAGGTGGGTGATATACAAGTCCTTGCTGTGTTGCCTGCAGCTGTGGGGAATAAATAAGATGATCACAGTATGGAATAATTTGGGTATAGAAAAAGGGAGACTGGAAACAGATAAAGCAATTGTAAAGAAAATGTCAGGTACCAGTAAATGTTTCTAAATACAGGTATTATTATTATTATTATTATTATTATTAATAATAATAATAATAATAATAATAATAATAACAATAATGTTGTTTCTCTAACTGTATAAGTCTTTTTGTTGGGTCAGTTATTTAGGGACAGAGTTTAGACATACCTCCCAACATTCAGGAAATAAAAAGAGGGATAAAAAAGTCGCATTTTTGGGGCCACACACCATAATAACCATGTTCATTTTACAAAATTTGGCAAGTTATGAAAGTTTGAACGTGGTTCTGTGTTTTTTTTTCAGTTATTACAATTTTGCTAATGATGGTGAATTGCCCTTTAAGCTGTCTAACTTTTCCCAAGAGACCTGTTATCTTATATTGTTACAATTATTTATTTGCTTATCTCAAAATTGTATCTAAAAGGTATCTTATCTAAAGCTGTGGCTGTTCTGGGCTCTCTGCCAAAAGCCAATTAAGTTAGAAACACGGTCTCTTTTTCTGGCTGTTCAGTGCAGAGAAAATCTGGACTTTCCAGGGCCTGCGGGTTGAGCTGTCAAAAGAGGGACTGTCCCTCTGAAAACAGGACAGTTGGGAGGTATGGACTTAAGAGATAAAACTAACTGAGGTTAGGGTGAGGATGGCCAGCAGGAGCCAAAAATCAGAAACTGTACATGGAAACTGTAAATGGAAGCCTTATTAAAGCACTTATATGCTTCATGCTACACACACACATTGCCTTAACACCCAAAATGTAAGACTTTAACTCTCTCTTAGAAAATATATCTGGAAGGCGGGAAAATGTCTCTTTTATTTCCCTGTGGCCAACTGTGTCCACAACTGCTAGTTTAATATAGACACAGCCCTAATAATGAAGTGTTTGCTCTATGTAGGTATGTCTTAATTTCACAGACATCGTCCAAAACGTGACTTGTATTAAGAGATACATCTTTAAAAGAGTTGTCAATTTCTAGCATTATATTCTTCCTGGTTAACCTGAAGTCCTAAGGAGTAATTTAATTTTTAATTATATTATAATTTAAATTAAAATGGCGTTTTTGCGAATGTTTAGCAAGCAATGTAAAATTATTCACTGGCGAACGTTACATCGATAAGTAAAGGTTAGCGTTAATACCTGCTCTGGAGTTTAGTTAAATATTTTGTAGCAAAATATGCTTTTTGATTGCGAAATTTTATTACATATACTGCGAATTTCTGCAAAAGCCATTTGGTTGCAAACTTTGAGAGGCGGTCAGTAATCGGTCAAAAAGGACACAAACATGGGCGCTCACATTTGCAATGGTCTTTGAGAAATTTTTTTGCGCTTAACATATTACATTCCTTGTTTAATGTCTTAAAACTGTGCACACTTAACCTTTAGTTTAGCAACCAAGATCCCCCAAATAACACGTACTTATACTGCTTGTGTGATTGTGTTAGAATCTTATTGTTTAAGTAGTGATGGGCGAATTTGGGGCCTTTGGATTTGCTGAAAAATTTGTGAATTTCCTGTGAAATTCTTGAAACGGTGAAAAATATGCGAAGCGGCCGGCGTTTTTTTAATGCCGCCGCAAATTCACTGACGAAAATGCGCCGGTATCCAAAAAAACGGACACAGCGGTTTCGTGACTTTATTCGCCGGCGGCGAATCGCGGGAATTTGCGCCTGGCGAATAAATTCACCCATCACTATTAAGGTAAAAATATACCTTATTAACAAGAAGGATGTGCTTAAACCACATTTATTTTGTAACCTATTGCTAGATTCTATGAACCTATTTTTCAACATATCTTGTTTTTAGAAACCATACTTTATCAATATAATATTCCTTTTATCGCAATAATTGGCCTTTAGTAGGTGTTTCCATTTCCTATATCCCAGTGGAAGTGGTTTTCCTTAATTTAAGTGTTTGATATTTTCAATAGTCACATCTCCCAAATATACAGAAGAGATATTGTTACTTGTGTGGCTGGAATTGGGTTTACCCTCTTTCCTAGTAAAGGGTTGCCTTTAAAAGAACGGTCTGTTACATCTGCAACTTTCCTGCTAGGTGGCTGTATAGTTTATATGGGTTAGACAGGGGTAAATGTTCCAAGGCCCCATTATAATTACTGTGGATGGCATATAGGCTCTCTGTGGCTTCCCCTTATTGCTCCATATCAGAGACACAGCGAGGGGGTAGAGGCATTTACACATGCGCCTGTGTGTTTAGCAATAAGTAGGAAACCAGCAGATTTCAGTTGTGTCTCTGTTTCCAATTAAAACTGTGTCCTGCTGTGTTATGCCAAAGCTGTTGTCGCATTTACAAAAGATAAACATATATTGCTTCATTTTTTTTTGCAAAATAGGGCACTTTTATTAGTCTTCCATCTGGACAACATTAAGGGCACATCCATTAGTTTATAAAGCAAATGGAGAGAAGCTGGGTTATTCTGGAGGAAAGGCTGGCTGTGAAAGTTTTGGATGCAAGAGGCAAAACCAGCAAATTAAATTACCCTAAAAGTAACATAGATTGTACTTTGTGTTCAGCAAAATAGCAATATTCAGCATTCTGTTGTTTTCATGGCTCTCTGGGGGCTGTCAGCTGGAATGTAAATGGGATGCTTATTACAGTCATGTTATTTTAACTGAGTAATAAATCACTGAGACACTGTTAAATCATAGAAGTTATCTGGCTTTGCACCAGTGTTTGTGCTGCTACTCCTGATGGTAAAATGATAATAAATGTACCAACTAGTAATAGCTCAATAAAAGAAATTCCCCATGCAGTCACTGGATAGTGAGTTGTGTCATAAGAATAAAAATGAGAATGGTGCAGGCAACAAACTTATTTACTGGGGCTTTAATATTCCACTTATTTTTTTCATTTGCGATTTAGGTTCTAATTATATATTAATGATATATAGTGCCCTGCACAAACAGTCTTATGTGGTCTAGTGGGGATTTTGGAAATTGTAGTCCTGCAACAGCTGTTATACCAAAGGTTGCCCATCCTTTACTGTGTACCTATACTGTGTATATAAATATGTGTGAGTGTGCGTAGGTAACATGGCAACAAGTTATGCATTAGCAAATCTCTGCAAAATGTAAATCTATAGAGAGATAAATGTGACAGTGTCTTGCAGTGTCCGGGGGAAAGACTTGGAACATAATTTCCTATTATTATTATCCTGTTAATACTGAAAACATTTTTTTAACTCTGACTCTCATCAGGAATACTCAGCACCTTTCTACAATGTAAAGCATTTCTTTTTGTGCAGTGAAAGTGTTTATATGGCTCACATTCTCCCATGCATTCCAGGGGGTTCTCCTTATAAAAGTCCAAGATTATCTGGGGACTGACTGATATGGAATCCTTTCTGTTTTCCACCCTTAAAATACTCAAATTCAAATTCTCCCCAAATGACCATCTCCCTTGACCCCATTATGTCTGAGCGGAAAGTCTGTAAGTAAATATAGCTGTTTATAAATAGACGAGAGGCTGTGACACCCATGCAGGGTGCTGCTAAGCACAGTTCCTGTCACGGCCAGGGACACTTCTGGAAATAGTTGGAAAGACGTAATACTTTTGGTGCATTATGTGGTACAGAAGTTATTTGTGAAGGGGGTATTTTAAAATTATAATTCAGTCTGATACATATCTTGTATAACATCCCTAGCAAGTAATACAGGTATGAGATCAATTATCCGGAAAGCGCCGAATTACGGGAAGGCCATCTCCCATAGACTTCATTTTCATCAAATAATTCACATTTTTAAAAATGATTTCCTTGTTCTGTGTAATAATAAAACAGTACCTTGTACTTGATCCCAACTAAGATTATTCATACTTATTGGAGGCAAAACAATCCTGTTGGGTTTATTTTGGGGGTTATTTATCAAAATTGGAAAAGTTCTCACTACTTTCTAAAAACTACCATGACCATATCCACATGGACCCCCCCATTTATCAATATATTTTTCCGAAAATTTCTTGTGCTGGGAAAAGATCAAGCGTGAATTGTATGAATTTTTCGGATTTGTTGGTGAAAACTGCAACTTTTTCAGATTTGATGCCAGAAACCTCAGACTTGTCGGCCGGAAAATACAGAATCTTCGGATTATTGAATGAAATCCAGCTCAGATCAGGATATCAATGGGACATCTGCCATTGACTTCTACATGAACTTGGCAGGTCTGAGTTGGAGTACCTTTTTATTCTGACTATTAACACCATCGGGGTTTAATAAATCCTGACAAGGTTCTTTTTCTACAAAATGATTGTGTTTTTCCCCTTTAAACGTCTGACCAGAAAAAATTGGACTTTAATAAACCCCCAAAATGTATAAAGGATTATTTTTAGTAGACTTAAGGTCTGGATATCCAAATTACAGAAGGGCCACTTATTTGGAAAAATCCAAGATTGGGAGGGAAATGTACTCATTATCTGTACTGGAAAAGCAGCACAGGCACAGCAAAAGGTTGTACCTGGTACACAGAATTTGTTTTAATAAAAGCTAGAACATGTGTTATTGTACTTCCGGTCACAGCAGTTCTGATAAAGGCTTGGATTGATGTCCTGACCACAGACTCTGGGCTTCAGTCCTCACTATTGTGCAATTGTTATCTGCAAGTCTAAACCTCAAGAGCTGTGACTGCCATTTCACGAGTAAATGTATGGAGTTCTAGGTAGAAAGAGTCAATAGAAAATCTGCACTAATGCACTGAACAACTTCAGACTGTGTATTAAATGCCACTTTCAGTGTGATTAATACCCCGAATGCTTTGTCCATATGTACTCTCAGTGGAATAAATAACGCATTCAATTGTGCGGTAATGTACTGGATACTCCAGGGACCGTTTGCTAGACGGCAGGTTACTGTGAGCGTTAATGGTGCCTGGGAAAGTCAATATTGTTAAACATCACTAAAACTGCAGTGTTGTAAAAGGAAACATAAATAACTCCACGAACCACCATTCTCTGTATATGCCAGTCTTTCTCCCGTCTATGTTTCTGTTTATATACAATGGGCAGACAATGGGCAGAATGGGGGGGCTGACACCACTGTTATCCTCAGTGACCATTTGGCTTTTTTTTTTGAAGCCCTAATTGCTACTAAAACACCAAGTAAAACTACTAGTCCCACCTAGGGCTCCAAAACTTGCCTTTGCTTCTTCCATTACTTTGGAACCACAGAAGCTGGTAGGGGTTTATAAAACCAAATTGACACACTGTTCATGACTAAGCAAATGCAACCCTCTGAACAAACTACTCCCAGGGTAATTGCTGTCTGACTAATAGGGTTGCCACCTTTCCGTGTGGCTGAGACCGGGCAGGGTGATGTCAGTGGGCGGGCAGTGATGTAGATGGGAGTGGCTATGACATCAGGGGGCAGGCTATGATGCAGCGATTGCCAATTGCCTGATCGCCATATCATTCAGGGGTATCCTGACCAGTTTTCCTTATTTGGAAAACCGGGCAGGAATTTTTGACCCGGGGAGCCCTTCAAAATACCGGGCTGTCCGGTTCAAAACCAGAGAGGTGGCAACCCTACTGACTAATAGTGCATTGTAAGCACAATAGTGATCAGTGCTGTGTTACAGAGTAAAAAGGCTGGACAGACAGGGGTTACATCTAAAAGAGCTATTTTGCTTTTAGCATTTAGGGGGTTATTTATCAAAGTCCAAATTTATCTCAATATTTTCTGCTACAAACTCTGATCAAATCCGCTCGGGTTTTTTACACGTATTTATTTATTACATTTTCCCAAAAATTTGCTTTGTGAGAAAAAAATCAGATTTTCACAATTTTTTCATCCGATTTTCACACTTTTTTCGGAATTTTCACCCGAAAACTCCAAAAACTCTGAGGTATTGCACGGAACCCAGTGCACATCAAAATAATCATTGGGCCTTCTCCCATTGACTTATATGCCACCTCGACAGGTCTGAGATGCCGGGTTTTCTGATTCGGACTTTCCCATCCTCGGGGTTTAATAAATTACGAAAATTCGTGATTTTTTAAAAGTCAGATTTTATAAAAATAAATCATGAATTTTTAGTGATTTTTGCATTTGGAGTTTAGCAAATAACCCCCATAGTATCCAGACTTTAATCTATACACCAGTTATCCCAAATCAGTGACTCTCAAGCAACATGTTGCTCACCAACCATTGGATGTTGCTCCCAGTGGTCTCAAAGCAGGTACTTATTTTTGAATTACAGGTTTGGAGGCAATTTTTAGTTGCATAAAACCAGGTTTACTGACAAACAGAGTTTCCGATAGGCTGCTAGTCCACATAGGGGCTACTAAATATAGTAATATGTATAGTAGTGCCTTCCATGAGTTGGGCAGCAAATGAGCAGAATCTGTGGGCATTTTTTTAAAATGGAGAGCAACCAATGGATGCTTTAGATCAGTAATATAGTAATGTGCCCTCAAGCAGATGCACATTGTTGAGCAAATTCTCTCTGTAATGATATTATTTCTTAATCTTCATTTATTAGAACTGTCAACTCTCCCATATTGCAATCTAGAGGACTTATATACCAGGTTCATGCAAAATGGGGTTTGTGGTTAGGTAGTAACACGGCATGGTTGGAAATAATGGGGCCATGGACAAAATCCCCCGAATCATTTTGTTATAACTGGGCTAAGTACTGTATATCTATTATTATTGCTGCATCTGCCTCATTTATCTCCTTAGGACAAATAGGCTTTGAGGTGTTGTCGACATTACTCAGGAACTTATTCAATGATAAAGTCTGGCGTGTGTGTGATGACAGAAAACAGTACAACCTTTTGTAGCATTGTGATAAAGCAGTGTCAGCAATTTGTCAGTATTCCTCCTATTACTCCCATGGAACTGATAATACGGAACAAATCTTTAGGGTGAAAATATTTTCTGTATAAGATACCAGTGAAGTGTGGGGGCTTTGTATATTGTTACAATTTTACCAGAACTTTTAGCCAAAGGCTAGAGAACATTAAGGGGGAATTTCGACTTTTAGTTGTTATATTTTTATAAAATAAGTTGTTGTTTAATATTTTAGTATATTAGATTGTACATATTGCCTTTCCCAGGCAACCAAAAAAAAATAAAAAAAAATTTCTCTGCAAGATTCACTTGTTTGGCATGGTTTATCTATCTATCTATCTATCTATCTATCTATCTATCTATCTATCTATCTATCTATCTATCTATCTATCTATCTATCTATCTATCTATCTATCTATCTATCTATCTATCTATCTATCTATCTATCATGTAGTTACTTCTCTCTCTCTCTCTCTTTATATATATCTATTATGTATTTACATCTATCTATCTATCTATCTATCTATCTATCTATCTATCTATCTATCTATCTATCTATCTATCTATCTATCTATCTATCTATCTATCTATCTATCTATCTATCTATCTATCTATCTATCTATCTATCTATCTATCTATCTATCTATCATCTATCTATCTATCTATCTATCTATCTATCTATCTATCTATCTATCTATCTATCTCTGTCTGTCTCTCTGTCTGTTTGTCTCTCTCTCTCTCTCTCTCTCTCTCTCTCTCTCTATCTACATCTATCTATTTTACATGCATTTTTTTTCAAGGGATTTAGTTTCCTTGAAGAATTTATAGGCAACATCTTTGATCCAAGGTTACTTGATTTTCAATGTGAAATCCAGGGACAACTATAAAAGTGCATTGTGCAAATCTTTATTTAGGCCACACTTACTTTTGGTCATTCCCACTTCGCCAAACAAACTCAAGGTCACATCTATATATATATACGTATATATATATATATATATATATATATATATATATATTTATATATATATATTTATAAATATATTTATATATATATATATATTATATGCATACAGGCATACAAACTCAAGGTCACATCTATATATATATACGTATATAATATATATATATATAAATATATATATATATATACAGTATATATATTATATGCATACAGGCATGCTGTGACTGCTGCATACAACTAGCGTGAGGCATGCTGTATAAGATCGGGGCTGAATTGTACAAGTCTTTTTTAAACAAAGAAACACTTCATACTTGGCTCAAAGGTGGCTATACCAAGAAGATAGCATTTGTTTAACCATCGGGTTAATCCAAAATGTTATCAGCTTCTTGTCACTAGAGCGTTTCCCACTGATCAGTAGATATTTCTTGTATATGATTATGTTTAAAATAGTATCATAATGTACACAGTGAAACATTATAATGAGCTCTGGCTCCTGCCCAAGAGAAGCACACTGGGTTGTAATAACAGCCTTTTTATATTTTATTTTTAGTTTCCTCTCCTGTGAATTTATATATTCATCACTGCTTACAATGTTTGCTTTAGAAGCATTACCCACGATTCAGATCTAAATGAACCAATCTGAAGTCGTTTTCAGGAACAAGCCGTCTGGCACGTAGTTTTCCTGCTGTAACTTTTTTTATTCAGTACAAGGAATAAATTGCAAATTTCTGAATCGCTAGCAATCCAGGGGCTGGAAGTTATTTTAGCCTAACAAATAATTAGGAGTGAAGGTTTCACCCCTGTTCGTAATAAATGAATGTAAAGCGCTGCGTAACTTGCTGGCTCTAATAAAGATGATTTGTTTCTCCTAAGTTGAAATGCTTGTAAATCATTTTAGTAAAATATTTCTGTTTATTAAATTTACAATTTAAAATCTTTATACTAAAGTATAGTAAAATATAAAATTATTATAGAATAGTATTAGTATATTACAATATACTAAAAGTATGCATGTTTATGTATTTTGTGTATTATACACATTTATCACACAAATTGTGGAGAAAGTGCAGATAAAAACATGCCTGTATAAAAACACATTACTGAATTTTGTAGGGCTTTACTATAGCCTGGTGCTGCGAAAAGTTTAAAATTGTAGGCAAAATTGCAGCAATTAAAATTCTATGTGTGTACTTCCATCAATCCACCTGGGGAGGGGTCCTCCTAGAATTTTCTTCTCTTCTTTTTGATGCAGGCAGACAGGATGCAGTAAAAGCCACAATGAGATTGATTCAAGTTATCTTAGAAATCTGCAGAAAAGTAAAATAATCCCTGGTATTCTAAATAAGGAAGATATTAGATGTCACATAGATATTTTGGTATAGCTTTTATTTAATTATTTGTCTTCTTCTTCTGACTCTTTCCAGCTTTCAAATGGGGGTCACTGACCCTATCTAAAAACAGATGCTCTTAAGGCTACAAACGTTTGTTTGTTGTTATTGCTACTTTTTATTATTCATCTTTCTATTCAGGCCTCTCCTATTCATATTCCAGTCTCAAATCAATACTTGGTTGTTAGGGTACATGGTTACCTCTAAGGATGCAAACAGGGTTGAGCAGTTTCTAATCTGTTAGACTGGAAGAGACAACTTTGTATGTATGTATGTATGTATGTATATTTTTATTTCTATAGTGCTCCTTGAGACATTTACCGCATTTCTTATAGGTTCTTATACATGTATAGGATCCAATCATCCAGAAAGCTCCAAATTACGGAAAGGCTGACTCCCATTTTTTCCAAATTGCCCTAATTTTTAAAAACACTTTACTTTTCTCTGTTATAGTAAAACAGTAGCTTGTACTTGATAGGGGATAGTATACCGACTGATGGTATAATCTTAAACAATAGCATATGGTTTGAGATATGTAACAAGGGTGAGAAATGCTTTCTAGTAATTAGTTACCAGTTAGACATTAGTTACCAGTTAACATTTCCATAGGCTGTTGTTGTCTCTGATTCCCTCTCTTCAGCCACATTTTCATTTATTTTTTATATCTATATCATTACATTGCCTTCTCTTGCTGCTCTAAGTCCTTAGCATAACTCATCCAGCAACTGGATATTTCCAAGAAAATAAAAAGCTTTCTGCTCACCTGGTTACCGGCTTCACCCAATTCAAACAAAACCATATGCACTTGTTTAAGATCACACCATTGCGAGAAAGCCCACTATCTGCATTTGAAGATACAAGTGTCTCTGCTCCTTGTTGATACAGCAGCATTTTTCTCAGTATTTAACAGTCTAAAGCAGTGATCCCCAACCAGTAGCTCGCGAGCAACATGTTGCTCTCCAACCCGTTAGATGTTGCTCCCAGTTGCCTCAAAACAGGAGCTTATTTTTGAATTCCTGGCTTGGAGGTTTGGTTGCATAAAAACCAGGTGCACTTCCAAATAGTGCCTCAATGTCGGTTGACAATCCACATGGGGGCTACAAAATGGCCAATCACAGCCCTTATTTGGCACTCCAAGAACATTTTTCATGCTGGCGTTGCTCCCCAACTCCTTGTACTTCTGAATGTTGTTCACGGGTTCAAAAGGTTGGGGATCCCTGGTCTAAAGTAATCATTGATAATGACTTCACCCTACATTGCCCTTGAGCTGGTTTTCTACCTAAATTGTCACCTGGCCCAGGAGTCCTACAGAGCTTTGCAATGGAAGAGTGCGTCTGTGTGTGTTTGTCTAGTGATTTGATATTAATGAATGGCAAGTGATACAATCTGAGTGAGTGGGATATTTACTTCTTGTATAAACACAGATGGACTGTATTACTGACAACTACTCCCTCAGTCCTATGTTCCTGCACATTTTTGCAATTGCCTTCACTCCAAACAAGGGGTGGGTGAGTAGAACTAATGGGATGGAGATACTGTAAACACTTGTGCTCCAGTATATCAGTCTTTGCATCAGACCATAGCCTAGTATATCAGCTGCTGCAACCAGACAATAAAGATTCAGAACCCAACAAGGGAAGGTACGCGGGGGTGGGGGGGACCATGGGTAGGGGAAAGCAAAAAATATATTAATGTAAAAAAAATTGCAAACACATCATTATCACTATACAAAAGAAAAGGACTTTATTCTGGCTGCTCTTATTACCCTGTGTCTGCAGAGGCAATGCAAATGCAGTGATGTATACAAATGCAGTAATTATAGCAGTATATCTGCAGACATGTGTTTACCCAGTAATTGTATTTTTGTTAGCAATTTCTCTAATTAGATAAGGCTTGGGAGTGAACAACGATAAAGTATAATATGTGATCTAGGGGGAAAAGTTTTAGAATCAAGGCTCTAAGCCAGTGATGTTGCTGTACCATTCTGTTGCAGGGATCAGGTACAGACCAAGAAAGCACATTTATTATGCTGGCAGGCAATTGCGGGTCAGCCAAGTCCCAATAGTTTGTGTGTGGTGGGGCGAAGAATTGTTTTTAGACTTCAAGTAAAGGTGGCCGTAGACGCTACAATTATGATCTTTCCTGCAAAAGATCTTTCCAAGAAAGATTGTTTGCTTCAATACACAAGTGTAGAGTTGAATGATTCAGCACTAATAGTGGCTGATGTTCAAAATTTTCTGGTCATCCCAATCAACGATATAGGTCGGCTCGTCTCCCACCATACACTCACCTAATATTGTTTTGTACGATATTATCGGTGCGTCTATAGCCCCCTTAACACCCCTTCTCTAGACAAAGGCATATAATGTCAGGCCCACATCATTTCCCAACTGCTGTGACTTCCACGTCCAAACTGTCAGTGAAACATGGTAGAATGTTTTCTTTATTTCTGTGAGCGGTAAAACTTGGGAAATGACAGTAGCTTCATTTTTAGTAAGAAAGAACAGCTTGTATCATTTTCTGAGACCATCATATGGCAGAATAAAGTCCTCTTAATGTGAATGTGAATATATAAACAATGATCATATTTGGTTTAAAATAAAGAGCAATTTCTAATCCTGTTCTAAGAAACCAATACTTATTGCAAATGTTAATATTCTGGAGGATTTTTACCCAGTTTTATAATGTAAACGTATGATGAAACTTGAGTGAGGTGTGAGACGACAACTACTGAAAGTTTTATCTGGCCTCTAGACAAGTATATCTGTTATCTGAACAAGCCAACAACTAACAATATTTTTCACATAAGCAGCATGCTTCAAGGTAACCTTTCTTCTAATGAATAGGGTGGACGCACCTTTCTCGTACACCGGACACTGGAAATGATGCCAAGCAAGCTTTGAAAATGAGTCGTAGTGGTCTAATGAAATATGTTGGTAGAAAAAGTACATTTTCCTTTTCAGAATTAAAATGAATGATTTTGCCCTCTGATACTCTTGTTTACTTTAACGTCTGCCTTGTTTTCAGATAAAAACAAAACTGTTATCATTTAATAATACCGTCTTTTTATAAGCTTGTGTATTGCGCTGCTTTCCATTCTTCAGCCAGTCATTCTGTAAATTGTGTAAATTTCTGTAATACAGGAATGGGACATGCAATGAATCCTGTCGCTGTCTATACTCTGTCTGATTAGAGAAGCTAATATGTTCCTTGTTCAGTTGACCCACTTGTCTCAGACACTAGGCTGTAAAAGATGAATCATTTTGCTCTTTCCCTATGTTGTCTAGACATGCAAGATTTTAATTTGAAGCAAGAGATGAATGTCTCAGGGGGATGCCGTAAACAGCAGCAGCATTTCATTTCTCTGGGTAGTTACTGTATAAAGCCTTTGTAAACTGTGCTTAATTAAGTGATCCATCATGTGTAATTGCTTTCACCTGCAGCATTATACATAAACTGCCATTAGGGTTACAAATCTCCTTACAGGTATGGGATCTATTATCTAGAATGCTTAGCACATGGCGTTTTGTGAATAAGGGTTCTTTCTTACCTGTATTTACTGTACAGTGTTTAGATCTTTTAGATCTTTATTAAAATGATGCCTGTAATTGTATTCTCAAAACGTAAGTTAAGGGATATGTGGACTGCCCTTATTGGACGTATGAACCCAAGACCCCTTTCTTCCCCAAGTTCAGTGTGCAAAGTGCAACAACAGATGCAACTCTCCATGTTTTTACTCACAATGAGACGTTTTCCCCATAACTCCAAGTACAGGTATGGGATCTGTTATTCAGAACTTTTGGGATCTGGGTTTTTCCAAATAAAGGGTCTTTCCTTGATTTTGATCTCCGTACTGCTCCGTATGCTAAAACATCCTTTTAAAGGAGAACTAAACACTAAACATGAATATATTTTACATACTGAACTTGCACCAGCCTAAAGTTTCTCTACACCAGCAATGATCCAGGACTTCAACCTTGACACAGGGGGTCACCATCTTGGAAAGTGTCTGTGACACTCACATGCTCAGTGGGCTCTGAGCAGCTGTTGAGAAGCTAAGCTTAGGGGTCGACGCAAATTATCCAGCAGAAAATGAGGTTCCCCTGTAATATAAGCTGATGCTACAGGGCTGAATATTAAATTCTGATGCTAGTTGCACTGGTTTCATGTAGTAATTATCTGTATTAATTACTAATCAGCTTTATATTGTGACATTTCTATTCTAGGTGTACTGTATACTGTGAGCGGGTCTCTAAGCTCAGTAAGTGACAGCAGCACAGAGCATGTGCAGTTAATCAGCAGAAAAGAAGATGGGGAGCTACTGGGGCATCTTTGGAGACACATATCTTTACTGCTAAAGGGCTGTGGTTGCCTTGGGCAGGTACAGAAGCCCACAACATAATGTACAACATTTCTAGCTACTTCTTTAGTTAAGCTTGAGTTCTCCTTTTAAACATTACCTGTAGCAGTGACCAGATAGAGAGTCACTACTACTACATTCAGATCCAGCGTTTCCCAATATCAGTAGTTGCACTTGAATGTGATTTAGCAGAAGAGGCAGGACAGACACTGTACAATGGTGTTTGGCACAATTATATGGAAGTGCAAGGATCATTTGCATTTCAATTAGTAGTGCTAATAAGTGCAACATGTGCATCCATTTTAGCTGCTGTTTTTAATTTTCATGTGTTTTGTACATCTATGGTCATCAGTGTTCTACCCTTGCAGTGGCATGTCTAGAAAATGCATGCAGTTCAATCTGTTTGTACAACAACATGCTGAGTTTTTACAGTATATCTGTTAATAGGACAGTGGCTGTGCAAAGTGCAAAAAAAAGTTGCAATTGGCCATTTTTTGTACTTTGCTCACTGCATGGGATCTTGTGCAAAGGTGCTAAGGAAATTAACTCTAAGGGGCACACTCTTGTGCTTGGCCTTTAGATGATAAATATTCATGATCATAGAGGTGCATATTTCCATTGAAATATCCTTCTAGAAACAATACAGTCTAAGTAAACATAATTTGTAAATGTACATACAGCACTGACCCAGTAATCCATTATCCTGACGATGTTAGAGGGGAACCTTTACAAATGGTCCAGCACTTCTCTCATATTGTACTGGACTCCCGCATAATTATATATGTTTCATTTAATTATTAGTCATTACAGTGTATAGAATTTTTTTTTAACGCTAATTATGCATAAGATAGCAGCTGTTAAGACTTGGAACTATTGGAACTAGATAACAGTAAGTTGTTTTCTTCCTCTGTTTTACAGGTCTTTGGAGCAGATGAAGATAATATGGGGGATGGTTGTTCTCAGAAGCTGGCATCTGCCAAATATGTACGGATTTTGCTGCTGATTCTCATTCCATGTGTTTGTGCGCTTACACTCTTGTTAGTGGTTCTGCTTACATTTGTAGGTGAGTAAATAGTTTATACTTCTTCACTTGGAGGCAGCATTTGTTTTTGAAATTTTTTGTTTTCTTTGATATTTGGAAATTGTATAGTCTTAACAAGGAGACTCCTCAATTGACCCTTCACATTCAGCCATCCCAATGAACCCCGTTGTTACATACCTTAATAAAACACCAGGAGCAAGAAATGGGGTAAAATGGCATTTATTCACATTTTATCAAATAAATAGGACCTTGCCAGCCTCACCCCAAGGCAATATTCAGAATTCCATAAGAGATCACTTCTATGCTCTGCCTTTCCTCAGACTTGAGATCAGCGAAATACCACCACCACTGAGTATTAGGCTGCTTCTACCTACAGAGAGGATGGCCCCCAAATCTGACATAATAAACACACAAGGGGTTATCCCCTGTTTGAATTGCCTCGAGTGCCGGTACCTCTTTTGTTTCTATACACCAAATCTGTTACCAGCAGGAGCTGCATTTCCAACCATAAGAGAAGTTTAGAAGCCTTGCTGGCAGCCCTGAATCTGCAGTGTGTTGATGATAGGAAAGCCAAGCAGGCTGTCACCTAGCACAAATGTTTATAGCATCTGTACTGATCGACCCATTCACGTGCAGTCACAGGAGAGAACCTCCTTTCCCCCTGTCTTCTAAATTTACCAGTGCAGTACTCTGGCAAGGTCCTACCATTGCTGTGACAAATAAAAAATCAAAAGAAGGATTGCACAATCGGGCTGAAACAAAAAGTTTTATTACATAAAAATAAAAGTTTACAAAAATAATCCCAAAAAAAATTAGCCCAATGCATTTCGACCAAAGAATGATCTTTCTCAGGGGCAATCAAAATGAAGGCAAAAAACCCAGCCTGAAGCCAATGCCTCAAGAGGGAAAAGAATTCCTTCCTGACCCAAGTGGCAATCAGCAACATTCCCTGGATCAAACATTTGACATTCATTTAATATGAAAAATACCATGCAGACGTTTATACAGTATTACAGCACCAAAACCACAACATAACAGTGTATGCATCTACATTGAGTTATTACTATATAATGTCAGAACATAAAGGCAAGAACCTCCTGACATTTCACAAAATAGGCAAAAATTGCAGCCCCTGTGTTTATAGCTACAGGGCTTTACTATATAGGATTTGCCAGTAGAAATGAGTTTCTGTACATGGAACTATGAATTGGAATACTGCTGCTGACATAGTTTTATGCTATTTCTCTGTATAAACAATTCTCGGATTTTGCATGTTATTCTACCTGATGGTTTGCATTGGGTTGTGGCATGTAATTATTCTACCAGATGTGATTTGGTTGGCTACTCTACCAGTGTCATGCCATCTTGATCTCTTGGTCACCAGGTCATGCTGCATGTAAGTAAACAATAACATTATAGTGGGACTACTTGAGGATATATGGTTCTGGCTATAGAGTCAGAGATCAAAGGAATATCACTCAGAGCTAGCGTTTCAAACTATAAAGTCTTAATAGAAGTCAGAGAAAACAAAACAAGAAGGAAATAAAATATTACATTTCCACTGGAAATATATGAAGGCAATACTAAAAATGAAGGTGTAACTTTACCAAGCCTTTATGGGCAATAGCCCATTAGAGTGTGTTTTTAAGTAGCCCATACATGTTATGCTTAAGAACCCCCAAAAAAACTCATGGGCTAGCAGTAGACTCACCTGACAAGCACTTGTTCCAAAGCATGCAGGCAATAGTCTGGCAAAGAATATATTTCACAAGTGCAGGCCCAAGTGGGCTCTTTTTGGCCTATGTGCCATTAACAGTAAACAAGAAAAGATTTTCACTGCTAAAAATCCTGTGTGCCAGTGAAAATCTTTTCTATGGAATTTTGAGGTGGCCGAAGCCTCTATCGTTGTGCACCAGGTGACAAGTACAGGAAGGGTGGTGTTGGTGTGCGGTTAACTGAAATTTCTTGATTAACTTTAAACAAGTCATATTTCCTTTCTTTCATTTTTCCTTAAATCCTCATTTCCTTACAATACCAGGACTTTTCTCAGGTCACCATTTTAGTTGATCCTATTACTTTTCATCCCTCATACACTACCACTATCACATCCATCTGCAGCATTATAAAGCATGCCAGCCTCTACTGGCCATGCCAGTCTCTACTTTTTCCCTTATATTTATTTTTTGGTTTACACGGTTCTGACCCTGGAGTGTGGTACCTCTATTTGCTGTCAATCTCTGTCTTGACTGCTGCCTAATTACTGGACTACCCTGAACATTAGCATTTTATTGCTTTATAATGTGAGATGATTACAATTTGATTATCACTGGTTAGCAATCTGCTCAGTAGACAGAGGTTGAACTAACCAACTAGAGGATTGGAATGCTCATTTGTTCTTGTTTTATTTCAGCTGGAGAGAATGCGCTCTTGTATTTAAAAGTCCCTACAAAAACTGTAATAATGAAAGCCAATGGCAAAGTGCCTTATTACTTAAACTATATTATCTTTGTGGCTTTAAATCCTCATTAAGGCATCAATTGTTCACAATGCTCAAAATATTTAGATATGCTGGGTACTGTAAATAAAACCATGGAAACTGCAAAATCCAGTCACCTGGAATCTTGGCACAGAAAACTGTACGTGGTGAGTTATGAAGGTTGTCTAAATCCAGCTTTGGAAAATGGGTCTAGTCTTCGACTGGGCAACAACCGTAATCAGATATCTAGAAAATATTTATAGAAGATATTTTTGTTAGTAGATTCAATATCAGCACTTAGATATACACTGCCTAGTGTTAGGTCTACATTAATCTAAAGGTGGGAAGAGAAAAGTAAATAGGGCTTTACTATCTATATGTTTGATGTTGAGCTTGGCCGACATATAAGGGCATCTTTTAAAGTGGTTGGAGAAGGAAAATCAGCTATTTTGTAATCTCATGTCTCTTTCAACTATTTATAAAATGCCATGCTGAAAATGTTTATTTTCATCGTACATCTATTTCAATTGCTTTTTTTACATTATAGTCTGTTGAAAAATTATTTCTTCAGACTTTTTGACCTACATTTCAATTAAAAAAAATTTTCGACCTCGGGGATGGAGCCTTATACAGTAGTAGCTAGTGGCTATAAAGCGGCTACACCGCACCCCTCTAAAGACTATATAAAAAGAGTTATATGTTTTCATAAGACATTAGGTTAAAGGTGGACTGAGTGTTCATTTAATAAAAGAGTGATAAGGAGGAACTTCAATGTGACGTCTGTTAAAGGGATACTGTCATGGGAAAAATTTTTTTTTTCAAAATGAATCAGTTAATAGTGCTGCTCCAGCAGAATTTTGCGCTGAAATCCATTTCTCAAAAGAGCAAACAGATTTTTTTATATTCAATTTTATAATCTGACATGGGGCTAAACATTTTATCAATTTCCCAGCTGCCCCAGTCATGTGACTTGTGCCTGCACTTTAGGAGAGAAATGCTTTCTGGCAGGCTGCTGTTTTTCCTTCTCAATGTAACTGAATGGGGCAAATTCACTAAGATGCGAAGTTGCGCTATATAAAGCGAAGTTACGCTAGCGAAGGCTAATTTGCATACGGCGCAAAATTCAAATTTCAATGGAGGAACACGTATCAGCACTACAAATGCCTAAAAAACCTTCAAATCAGCAAATAAAAATTTTATTTTGCCCTACACATGTGCCCACTGTCTAGGTAAGTTGCCATGAGTCAGGAAATGTAGGGGGGAAGGAGGGGAGCCCCAAAAAATGTTTTGATCTTTTTCAGCCTATCACCCATCATGTAGAAAACACGCCAGCGTTTTTTGGGACTTAGAAAAAAATTTGACTTTTTTGGAAACAATCCCTATCTACTCTATTGCGCTTCGCCCGGTCTGAGGTGGCGAAGGAAGTCTAGTGTAAAAGGTAGCGTTCAGTACACTGCGCAAGTTAGTGAATTTGCGTACTTACGTCGCTATCGAAAATTCGCCTGGCGTAAGGGTGCGAAGTAACACTAGCGAAACTACGGCAGCGTTCGTTAGTGAATTTGCGCAGTAACGAAAATGCCAAACGCTAGCGAATTAACGCTAGCGTTCTGCGCTTCGGTGCTTAGTGAATTTGCGCCAATGTGTCTCAGTGGGACATGGGTTTTTACTATTGAGTGTTGTTCTTAGTTCTACCAGGCAGCTGTTATCTTGTGTTAGGGAGCTGCTATCTGGTTACCTTCCCATTGTTCTTTTGTTTGGCTGCTGGGGGAAAAAAGGGAGGGGGTGATATCACTCCAACTTGCAGTACAGCAGTAAAGAGTGATTGAAGTTTATCAGAGCACAAGTCACGTGACCAGGGGCAGGTGGGAAATTGACAAAATGTCTAGCCACATGTCAGATTTCAAATCTGAATATAAAAAAATCTATTTGCTCTTTTGAGAAATGGATTTCAGTGCAGAATTCTGCTGGAGCAGCACTTTTAACTGATTCATTTTGAAAAAAAAAATTTTCCCCATGACAGTATCCCTTTAAGTATTGGGTCATGACTGATTAATTAAGTCCTAGACCCTGTTCTAAATCATTTTGGAAAGACACAGGTATTCAGGCTGAGGAGGTCTGCCTTGGCGATACTAAATGTTGAGCTTCACTAGTCAGCTATCTCTGGAATCTCCAACCCATGGTTTTACTGTGAGTTATGGCTAAGAGAGTTAATAAAACTGAGTAGCACCAATGAAGGTCACCCCGTGGGAGGTTACATAGCAGAACATCTGAAATAATATCTGTGCATAATGAATATCATGGACGTTCTACTTTGACATTGCGTTGCTGTCAACTTAAAAAGTGAATCAGATAACTATATCAAAATGTTGAATGACAACTGCATGCCCCAGCCCTCAGTGGGGGAGCTGCTGAGCTCTGTATTTTTGGTACAATTAAAATGATCATAAACATATTCATAATAAACCGTGAAATACATTGGGGAGGACAGTGCCGAAGGCTATATAGTAATGACTTGTATGAAAAAACCTCCTTTTAATTAAAGGATCCATTATCCGGAAACCTGTTATCCAGAAAGCTCTGAATTAAGGAAAGACCATGTCCCATAGGCTCCATTATAATCAAATAATCCACATTTTAAAAAAAGTATTTCCTTTTTCTCTAAAATAATAAAACATGACCCTATACTTGATATAAACTAAGAAAAAATTGATCCTTATTAGTGGCAAAACAATCCTTTTGGGTTTATTTGATGTTAACTTATTGTTAGCAGATTTAAAGTATGGAGATCCAAATTATGGAAACAAACCGTATCCGGGAAAACCCAAGCCTTCTGGATAACAGGTCCCATACCTGTACAGACATTTGAGATTTTCCTTATTTATTGGTACATGCTAATTAATACTAAAAAAAACCATTTGCTGCCTTGTTGTTTACCTTTATTCAGGGCTCCTTTTTTGTTATTTATTCTTTCAATAAATTTACAAGGCCTTTCTCATAGTTTATCACTGTGCTTCTCTAAACAGACATCTGGCCCTCAGTTCAGAAAGATCTAGATTGCAAGTATTTTGTCTTTGTTCTTGTTACTGTCTTAAAGTTCACTTAACTGTTTTGCCTTTGAGAGAGTTTTAGAGGGTTATGTTGCCTTTGTTACATTTTGTTTCCTACCATGCAGAACAATCTTACGTTTCTATGTTGAATAATCTACAAAGCACTGAGATCATTTCAGACTCAAACCTATAAATCTATTGGCCAGAATAAGTGATTATAAAAATGAAAAGTCAGACAAGGACAAAGCAAAGGTTGGGAGAAGATCAGTTCCCATGATTCCCCCAGTCAATGACCAGAAAGGCAATCAGCATCCGTCCATTTTCAGAAGAGGCTATAGGCATATAGTGGATCTGTCAATATATATGGGAAATTATATGTTATTCATTTTACAAAAGGCCTTCATTTATAATGCTATCCTATCACTTACCAATGTTGAATCTAACCTGAACTTGGCTTCACCCTTTGGGTTCAAAAAGGTGAAGCTCCTGCCAGATCCCTTTTTGGGTTCACCCCTAATACTGAATGGTTTATTTGATATACGCAACCCTAGAGTGTCTGGAGTTCCCACTATATATGGCCCATACTCCTTTGAAAGGGGAGCCCCCCAAAGCAATTTGGGTCAACTTTCCTGGTAGGCACCATATACTGCCTAAAACTTTGTATGATATTTCTGGAGTGCTAATATTTATTGAATATTTAGCAGATTTTAAAATAGCTTCTTCCTACTGAGTCTTCTCCATTGTAATGAAGATCAGATTCTCATTTATTGAGATATGTCATTTTGGTAATTGGTGTTGTATGTACTTCACAGGAGAACAGCATACTGAGAAACCTTCACTGATGCAAATTTAGCCCCCGTAAATAAGAAGTCACTGTCACTCACTTAAGTTTATTATTTGATATCCTTTTAGTCTCAGAGATCTGTTGCCTGTTGTCCCAGCTAATGAATTTCATTTATTTATGTTAAAGAAAGTGATAGATCAGTCTGAAGCCCTTTCTTTCCACCAGTTAAACTGGGGGATTTCTTTGCCAAAAGGGAATTTATACATTTCGGATTAGAGGGGATCAAGGGAAAGAGGCCCAGAATATCGATCAAATAGGATTACTGAAAAAACAGTGACTGGATTTGTATATAAAGGGACGTGATTTTGTTTGTCCAAAGAAAGTTTTCAATGGCCTCAGATGACAGCTGAGATTTTTCAATGGCTTTCCAGCTGGTAAATGTAGTAGTGAGACAGAAATGTCATTGCTATAGTTGTGATTCTTTGTCCTTTAGAATTTATAGCAAACTTTTTTAAAGATACAGGTATGGGATCCGTTATCCAGAAACCCGTTATTCAGAAAGCTCCGAATTACGGAAATGCCATCTCCCATAGACTCTATATAATCCAAATTTTTAAAAATGATTGCCTTTTTCTCTGTAATAATAAAACAGTAGCTTGTACATTATCCAAACTAAGAAATATGGTAGCAGAACCAGCCTATTTGGTTTATTTAATGTTTACATTATTTTCTAGTAGTAGTTAAGGTATGAAGATCAAAATTATGGAAAGATCCGTTATCCAAAAAGCCTCAGGTCCCGAGCATTCTGGATAACAGGTTCCATACCTGTACAAATATTTTCTGCTATGAAATGGAATGTCAGAAGGTATTGAAACATTATTATGCAATTGTGCATTGGGTGATTTTTTAGGCTACTGTAATTAAAGAAATGTCGAAGGCACGCTATTTAATGCCATTTGTCACAAGTACAGCTATTGTTTTGTATACAGAATGTATTTGGGATAAGCAGCACCCCATAAATGTCAGTGTGATGTATAATTCTCATAGGATACATGGTTCAGGGTGGGGTAAGATAGAAATGAACCCCAACAGAGGGGCAGAATAGAGCAAAAGACAGGGTTTGACATTCCTTAGAGCTGTACATGCTGAGTTATCTGTTAGCTTTATGCACTGCTTTACACACATAGTAAAAATATATTCTAAGGTTTAGGGGGTTATTTATCAAAGCCCTAATTTATCTCAATATTTTCTGCTACAAACGATCAAATCCGCTCAAGTTTTTTGCACTTTTTTTATTATTACATTTATAATAATAAACAAATGTAATAAATAATGTAATGCGGGAAAAAAAATCAGATTTTCACGATTTTTTCTGATTTTTTCATCTGATTTTCAAGATTTTTTGGAGTTTTTCACCCGATTTTTGCCCTAATATTGCACTTAACCTAGTGCACACCAAAAAATCATTGGGACTTCTCCTATTGACTTATATGCAACCTCTACAGGTCTGAGATGGCGGACTTTTCAGATTCAGACTTTTCCATCATCTGGGTTTAATAAATTCTGAAAAAATTGTGATTTTTTTAAAAGTCACATTTTATAAAAAAAAAAAATATTTCCCCTTTTTTGTTTTGTACCCCTGTTGAAAAACTGAAAATAAAGAATTTTTTTAAAAAAAAAATCATGATTTTTGCATTTAGAGTTTAGTGAATAACCCTCTTAGGGGGTTATTTATCAAAGTCCGAATTGATCTCAATATTTTCTGATACAAACTCCTATCAAATCCACTCAGGTTTTTTGCACTTATTTATTATTACATTTTCCCGAAAATTTGCTTTGCAGGAATAAATCAGATTTTCACGATTTTTTTGGATTTTTTATCTGATTTTCACGATTTTTTTGGATTTTTCACACGAAAACTCAGATTTTTGCCCGAAACCCATTGCACATCAAAAAATCACTGGGACTTCTCCCATTGACTTATATGCAACCTCGACAGGTCTGAATGCTGGATTTTCAGATTCAGACTTTTCCATCCTCAAGGTTTAATACATTTCGAAAAATTTGGGATTTTATAAAAAAAATCACACATTTTTTGGGATTTTTGCATTCAGAGTTTAGTAAATAACCCCTTTAGTGCAATAGCAAGCAAAGACCCTGAATGGCAGTAAATCAGATGAACTCATTTAATTATAATATGCAACAAGCCAAAACAATCAGTATGTGGTTATCATTTATTTAGCATGTATGAAAGGGAAAGACCCAAAAATGATTTGTGTGTGATAATAACAGCTGTAATGAAATAATATATGGCATGCAATTTTGTAAAAAAATAGGTCATTCTTATGCCTCAAAGGAATAATGAAATTTCAGTGTTCTGTTCTGTATGTTCTGTATACCCTTCTACTATTCGATGTTGCAGATTATATTGGTTCTTGAAAAATATTTGATTAGGGATCTGCGGGCGATCTCTTCATAGCAAAAATATTTCAAGTGACCATGAAGATGGGGATTGTTCTGTTATTGTATATTGCTGGTTATATTTGGACTTTGGTTCATAATAAACAACCATCTGCAGTACTTGGGTCGTGTTGGTGGTGGGGAATTAAAACTGCTGGGCCTAAGGGCAAACCCATGGATCACTTGGGAGTTGTGCAGGTTGTGCAGGTTTGGGTTAGGCTGATGGCTTGATAGCAACACCACAAAAAGTATAAACAAGTATAAAAATAGTTCATGTGCCACATGCCCAGAGATGTCAACTGACACCATAATTACCTGAGTATAATCCATTCTTGGTATTTTGAGAACTTACTTTATGTTATCATATAGCGTGAAGACAAATTAAGTTAAAACAAATCCAGGACTGTCTCTAGATTATCACCCTCATGACATGGAGTTAGATGACATCTTTGTATGGCAAGTGCTGAGAAGGTGTTAATAAGTATTGTTAAGCAGAAAGGAGAAACGCTGTTCTTAAAAAGTACGAGACATTATTAAGTAAAAGTATGACCTTGCTATGCTTTCCCTTGAACACACAATAATTCTGCATGTCAAGCCAGTTTCCTAAATTCTCTGCTTTACCTGCAGCCTGTCATGACTTCGGCAGGGATAACGACTATATGGGTCATTTAAAGTGCTATTTAAATGTGGAATAAGCAGTGTGCTTTTGCAATCCTTTGTGCTCTTGCGCTCTTATCTGGGTTTCCAGTAAATGACCCTCATAGTCAGTATTCTTGTAGAAGTAATGACAGGCAGTTAACTTATAATTATCAAGGACAAGTTTTTTTAGTTGCGTGTATTTATGTATGACTTTATTTATAATGCACTACAAGGATGCGTAGTGTTGTAGAAACGTACACAGGTAGGACAAGCATTATAACAAAATAAATAAATAAATACAGAGTAGAAATATATAGAATTAAGTGCTACGTGGTAAAAGACACAGTAGGAAGGAGGTCCCTGCCCCATAGAACTTTGAATCAAAGTGGTTGGATAACATACAAGTACAAATTTGCTGGCAATCGTGCACAAGGTTAGGGCACTGGCCCTTAAGTTCCAGGACTGGACAAGACAAACATATTCTAGTGCTCCAAAAGGTAGAATCTGAGTTTTTGAAGAGACCAAGAGTGTTCCTTATGGAAGTATTCAAGAAATGAATGCTACAAGTAAGGAGCAGCAAGATTTAAAGGTTTAAAGAAACAGTAACACCAAAAAATGAAAGTATTTTAAAGTATTGAAAATATACTGCGCTGTTGTGCTGCACTGGTAGAACACATGATTTCTTCAGAAACTCTACAATATTAGCTGTGCTGTGTAGCCATGGGGGCAGCAATTCAAAGCTGAAAAAGGAGAAAAGGCACGGGTTACACAGCAGATAACAGATAAACTCTGTAATAGACAATGGGATTCGTCAGAACTTATCTGTTATCTACTGTGTATCCCATGCTTGAATGGCTGCCCCCATGGCTACACAGCAGCTTGTTTATATAAACTATAATTGTGTTTCTGAAGCAAACACACCAGTTTTACCAGTGCAGGGCAACACTACATTATATTGTCATTCCTTTAAATGCTTTCATTTTTTGGTATTATTGTTCCTTTAAACATAAAAAAAAGGTGGCTCTGAGAGGAGCAGAGGAGACAGCCAGGAACATACAGGAGACAAATGAAGAAATGTAGGGTTTAGAATGTTAGCAGAAAGATTTTGTATGTTATCCTTTGCTTAACATGCAACTAGATAGTTTGCATCTCTTGTGTTTTGTGCACTACAACTCCTGTGCAGCCTTACTGGGGCTCAAAGTTGTCCACCTGTTTTTTGAGATACTGAGAATTGTAGCTAAACCACATCTGGAGAGCCTTAGGCTGAAGATCATTGTTATGGAGACACACTCAGCATGCAGATTGCTAGATACATGAGATAGACACCCCAAACACAACATAAGGATAAAGTTCAAATATTTTTGTTTTGGAAAAACAAGATTAGTGGAGCTCAGTGGTTCTTTGCTTCTGCCCAATGGCAGACTTTGGCATCCTTCAGTTTCCCCACTGTTTAATGATTTGTTACAGATGGAAATTGGTGTATTTCAAATTCTGCTTATCCATTTGCAAGCCTTTTTCACAGGGTTTACATATGTAAAGGTAATAAAGTAAAGTTTAGCATCCTGTTCTGAACCATCCTCACATTTCCTTGTAGTAATAGCCTGCAGTTTGCCCTGTCCAATCTGGAGATGATTCCCTACCAGTGGGGTGTCATATCAAGGGGTTTAAGGGAATGTATTTTCACAAGACACATGCATTCCACTGGAAGTAAATATAAAGTATGCAATGGAAAAAAATATTATTTTGCTAAAATACCATTTTTCCCCACCCTTTTAAAAAAATGTTTTCTGACTATGGTTTCTCAGTCAATTTTACCAAGACAACGTCTCAAAGAAAAGATGTGTTTATTGAGAATGTAAAACTTATGTTTCATGGCAGTTTTTCAAAGCAGGAAGTTATTCATAAATGTCATGTAATAAAACAAGGGATTTGCTTTATTAACCCCAGGAGTAGCACAACAATGCAGTGGTAGCCAACGCTCATCTGCTATTTGGGGGAATGTCATCAAATATTGGGATAATTACAGACTCTATACTGCTATAGCCTTTTTGGAGATGTTGTTTCAAGAGTAGCTTTATTTTTCCAGATGAGGTATCTACATTTATGCAAGTGTGCCATGTATGAGCCATAAGAGGTGCAGTTTTCCCCCCTGGTAGTTCTCCAGCAATTGCACCTGTAAATAAGCAATTGTATTTGTGGAGTGGTTGGGGGTCAGAGAAAGTATTTAATCAAGTCTGTCCACTACATTAGGGCCATTTCCCCGCAGAATTTTAATAAAATGCAAGGAATTATATTCAGTATTGTAACGTTAGCAAATCTGCCCATGTCTAGCAATATACAGTAGGAACAATTAGCAGTTAACGTTTATTGGTAGTGATGGGCGAATTTGTGAAACGGCGCCGGCGTCCGTTTTTGACGCCGGCATCCGTTTTTTTTACTACAAATTCGCCGCGAATTCGCGCCTGGCGAATTAATTCGCCCATCACTATTTATTGGTGGGTATGGCAGTTTCGTATAGTTTAACAGACTGGAGCAAATATAGCCCACATTAATAAATAACTTCCATTCATTCATTCATACCTCATGATATAATATATATTTTAAAAAATAAAGCTTTCAAGTCTTATTATTAACTTAATATTGAGAAACCTGACATTAAGGCAAAATATATGGAAGATAAATGTAACGTTCCCTTTAGGAAACTGGGATGGAAACCATAGCTAGGTTTACATTATTATTATTATTTTCACTTGAAGCTGGAGATTGTGCAAGTTAAATACACATGGAGATATGTTTGTTTTCACATTCACCATAGATATGACATGGAGCGAGTAGAGAGCTCTCCTGCTGCCTTGTACAACTCAAGCCTTTCTCCTCTTTGCACTAGTTGGCATAGTTACTTGTTATATTTATATTTATTCTTAGTAATGGAAATTAAAAATAGAAATACAATTTGGGTTCAGACTTCTGGGTCACATCATATCATCATTAGCACCAACTGTTGAAGTTGAAATGCCTTAAATATTTGCTTCTGGGAGCTGTCACATTCCAGTTTGAGGAAAACCAGTAGTAGCTAATAATACATTAAACTCAGAAAAAACAAGAAGAACGTTTATTATTAAATAATGTACCACTCTCCCTGGATTCTTGAGAGCAATTATTCTGGTTCTTGTATTGTCGGGATGGGGAAGACTACTCGGGCCAAAGCAGGAAAGTACTTACTGTATAGTCTTTAATTATGTACTTTTATTTTCAATAGGAACATTGCATTTTTATTCCCCTATTTGATTCTTGTGAAAAGGTAATTTCAGTTGCATTTTAATGAACACATTTAGGGGCAGATTTATCAAGGGCCGAAGTGAAAATTTGAAGTAAAAAAATTCAAATGTTGAGCTATTTTTGTGTACTTCGATTAGGGAATAGTCCAAATTCGATTCAAATATGAAAAAATGTATCATGAACTGTCTCTTTAAAACTTTGACCATTAATTGGTGTTTTTTTATAATACTTTTGATCGAATTCAATTGAATACAATCTTAGTTAGATTAGAACGATCAAATACAGCATATTCACCCACAGAAAAAAACTTGTTTTTTTTAAAATAAATTTTGGTTGGTCTTTTTTTATTCGAATTTCGAAGTTATGGGAGTTCAAAAAAACTCCCATTACTTCGAAATTCAACCCTTGATAAATCTGCCCCTTAGGGGCAAATTTATCAAAAATCAAATGTGATTTTTTTTCCACAATTCAATTTTTTTTGCACCCAAAATCACACATTTGAGTTTTATTTTTGAAAACTCGAATGTCTGTGAGTTAATAAGCAAAACAAATTTGAAATTCAATTGTAAATACTTGTTTTCTATCTAAAAACTCAATCAATTCAGTTTTCAGAACATAAATTCGATTGATTTGAGTTTTTTCAGGACATTAGAGTTTTTTTCCCTGTCGTTTGTCGTTTTTGACGTTCGGATTTTCCTTAAACACACAAGCATTCAAAAATTCAAGTTTATCCAATGTAGAAAACCCCTCAAACAACAAAATTGATTCTTGCCCCTTAATGTTGCACACAGCAAAATGACTATAAAACATTTTGTAGGTACCCAAACTCAACTGATCAGATACAGGGGACATGAGGGGAAGCATGTGAAGGAACAAGATGTACTCCCTGTCATTACTGAGGCTGTCAAACCTTTTTAAGGTCTGGGAGGCATCAGCAGAACTGGTGGACAGACCAACTTTGATCTGATTGGACACAGAAGATACCAATACACATGCATACAAAAAGTACAACTATTACTAGAAATGTTATTCTGAAACATACAGTCAAACAACGATTTGCATCCCAAAAGTGGAGAATATCTTGGTATGGACCCAGCATTGAACTTTGAGTTCCTCTGTTTATAAAAAAACAAACAACAAAAACAACTTATTCTGTTTATGATAACTCTGTGTTCTTTCTCTTGGTACAAATCCTACTATGTGTCCCAGTACCCCTATTTATGTACTCATCTGTTTAAAGAAATCAAAATATATCATGTGAACAGCTTTGCCCTTGGCCAGCTCATTACTGACCTCCCCAGAGAAAGTCATTTGATTTATTTGGCAAAAACGACCTTTCACTTTATTAACTGTTTTTATGCACTGATATAATAACATGGGATTCCTCTGCCAGCCACATTCCTTCAACATCCAGAACACATATCTGACAGCTAGACTTTTGCCTTATACAACTTATTGTTTGCCTTATACAACATATTGCCAGTTTGTCAAGATCATGTTGCAAGTATGCCACGTCCTGGATGGAATTAATTGGGCTGGATAGTTTTATGTCATCTGCAAACAATTAATGAACAAGTTAAATAAAATTGGACCCAATACTGAGCCCTGGGGGACCCCACTAAGAACCTTACTCCAAGCAGAGAATGTCCCATTAACAACCACCCTCTGTACCTAATCCTGTAGCCAGTTTCCTATCCATGTGCAAATGACTTCATTAAGCCCAACAGACCTTAGTTTAGAAAGCAGTCGTTTGTGGGGCACAGTATCAAACGCTTTGGCAAAATCCAAATAGAGCACATCTACTGCCCCCCCACTGTCCAGCATCTTACTTACCTCATCATAAAAAGCAATCAAATTGTCAGGGCCCCAAGGCACAATTTGGAGTGCGGACCAAGGAGGAAGAAAATAGGCAAACACAGTTCGCGGTACAATGGATTAGGCAGAAGAATCGTTAGTTCAGGCAAAGGTCGGTCCAGGCAGCAAGGTTTCGTGGTCGAGGTTTCAGGCAAAGGTCAGTCCAGGCAGCGAAGAATCAAGGTCGAGGTTTCAGGCAAAGGTCGAGAATCAAGAATCAATAATTCGTAAACACCTAGGATAGAAGAACCTATACTTGGGCACTGAGAGAACCTTCTGGTGACCTTAAATAGGTGGATTTTCACGCCAAAACGCGCTAGATGATGTCACAGGACGTGCGCCTGAATATGCGCCAGCGTCTGCACGTTTTGGATGCCAGCGTCTAAAGGATGTGCCAGCATTAATACGCTGCACGAAAACGCCAGCACAAATACGCTGCGCGAAAATGGCAGCGTCACGCTGGCGTCTGACGGCCGAATGGCCTCTTCTGGGTGCCGCCATCTTGGACGCGCCGAGGACGCCTTACACAAATTTGCCTGACATGACCTATCCTTCATAAAGCCATGCTGATTGCTGCTCATAATGCCATTCACTAGGACAAAATTTTGAATTTGATCCCTTAACAAGCCTTCAGATAATTTGCCCACCACAGAGGTCAAGCTTACTGGCCTATAATTGCCAGGCTGAGATCTTAATCCCTTTTTAAATATTGGAATAACATCATCTTTTCTCCAATCCATAGGCACCATACCATTCTGAGAAAATCAGAACTAGGGGCTGGTCTAAAACTGAACTAAGCTCTCTTAGAACCTGGGGGTGTATGCCATCAGGCCCTGGAGCCTTGTTTACATAAATTTTTATTAAAGCTTTATGAATCATATCCTGAGTCAGCCACTGACTAGATTGAGCTGAGCCATTAGTGCAGCTATAAAGTGAGCATGGGAACTCAGACTCCTCTACTGTATACACTGAAGAAAAGAACTGATTTACCACATTTGCCTTTTCTGTATCTGTTACAACCATACTGGTACCGTTATTTAATGGAGCAACACTCTCAACCTGCATCTTTTTACTATTAATATATTTAAAAAACTTTTTTGGGTTAGTTTTCACCTCCATCGCAATTAACTCTTCATTTCCTTTCTTTGCCTTCCAGATTGCTGATTTACAACATTTATTACAGTGTTTATATTCATTAAATGCAGCTTCTGTCCCTACAGATTTGGGAATAAATTGAGAACAGTAATGATTTAATATCATTTTAAATGACAACCATTTCTGTTCTGTGTTTTTAGCTCAAAACGTAATGCCCCAATCAATGCTCTGTAGGGCAGCCCTCAAGGCACTAAATTTAGCTTTTGCAAAATTCATGGTTTTTGTTGCCCCCAGTATATATTTGTTTTTTGCACCAGACATTAAATGATATAACATTATGGTCACTATTACCCAGGGGTTCAATGACTTGCACATTTTCTATAAGTTCAGGGTCATTTGAGATCACTAAATCCAGAATAGCATTTTTTCTGGTAGGCTCCTCAACAACCTGTGCCATAAAATGCAACAAGTTTATAAATTTGTTTTCATTAACTGATCTGGTAGTACTGTTGCTCCAGTCAATATCTGGGTAATTAAAACCCCCCATTATCATTACTTTACCCAAACTAGCAGCCTTTTCTATTTGCATGAGGAGCTTCACCTCCTCCTCCTCACATACATTAGGGGGTCTATAGCATACGCCTACAATTAAAGGGATACTGTCATGGGAAAATATTTGTTTCCAAAATTAATCAGCTAATAGTGCTGTTCCAGCAGAATTCTGCACTGAAATCCATTTCTCAAATGGATTTCTCATTTTTTTAAATTCAATTTTGAAATCTGACATGGGAAATATTGTCAATTTCCCAGCTGCCCCAAGTCACGTGACTTGTGCTCTGATAAACTTCAATCACCTTTTACTGCTGTACTGCAATTTGGAGTGATATCACCCCCTCCCTTTCCCCCCCCCCAGCAGACAAACAAAAGAACAATGGGAAGGTAACCAGATAGCAGCTCCCTAACACAAGATAACAGCTGCCTCGTAGATCTTAGAACAGCACTCAATAGTAAAAACCCATGTCCCACTGAGACACATTCAGTTACATTGAGAAGGAAAAACAGCAGCCTACCAGAAAGCATTTCTCTCCTAAAGTGCAGGCACAAGTCACATGACCAGGGGCAGCTGGGAAATTGACAAAATGTCTAGCCCCATGTCAGATTTCAAAATTGAATCTAAAAAAATCTGTTTGCTCTTTTGAGAAATGGATTCAGTGCAGAATTCTGCTGGAGCAGCACTATTAACTGATTGATTTTGAAAATTTTTTTTTTTCCCATGACAGTATCCCTTTAATTTGCTGGATTCTTTACAATTGGTGAAGAACTCCACCCACAAGACTTCTGCCCCCTGATTTTCTAACATAACCTCCTCCTTTATAAATCCTGCCTAACAAACAGACATTCCACTCCTCCTTTTCTATTGCCTCTGTCCCTCCGAAAGTATAGCCACTGATATTTACTGCCCAGTCATGCGACTCATTCAGCCATGTTTCGGCCACACCAATCACATCATATTTTCCCTCCAACACCAGCACCTCCAGTTCTCCAATTTTACCAGTCAGACTCCTTGCATTTGCAAACATACATTTAATAATAATGTTCTATAGCACATGTATTACATGTTCTACAGGTAGATCTTCTAGATGTGAATAACAGTCAAAAAATCTTTTTATTTCAATACATCAAAAAACAAATGAAAATGCTCTTACAATGTTGGGGGTCTACATGTTACATAAAACTAACTTTAACCCAAATTTTCTCCTTAAGGCTAATGTGAAAACATGAAATTAACTAATCTTAAATTTTTTAAACAAAATTCTCTTTGTAGGTGTAATAGACAAAAACTGTTTCTACTTTAATAAAAGTGACATATTAACACATAACGTTGGAGAAGGATCTCTGCACATTCCTATTGTTGGCATGGGGGACAATACTTCAGATGGAACATTACACAAAGACTTGGATATGCAGCCTACATTAAGGAATATTCCTGCAACTCAGTTTGACCAAAGCTATATGAACTTCAGTGGAGTTAAAGAACAGCCACTCATTCCTTTTACTCAAAGCACACTACTACAAGACAGTGATGATGATGATCATAATGATTCCTTACTGACCAGAGAAAGGGAACAAGATGAAACCCTACTAGAAAAAAGGACTACAAATGTCACTTCTGGGGACTTGATTGAGGGATATAACTCTTCATCAGTGAAGACATCTGGTCCAGCAAAGCACGGGCTTGCAATTAAAGAAGGTATGGCAAAGATTATATTTATATGCAAGCTATCTGCATTACTCATTATGTAGTTTTGCCATAAGTCCAGTGTAATTGAGACCATGTGGGAAAGTATGCCTGGTAGGTCAAAACAAATGCAACGACACAGGCATATGATAATTAATTGAATGCAAATAAAGATTGCATCACTTCTGGTGCTGGCTATTATGATGACATTACAATGTGATTCTTGTGGTGCACCAATTGATGCTACTCACTGTGGGAACCCTGGAATTAGGAATCAGGATTCCACTGTAGGAGCTATTGAGATATCGATTATTTAAGAATCTAAGAGAAATGTAGTAGAAAGAGAGGTCAGAGAAGTTTGGTGGTGGGGCCAGTGGTGCTTGTCAATCCATAATCTTTATTGGAGAAAGAAAACACATTATCCATGTTCTGCAGAATTAGGGAGCTCTAAGAAAGCCATACCCTACACTATGCATACCAGTTTGCATTTTTTAAAGGAAAAACCTTTTATAATATAGTTTGTTTTTGAACTAAATGTGTCTAATTTGTTTTTTCTAGGTGCCTGTATAAACATTACGCACAACCAATGCCAAAATCTGCCGTACAATTACACTGTTCCCAAATCAGTGTATTCCTTTGTTAATAGCATAGAGATGGAAATGTTCCTCAAGTTCTTCAGCTATCTCAATCGTCTCAGCTGCTATCAACACATTATGCTTTTCGGTTGCAGTCTGGCCCTTCCAGAATGCTACAGCCACAGCGATGAGAGGTATTTGGCAGCACCAAATTTCAAATGTCTACTGGGATTAAAACTTGACTGTGGGCTATTTTTAAAAAGTCAAACATCCCTAGCGTAAGTGGTTTGTACAGGTTGAAATGGAGCAAACTATTGTACATGGGCATAAATCACTCAAATTCTAAGGTTGTTCACAGAATAAGTGTTCAGAACTGGATCTAGTCCTTTTTACTGTTGAAAATGAAATAAGGTGTGCATATTTTGATTTTTGTCCTCTTTATTGTAATTTTGTTTCAACAATAACTTTTGGTATGACACCAAGGTCAACTTAAAGCTGCTTAAAGGAGAACCAAACCCTTTTTATTAAAATCCCCTACCCCCTACCCTAAATAGACCCCCCCTCCCTGCACCCCCCAGCCTAGGTGTTACCCTGGGTAAATGCCCATAACTCTTTACTTACCCCTCGTTGCAGATTCAGGTTCACAGGCGCCATCTTCTTCTCTTCGGTAATCTTTGGGTCTTCTTCCAGCGCTTCTACAATTTCCATGGCTTTCGGCACATGCACAGTTGCTTGGGACCGGCATATTGCGTCAACTATGCATGCACAGACACACCACTCTCTTCCAGAAGATTTCCGAAGAGAAGAAGATGGTGCCCGTGAACTCTGATGTCCTGAATCTGCACCGAGGGGTAAGTAAAGAGTTAGCAGCATTTACCCAGGGTAACACCTAGGCTGGGGGAAGCAGGGAGGGGGTCTATGCAGGGAAGGGGGGGTAGGGGATTTTATTAAAAAGGGTTTTGTTCTCCTTTTAGTGTATACAATCTAGGGGACCATAGCAGTTTGGGACATGGTGGTCAATGAGATTCTCTGTGGATAAAGTTTATGCACACAAGCCACAACAATAAGCAAGTTAGGTACAGTTTATATGAAATGTAACTTATTTAAGCTAAGCAACAACAGAGAAATGTATATCCTTATCAATACACTTCCAGAGTACTCAACAATATTTCTCCTATATTCTTTAGTATCTATGTAAGAGTATTGAAACAAATGACTCCTGCAGAGCAGGCCTGCAAATAACACAGAACAGTAAATCCAAAGTGGGTTGAATTCATTTGAAGTCTGACAGCTTTTACTGGCATATGTCAGCTTTGTTTTTGCTCTCCTTCTGTAATCTTTCTGCTACACAGCTTTTTACAGCAGCACTGCACTCAGGAGCTGTCTCTTTTAAAGAAATTTAGTAGGGCCTCCCTCACTGCAGTCACAAACACCCAGAACTAGTTACTAGTCTACTAAGCAATCTGATACATTACAGTAAAGGGTTAGTATTTTACAATCTGTACACTACAATGTGTTCCAAGGCCAGATCACATTGAAAAAATGTTGTAAAACTATTTCTGTGGAGTCCAAGGGAAGGCTGGGGGACCATAAAAAGTGTTGGGGGCCACAAGTGCCACATTGACCTCCATGTGGACAGTCCTGATACAAAATCCAATTAAAAAATATAATAGATTCAATTTTTTTTCTACACAGGCTTAGATATTTGTGCTGTAGTGTTGTGTTATGTTATTTGTAAAATCTCTTGCAAAATGTTCAAAAATGCTGTCAAGGATAGAGTCTCAACAGGCGGCTTTTCATCCGAGTCGGAAATTGCGCTAAGCCTGATTATTATCCTGTTCAGCAATACAGACAGGTCAGTTTTAGGCAGGACTTTTTAGGCAGGACTGGATGCTGCTTACTGGATTTTATTGGTAACACCTCCATGTTGTCTGTGAATAGTTTTGTCATGTAGCTTGGTGCCTATGAAAAGATGTGCACCATTGTCTGTTGACTTTTACCTCTGTGTTTATCTATATGGTTAGGGAGCCTTATCATTGATGATATAAACCCATATCTGGGTAGTAAAGTTGACTCTAGAGTCTAGTAAAACACACTATATAATCCTTTCTTGAAAGCTGAGCAAAATATGGTTTGTACCTGTTAGAAACCAGTGGGTGAACACTTCACTTTTCTCTGTGCAGCTTGTCTTTTGAACTAATGGCACCATTGAATTACACCTTTTAATTCTTTTAGTAAGAAAAAATCGATGTGAACATTTAGTCAGAACCATGATTGAGCCAAAAGATGGCTGCCATCGACTGCTGACTGAAAATATAAATAAACCTATATGTACAGTATGTACAAAAATAGATTTTATAATATTTTTTGATCATATCTAGTGATGTGTCCTGTTTCACAGAAAAAATTGCGAAACGCATTGAAGTCAATGGGCAGCAAAATATTTTTTCGATGTGTGACAATTTTGAATATTTTTTTATACGCACAACTATTTTGTCCAAATGCATTAAAGTCAATTGGCATCCGAATAATTTTGACATGTGACAATTTGTATGGGCACGCCAATTTTGATAACAATATCCATTCATAGCAGAGTGCAACAGGACTGTGGAAAAATCGGCGATGTGCATTTACACCAAACATAATGATTATTATGATTTTAATTAAATGTTCTGCCATAAGGGGCATCATCCAGAATTTTTTCACCACTGCCTCAAAGGTGTTTTCCTCCCCAGTTTTACTAAATTTTTGCTGACCCAGCAATTTTTTTGGGTAGAGCATGGTATGCATACAGGAGTGTTAGAAAGAGCTTTTGCATACCATACAGAATTCTTACATTTTATTAATAATAGATATTTATTTGGCTCGCAGGAACAATGAAGATGCATTGTTCCCCAACTGATTTTTATTCTATAGTGGTTGGCTGACTAGCCTTTAGATGGCAGCTTTGTTATTTGTGTTGTAGACTGTAGTTGAAAGCTTGTGATGCACTGGGAGAGTCAGGACATGTTAAATAGAAAAAATAAGACATAATGCACAGAATATTATTATTTTATGATCACTAACAAAAGTTCTATAATATTTGAAAGCTACAGAAATTCAAAGACAGAATTTCTTCCCAATCCGGGGAAAGGTAATAAACCACTGAGTGAGCATTACTATAGAGATAGACTTGTTCTTTAGACACATTTACAAATGCTTTAAGTTCTCTCAGTATTGGATAGTTCCAAATGGTACATGTTTCAATCGCCTTTATGTGTGCATGTTTATGTGCATGTTCCGAGCAGTTTTCTATTATACAATAATAAATGGACACATCTGGGCCTCACCCCATATTGTGAAGGTCTGTTGGACGTGTGAAAGCATGTCACAAGCGTATTCATTCTTTGCTCACACGGTATACAGATGTATCCAGTACCCATGGAGATGAAATCAGAACAGTTTGCTTCCAATGAAATGGGTAATGATATCCCACGGTGCAGTTGAAATCAATTAAGGCATTTATTTCTGTTAGAAAATCATGATGGGTAAAGGTGATAGATAAGACTTTCTTTTGCATAGTACTCAGCTACTGAACTTATTTGCAGGTCTAACAGCTCAGCAAAACCTGATCTCATTCCAAATGCAGGTGCAGCTTGATGGAGCATTTATATCTCCTCCCATCACTGATACATTTCTTGGCACATCAGGGAACTGTCATGGGGTTAATAGCACAGATGTCTAAACTGAAGGCATCCAGCTCTGTTCTCTAAAACCCTGGGTGTCCATGGGTGTAGTTAGTCCATAACAGCTGGAGGACAAATTACATTATACGGGATTTTACAAACACTATGCTCTTTGTAATTATTTGCCCAAATGTTATTTTGTAAACCCAAGCAAGCATTCTGTCATGTTTAATGATAACTCAGCCTCCGAAGTTTCATTCAAGCCATTTTTTTTGTTTATTTGTTCATGCAAAGGTATGGGGGTCTCCCAGTCTGATTACAAAATACAAATATATGCAGAGCAAAAATGATCTAATTGTTAAATGCTATTTAATATACTTGGATCACACAGAGGACATTGCAAGAACTGCTTCAAAATGGTGTGTGTTGTAAAAATAGACCTACGTTCCTGTCCTATCAGTAACTTTTTGTACATTGTGATTAGTCCGTAGTAAAGTCTCCCTGAATTCCTTATTATCACAGACATCATTTTCACAGAGTTGGCACGTATTGTTCATTTTGAAAAGCAGCCTTAAAGGAATTGTTAAATATAAAAATAAAAACTGGGTAAATAGATAGGCTGTGCAAAATAAAAAAACGTTTCTAATCTAGTTAGTTAGCCAAAAATGTAATGTATAAAGGCTGGAGTGACTGGATTTACAGACCTGCTTCAAGGTCACTATAAGGAAAGTTGTGAAAACTGCAATTTCATCCACATAAAGGTAATTACGCTGCACATTAGTTTATGGTAATTGCCATAACAATCTGCCATCTCAGTTGAAGATTAGTGGTTTTACAGAAATTAATATTGTATTATTAAGTAATGCACAGCTGCTCCCCTCCAAATGGTACCATCTTGCTCAATTTCCATGCTTCATTTGGATCACATTAGCAGGATAATCGGAAACACCCTCTAACTTATAATAACTTTGACTTCCTAGTGAAGTATAGGCTCCAACCAAAGTATAGCAAACTGTATATGTGTATATCTCCTTTATGAACAGCATGGTGGCAAGGCACTATATAGCACACAAGGGGCGTCATTTGTACCCTTTATGCAGGGCAATTGTATTTAGGTACAAAGCTTGTCACTGGAGTCAAGTTAGCATGCATGGTACTCATACACTCAACTCACACAGCCATTCAGTTGTCCAACACCTTGCTCAAAGGCTCTCTTTCCAGAGCACTGTATCCTGCATTGTACAACATTCAGGCAAATAATTATTAAAAAGATACTGTCATGGGAAAAATTTTTTTTTTCAAAATGAATCAGTTAATAGTGCTGCTCCAGCAGAATTCTGCACTAAAATCCATTTCTCAAAAGAACAAACAGATTTTTTTATATTCAATTTTGAAATCTGACATGGGGCTAGACATATTGTCAATTTCCCAGCTGCCCCAAGTCATGTGACTTTTGCTCTGATAAACTTCAATCACTCTTTACTGCTTTACTGAAAGTTGGAGTGATATCACCCCCTCCCTCCCCCCCCCAGCAGCCTAACAAAAGAACAATGGGAATGTAACCAGATAACAGCTCCCTAACACAAGATAACAGCTGCTTGGTAGATCTAAGAACAACACTCAATAGTAAAAACCCATGTCCCACTGAGACACATTCAGTTACATTGAGAAGGAAAAACAGCAGCCTGCCAGAAAGCATTTCTCTCCTACAGTGCAGGCACAAGTCACATGACCAGGGGCAGCTGGGAAATTGACAAAATGTCTAGCTCCATGTCAGATTTCAAAATTGAATATAAAAAAAATCAGTTTGCTCTTTTGAGAAATGGATTTCAGTGCAGAATTCTGCTGGAGCAGCACTATTAACTGATGTGTTTTGAAAAAAACATGTTTTCCAATGACAGGATCCCTTTAACCCACAGTGGTGTGTTGAAAGCTGCAATTCTTTAAATGGAGGCCCATGAGTGTTCTGTTTGCACCAGGAAAAAAACATTATGGGTTGAGAAATTTACATATAAATCAGGTCATCTTCCCTTTAATTAAGACAGAAGTAAATATACGAAACAACATGGACACCTCACGCAAAACTATATATCACAGGTGCATAAAAGTAGCATATAGCAGCCCTGTCACTTGTCACAAACAATTGTTGGTTTCTATTTTCTTTTTGAATCATATAATGTGTAGTGCAGCATGTTATCAGCTATCTGACACCAGTGAAGTGGCCATAACTCTAGTGCTATATTGGTTGTGGGCAAGGATGCACAAAGACTGTTGTTGTCAGATGTGTCAAGTAAGTGTCGGCTTGGAATGGGCACTTCATTCACAGAACTTCACACCTCACGCCCCGTCTCCTTATAGCAGCTCCCAAGTGATAAGCAACTGTGCATTGAACTCATGCACTGCTCTGGATCTCCATTAGATAATTCAGCAGGAACGTGAAGCACTTTATACAGTATATCATCCAGCACTTCTGTAGGTGATGACAATGTGTAACAGTCGGTCCTTGTAAGTAATTGTGGTGTTTATACAAATGCCCTGCGGGTGTCACTGTGCATACACAGGACGTTCTGTACAGCTTAAAAGTAAAAGTTACTGTTGTATAATGCCTGCATGACTCTGCTAATAAAGCACTGTTATACTCTACTCATCCTCGGCTACCCAAAACATAACCGTAATGTTCATAAATCTGCTTTTAACCATGTGCTATTTATATTTACTGGGAATGCTAGCGGAGTGGGCTACCCAAATCACCAAAACAACTGCATTTAAAGGGCTACTATACCCAAAAGTGTTATGCTGCTATGTAGAGAGCCATTTCATGAAAATTACATTGAAAACAACAAATCTCTTTTATTCACTGATTATATTGTTCCTTTAATAAGGTGTCTTAATCCTCTTCCTTTGTGGATTTGTCTTTAATGCAGCTACCCCCTACTGCCATGCAGATCGTTTTGTGAGGCAGCGCAAGAAGGCTGTGAGCCAATGCTGCAGGTGGTCAACTCTTCGTGGCCAGAGTTCCTAAGGTGCTCCCAGTTTCAGAATAAAACAGACAACAGCAACACCAGCCGTGTGTGCTTCTCTCCATTGCAAGAGAAAGGAAAGCAATGTATGACATTCTGGTATAACATTAATGCTAGGGCAATCATAATTCCCAGGCCTCTCCTGAAACCCTAAGCCATAAACTCAGAAGCCAGCTTTTGGTTGAAACAGCCTTAGCTTTGTTTATTAAAGTGATACTGATGCTAAAAAAACTACTTTTTAAAATATGAATGTACATTAAAAGTTACCTATAGGTCATGCTGATCGTTGTTTACGGAGAGGTCTGTTTTTGTAAATAATTTTTAGATGATGTTCTTAAACCTGACTGTTTTGCCAACTTGACTGTCTCATCTCACCCTGTCAGTTTCTAATGCTTACGGACTCCTGCTGCACAAATATGGCAGCCCATGAGCACGGGGAGACAGATGGGTAATGTAAAAGCCTTGAGCAAATACTTTATGGCAAAATTATAACTAGCAAACAAAGCCAATACTATGATAGATGTAAAAATGTTTTTATTTCTGGTGTCAGAATCTCTTTAAGAAATCTAACATAGCCGTCATAGTATAATATCGATATTCATAACACATTAAACAGAAAAATTATTTAAACAATAAATACTGTATAAAATCAATAACTTCTAACTTGAGGATACCCACTACTAAGCCTAACAAAGCTTCCACCTCCTAATCCCCACAACACACCTGCTACCTTGTAGTCCTTAATAAAGTTCTAGCCCGAGGCCTATACCTTGCACCCCACGTATGCATTAAAATTGGTATCCCCCCCCCTTTCTAGCTGCAGGGAAGTCATTCTTATTTATTGCTAGGATGGCTAATACCCTCTTACTAAATAGGGCAGGATGGGGGGACGTTGCCAAAGTAAGATGGCTCTTATTCCCTGGTCATTCACATCCTCCTAAAGTATATTACCAGTGATACCTCTACTGCAATATATAATGAGAGGTTTTATCATTCCAAACAACAAAAGGCTGAGACTGTAAGTGGTTTGGCATTTTCATCTTCATTGCTAAGATTTCTTATTAACATAGGATAGACATAGGAATCCTGTTTAGTGTTCAAAATTAGTGATCGGTAAATACATTTGTGGGCACGAATTTGCAGCAAATTTCCACGTTTCACCTCCGGTGAATAAATTTGCGAAACCGCCGTGAAAATTCACAAACGAAAATTCTATGGCATCAAAAAAATTTGGACGTGCCCCGGAAAAGTCGCTCGTGGCAAAACCGTTGTGCATCAACATTATTAGGATGCCCATTGACTTTACCGCTGGTGTTGACACGAGCATTTCACAAATTTCACAGGAAATTCGCACATTTTTCAGCAACAAGGAACAAATTCACCCATCACTACTCAAAATCCTACACTGATTTAATTGAGTTTCAAACAGGTTTTATGACTGCTAAATTACTCGAATCTCAACCAAAAGGTGCAACAGAAAGGCTGCTTTGTTAAAAGAAGAGGAAACATAACGATTTTGGTTGAACTTTCCCATGTACAGTAAGTACAAACAATGACAGATGCTAATTGCTGAAAACCCAACTGGGTTTCATGACAATGGCATTTTCTCTAGCAAAAGCATTCCAAACCCTCTTTAAACAGGCATCACATTCTGCCTACACTGCTGTCCTTAGGAATGGATGTCAATGTGCCAGTCTGCTTCCGATTACAGAATGTGCTTGTAAACGTCATGGCGCTAATATACATTTTACACTGGGATTTGGGTCCACAGAACAAATTAAAAATGGGCATGGGGGAGCTATGACTTCAACAAAACAACACTGTTTCTTCTTTAATTTGCAGGATTTGTTCTTAAATCCTCATTTGGCAATGCTATGCAACTGGATATGTATCAGAGGTCAGGAAGTGAAGTAGAAAAAGGATGCAGGGTAATAGCCTATTTACTAAAGCTCGGAGATTAGAAGATAGCAACAAAATCGTGTATTTTGTATAACACATAAATATTTGTTCTTGTTTTCATGGAATAAAACAGAAAACATTAATTTTTTAGTCTTTTTTAAATGCATTTGGCTCTGTGCTTATACACTGTAGATATTAAAGGAGAACTAAAGCTTAACTACCACTTAACTGCCACCACTAGCCACCAATATTTGGTGACATATACATTATCTGACTGACATATAATTATTCATTATCTTTTAGCTCCTTGCAGAGAACACGACAGCTTCTTGTGTGCCAATGGAGTGTGTATACAGAAGAAACTAACGTGCAATGGATACAATGACTGTGATGACTGGAGTGACGAGGTATATTGCAGTAAGTCAGTCTCAGACACTCGTTTTTCCACTCAATCGCTTTTATTATCATTCCAGCCAATATATACTTTTAACATTGAGCAATAGACCCAATCATATAAGTGTCAAGACACATTATTGTGCTGCAGGGGAGTTGCTTTTGCTGTTCAGCCATTGCCAGATCCAAAAAAAAAAGAGGGCGATCATGATGCATTTTAAGATATTAGAGAAAAGTACACTGGCACACGCGGCAATTCAAGCAGGGCTCCCTTGCTGCGTGTGCCAGTGTACTTTTCTCTGAGATTAATTGGGAGGGTGCTCATCCCTCCAACACGGAGCACAAGGGGCAAATTCACTAAGATGCGAAGTTGCGCCAGACGCAACTTTGCCGCACTTCGCCGCACTTAGCCACAATTCGCCACACTTCGCCAGGCGTATTTTCGCCAGCGCTCCGCAAATTCACTAAAATCTGAAGTTGCGCACAGGGGTAGCGTAAGTTTTCGAAGTTGCGCTAGCGTTAATTCGCCAAGGGAAGCGAAGTTTTGCTAGCGATGGTTCATTTGCATACGGCGCGAAATTCAAATTTCAATGGAGGAACACGTATCACCACTTCAAATGCCTAGAAAACCTTCAAATCAGCAAATAAAATTTTTATTTTGCCCTACACATGTGCCCACTGTCTAGGTAAGTTGCCATGAGTCAGGAAATGTAGGGGGGAAGGAGGGGAGCCCCAAAATTTTTTTCGATCTTTTTCAGCCTATCACCCATCATGTAGAAAACACGCCAGCGTTTTTTGGGACTTAGAAAAATCTTTGACTTTTTTTGAAACAATCCCTATCTACTCTATTGCGCTTCGCCAGGCCTGAGGTGGCGAAGGAAGTCTAGCGTAAAAGGTAGCGTTCAGTACACTGCGCAAGTTAGTGAATTTGCGTAGTTACGTCGCTAGCGAAAAGTCGCCTGGCGTTAGGGTGCGAAGTAACACTAGCGAAATTACGCCAGCATTCGTTAGTGAATTTGCGCAGTAGCGAAAAATGCCAAACGCTAGCAAATTAACGCTAGCGTCGGCGCTTAGTGAATTTGCGCCATGGCATCCAGAATTGAAGGCCAGGGTGTGCGAGTGAGCCTACTATCCAATCCAGCATTTTTAAGATATTAGCAGTGTAGGAACGGCTAATAACATGGATACTTTATTTGATCAGCATCCCAGAGGCTGGTAATGTGTTAGCACTATAACATTTTTGGTTACTTAGCCTAACTAACTTATAGCCTGAATTTAAGGTATAACGAGGCGCTTTCTAATACAAAACATTTCACATCTGACTGACAGTTCCTCAAGCATTAGGGACAACATTTGTAGCATTAAAAATCAACCATCATTACATATTTCAGAGCACTTGCACTTGCTGTACCCTGCACTTGACCAGGTTAAAAATTGAGAGCAAAAGTAGAGTGATGCTGGGCACAGGTCCTATACCTGTAGTAGTATATGTATGTACAGGTATGGTATCTATTATCCAGAGACCTGTTAGCCAGAAAGCTGCTAAATATGGCATATTGTGCTATTTGTAACAAGCAATGCTACATTTTTGACTGATTTGCCATTTCTGTCTTATAATAGAACTTAGTTGATTAACTAAGATATATCGTGGCAAATTTACTAACCTCGCCAGCGACGGTTTCGCTCACATCGCAACACTTTGACAAGCGTAGATTTGCCAGGACAACGCTAATTCACTAAAATCCGAAGTTGCATCCAGGGCTCCGAATGCTGGTGAAGTTGCGCTAGCATTGCCTAATTTGCATACGGCGGGAAGTTAAAGTTGAATGGACGTATATTTTGCAGCAAATACATTACACTACACAAGCCCAGGGAACCTTAATAAAATAAAATAAAGTTGTTATATTGCCCTACACATGAGCCCAGTGTATAGTTTATGTGCCATATGTTAGGAAATGTAGGGGGGAAGCCGGTTACTCCAAAAGAATTTTACATTCTTTTGCAGCCTATCACCCTGAAAAAAGGAAAAGACACCAGCGTTTTTTGGGACTTGTTCAAGTCCTGTCTACTCTATTGCACTTCGCCTGGTCTGAGATGGTGAAGGCAAGTCTGGTGTAAGAGGTAACGTTCAGTAAAATCTTAGTGAATTTGCGTAGTTACGTCCATTCGCCAGAGCACAAATTCGCCAGGCCTTAGGGTGCGAAGTACCGCCAGAGTCTATCTCCTTCGCTAGAGAAGTTACACCAGCGACCGTTAGTAAATCGGCGAATGTACCTAAATGACGTCACGCTGGTGAATTTTTGCCAGCGTTAGTCACCTCGCCCTTTAGTAAATTTGCCCCACAATCTGTTTAGCTGTATGTAACTCATATACCTGGTGACATATGTAATAACTTTACCTGAGGTAAGCAATGTTGCAGTTTCCACATATGTCCATTGCTCACAATATTTCAGTATTCAATATTTCATTACCTGTGTATTATGCAAATATTAGAAACATATCCAGTAGCTGTAAAGTTGTTTTCTAGAGAAAGTAAAATAAGAGAAGGTTCCTAGATGCATCTTACACTTTGCTGAATACTTGTTTCATGCTTTATTGCCTCTGTGATTTACAAAGGCGAATGATACTGACAGGGAACACCTAATGCAGAAGTCCTAACAAATGACTGTCACGCTCTGAAACATAAATAAGCTGTCACTCAGCTCAAGAATAAAAGCTGTGAAATAAATCCTTCAACTGAATTAACATGACAGTGAGATTTCTGCTGATTTGTAAAACGTCATCTTTGCCAAGCTGGCTGTGAAGCGTTGATTTGATATGTAGACACTTTTATGGAATCAATGAGAAGAATGAAACAACAATTTTAAGTCAGATGGGAGAGAAATGCACTGGCTTCCTTTTATAATGTGTTTAGCAGCAACTATCGGGCTCATTTATCAAATCTTGGAAAATTTGTACCTAGGCAGTAACCCATTGGAACCAATCAAACGTTTATCTTAGTTGGGATCAAGTACAAGTTACTGTTTTATTATTACAGAAAAAAAGGAAATCATTTTTAAAAATTTGAATTATTTGATTAAAATGGAGTCTATGGGGCAAATTCACTAAGATGCGAAGTTGCGCCAGGCGCAACTTCGCCGCACTTCGCCAGGTGTATTTTCGCCAGCGCTCCGCAAATTCACTAAAATCCGAAGTTGCGCACAGGGGTAGCGTAAGGTTGTGAAGTTGCGCTAGCGTTTATTCGCTATGTAAAGTGAAGTTACGCTAGCGAAGGCTAATTTGCATACGGCGAGAAATTCAAATTTCAATGGAGGAACACGTATTAGCACTACAAATGCCGAGAAAACCTTCAAATCAGCAAATAAAAATTTTATTTTGCCCTACACATGTGCCCACTGTCTAGGTAAGTTGCCATGAGTCAGGAAATGTAGGGGGGAAGGAGGGGAGCCCCAAAAATATTTTTGATCTTTTTCAGCCTATCACCCATCATGTAGAAAACACGCCAGCGTTTTTTGGGACTTAGAAAACAATTTGACTTTTTTTTAAACAATCCCTATCTACTCTATTGCGCTTCTCCAGGTCTGAGGTGGCGAAGGAAGTCTAGCGTAAAAGGTAGCGTTCAGTACACTGCGCAAGTTAGTGAATTTGCGTAGTTACGTCGCTAGCGAAAATTCGCCTGGCGTAAGGGTGCAAAGTAACACTAGCGAAACTACACCAGCGTTCGTTAGTGAATTTGCGCAGTAACGAAAAATGCCAAATGCTAGCGAATTAACGCTAGCGTTCGGCGCTTCGACGCTTAGTGAATTTGCGCCTATGGGAGATGGCCTTCCCATAATTCAGAGCTTTCTGGATAACGGGTTTCCAGATAACGAATCCCTTACCTGTAATTTAAGAGAGGCTGTAGCCCTTCTATTTTATGGAATGACCTCTTATTCGGAAATCCCCAGGTCCTGGACATTCTAGGTAACAGGTCCCGTACTAAAGTACCAAAAATCACAGGCTCTTATTGGTGTATATAAGGCCAACTTAAGTGACATGATGTTTTTAGGAACATGGCTTGCCAAATAAACTGGCAAAGGAATTGTGCAGCGCTAGCTGAAGGTGGGACTATCACCTAAGCTTGAATCTAGCCATAGAGAGAATAGGAAAATAATAAAATGTGAGTATAATGGCCCATACCAGTTAATTAGTCATTCTTTTTGACCCGTCTCCTAGTTATGAGCTCCACAAGTATTGCAGATTTCCAGCCAGATAATATGATATGGTCAAACAAAATTGATTCAACCTACAGGTATGGGATCCATTATCCGGAAACCCATTATCCAGAAAGCCACTGAATTTCCCGAATTTTTTAAAATGATTTTCTTTTTCTCTGTAGCAATAATAAACCTTGTACCTTGTACTTAATCCCATCTAAGATATAATTAATCCTTATTTGAAATAAACCCAAGCTATTGGGTTTATTTACATGATTTCCTAGTAGATTTAAGGTATGAAGATCCAAGTTTTGGAAAAGTCCGTTATCCGGAAATCCCCAAGTCCTGAGCATTCTGAATAACAGGTCCCATATCTGTACTAATAAAGCTATAATATCGCTATAAACTACTTGTATACTAGTTTCCTAGAGAAGAAACGACTTCACCAGTAGAAGCAACAACATCAGTTGAACCAGTACAACGCACAGTGTATTAAAAGGCCAATACTGACTCGACATATATATGATTTATATTGTTATGACTGTTCTATTTCACACTGTTAATCATGGTCTTTCCCTTTTGCTCATATAATATGCCAGGAATGAATTTCAAGTGCTGCAGGACATATTTGTTGGGTGATAAGTGGCATCTCAAGAACATGTGATATGAGCCTTCAAGCCTTGATTTATTTCAGCACAGACAGTACCTGGATTTATTATGTAGTTTCCCAGTAGGGTGCCTGGCTCCCTTCATTTTTGCCACTCAGAAGTTGCTGGGCATTATGCAGGAGGAATACTTGGAATGCTTTCACCTCCTTTACAACAAACTGTACCATGATCTGGCATGAGTTATGTATATACCCCCAAGCCCCATTTGGCGTGATATTCTTTCATTTTATGGAATGTGTAGGATATTAGGGGGCAGATGTATCAAGGGTCGAATATCGAGGGTTAATTAACCCTCGATATTCGACTAGGAATTGAAATCCTTCGACTTCGAATATCGAAGTCGAAGGATTTAGCGCAGAAAATTCGATCGAACGATCGAAGGATTATTCCTTCGATCGAACGATTAAATCCTTCGAATCGAACGATTCGAAGGATTTTAATCCAACGATCGAAGGAATATCCTTCGATCAAAAAAACTTAGGCAAGCCTATGGGGACCTTCCCCATAGGCTAACATTGACTTCGGTAGCGTTTATCTGCCGAACTAGGGGGTCGAAGTTTTTTTTAAAGAGACAGTACTTCGACTATCGAATGGTCGAATAGTCGAACGATTTTTAGTTCGAATCTTTCGATTCGAAGTCGTAGTCGTAGTCGAAGGTCGAAGTAGCCCATTCGATGGTCGAAGTAGCCCAAAAAACACTTCGAAATTCGAAGTTTTTTTACTTCCAATCCTTCACTCTAATTTAGTGAATCGGCCCCTGTATCTCTGACTCTTAGGGGCCGATTCACGAAGGGTCGAATATCGAGGGTTAATTAACCCTCGATATTCGACTAGGAACTAAAATCGTTCGACTTCGAATATCGAATATCGATTTTGCGCAAATCCTGCGATCGATCGATCGAAGGATTTTTCATTCGATCGAACAATTAAATCCTTCGAATCGAAGGAAAATCCTTCGATCAAAAAATCACAGGCAAGCCTATGGGGACCTTCCCCATAGGCTAACATTGACTTCGGTAGCTTTTAGCTGTCGAAGTAGGGGGTCGAAGTTTTTCTTAAAGGGACAGTACTTCGACTATTGAATGGTCGAATAGTCGAACGATTTTTAGTTCGAATCGTTCGATTTTCGTAGTCGAAGGTCGAAGTAGTCCATTCGATGGTCGAAGTAGCCCAAAAAAACTTCCAAATTCGAATTTTTTTTCATTCGAACCCTTCACTCGAATTTCGTGAATCGGCCCCTGTATCTCTGACTCTTAAAGTCTCATTTTTATCCTCTTACAGATTGCAGTGAACATTTATTCCGCTGTAACACGGGCAAATGTCTGAATCGCAGCTTGGTTTGTGATGGATATGATGACTGTGGAGATCTAAGCGACGAACAAAATTGCGGTATGTCATGAATTTGGCAGCCAGAGACAGAACATCTTTACTCTGTTCTGAATTGTAGAGCTTCTGCATTGAAATGTTGTTTTTGCAGCCTGGATGATTAAAAAATAGCATTAATATAACATTTAACAAGATAACAAGTTGAAAAATGAAAAACAGCTTGGGAGTGACGTATTTTAAAAGGTTTTAACTTAGAAAAACATATGAACCAATGCACAATGGATTTCATATTTGACTCTTTATTACAAAAAGCTCACATATGGCATGCCCATCTTATCTTGTATAAAATGTATTTATGAGCAGAAATCTGATTGACACAATCAACATGTAACTGTTTGTCATGGAAGAAGACATTGCTGCTGTTGTACACCACATGAAGACCTTGTCTACTCTTTCCTTATTAAAGGAACAGTAATGCCAAAAAAATTTAAATTTTTTAAAGGAATTACATTATGAAGTACTGTTGCCCTGCACTGGTAAAACTGGTGTGTTTGCTTCAGAAACACAACTATAGTTTATATAATCACGCTGCTGTGTAGCCATGGGGGCAGCCATTCAAGCACAGGATACACAGTAGATAGCAGATAAGTTCTGAAGAATCCCATTGTCTATCAGAGAGCTTATCTGTTTTCTGCTGTGTATCCTGTGCCTTTTCTCCTTTTCAGCTTTGAATGGCTGCCAACATGGCTACACAGTAGCTTGTTTATATAAACTATAGTAGTGTTTCTGAACCAAACACATCAGTAGTAACAGTGCAGTGCAGCAATACATTCATTATTTGGTGTTACTGTTCCTTTAAGCTGAAGTCATATCACTTCTACAATACTGCAGATGATGACCAGTCATGGCATTTAGTCACTAGTCCTTGTTAGTCACTAGTCCTACTTATTACAGGCATGGTTCTATGCTCCTGGGTGTAATACCACTTATTACCCAGTTAAGTCCATTTATTTGGCTCAGTCTGGGAATAATATTCTTCTTAGGAAATAGTTAAGAAGCATGCTCTGTTCCACAATGAAAAAAGTCATACAGTGTTCAAATGAAGGTAGAAACATTTTAAAGGAATTAACCCTTAATTAAAAAACCTTACCCCAACCAACCCTGCATAGACCCCCCTCCCTGCTCCTCCCCAGCCCAGCTGTTACCCTGGCTAAATGCCCCTAACGCTTTACTTACCCCTCGGTGCAGATTCAGCGCATCGGAGTTCACGGGTGCCATCTTCTTCTCTTATCTTCGAATGGGAGTGGTGTATCGGCGCATGTGCAGTTGGAGCGATCTTCCGTTTCTCGACAACTGCACACTGCCGACAGTGACCGAAATTGCAGAAGTAAAGGAAAAAGACCCGAAATGCCGGAAGATGGCGCCTGTGAACTCAGATGCCTTGAATCTGCACCAAGGGGTAAGTAAAGAGTTAGGGGCATTTACCAGGGGTAGCAGCTAGTCTGGGGGGGGGGGAGCAGGGAAGGGGTCTATGTAGGGTAGGGGGTAGGGGTTTTTTCATTAAGGGTTTAGTTCTCCTTTAAAGTGCTTCATTATATATAGTAAGTTGGCATTTCTGAATGGCACATCCTTCAATCAATGGAGCACCCTTATATTTTAAGGAAATTTTACCAAGTTGTTATCATTTATAACAGATAAAATGTATCAGTATATTGTCCCTTCTAAGTGTTTCATTAGAAGTCACCTGTCACATATGCTTGTTCAGGTTGCGACCCCTTGGAAAGTTATCGGTGTGGAGATGGGCGATGCATAACATTAAGTTGGGTGTGTGATGGAGACCATGACTGTGCCGACAAGTCAGATGAAGTCAACTGCTGTAAGATGTCCTGTTTATTATATTTGCTTTCTGTAAAAAAGGATTTGTTATTCTGTATTCATCTCCTGGAGGAATTGCAATTTTTGATATGTTTTAATTGTATCTCAAATTGGAATAAATGTGCTCTTACATATCTCTACTGCCAACAAGTGACTTTATGTCCAAACTCCACACCCATTAATTATTTTCTTTTTCCCATTCCTAAACTTTAACTTTTATAAATATTAGTGCCAAAATATATTTAAAAAAAAAAAAACAGATTGAGCTACAGTATAGATTTCAATATTTAGAAATATTTATTTTATTGTTTCAATCATGGCATTGTATCAAATGCCTTCGCAAAATCCGTTTAATTCTCATTCCTTTCAATTAAGTTTCTGCAAATCCTTCTCCATTTCCCAGTTAGATACTTGATAACTCAGCCCCTACGTTTAAACTTCCTTCATATTGTGGTTAACTTCTTTAGCAGTGTGGGAATATATTTAATGCACAGGGTAGTGGTCTAGCTTTTAATTAGAACAATACCCGTAGCTTGTCACAGCCAAGGACTGACAGAGTGCAAGAATGGACAGTGTATTCCCAGTGCCTTTCGATGTGATGGGGACAATGACTGTAAAGATGGAAGCGATGAAGAAAACTGCCCAGAAATAAAGGGTAAGTGCAAGCTGCATATTTACAAACCACGGATGGATTTAGTGGAGTGATGTGTCCCCAAAAACATGTTCAAGCTTATAATTAATCCTTTACTGATTTGCACTATAGTCGATGGAAGCCAAATCAATTTTTCTTGTTTACATTCTATTTCTCCATTAACATTATAACGCAGGGCCTCAAAGGTTTTGGTTTTACCTCCAGGCTTCTCACAGCAGCCCACATCAATAGGTGCAGCATACTTGCCTCTAAAGCATCACACAAAGATGTCATATGACATAGAGCAGTGATCAGAAAAGCAAAAATAAGCACAGATTTTGCGTAAGAGACTCACCCAGGTAAAGCAGTGGCCCAAGTGCTCCTGCCCAGGGCCTCAGCTCAGGAAAGCGGTCAATATAGATATATGTGTGTGTCTATATATATATATATATATATATAAATCTCTTGTAGTCACTTGCAGATCAGACCAGATATCAGTTTAACCTTTACGCATTTCGTGTCCATCTGACACTGACTCATAAGCTTAAACTAATAAGATAGGATGTCAGTATTTAAAGACCCAAACACCAATGAGAAAAGAGGGAGGGAAAAAGGACTGATAGGTCCAATCCAAAATTGAAAGGGAATCAAACATTTAAGTAAGGAACATCAAATTGACATTAAAATACAAAAGTTATCGATACAAAAAGTAATATATACAGGAAACGTTCCACAAAAAATCAATATATAGATATATATATGTATATATATAATGGCTCAAGAGAGGCTAGCACTCACAGGACTAATAAGCCTTTCTCAAAGGGACCTAGCTGAAACGTGAGTTTATTTTTTGCTTAAATAAAACCTTTTTTCTCCATAAGTCCTGTGAGTGCTAGCCTCTCTTGAGCCATTATATATATACATATATATATCTATATATTGATTTTTTGTATTTGTACATACTAATACATAGCTCTGCACCCAGGCACCTTATACCTATACACGTGCTGTGCCGGCATTCCATGTACTATATATATATATATATATAAATAAATATATATATATATATATATATATATATATATATATATATACACATATATTATGAATTTCAACTTATGGAAAGACTTTTGTGTTTCTTGAAATCTTTATTGTTCTATTCAGGATTTGGATTGGACCTATGAGTCCTTTTTCTCCTCCCTCTTTTCTCATTGGTGAGATACTGACATCATATGTAATTAGTTTAAGCTTATGAGTAAGTGTCAGATGGACATGAAATACGTAAAGCTGAACATGAATGTCTAGATAAAGATTTTCTACATTTTAACATATATTTCATCATCTGCAAGTGACTTCCAGAGTGCCCTATATCTGCTATTTGTTTTTATACGGATAGAGCAGTGATCCCTAGGCAGTTGCTCTCAGACCCTTTGGATGTTGCTCCCAGTGGCCTCAAAGCAGTTGTTTATTTTTGAACTCTTTCCTTGGAGGCAAGTTTTAGTTGCATGGAAACCTGGAAAAACTTGGAAACCTGGAAAAACAAGCCTCCGTTAGACCGTCAGTCCACATAGGGGCTACCAATTGTTAATATCATCTGCTCCTCTCTGAACTTTTTGCATAATTATGTTGCTCTTCAACTTTTTTTTATTTAAATGTGGCTAATAATTAAAAAAAAAGTTGAGGACCCCTAACATAAAGAGTCAGAACCATGTACAGCATAACCTGGTTCAACAAAACGCACATGCGCAAAACGTTTCTTGATGCCCCGGACAAAATTTCCCCAAGTGCAACAACTGCTTGCAACCACAATTATGCTGGAATCCTGGTTAAAAAAAAAATATGATGACTTGCACTTGAAATTGCACTTTGCCCACTGCACTTTTATTTGTAAACGAGCCTTTATCTATTCTGCTTTCAGGTCAGCCTTGCCATGATGGGGATTCAAAATGTGTCTATGCAGCATGTGCCCGGGCGTGTGTTAATGATCCAAACTGTGGAATGACTCAAAACATAACCAACTGCAGTAAGTGTAGTCTTCATTTTCTTGTTCCATTTCAATGTTTTATTTAAACTGTAGGGTCCATGTAAATAGTTTATTTCTGTAAAATTTGTAAATCCCACAGTACACACAACAAAATAGGGTCAAGAAGTCTGAATCCACAGTGAAGAACTATGTTTATATCATGATTTACAGTATACAAAACAGATCTACACAAACATATATTTATATCATGATCTGTGGAGCAGAATCCCAGGGACTGGTTGAGTGATAAGATTTTTCTGTGGTCCTACAGGAAACCTAAACACTGTACAGTTTGATTCAAATTGTGGCACAGAAGAGGATCAGACAGAATTATGGTCAGAATAGAGGCAAGGAGTCCGAGAAGGATAGCTAGCTAGAAAATTATGTGAAATATATCTTCCAGTATCTTTAGTCAGTGCTTAGAGTTGCTGGACACAAAAGCTTTAGAATCTTGACTTAAATCATAAATCATTTATTGTTTTCTGTTTTGATGTGTTTTCAGGTCAATGTGAACCAATCACTTTGGAGCTATGCATAAACCTGCCTTATAACTACACAACTTTCCCAAATTACCTCGGTCATCGAACTCAGAAAGAAGCCTCTATTAGCTGGGAATCCTCCCTATTTCCAGCCCTTGTCCAAACCAATTGCTACAAATATCTCATGTACTTTGCATGCACCATTCTGGTACCTAAGTGTGAGCCGGAGACACATCAACGCATACCACCTTGCAGGTAACTCATTTATCTGGCTTTTCTGATATAATATATGCCAAATTAATATGAACCTCATGGCTATAATAATGTTAGAATGAGTGATAACTTATAAATATGTATCCTTTCATTTGAGAGCCCTTTCATGTAAAAGGTTGATCAGGGCCACTCATAATAAAAAATATATGAAAAAAATGCTGGACTATTTATCTGTTTACAGTCCAGATTTCTCCTTGACTAGCTGTAGGGCTTGGTTTCACTGTAAGGACTCTTACACAAAGGCATTTATTATGAGTTTAGGAAAGCATTCTATTCTAAACATTCATATATTGAATTTATTATACAGTATGTACTCACAAGTAAGTTTTTGTCAGTTCGAAATGCAACTCTCTATTGAATAGAAAAGAAAATGCAGCACCCCCATAAAACACAGAATAAAATGCAACTCAAACCTGTGTCTCAAATGCATAAAAAATGCAGTGTGTAAGAACCCTAAATTTCCTCTCAGGGTGGTGGCACACGTAGTGTTCGGGGGAGATTAGTCGCCCATCGACAAATCTCTTCTTCGGGCGACTAATCTCCCCAAAATGCCATTCCGCCGGCGATTCACATTCTAGCCGGCGTAAAGGCATTTCAGGTAGATAAGTCGCCATGAAGAAGAGATTTGTTGCTGGGGGACTAATCTCCCCTGAACGCTTCATGTGCCACCACCTTCAACTGACTTTCTGCCTAAGCCCCTCTGTTTGGGACCATGTGAAATAAGGGAATGTTTACACCTGGCGATAATAACACTATTAAATCTTTAAATGCTAGTTTTCTTTACTTCTTAACTTGTTGGGTTTAATGTTTTGATTTTCATAAAGTAATTTCAGTGCTGGAACAAATCTTAGCAGCACCCAATGGAATCTCCTGCCCTCACAGTGATGTGAGGGGTGGGGGAGCGACATGACAGGTAAGGGTATGATGACCATTGTTTTTGAGCATTGCATCACTGCTCCCCAGCTGGTTGGCAGCAAGAAAGTCGAACTAGAGGAAGGCAGACACGTGCCTCTTCTGCCTACTGGTAGATCTGCCAAACCTGAGAAATCTTCAGATAATAATATTTATTTGCAGTGGCATATACAATAGGGGTGCAGACTGAGAAAGCCTTGTGGGAGATGAGGTATAGTGATTTTCCTGAAAGATCAGTGCTATATATCCATCATTGAAAGGCAAGACTAACCAAAAAAAACTCATATAGTCATGTTAGTCACTGATATAATTATCCTGAGACTGCCTGTCCTCATATAAATGTCCCAGAATATTTTTTATATTGAATTTCAAATGACTGTGCTGAAGTTACCGCATAGTCTCTAATTAATCAATATGTTGTTAGCCAAGGTGAACTTTAATAGATATGGAGTGGAATTATGTGGTATCTTGCAGTCAGGACATACTTATCAATTGCCATGTCACCAATCCCACCTCAGCGTAGTTGTTTGGCAGAATTTTGAACTAAAGCTCTGTATATGTTTTTGATGTCTGCAAAAATCACCCCCAGGGAATGGGTTGAGAAAAGCATAGTCATTGCAGGGAATGAACTGAGGCATTATGGTCCTGCAGTGCAAACTGAAAAGTAAAAGTTAAAAAGAAGATAAAATAGCAGCAAATGAATCTGAGTAGAGCAGAAGAAATCCAGAAGAAGGGATGGTACTAAGCAAATAGGCACTGGGGGAATGAGAGATCAGAGGTTGAGAGTAAGAAGAATTGGTATGGAGCAGAAAACATAATTTATTATACTAATCAATATTTATATACTGTTGGTGCAGAAAAAACAGGATCTTTTTGTAAAATCTGAACAAATATGTGGGCTCTTCCTGTGGAAGTGGGTAATATTTCCCTTGTTCTGGTTGATCCTTCAACATCTTAGAGCAAATATACATAACTCTCACACTGTGAGTCCACTCCTCTTTAGAATCTCATTCCGTAGTAATGGACTACTGAATTACAGTAAATAAAAGGTAGCACAGCATAAATACCAGGTAATACATTCCTTTCTGCAGATTATTCTAAATGTTATTGTGAAATTGAAGTAAATATTTTTCCCCAGCTCGTCCTTACTAAACAATTTCCTTGCTTTTAAAGATCAGAATCCAATGATAGCGTGCCATTAATGAAAAAGTGGAGAAAAATTCTACAATTAATATTATTTAATCTTTATAGCTACATTAGGCATAACACCTCCCACCCAACCACCCCTGCATTGTATTCTCCAACAGCTTTAGGGCAAAGATTGAATATCATTTGTGAATAATGTGTCATTTTTGTTTAGGGAGGAAATTAGTTCTATAGATTGTTTCAATTGTCTCTTTGCAGGTCACTTTGTGAACATTCAAAAGAGCGATGTGAACCTGTACTGGGCATTGTGGGATTACAGTGGCCTGAAGACACAGACTGTACCCAGTTCCCAGATGAAAAATCTGATAATCAGACCTGCCTTATGCCTGATGAAGATGTAGAAGGTTAGGCTGGAAAAATGGTTTAGGGCAGAGACACACATGGAGATTTGGGGAGATTAGTCGCCCGGCAACAAATTGCCTCTTCTTCGGGCCACTAATCTCCCCTAACTGCCTCCCAGCCAGCTAGAATCTAAATTGCCGGTGGGATGGCACTCGGAGCACTTTGTTTTCCTAAGTCGCACAAAGTTGCCTCACGAGGAAACTTCGGGCAACTTCGGAATGGAAAGGGGTTGGGAAAAGCATAGTCATTGCAGGGAATGGATTGAGGAATGATGGTCCTGCAGTGCAAACTGCAAAGTAAAAGTTAAAAAGAAGATAAGATAGCAGCAAATGAATCTAGAGCAGAAGAAATTCAGAAGAAGGGAGGATACTAAGCAAAGAGGCACTAATCTCCCAGAGCTGCCTTCCCGCTGGCTTGAAGCTAAATCGATGGCAGGATGAAACTCGGAGTGCTTTATTTTCCAAAGTCTCCCGAAGTTGCCTTACAAGGAAACTTCTGACGACTTCGGATAACGAAGCACTCCAAGTGCCATCCCGCTGGCGAGTTGGATTCTAGCTGGTGGGAAGGCAGCTCGGGGAGATTAGTCGTCCGAAGAAGAAGCGATTTGTCGCTGGCTGACTAATCTCCCCGAATCTCCACATGTGTCTCTGCCCTTAGTAGTTCTATTCTTCTACTTGACCTTTGCTTTATAGAATATGCAATTGTAATGGGGTAAAAGTTAGTCGGCAGAGAGAGTATGAGTGCTCATCAGTCAACAGTGATTGACATAGGGGTATATTTATCAAAGAGTGAAGTTAATAGTGAAGTTCCGCCACTAAATAGATGGAAAGTGGACTTGATCAGACTATGGGGTAAATTTATCAAAGAGTAAAGTTCCGCCACTAGAGTGAAATTCCGCAGCTCTCAATTCATTTCTATGGGATTTTTATAGGCATATTTATCACCTATTTATCACGTATTAACTTTCACTTTCACCCATTGATAAATACGCCTCTCAAAATCCCATAGAAATGAATTGAGAGCTGCGGAATTTCACTCTTTGATAAATTTACCCCATAGTCTGATCAAGTCCACTTTCCATATGTGTGTGGAGTCAACCAGGTCCACCATCAGGAGGGTACGTTGGAAATTGTTCTAAGGGATCCGAGGTGTATACACACTTATGTAACTTGGGTAACTTACTTAAAAACATACGTTCAAAACATACTGTATGTAGAAACTAAGGTAGCTGACGCATCAAGCCATTACAAACCTGAGCAGTTTGACGGGGGTGCGCAGGTATGTAGGGTTTATACTTTATACTAGGGCAAACTACACTAACCACCAATTATGTAGCACATACTAGGGGCGCGGACAATGTTCCCTCAAAAGAAAATTCTCGTGTGCACACTTCAAAACCCAGTGTGCACTTTTAAAAAACATTGTGTCCTGGTTAAAAATGATATGTTCTCACTTGAAATTCTTTGTGTGCACAATTTATTGTATGCGCTGGCCTCAAAATTTGTGGGCATGAGTGCACAGCTTAGAGGAAACATTGGGCGTGGCTTAAGATTTCAGTAAGATTTCAGATTTACACACGTGTTTATGGGAGTGCTGAAAAAGTAACCTGGATGGGACCAAAATTTCTAATAGTGGCACAGGTGTGAGATCAGCAATAGTAAGCCTATTGTTATTCTAATAGGGCTGCTGTTTTTTATGGGCTAAAACTACACAATATAGGTATTAAATCCTCATATTACAAAAATATTTTTGTGGAAATCAATATCATATTATTAGTTATACTGATGTCCCCCAGGAAAATGTTCACCCATTCTGGGGCTGCATCTTAAACACCTTTTTAGGTCTTCAGCCAAACATGGTTATCTTGTATATTTCCTAGTTTATCTTGGCAAGAATTACCTTTAAGCCTTTAGTTACAATGATGTCTCCCTGCAGAATGTTCACCCAGTCACTACAAATGCCGTTCTGGACGCTGCATTCTAGCCTCCAGAAGGTGTGATGGGGAAGCAGATTGTGAAGATGACAGCGACGAAAAAAACTGTGGTAAGTAACTATGAAACACTTTCTCATCATGGTTCTAAAGAAGAACTAAACCCTAGAAACAAGTATGGTTAGAAACTACATATTTTATATACTTGAATTACTGCACCAGCCTAAAGTTTCAGAATAAACATGTCAGTGATGATGCCAGTGCACAATGTAGCCAAATTTGAAAATACAAAAGCCCAGTTTTAACCACAGGACCTTGCCCGTGATAGTATTGTTATCCTGGTGCTTCCTGAGCCTTGTGCTTTCTGTCCCTGAACCTGTATCCTGTTTTGATTGTCCGTGCTTGACCCTGCCTGTATCCTGACTATTCTGAACTCTGAATCCTGACCTAGCCAGAACTTTGATCACTCTCTTGCCTGATCCCATCTGTCTGTTTGATACCCGGTTTTGACCCTTGCCTGCCCGACTATTCTGATATCCCCCTGCCTCGACTCAGCCTGTCTGACCATCCGCTTGCCTTGTCCTTTTGTACCGTGACCTTCGGCCTAAAGAATCTGCTAACAGCCGTGCCCCTTTGCCAGCCAGAACATCTCACCTTGTACCCCTCGTTAAGTCCAGGTGGCACCCAAGTAAACTGAGGGCTCCTCCCAAAGCCCAACGGTGGTCACACTACTGGTGAAGCCGAGACCAGGGTGCTTGGCACTTGTTCTGGTATCGGGTGCCGGCCGTGACACAACTAACCTGGAAAAAGTGTAGGCTAGAAATGCTGCACATAATGTCAAAACATTAGACTATTTTGTTAAGCTTTAGTTCTCCTTTAAACTAACTCAGTGAAAATAACTGCAGCATTAACAAATAATTTAGCATTTAGTCATCTTGCATAAAATATGTAGTTTAAGCTTATCTGATAATACCAACACACCAGTTCATTTAAAATTATTTTATTCTACATATAATTTATAAAACACTTTTCATGCTTATAATTTAATTTATTTAGAGAACCTTTTGTATGAAGATTAAATCTTTTAATCAATTCTCATCAAGTTCTATAAATACATTAGAGAGAGCGAGAGAGAGAGAGAGATGATGTATATGCACACTGGGATTTAGTAATAAAAAATCTTCACCTTTATTTAATCCAACATTAAAAGAAAACAGGCCAACGTTTCGGTCCCCAACTTGGACCTTTATCAAGAGGTCAAGGTCTTGATAAAGGTTCAAGTTGGGGGACCGAAACGCTGGCCTGTTTTTTTTTTATGTTGAGAAACTTTGAATAATTGGCAAGGAATAGCACCTGGGTCTGATATATCTCAGTGTGGGAGTGCTTGAACCATTGGAACTACATATATAATGTACATCAATGTTTCCTTTTGATGGCTGTCCAACCAGAGCTAATCATTGATTGGTATCCCTGGGTTTGCAAATTTGCCCAGGGATAGCCAGTAAACCTGACTGTGAGGAAACACTGTAAAGATAAAAATGTTGGCGATACAGAAGCCACACAGGGGAAATTCTAATTATTCTAAAAACCTGCCTGTATAAGAGATGCTGGGTCATTGCTTGATACTATGTCCTCCAAACCACAGCAGCTGTTTGCCACATTTAACTCACTCCTATGCCCCCCTCCACCACCTCCACCTATTAATGTTACCGCCCAAGACCTTGCTCATTTCTTTAATGAAAAAATCGATCTCATTAGGCTGAGCATACCGTCCGACAACAATCTCAGACCAACGTGCAGTCCACTCACATCTACTTTGCACTCCTTCACCCCTGCAACTCTAGATGAAGTTAGCAAACTTCTAGCCAGCTCAAAACCCACCACCTGCTCCCTTGACCCCATACCCTCTCGCCTTCTCCACCCAATCTCTGACACACTCTCTCCTGCACTTACCCACTTATTCAATCTTTCACTCTCTACTGGTACCTTTCCATCATTATACAAACAAGCACTAATCACTCCTATCCTCAAAAAACCTTCCCTTGATCCCAGCTCTCCCACTAACTATCGACCGGTTTCCCTTCTTCCATTCGCATCCAAAATACTAGAAAGGCTTGTTTACAAACGCCTGATCCAGCATCTCACTCACAACTCCCTCCTCGACCCCCTGCAATCTGGCTTCCGCCCATCACACTCGACTGAAACTGCACTCACCAAAGTAACCAATGATCTTCTATTGGCAAAGTCTAAAGGTCATTATTCCATTCTAATCCTTCTTGATCTCTCTGCAGCCTTTGATACAGTTGACCACACACTCCTCCTTGACATTCTACACTCATCTGGCATTCGGGACACTGCTCTTTCATGGTTTACATCTTATCTGTCTGACCGTTCCTTTAAAGTTTCCTTCTCTAACTCTACTTCTACTACTTTCCCACTCTCTGTTGGAGTTCCTCAAGGCTCTGTTCTGATCTTTCTAACTCTGTCCTTTCCCAAGTCACAGACTGTCTCTCTGCTGTCTCCTCCTGGATGTCACAGCGCCACCTGAAACTGAACCTTTCTAAAACAGAACTCATCATATTTCCTCCAAGATCTTCCCCTGTCCCTCAGATATCACTCACCGTAAACAACACCACCTTTCATTCCACCACACAGGCACGCTGCCTAGGAGTCATCTTAGACTCTCATCTATCTTTTTCACCACACATTCAAACTCTTGCAAAATCTTGCCGTATTCAACTGCGCAACATTGCTCGAATACGACCCTATCTCAGTTCAGAATCAACTAAAACACTGATTCAGTCTCTCATCATCTCCCGCCTTGATTACTGCAACTTACTCCTCACAGGTATTCCAACAAGTCACCTTTCACAACTCCAATCTATTCTAAACGCGGCCGCTAGACTCATTCATCTAGCTCACCGCTCAACATCAGCTGCTCCCATATGTATGTCCCTTCACTGGCTCCCAATCTCTTCTAGAATCAAATTCAAATTACTTACACTCACATTCAAGGCCCTTAATAAAGAAACCCCTCCCTATATTTCATCTCTAATCTCCAAATACACTCCTTCACGAAACCTACGCTCTGCTTCTGATCTTCGCCTCACTTCTCCTCTGGTGACTTCTGCCCATTCTCGTCTACAAGACTTCTCTCGGGCTTCTGCTTTTCTCTGGAACTCTCTGCCACAAGCTTCTCTCAGACTTTCCCCTTCCTTCCAAACTTTCAAGCGCTCCTTAAAGACCCATCTGTTTAAAGAGGCCTATTCGATGTACCTTAATTAATCATTGCTGTATCAAAAATGACAAATTGTTTATACAATCCTAATGTCTCAATTGTACCCTAACCTTTTAGTTTGTAAACCCTATTGTACTCTGTAATCCTTGTCTGCTATCCACCATTTATTCCCTGTTTGCTATAACTGCAGTAAAGCACTGCGTATCTTGACAGCGCTATATAAATAAATCATGATGATGATGATACTAAAAGAACTTGGTTTTAATAACAGGTTCTTCTTATTTTGGCAGAATGTGCAGAGAGAGGCCTTTGGGAATGTCCAGTGAACAAAATGTGTATTAAACATTCCATGATCTGTGATGGATTTCCTGATTGTCCAGAAGAACTTGAGGAAAAGAACTGTTGTATGCAAATCTGTTTTATTTTTATATATGAACTGCTTAATTATGGGATTATAGGATCTATAGAATATATGTGATGCTTGGGATATGTTTCTTTCTGGATAAAGAGTTTAATCCCATTATTTTAATGTACAAAAATACATCTAAATGTTAAGGGGCAGATTTATAAAGATTCGAATTGAAAATTTGAATTCTAATTTTCTAATTTTTTTTATGGTCAAAAAGGTCAAATTAGACTAAAGAGTTATCCAAACTCGATTTGAGTTCTTTAAAAGAATTTGAATTACATTTTCGAGATGTATCATGCTCTGGCCCTTTAAGAATTCAAATTCGACTATTCGACACAACCTGCTGAATTGCTGTTTAAGTCAATGGGAGAGGTCCAGGGATCAATTTGGAGATGTTCGCATCTTTCCTGACATTGGAGGTTTTTTCGGAGAAAAAACTTGAATCTAGTTTGATCAAAGTCGATTTGAGTTTTGGGGTCATTTAAATTCGTCCCAGTTAGAAAAATTTGATTTTAATAATAAATTTCGACTAGTCAAATTTCGAATTTATGGGAGTTCATGGGAGTTTAAAAAAACTCATAAATTCGAAATTTGACCCTTGATAAATATGCCTCTCAGAGAAAAAGGGTTTATATTGGGTTAGTTGAAATCAATAGTATTGCATTAATATTATTATTATAATAATTAATATTATTATTACAAGGAGTTAGGCAAGAACTGGAAAACTCACTCCAGTATTATCTCAATTATCAACAGCTTCATGCACATCTGAAGAACTTGAATGCGCGAATCATGAATGTGTATCACGTGATCGATGGTGTAATGGTCTCATTGACTGCACAGACAGCTCAGATGAATGGAATTGTGGTAAATAGTCATTTTACTTGTATCCAAGCAAACCAATTCCTATTGTAGACAGCCATACACTATGCAACTCTAACCAGTATCCAGTCAATCCTGCCAAATGGATGGACAAGGCCCACACATGGTATGGTTGCCTCTCGATCATCCCAGCTCTTCTTCACTTCCTAGTCTGCCACCACAAAATACACTGGCAGGTATGGTGCATCAACAGATTCGATTTTCAAACAGAGCTGATCTACAACCACCCAATATCCATAGTCAATAGTAGTGATGGGCGAATTTGTCCCGTCAGCGTCAGTTCTGACGATCGCATCAATTTTGATGCCGGCGTTAAAGTCAATGGGCGTCCAAATAATTTTGACGTGTGACGGTTTTGACATAAGCGACTTTTCCACCATGCGTCCAAAATTTTTTGACACTGCTGAATTTTCGCTGCAGTTTTGCGAATTTATTTGCTGGAGGTGAAACACGGAAATTTGAGAAGAATTTGCACCTGACAAATTTATTTTCCCATTACTAGTGAAGAGCATCAGCATGTCATACACATACTGAAAGTTGTACAAAATGATATTAAGGGAACCTTTTTTATAAGCCCATGCAGACCCATGCAAAGTCAATTTGTACCCAAATGTATCTGGACATTCCTTTGAAAATGACATCTTTAGTTGGAACACACAGTGATGGCTTCCAAAATGTCTGTTGAAGCAATGTCAGCACTATTTATACATAACATGGGATTTTCGTGGATGAGGTAACAAATTGACATCAGAATGTACAAAAACATTTTGGATATATCATCTTGCGCAATGTGAAGAATTGGTGGCTGGTAAGTGTAAAGGTCACTGCCATTACACGATGGAGCAGTGGAAACAAGCCCTCTTGAGTGATCAATTTCACCAACTGGCAGTCTTATAAAATATCTTGGGTTAGGCAGTAGAGATCACAGATCCCACTGCAGGTGTCTCTCTACTTGCATGCTGGATGCTAGGCTGGATTTCCTTTTTATTTGAAGCATTACTAATCATTAAAAGGTAAGGTTTAACCTACAACGTATTACATTTTATTCTATTTGTTTCAGAATCTCACACAAACTACCTTCATAATAATGTACATCTTTTCTTTTCAGTCACCTTGTCTAAAAGTACCAGCTCTTTGACTGTCCTGACCATTCACAGGTCAGCATCTGACTATCACGTATGTGCAGATGATTGGGACGAAGAGTTGACACAATGGGTCTGCAATCAAATGGGTTTAGGGTAAGGTCAGTAGTTTGTAGCATAATAATTCTGAGTATGACAATTAATAGATAGTGATGGGCGAATTTGCGCCAAAAATTTGCGAAACAGCGTCGGCGTCTTGTTTTTGACGCCGGTGTCTGTTTTTGAATCCAATGACATTTTTTTTTCGCCAGCGAATTTTCGCGGGCGTTTTGCGAATTTATTGGCTGGTGGCGAATCGCGCAAACTCACTGAAAATTCGCCCATCACTATAAATACATAATGACATACTTAAAGATAATTTGTTGTCTATTACATAGAGAAATTCCCCATTCAATTCTTTTGGACTGAAGTGAGAGTGTCAGGTGTCCGTGGTGCTTTTAATAACATGAGCTCCAGTCCATCTAGTCAGATGTTTGCTTTCATTATTCTTTTGCTTTATACTGGAAATTAGGTATTCACCTAATCCAGGATTGGCTTCGGGATTTGGCTAGGATTCTGCCTTTTGCAGCAGGATTCAGATTAGGTTGAATCCTTGTGCCTAGCCAAACTGAATTTGAATCCTAATTTGCATATGTAAATCAGTGGCGGGAAGGGAAATCACATGACTTTTTCTTTCCCACCCCTAATTTGCATCTGCAAATTAAGATTCAGATTAATTTCGTTATTCGGCCAAATCTCTCATGAAGGACTTGGGGATTCATCTGAATCCCAAATAGTGTATTTGTTGCATCCCTACTGGAAATTATTTCTTTTTTGAGTTGACTTTCCCAGTGGAAGGAAATGTTATATTCAGACCCCTCTTAACTGGCTTTAAAAAAAATGTAAATTTTTTAAGATTATGTATTTTGCAATCCATTCTGTGTAATCACAGAACACTAGCAAAGTATATGCATGCAGTATAGAAAATGTGAAAAAAAATATTTATATACATTTATTCTCATATTTGTATGTGTGTGCGCCTTACATCTTACTAAGTTCAAGCAATGAATGTCAGAACCCCTGGCATTGTTTGCCTACAGCCTTGCAGTTACTTGGCAAGAGGATGGGGGGTGTTGGTAGTAAACAGCCGGAATCTCACTTGTCCTTCAGAATCACCAATTAATATCCAACAGGCACATTGTGGCATGCACAGGCAGTGATAATCTCTTAAAGGGGACCCGTCACCCCAAGAAAAATTTTCTAAATCCTATTTTATCACATTAGTCAAGCAAAATGAACTTTAATTACACTATATAAATAATTTGAATCTTGTTTCCTTCAGTCTGGGAATTCATAATTATAGCAAGCAGGCAGGAGCCATTTTGTGGACACTGTTATTAAGGCAAGCCTTGCATCATCTCAGAATCTTGTTTGTGCACCAGAATGGGGGACCCGATGTCCATCCCCATGTACTGGCTACACAATTAAATAGTTAAGAGAAAGGGGGAATGTGTGGAAAGCAGCGACATCTAGGAAAAGCTGAATGGAGAGTGAAAGTAATTGCTTGCCCCGCCTCCATGCCTAAGGCATAGAGGAGGGGTCGGCAATATTTGATTGACAGCTGAGATTTTTACATTAACTTACAACAGCTATGAATGCTTTAATAAAAACAGAAATTGGATTTCATGTTTAATTTGATAAGAACTTTTAGTATACAGATTTTTGTGTCTGGGTGACAGGTCCACTTTAATGACCATGGTGAGGGTTGTAAAATAAATTTAGCATGTAAGTCAGTGAGTTCTGGGCATTTGAGAGTAACCAGCTCTGCCAGTTATACTTAAAGTGCCTTCATATGGCAACCAAACCAGCTGTGCTTGCCAAAAATACTTTTTTTTTTAACATTCAGGGGGTTATTTATCAATCAGTTTTATCTCAACATTTACTGCTACAAACTCCGATCAAATCCTCTCAGGTTTTTTACGCTTATTTATTAAATTTTCCCGAAAATTAACTTTGCATGAAAAATCAGATTTTCATGATTTTTCTGGATTTTTCACCTGAAAACTCAGATTTCTTATGCTTTTTTGCCTGAAAACTTTGGGGATATTACACGAAATCCAACAAAAAAATCATTGGGACTTCTCCCATTGACTTATATGCAACCTCGACAGGTCTGAGATGCTGGATTTTCTTATTCAGACTTTTCCATCCTCGAGGTTTAATAAATTCCGAAAAAAAATTTTTCCGAATTTTAGAGAAAAATCAAAAAAAAATCGGGATTTTTGCATTCAGAGTTTACCAAATAACCTCCTCAGTGTCATAAAAATATGTATCTATAGCAAACAGAAAATTATGTATTATTAGTGTATTCATTTGAAAGATGAGTTCCATGGATCTAGACCTAAACTATGGCTTTCCAGCTACTGCTAGACTACAGCAACCAGAATCCACTGTAGGTTGTAGTTCAACATCACACATCTCTATGCTGGCCTTGCTACAGGTATAGGACCTGTTATCCAGAATGCTCGGGACCTGGGGTTTCCCGGATAACAGATCTTTCCGTAATTTGGCTCTTCACTAAAGGAGAAGTAAAGTCTAAAATAGAATAAGGTTAGAAATGCTGTGTTTTGTATTCTAAACATAAACATGAACTTACTGCACCAGAAGCCAATAAAACAAATGATTTATGCTTTCAAAGTTGGCCAGAGGGGGGTCACCATCTTGTAACTTTGTTAAACATCTTGCAAGACCAAGACTACGCACATGCTCAGTGTGGTTTGAGCTGCTTAGGGATCGTCATAAATTATCAAAACAGCACAAGTCAAATAATATCTGCCAGAAGCAGATACAGCAAGACTGATTAATAATCAGACTATACAGACTCTACTGGGTCCTGTGTTGTCATGTAATCTAATGTGGATTTTATAGTTTTCGTATTGTTTAATAAAAACTTTCTCCAACTCTGCAGAACCAGTAGCTGTTGCAAAACAATCCTCCAAATAGAATCCCAGTGTATCTGTTTAAATCTGGTTCTATGATCTTTTTCCCTGCAGCTGGAGTTGGAAACAGTAAAGGGGATGTAAAGGCAATAAGATCCAATACAAATCTCTACACAGTCGCCGACTTCTCTACAGGGAAACAAACAAAGCTGCTTGAGTTCTGCATGGCTGGGAAGTAAGGCGGGGGCTCCCCCTGCTGTTCATAAGTATGATTGTTTCCCTGCTCAGCAGTTAGGGACCATCTGACAATTCCTATCCACAGCACTAAATGAAGGGAGAATTTCACTGCATACAGTCTGGTTTCTTATAAAAACAGTACACATTTTTAATTAAAGTATATCGGAGATAGGTTTCTTTTTCAAAGAAAGTAAAAATGGGATTTTATTTTTTTGCCTTTACATGCCCTCTAACTCTACTAGAAGATCATTTAAACAATAATAAACCAAATAGGCTTGTTTTGCCTTCAATGGTGATAAATTATATCTTAGTTTGGATCAAGTACAAGGTACTGTTTTATTATTACAAAGAAAAAGAAAAGAAATAGTATTTAAAAATTTGGATTATTTAATTAACTATAATGGAATCTATGGGAGACATCCTTCCCGTAATTCAGAGCTTTCTGTTTAACCATCCCATACCTGTATTTAGATTATGTTGTATTGATCCTGAAAGAGTGTATACTATAGATAAAATACATTCCATTAAGCAAGACAGAAATAGAGTGTTAAGTTTTAAAAGAAGTGGGAATAGATGAGTACCAGACAACACACTTCCGTTTACACAAACATAAAACATCAATATAGGTTTTTTTGGAACTAAAATAAAATGTTTCCACTACAACGCTACCTAACATAGATTTCCACAGTTTCAGCTACAGGAATAAGTAAAAACTTTTAACAACAGTATGTGTGTGTTCCAGAGGTCCATCTACAACAGCAAAAGCAGCAGAACTTGACTACTTAGAACATAATGAAGGGCTGCACCTGAAGGAAGACTGGAAAAGGCAAAATGGATCTACATTTCATGAGCTGCTAATAAAAGGGTATGATCTTCAGAAGTAATCAATAATGTTACAGTACTAAGCTAACAATGAAATGGAGTTTTTTTGTGTGCCTGTTGAACTTGTGGCCTGTCAGCTTGTTCTCCATTTAATAAATCACTTCATTGCTCTAAGACAGTGAGTTTTGGACTTTTTAAATCTCCCCATTCCTCCCATATTGCAGTAAAACACTGCTTCCTCTACGTAAACCGTGTTCCTAGAAATAGTTTTCTTATAGTATGTGACACTAGAAAAAAACTTCCAATTTAAAGTTACTGCTAGTGATGAGCAAATCTGTCCCTTTTCGCTTCGCTGAAAAATTCACAAAACTACGAGACAATTTGTAAAATGGCAAAAAAATTGCAAAACACAAATGGGGGAATGTAATAACAGTCAGTAAGGGAAAAAATATTCCCAATGCGAAAATTTACGCCTTTGTGCGAATGGATTTTCCATTGCAGGAATTTAATACTGCTTTTGCAAACCTGGAAGCTGTTTAGCGACCACTTCCAACGGTGCGAATTTTATAGTTTGCGTCAGTGCGCAGTAAATGTAATGACACTTCTTACTGAAAAAGTTGTTAAGTTTGCTCCAAAAGATTGCAACACCTTCATGCACTTCTTAAAAGCGAGCAATGTGCCAAGAAAATTTGCAATGCAATAACAATTCTTATTTGTGCAAATTGTTTAGCTCTTTGTGACTTTTATTACATTCCCCCACAAGTCTATGGATGACATTGTTGTCATGGAAATACATTAGATTCTATGGGAGACTTTGTCTACTGTGACTTTTTAGTCTACCGCACAACATTTTTGACTACTGTACCACGTGACAAATTTTTGGCGCCGTTCTGTGTAACGTTTTGCCGGCAGTGAAAATTTGCTACAAAACCATACATGGCAAAAAAATTCGCTCATCACTAGTTACTGCTACTGTCTTTTGTGTCCTTACATATGGGAGCTCATGTACAGTATCTGCTAAAACAACTACCTCAGGGAATGCATTGCATAACTTTACTTACATTGTATAACTTTATCTGCTACAGCTAAACAAGTACTCCCAGGTCCTTCGCCATCAAGGATCTCCCATTAAGGGTATAAGTAGCCTGCATATTTAAATCATATACTTCCCAACACCGAGGATGCAGGTCTCAGTGACTTGTCAAGTTTCCTTGACTGATTTTATTGTAATTTCTTTTTTTTTATCATATTGGAATGGCAGGGGGTCTTTAAGCTCCCAATAGAGCAGATAGGGGCAAAATCTATGAGGTTAATCTGAAGCAGTATAGTTACTGATGGCTGCCCCACTGTCTGCTGCCCTTATTAATGCCATCTCAACACATTCTAACATACAGGCAGCGGCAGATAGAGATGGCGCGAACTGTTCGCCGGCGAACTTGTTCGCGCGAACATCGGGTGTTCGCGCTCGCCGGAAGTTCGCGAACGTCGCGCGACGTTCGCCATTTTGGGTTCGCCATTGTTGGCGCTTTTTTTTGCCCTCTCACCCCAGACCAGCAGGTACATGGCAGCCAATCAGGAAGCTCTCCCCTGGACCACTCCCCTTCCCTATAAAAACCGAAGCCCTGCAGCGTTTTTTTCACTCTGCCTGTGTGTGCTGAAGAGATAGTGTAGGGAGAGAGCTGCTGCCTGTTAGTGATTTCAGGGACAGTTGAAAGTTTGCTGGCTAGTAATCGTTTTGATACTGCTCTGTTATTGGAGGGACAGAAGTCTGCAGGGGTTTGAGGGACATTTAAGCTTAGGTAGCTTTGCTGGCTAGTAATCTACCTTCTACTGCAGTGCTCTGTATGTAGCTGCAGTGGGCAGCTGTCCTGCTTCTGATCTCATCTGCTGACTGCTGCAATAACAGTAGTCCTTGTAAGGACTGCTTTTATTTATTTTTTTGTTGTTTTACTACTACTACTACTACTACTACTACTACTACTATAAGAGCCCAGTGCTATTAGTCTAGCAGTGTTGGGGAGTGGGACTGGTGTGCTAATCTGCTGCTCCTAGTAGTTCAGCAGCACCAACTGTAATTTTTTTTTTTAATATTCATTTTTTTTTTATTTTACTTTTTTTTATTTTACTACCGCTGTAGTAGTGTATAAGTTGACCTTTTAGGCATTATTTGCCCTGTAGGCATTTTTTGCCCAGTGTGTTATTCAACCAACAGCCATCTAGCTGTGTGACCTTGTTCACATTCTGTCTAAATATCCATAATATTACCGTCTCCAGAAAAAACACCGGAGTGACTTTTTTCAAGCAGCCATAATAAATTTTACGTAATCCGTATCCATCGCTGTAGTAGTGTATAAGTTGACCTTTTAGGCATTATTTGCCCTGTAGGCATTTTTTGCCCAGTGTGTTATTCAACCAACAGCCATCTAGCTGTGTGACCTTGTTCACATTCTGTCTAAATATCCATAATATTACCGTCTCCAGAAAAAACACCGGAGTGACTTTTTTCAAGCAGCCATAATAAATTTTACGTAATCCATATCCATCGCTGTAGTAGTGTATAAGTTGACCTTTTAGGCATTATTTGCCCTGTAGGCATTTTTTGCCCAGTGTGTTATTCAACCAACAGCCATCTAGCTGTGTGACCTTGTTCACATTCTGTCTAAATATCCATAATATTACCGTCTCCAGAAAAAACACCGGAGTGACTTTTTTCAAGCAGCCATAATAAATTTTACGTAATCCGTATCCATCGCTGTAGTAGTGTATAAGTTGACCTTTTAGGCATTATTTGCCCTGTAGGCATTTTTTGCCCAGTGTGTTATTCAACCAACAGCCATCTAGCTGTGTGACCTTGTTCACATTCTGTCTAAATATCCATAATATTACCGTCTCCAGAAAAAACACCGGAGTGACTTTTTTCAAGCAGCCATAATAAATTTTACGTAATCCGTATCCATCGCTGTAGTAGTGTATAAGTTGACCTTTTAGGCATTATTTGCCCTGTAGGCATTTTTTGCCCAGTGTGTTATTCAACCAACAGCCATCTAGCTGTGTGACCTTGTTCACATTCTGTCTAAATATCCATAATATTACCGTCTCCAGAAAAAACACCGGAGTGACTTTTTTCAAGCAGCCATAATATATTTTACGTAATCCGTATCCACCGCTGTAGTAGTGTATACGTTGATCTTGTGGGCATTATTTGCACAGTGTTTTCTTCAAACCGCCATCTAGCTGTGTGAGCTTGTTCACATTTTGTCTAAATATTGATAATATTATCGTCTCTAGAAAAACCACTTGAGTTACTTTTTTTCAAGCAGCATTCTTATATTTTACGTAATCCGTATCCACCGCTGTGTATACGTTGACCTTGTAGGCATTATTTGCACAGTGTTTTCTTCAAACCACCATCTAGCTGTGTGAGCTTGTTCACATTTTGTCTAAATATTGATAATATTATCGTCTCTAGAAAAACCACTTGAGTTACTTTTTTTCAAGCAGCATTCTTATATTTTACGTAATCCGTATCCACCGCTGTGTATACGTTGACCTTGTAGGCATTATTTGCACAGTGTTTTCTTCAAACCGCCATCTAGTTGTGTGAGCTTGTTCACATTTTGTCTAAATATTGATAATATTATCGTCTCTAGAAAAACCACTTGAGTTACTTTTTTTCAAGCAGCATTCTTATATTTTACGTAATCCGTATCCACCGCTGTGTATACGTTGACCTTGTAGGCATTATTTGCACAGTGTTTTCTTCAAACCACCATCTAGCTGTGTGAGCTTGTTCACATTTTGTCTAAATATTGATAATATTATCGTCTCTAGAAAAACCACTTGAGTTACTTTTTTTCAAGCAGCATTCTTATATTTTACGTAATCCGTATCCACCGCTGTGTATACGTTGACCTTGTAGGCATTATTTGCACAGTGTTTTCTTCAAACCGCCATCTAGCTGTGTGTATTATCGTTTCCAGAAAAACCAACTGAGTTTTTGTTGTTGTTGTATTTTTAAAAATAATGCCAGGCAAAGGCAGGCCGCCACGCAGAGGCCGTGCTAGGGGCCGTGCTGCTATGCAATCCTGTGGCCCTAGCAAATTGCCCAGTTTTAAAAAGCCAATGACCCTGAACTCCCAAAATGCTGAAGAGGTAGTTGACTGGCTTACACAGCACACCCCATCCTCTACCGTTTCTAACTTTACCACAACATCCTCCTCATCCTCCACTGCTATGGCCACCCCACGTAACACTTCCTCCACCACCGGTGCCCCTTCTTCACTGGAGTCAGAGGAGTTATTTTCCCATGAGTTTCTTGAACTGAGTAATGCGCAACCATTATTGGCAGAAGAAGATGAAGGAGATGAGGACGTTACACCAGATTTAATTCTGGCAGAGAACACGACAGAGATGGACATAATGATGAGTGATGAGGAGGAGGTCCCCGCTGCTGCTTCCTTCTGTGATGTGTCAGAAGAAATTGATGCATCTGAGGAGAATGATGATGAGGAGATTGATGTTTTGTGGGTGCCTAGTAGAAGAGAGCAAGAGGAGGGTAGTTCAGATGGAGAGACGGAGAGTCAGAGAGGCAGTAGGAGAATAAGACTTAGAAGAAGCAGGGAGGACAGCCCGCAGGGATCAGTAGGGCAACAACATGTATCGGCACCTGTGTTCAGCCAGCCAACGCACCCGCCATTGCCGCCAATGCCGCCAACTTCTACTGTTACCGCCAGATCGCACACTTCCAAAAAGTCAGCAGTGTGGGATTTTTTTAATGTGTGTGCCTCTGACAAAAGCATTGTAATTTGCAATGAGTGCAGTCAGAAACTGAGCCTTGGTAAGCCCAACAGCCACATAGGTACAACTTCTATGCGAAGGCACATGAGCGGCAAGCACAAAGCACTTTGGGAGCAACACCTCAAAGGCAACAGGCAAACTAAAAGCCACACTCCTTCTGGTCCAGCATCTTACTGCTCTACCTCTGCTCTCCTTGACCCATCTGAACCACCCTCCACTCCGCCTTCCACCTTGACCACCTGTTCCCATTCCCAGTCATCTGCCACCAGCCAAGTTTCTGTGAAGGCCATGTTTGAGCGTAAGAAGCCAATGTCTGACTGTCACCCCCTTGCCCGGCGTCTGACAGCTGGCTTGTCTGCACTCTTAGCCCGCCAGCTTTTACCATACCAGCTGGTGGACTCTGAGGCCTTCCGCAAATTTGTAGCAATTGGGACACCGCAGTGGAAGGTACCCAGCCGCAATTTTTTTTCTAAAAAGGGAATACCACACCTGTACCAACATGTGCAGAGCCAAGTTACCGCATCTCTGTCACTTAGTGTTGGGCCAAAGGTCCATATGACTACTGACGCATGGTCCTCCAAGCATGGTCAGGGCAGGTATGTCACCTACACTGCCCACTGGGTGAACTTGGTAATGGCTGGGAATGGGAAGCAGGGAATGGGTAGCTCAACAACAACAACAACAGTGGAGTTGGTGTCACCGCCACGGATTGCACGCGGTTCTGCCACCACCTCTACTCCTCCATCGCTCTCTACCTCGTCTTCTTCCTCTTCTTCTTCTTACTCTGCTGCTGGGTCCTCCTTCTCCTCCTCCACACCTGTGCACCCCCAGCTCCCCCTAGGCTATTCGACGTGCCAGGTACGCCGTTGTCACGCTGTCTTGGGGATGACGTGCCTGGAAAGCAAAAACCATACCGGATCTGTACTCCTGTCATCTCTGCAGTCACAGGCCGATCGGTGGCTGACCCCACACCAACTGCAGATCGGAAAAGTGGTGTGTGACAATGGAAGCAATCTGTTGGCAGCGTTGAGACTGGGAAATTTAACACATGTGCCCTGCATGGCACATGTGTTAAATTTAATAGTCCAACGTTTTGTCTCCAAGTACCCAGGATTCCAGGACGTTCTCACCCAGTCCAGAAAGGTGTCGGCCCATTTCAGACGTTCCTACACAGCCATGGCACGCCTTGCTGACATTCAGCAGCGCTACAACATGCCAGTCAGGCGTTTGATTTCTGACAGCCAGACTCGCTGGAATTCAACGCTCCTTATGTTGGAACGTCTGCTGCAACAACAAAGGGCCGTCAACGAGTACCTTTTTGAACTGGGTGGTAGGACTGGATCTGCAGAGCTGGGGATTTTTTTCCCCCGTTACTGGGTGCTTATGCGCGATGCCTGCAGGCTCATGCGACCTTTTGAAGAGGTGACAAATATGGTCAGTCGCACCGAAGGCACCATCAGCGACCTAATACCCTTCGCTTTCTTCCTGGAGCGTGCCGTGCGACGAGTGACAGATGAGGCTGTAGACCAGCGTGACGAGGAGCTGGAAGCGCACGATTTATGGTCGCAATCACCAGAACGAACCCAGGCACCTGCTGCAACGCAGGGAGAGGTGCCAGAAGTGGAGTCAGAGGAGGAAGGTGGCTTTGTGGAGGAGGAGGAGGAGGACCAACAGGAGCAGGCTTCCCAGGGGGCTAGTGGTGACCTTTTGAGGACCCCTGGTCTTGTACGTGGCTGGGGGGAGGAGACCGTGGATGATGCAGTCCTTGATAATGAGGAAGCGGAGATGGATAGCTCTGCATCCAACCTTGTGAGAATGGGGTCTTTCATGCTGGCATGCCTGTTGAAGGACCCCCGTATCAAGAGGCTTAAGGAGAAGGACCTGTACTGGGTCGCAACGCTACTAGACCCTCGGTACAAGCATAAAGTGTCAGAAATGTTACCAACATACCACAAGTCCGAAAAGATGCGGCATTTACAAACCAGCCTGCAAAACATGTTGTACAATGCTTTTAAGGGTGATGTCACTTCAGGAACTCATCAACATTCCAGGGGCAGAGGTGCCAGTAATCCTGCCACGAGCACACCTGCAAGGACAAAGCCCTTTGGCCGGTCTGTAACATCAGACATGCAAATGTTTTTCTGTCCAAGGCAGCGCCACAACCCTTCTGGATCCACCCTCAAAGAACGCCTCGACCGGCAGGTAGCGGACTACCTGGCATTAACTGCAGATATCGACACTCTGAGGAGCGATGAACCCCTGGACTACTGGGTGCGCAGGCTTGATCTGTGGCCAGAGCTGTCACAATTTGCCATGAACCTCTTGTCTTGCCCAGCCTCAAGTGTGCTCTCAGAAAGGACCTTCAGTGCAGCAGGAGGGATTGTAACTGAGAAGAGAACTCGCCTAGGTCACAAAAGTGTCGATTACCTGACCTTTATTAAAATGAATGAGGGGTGGATCTCGGAGGGTTACTGCACGCCGGAAGACTTGTTCTGACTTCTATGCAGCTGTCCTTCTCTTCAAGCCTCATGACTCCACACACAGCTGTCCTTTAGCGTCCTCCTCCCTCCGCCACCGTTACAAACTAGGGTGCAAACCCTACTGGTTTAATTTTTTCTGGCCTCAGTGGCTGCAACCAAAAAAACTGGGCAAACAATGTCTACAAGGTCAACGTATGGCGAAAAATGACTATTTTCAGCATTTATATGGCATATTTTTTCTGGCAACTGTGCTTCAGTGGCTGCGTCCAAAAAAATGCATATTTTCTGCATTTATATGGCATAATTTTTCTGGCCTCTGTGCTTCAGTGGCTGCAACCAAAAAAATGCATATTTTCTGCATTTATATGGCATAATTTTTCTGGCCTCTGTGCTTCAGTGGCTGCAACCAAAAAAATGCATATTTTGTCCATTTATATGGCATAATTTTTCTAGCCTCTGTGCTTCAGTGGCTGCAACCAAAAAAAATTATATTTTCAGCATTTATATGGCATAATTTTTCTGTCAACTGTGCTTCAGTGGCTGCGACCAAAAAAATGCATATTTTCTGCATTTATATGGCATAATTTTTCTGGCCTCTGTGCTTCAGTGGCTGCAACCAAAAAAATTTATATTTTCAGCATTTATATGGCATAATTTTTCTGGCAACTGTGCTTCAGTGGCTGCGACCAAAAAAATGACTATTTTCAGCATTTATATGGCATATTTTTTCTGGCCTCTGTGCTTCAGTGGCTGCGGCCAAAAAAACTGGGCAAACAATGCCTACAAGGTCAACGACGTTGACCTTGTAGGCATTGTTTGCCCAGTTTTTTTGGCCGCAGCCAATGAAGCACAGAGGCCAGAAAAAATATGCCACATAAATGCTGAAAATAGTCATTTTTTGCCATACGTTGACTCAACGTATATGGCAAAAAATGACTATTTTCAGCATTTATATGGCATATTTTTTCTGGCAACTGTGCTTCAGTGGCTGCAACCAAAAAAACTGGGCAAACAATGTCTACAAGGTCAACGTATGGCGAAAAATGACTATTTTCAGCATTTATATGGCATATTTTTTTCTGGCAACTGTGCTTCAGTGGCTGCGTCCAAAAAAACTGGGCAAACAATGTCTACAAGGTCAACGTATGGCGAAAAATGACTATTTTCAGCATTTATATGGCATATTTTTTCTGGCAACTGTGCTTCAGTGGCTGCGTCCAAAAAAACTGGGCAAACAATGCCTACAAGGTCAATGTATGGCAGTTGTTTAAAGAGAACAGTAGATTACTAGCCAGCAAAGCTACCTAAGCTAAAATGTCCCTCAAATCCCTGCAGACTTCTGTCCCTCCAATACAGAGCAGTATCAAGCAGATTACTAGCCAGCAAACTTACTATCATCTGTCCCTGAAATCACTAACAGCTCTCCCCCTACACTATCTCTTCCAAGCACACACAGGCAGATTTTTCAGATAAATTTTTGCCCTTGATCCCCCTCTGGCATGCCACTGTCCAGGTCGTTGCACCCTTTAAACAACTTTAAAATCATTTTTCTGGCCAGAAATGTCTTTTTTAGATGTTAAAGTTCGCCTTCCCATTGAAGTCTATGGGGTTCGCGAACCGTTCGCGAACCGCTCGCATTTTTGCGCAAGTTCGCGAATATGTTCGCGAACTTTTTTTCCGACGTTCGCTACATCCCTAGCGGCAGACAAATCACGCTGGTCCTCTTACAGCCTTGTACAGCTGATTACACTAGTAAATAGCAGCAAAAGAAAGGTGAAAAAGATTACAAAAAGATGATGCTGAAGCGTGTTAGATAGCACTCTGGAACCACATTAAAACATCCAGATGTTCCATGCACTTTAATCTTTTCCAGCCAAATCTGTTATTCCTGCTTATAAAAAATGCTGTTAATGGTGCACAGCTTGGAACTCAGTAGGAGTCTTTCCAAGATTTGTTCCCTTCTTGTAATAAATGAACAACCATTGTCTGACTTATTCCTACTAATTGCTCTGTAAAAGATCTTTTTTAAATAACCCAATATAATTTTTATATCTATCTATTATCTATCTATCTATCTATCTATCTATCTATCTATCTATCTATCTATCTATCTATCTATCTATCTATCTATCTATCTATCTATCTATCTATCTATCATCTATCTATATCTTTCATCTATCTATCTATCTATCTATCTATCTATCTATCTATCTATCTATCTATCTATCTATCTATCTATCATCTATCTATCTATCTATCTATCTATCTATCTATCTATCTATCTATCTATCTTTTTCTTTTTTTCTAGTTTTTTTTAATTATTTGCCTTCTTCTGATTCTTTCCAGCTTTCAAATGGGGGGTCACTGATGCCATGTAAAAAATGCTCTGTAAGGCTACAAATGTATTGTTATTGTTACTTTTTATTACTCATCTTTCTATGCAGATCCCTATGCAGATCCTCTCCTATTCATATTCCAGTCTCTTACTCAAGTCAATGCATAGTTGCTAGGGTAACCCTAGCAACTAGATTACTAAAGTTGCAACTGGAGAGCTGCTGAATAAAAAGCTTAATACCACAAACACCACAAATAAAAAATGAAAACCAACTGAAAATTGTCTCAGAATATTACCCTCTATTTTATACTAAACATTAATTTAAAGTGGACCTGTCACCTATACATAAAAAGCTGTATAATGAATGTCCTTTGCAAATTAAATATGGAACCCCAAAATTTATTTTCATTAAAACATTCATACCTGTTATAAAGGTGTTTAAATATCTAAACTGTCAATCAAATATTACCTGCCCCACCTCTATGCCCGTGGCATAGAGAAGGGGCAGTCAATTACTTTCACTTTCCATTCAGCACTTCCTACATGTCACTGCTCTCCCCACATTCCCCCTTCCCTCCTCCGGCTCTATAATTGTGTAGGGCACTGCACATGGACATTAGGTCCCTCATCCTGGTGCATACACAAGATTTTGGGGTGATACACAATTTCCCTTCATGACCGTGTCCACAAAATGGCAGCTGCCTGCTTGCTGTGATTGTATAATTCCAAGGCAGAAGGAAGCAACATTTAAAATAAATACAATGTAAGTAAAGTTTATTTTGCTCAACTAACATGATTTTATTTTATTTTATTTCTTAGGGTGACAGGTCCCCTTTAAAGGCAAACAACCCCTTTATGTCACTAAAGATAACATTTTTTAGGTTTGTTTCACATTGGCTGAGATGAATACAAATATTTTATTCAGTACCTTTACTCATGTTCCCATCCTCTCTTTTCAGGCAAACACTCTTCCCTTCAATGCCAATATTTATCAGCACAAACTAGAAGCTGATAATATAATCGGTCCAAACACACTGGTACACAACTTTTGATGAGCTTAAATACCCTTTAAAATAAAGAGGAAGGATGAATGATTTTAATGAGCACAATTAATTGATACCTGGTACCTCTAACTCCAATATCAGGCACACTGATTTTTGAGTATGCAGGACTTTTTACAGTAATGCAGTGGTTACCCTATATACTCTTATTTCTGAAGTGACCATGCAGAAAATGGCCTTGAGCAGGAACAAATATTTCCCAGGGAGGTAAACAAATAAATACTATTATGTAGCCTGTTTTGTATTCTTATAGGATAGGAAGACAACTTATATATTAAATATATATATATTTCATTTCCTAGGCAAGCATGCGAAAGCAGACGCAAAGTTTCACTTCTTTGTACCAAGGAAGGTAAGGACATTTTCCATACAGTGGCTTCTGTGTAGTCGTGTTCTCCTTCATTAGCTCCTCCTTCTACTGTCTCTATTTCATCATATCATGCATTCTGAACTGTTTCCTTTCAGCGATTGGCCAATCGCTGAGCCAATCTCAGGGAATCCTGCCCAGTTTTCCTAAATTGGAAAAACTCGAATTCTAAAATTTTGACATTCAAAAGTTTAAACTGTCAGTTCATGTAGAAGTCAATGAGAGCTGTCCTAGGCAAAATTGTGTGTTTTTTTCAATTTAAGTTTTTCAATTATTTTGTAGACCTATTGAATTTGGCATTGATGCATTCAAGTTCTTTTTTAGGAACATTCTACTTTTTACTTTTTATTTTTTTAATAAATAAGCAAACATTTGAATTTGAGTTAATTTGAATTAAAGAAAAAACCTCTAAAATTCACAAATTCGTATTTTGATAAAAGGTTGATAAAAGGTTACAGGAAATTTCAATAACAAATGGTGCACACAGTCAAAATGAGTACTACCAAAATAAATGCGTTTTCAAAAGTTGAAAAAAAGAAAATACGTATAGGCAGGAGGGCATACTCACAGTTCACCCAATGATAAATGTGAGTTCCTCCAAAAAATAAAGCAGCAAGTAAAATAATACAAAATATTTATTAGGACATATTGGCAAAGGCCTAATGCATTTTATGCCTGTTGGGGCACTTACTCATAGGCCAGCCTATGAGTAAGTGCCCCAACAGACATGATAATTACGTTTAAGGTTACAGGAGACAAACCACCCCCCTCCCACCCTTGCTTATATTTCTTTCATTCTGATGTAGCTTAACAAGCTAATACTGTTGCAGGAACCAAAAGCACCACCTTTCCTGGTAGCAGTCCTTATGCTTATAAAACTATTAGTGGTCCAGTCTTCTGGCAACCCGGAAAACTATCACTATTAGCAGACATTTTCCTCTCTATATGATCCCAAAGAGTAGAGAGTAATACGACATTTTCTGAAGGCAGCACAAGGCACTAGTAATGGTACGTCTGAGATATTAGGGTCTCCAAATGTAAAGTGATTACTCATCACGAAAAGGAAGTGGCCCAGGTGCACCACCCTAAGCCCTCAGCATGGGGAGTGGACAAACCAAAAAACCTTTTGAAGCAGGCACTCAATGAAGGCAAACGTCCACCAGGCAAATGGTTCAAAGTGAAGAAGTTTATTGTCTCCATAGCCTTACGCGTTTCGTGTCATAAACACTTGGTCATAGGCTCATAGGCCTATTATTGGTTAGCCACCAGAGTATATTCAGAAGAAAAGGGTTTAGCTCTGTGTGCTTTTAAAAAGGGTGTATAAATAGAAACAACACAGCCAGTGGATGAGGGGGTGGGATTATAGAGGACATCATCGGGTGTCCTAACAGATGGCCCACTCAGGATAAGCATGTAAAACACATTATGAAATACAAGAGTAATGAATAACTTGTAAAACAGATTTATATAAACAGTGTTTAGTAATGTCAGTAGTTATAAACCATGTTTATTATTTTGCTTATGTCACATCGTTCTTTTATTGTGGGAAATAATATAGTCCCTATTTATATTAAATAAGAGACATTGGACATGACCTTGGAGATCCACGGATAAAAAAAAATACACCAAAGTTGGTCTTGTGTTTTCATATGGCAATGAAATTCCAAGGTGACGTCTAATATTCTTATATTTGACATTCATTATTATATGCTGTGGCGATGATTTGACACCTGGCTAACACATGGAATACCATTTTCTCTTTGGGTCTTTGGACTTCCCAATGGCACGCGTATACTCATGATTACCTTCCTTCACCTGTTATTGGTTGCCCTCTTTGCCCCTGAACTCTTTGAATCCATATTCTGTATTCTAAGAATATGTCGTAATTAAGACACTCTGGTCCGCTGTACTTCCAGCGAAGTCAAGTATGACTTGGACATAAGAGGTGAAGAGGGTGGATTTTTGTAATTCATACGGTATGCAAACTCATAAAAAACATGATAGAAATCCACAAGAAAAAAGGTAGAAACAGACAAGGAATCCGCAGTGCTTAATTTGAAATCAACCCTTATTGGTGTTCATATCACAAAATGTTTCGGGAAAAAGATAGCAAATGACTAAGCAGAATTGTAATGGCAGAGAAGTTTCGGGTTTTACAAAAAATATTTTCATTATTCCTACCACTCTTTCTTTTCTATTTTAAATCTTACTAGTCTGGAAATGGAGCAGAATACAAGGAAATATTTGTTGTTCTCTTCACATGAGATTATTGATGCAGTAGAATGGCTAACTCTTTCAGAGGAGGTCACTTACTTTGCTGAAGGAGACAGTAGGATGAAAAGAAGGCTCTGAAGGAAAATGTAACTCAAATCAAAATTCACAGCAGTGTACTCATGTTTAAGTGGCTTAAAATGCAGATACATATATTGGAGAAAAGGGAGTTTAGCCTTAGTGCTTATAAAGTCAAATTGAAGGGCAGTAATAGAGATTCAAAGTTTAAAATAAAGCACATGCTGCCCCAATAAGAAGTAAACTAATAATATTATTAGGGCCATAATACTTAGCTGAGTGAAATTGCTTTTCTTTATAAATTACATTATTGGGCATATTTACCTGGGGTCGATTATCGAGGGTTATTTAACCCTTGATATTCGACCGTCGAAGTAAAATCCTTCGACTTCGAATATCGAAGTCGAAGGATTTAGCGCTATTCTTACGATCGAACAATCGGAGGAATAATCGTTCGATCGAACGATTAAATCCTTCAAATCAAACCTTTCGAAGGATTTTAATCCATCGATCGAAGGATATTCCTTCAAACAGAAAATTGTTAGGAAGCCTATGGGACCTTCCCCATAGGCTAACATTGGCCTATGGGGAAGGTCTTAGGTTTTAGGTGGCGAACTAGGGGGTCGAAGAATTTCGAAGAGACAGTACTTCGACTATCGAATGGTCGAATAGTCAAATGATTTTTAGTTCGAAACGTTCGATTCGAAGTCGTAGTAGTAGTCGAAGTAGCCAATTCGATGGTCGAAGTAGCCATATTCGACCATTCGAAATTCGAAGTATTTTTTCTTCTATTCTATAAATGGGCCCCTTCATGTTTTTGCCCTTGCATGGCTAACCTATCTATATAGGCCTATCAGTTCTAATATTTTTTTTTTTGACATCTGTATAGTAGTTTTAAAGGAACTCATACTGACAACATTGAACCCTCCCTTGAAAGGGCTGTAAATGACATGGTCATATGACTATTCATATTTTGCTATGCTAAATACATCATTATGCACTAGGTGTCATGATGGCTTATAACAGTACAACTTGGGCCTTAAATTTGTCAGGGCTGCAAGGCCTTCAGGTCCTGGAAGTTGGTACTTCGTAGAAAGTGTGACTCTGAGGAACAGGCCAAAGTCAAATAGTGTAGTGTTCAAGGGATTAAAAGGCTCATAGTAAATATACATTCTATGGTCAGGGAAGGCAACAATCAGGACAGTCAGGAACAGGCAGGGAGTATCACATTTGGTATCTCAAAACCCAGAACAGATGCCAGGGTTCCAGTCATAATTCACGCTTCTGCCTATCACGTCAGGAGGAGCCCTTCACTACTTAGATCCCATAGACAGGCAAAGAACTGAAGACTTTAATAGGCAAATAGTACTCAAAGCCTTATGCATTTCCAAATGTTATGGGCATTTACTCATAGACTGAACCAATAACACCCTATTAAGGTGGATCAGTCCTGAACCAGTTGTATGGGTGCCCTAACATTCCACCCTTCTCCTCCAGCTAATACATCTGCTAAGCTTCCATGCTCGACTTTGCCCACTGGTTGCACCTTTCAGGCAGCCACCTCTCTTAACTACCACTATTACTGGCCCTAAATCTAAATCACAGACCCCAGAGATGATCAATACAACCATACAGTCTCATTTAAGGAGCATGGGAACCAAGGGTACATATGCACCTCCAATACCCAGACAGTATATGTACACTACAGACTACTTTGATAATGTGGAAGCTACATATTTTATTCTCTGGTATCACTTTGTGCTTGTTCATTTTGTGTTCTCAGAATTTGCCAGGAATCAAGTTGGTTTTCCTGGGATTTTATATCAAACAGTGACACTCTTTACTGCATTTGAAAGTAAAACCATCTGCACTCTAATATCTTGGAATTAAATGCTTCTGAATGTAGCGAAGCTTAAAGAATGTGACCTTTGTTGGAGAGCTGTAATATGTAGCAGCAGAGCCATATGTGTGAAATATATTAACATTGCTAATATTTACACAGTCCAACATCATAGCAAGTTGGTATATAGGATAACAGTTATCCATGTGAAATGAAATGTGGTTCTCTGAACAACCATGCAGCGTGCATAGAAATCATGAAATTGAATTCATTTGTCTGGAGGCCTGAGGGTGATTAAGTGCAACATACACTTGACACTTGAGGTAATGCCTTCATGGGAATCTTCTATGGAACGGCACCGTTGTCTGTAGCTTATAGTGTGTTAGCATATAATTGCCATGGTTATAAAGATACAGTTTTCCTCACATAAGTAAACCTGCACCACTTCAGGGACACATAGAAGTCAATCGGCAATAAACTTTAATTGGCATAGTGAAGTCAAACTAATGAAATAAAATGAACGATTGGATTACTGCACTGGTCCAAGCTTGCACCTAGTCATAACATTTGTAGGGTGTTGCCACCTGACCTGTAATCTTGTCCTATGCATATAAATGGAGCATGTTGTGTGGTGTTTGATATGGGGTCTGTCAACAATCAGTGTAGTATAACCTCCAACTGTCATGTTTGGTATATGCCATTTATATACGCTGTATGGAAACATCCACGTGTCCATGCCTTCAGAATGCAGGAGGACAAGAAACATTCTATCTCAGATCTAAAATATAGGCCGACAATCTGAAATAGTAAGTAGGTAAGCCCAGGTAACCAGAAAAAAAATTACAGACTATTTGCTAATTGTCTTACTGCTGTCTACATAATTCATTCAATAATTTATTGAATTAATTATATGGTGAACAGCTTTTTTAAGAAGCTGTAACTTAAGTACTAACAGTTGCAGAAGGAATACAATAAAACAGGGCCGGGCCAGGCCAAGCCAACCAGGCGCCCTAGGCAACCCGGCCGACCAGACTGCCACCCACTGTGTGCAAGCCCAAATTTGTGCGTCTGATCAAGACAAGTTACAGATCGGCGGTGAGGGAGGGAAGGAGGGAAAGGAGAGGGGACGAGGGAGGGTGGGAAAGGTGGGGGAGGAGGGAGGGAAAGGAGGAGAAAGGGGAAGAAGGGGGAGGAGGAAGGAGAAGGAGGGGGAGGAAGAAGGGGAAGAGGTGGAGGAGAGAGGGGAAGGAGGTGGAGGGGAGTGAAGGAGAGGAGACTAGAGAGAGGTAGAGAGGGCAGCAAACATGGACTGGGGGTAGGCAGAAGAAGCTTAATAGGTACAGTACCTGCCAAGTGCGCCCTAGGTAGGTGCCTCTTCTGTCTACCACTAGTTCCGGCCCTGTTACCAAAAATGAAGACACAGAGGAGGCCCGTGATCACAGGAACATTTCTACAGGTTATGGTGATTGTAATATCCTTATAAAGGGTATTTTATTTATATTATATATACAATTGAAATGAAGTGATGTCAGCAAGCACCAATTATGAATGTTTACTTTGTGCACTTTTACAGTTTATTGTGTTAATAGAATAGTAATTGTGCCATTTGAACTTTTACTAAAGATATTTTCAGGCCAAGATGGGTCTGGGGCCAAGTTAAGTTCCCCTTGACCCTATATTAAACATCATATTAGTTTTTGGCAAAACTATACTAGGGGTATATTTATCGCCATAGTCCTCTAGAGTGAAATTCCACTCTCCATTCATTTCTATGGGATTTTTAAAAGAGTATTTATCAAAGGATGAACTTTCACTTTCCCCCATTGATAAATACTCTTTTAAAATCCCATAGAAATGAATGGAGAGTGGCGGAATTTCACTTTAGCAGAATGTGGCAATTTTTAACTGTACTCTTTGATAAATATACCCTCATAAGTAAGACAGATTTGGGTAATTTTGTTCAGATTATATCAAGGGTAGATAAAATTAAAGTATACAGAGTGATGCAAATAACTGATGTGTACATTCAACCGTTATTATCATTAGATTGTGGGCGCCGCCCTGCTGCGAGAATGAGCAAGCGGATACTTGGTGGAAGGACCAGCAGGCCTGGACGCTGGCCGTGGCAATGTTCCCTACAGAGTGATCCAAGTGGGCATATATGTGGCTGTGTACTGATAGGAAAAAAATGGGTGCTTACCGTGGCACATTGCTTTGAGGGGTGAGTGCCTATTGTTTTAAGTCATTTTGAATAACAGATGGATATTGGTTTAGATCAGCAACTACGAAAATTTTCACATCAATTATAATAATTGAAGCAAGTTTTGATATGCAAATATAATGATAAACAATGGACCTGGGGTTTTTTAGATAAGGAATCTTTCTGTAATTTAGATTTCCATACCTTAAGTCTTCTATAAAAATCATTTAAACTTTAATTAAACCCAACAGAATTGTTTTGCCTTCAATAAGAATTCATTCATATCTTAGATGGGATTTATTACATTTTGAAAAATTTTAATTATTTGATTAAAATGGAGTCTATTGGAGATGGCCTTCTCGTAATTTGGAGCTTTCTGGATAACGGGCTTCCAGATAATGGATCCCATACCTGTACTTAGAAGCAAGCAGAAGGCAACATTCAGTCAGAGCATATACATTGTATTCTTAGCACCAAAATTCACTATGTGGTCAAAAGCATGTGGGCACAAGTCTGTCCAGCATCGCATTCTGAAACCATTTCAATTAATACAAAGTTGGTCCTCCCAAGAATGGACACTGATGTTGGGGATCAGGCTTGGCTTGAGGCTCCCAATTGTTCTGTGGATTCGTCATTAAGTTGTCCACGTTGGCTGAATTTATATCTTTCAGCAACCACATTTACCCTTGGCACGAAAAAGTTCTTTATAGCAGTAAGAGCAGTTTCACAAGTCTAATGGTAATGTATAGAATATACGCTGTCCATCTGCTCCCAGGCAGTGAATAACTAAAGCACGCTTTCTAGCTGCAGAAATCTCCCCTTGGTCAGCAGAAATAATGTAATTTTCAAACATACGGATCCAAGCAGTAAAAGGTATGGTAGGCTCACCAGGGTTTGGGAGAAAAGCTGCTGCAGAGGTAGAAGAGACATCTCGTCGCCAATTTGTTATGTTTTGGTAGCCGAGGATGAGTAGAGTATAACAGTGCTTTATTAGCAGGTTCATGCTGCCATTACACTTCAATAGTAACTTCAACTCTAATACTTTTAAGCAGTATAGAAAGTACTATGTACACAGTATAACGCTTGTGCACAGTGACACCTACAGGTCCTTTGTAAAAACACCACACAGTTCATCCCACGTGTTGATTTGGCTAAGGTCATGGTTCTGTGTAAACTGGTAAAGTTCTTCCACTCCCCTCACTCCTGCAAACCCTTTGTGTATAGACATTACTTTGTGCATGTGGAATTATTGAGCTGAAACAGGAAAGGGCCTATCCCAAAGATTTTATGATACAATGGCACCTGTTTCAGCAACGGACGTTGTGGCAGAAATAGCCAATTCCAATACTTAGAGAGGGTGTCCACATACCATTGGTCATATAGTGTATTTATCATATTATTCACAACAAAGTGGCAATAATGGTGGGTAAATAGCACCACTGAGCCTGAAGTGCTAAAATCAGAATACTATCTTAGCAATATATTATTTTTGCCTGATATCAGTTCATGCTCTGACCTTCCTAACTGACACCCTCTTTTCAGTAAGCCCCACTGCTTTTTAATGATACAGTACCTTAAAAGGATGATTGGTAGGTACACTGAGGTTCTAGGTTGGTGGAAAAATGTATATATATATATATATATATATATATATATATATATATATATATATATATATATATATATATATATATATATATATTGTATATATATATCTGTGTAAAACAAATAATGTAACAGCATAATTGTTTCTTTCTTTGGCCCAACATTTATTCTTAATTCGAGTTTTAAAAGTCCAACATCTACCGTGGAAACAACTTGGCTGGCTGTAGAGCAGTAAGAGGTGTAATAGGGAGATACTGAGTTTATAAATGAATGTTCTGTGCCTGATACATGTATGCTTCTTAATGGAACATTAAATTCCCCCCTTGGATTGGCACCCCAGACTTTCTGTTTGGTCCCTCAAAAATTCCAGCCCTGGAACAGATATTTTTGTTCTAAGATTAAGCTCTGCACTACAGTTGCACCCTGGGAAAATATTGTGGCTCCCTAGTATCAAAAATTGTGAGTTTGGTGGTTATATTTATTATTTTGTACATGTTTGTTTGTACATTTTATAAAGTGTTGATGGTATGGCACTTGATTATGACCCCTTAGTAGCAAATTAAATGCATATTTGAAAATGTATTGAAGCACAGAATGGAATTTATATAAGAGTGAGATAACTGATTTTGCTGTATGTGTTCGATGTGGTATAGGAGAGAAAGTGCCGCAGTGTGGAAGGTTGTATTCGGAATAAACAACTTGGATCACCCATCAGATTTTGCGCAGACCCGTCTGGTGAAGAAAATAATCCTCCACCCACGCTACAACAGAGCTGTAGTAGACTATGACATTAGCATTGTAGAATTAAATGAGGACATCACAGAGACCAGTTATGTTCGACCTGTGTGCTTACCGACTAAGGGACAGTTGATAGAACCAGATACATATTGTTACATCACAGGCTGGGGCCACATGGGTACCAAAAGTAAGTATTGTGCCAAAAACTCTATCATTTATGCATTTGTTGAAAGCGAACAGCAGGGCATGGGTGAAAGCAGAACAATCCTGTTTTCATTTAGCTGTATTAGCTGTATTCTTAACATTTCAAATTAGCTGCATCGTTAACATTTCATTTAGCTGCATCGTTAACATTTCATTTAGCTGCATCATTAACATTTCATTTCTGAATGATAATACACTCAAATCAAACTATTCAGCCCCAACTGTCAGTTACAGATTTTTGCCTGTTATATTGTTTAGGTCTAAATTTTCTCTGCTTCATGCATGTCAGCAGAACATATTTCAGCTTGGAATATTTCTCTGTTGAAATATGTGGTGTTTTGTGATTTATACCCACAGTCCAATTTCTCAAAGTATTTTTTCTTCTTGGTTTCTAAGATTTTCAGATATATATCACTAACATATGTAATTATCATTTTGCATGGCTATATCTTAGACATTGACAAGTGTTTTTGTTGCCATCAGCATAATCTGATAAAGCAATTCCATAGAGACATACATTTCTCCTGAAAAATAAAATTCCTTTACATCTTTTTCTAGAAGGGATTTTTGTTCAACTTATCAACTTTATGATCATAACTTTGTAACTGAAAACCCCTGTTTCGTAAACACATGCACTTGCATTTATACTGAATTGCTTATGAGACAGGGGACCAGGGAATGTGCATTGAAAAGTAGCACTTCCATTATACTTAAATTATCCTTTTGAGTGCTCCCACAACCCCCCTATTTTTGTATATGCTAATAACATTGGTCAGCTGGTAACCCTAGTTCCAAGGCCTTCACGTGTTGCTTGTAAAGGTAGCTATTATTCAACATCTTTATCACCTAGACTGGAGTTTTTAGACTCTAAGGGGAACATGTGGTCCAAAATATGGACAGGACTTACCTTTAGCTCATAATACTGAAACGCATACAGTAAGTAGTCCTACCAGTCACACTGCTGTAGTTCTGGGCGATCCAATATACAGTAAATAAGCACTCATCCTATAAGATTGCTCCTTAATTTGGCTTCTTTGCCCCCATTTAAAATATTAAGACCTAAGATGTGCATTTTCTACTGTTTGGCAGCCTGTGGATTAAACAGTAACATCTATTGCTAGAGAGAAGTTATAGGTCAATATAACCTTGCAATGCAAGTAAATACATTGAGGAGTTAGTTATTAAAGTTTAGCAGCATTCTTCAAGTGCTAAAAACATGGCCACCAATTATTATTTTTTTTTTTTTAGTTAATGCCATTATAGATAGATTGCAATTTCAGCATCAGATGAGAAGCGGAACCTGCTGGGAAGCCCATAAAAATTGCACAAAAATCCCCACAATATTTCTGTTTTCCACCTTCAATGTGGTAACATAGTAACATAGTAACATAGTAAGTAAGGTTGAAAAAAGACACACGTCCATCAAGCTCAACCTTTTTTTTTTTTTTTTTTTTTTTTTTAAATCTGCCTAACTGCCAGTTGATCCAGAGGAAGGCAAAAAAACCCATCGAAGCCTCTCCAATTTGCCTCAGAGGGGGAAAAAATTCCTTGCTGACTCCAAAATGGCAATCGGACTAGTCCCTGGATCAACTTGGACTAGGAGCTATTTCCCATAACCCTGTATTCCCTTACTTGCTAAACACCATCCAACCCCTTCTTAAAGCTATCTAATGTATCAGCCTGTACAACTGATTCAGGGAGAGAATTCCACATCTTCACAGCTCTCACTGTAAAAAACCCCTTCCGAATCTTAGTATTTCAATCTTTATGGAGGCTTAAAAACACCTTTATGCAGACATAGGGGTCACTTGTGAGATGTAGTTCCACAGCATTGTCTGTAGTTTATGTAATGACTTTGCTACATTAGAGAGAAAAAAAGAGAATATTTATTGGAATCACTTTCTTTCAGTGCCTTTTAAGTTGCAAGAAGGGGAAGTTCGGGTTATTTCCTTGGAACGCTGTCAATCCTATTTTGATATGAAGACAATAACATCCAGTATGCTGTGTGCTGGCTACGAGTCTGGAACAATCGATTCCTGCATGGTAAAGTGTCCTTTTATTGTTATGTATGTTGCCTCCACAAACCAATTTCTTTAATATGAAGGCAAGGGATAGAAGGCACTGTCTGGCACCATCACATCTAATGATGTTCCCTGACAGTAGAAAGTCATTGTAAAGTCGTGGCTAATGAGCTTGGACAAGCAAATAAAAGTATGCTATGCTATGCCGAGAAGCTTCCTTTATTTGTGGATTGTTAAAATGGCAAATAAATCTCCAGCCACAGTACAGTTTATTCTGCTTATTAAAGGTCAGGCCTGTGGTACCATTTCCCACGAACTGCAGCACTATACCATCATTGAATAATATAAACTTTAAAGGAGAAGGAAAGGCATCCTGCACTTGAGGGTGCCAAATGTTAGGCACCCCCAAGTGATCGCATTGACTTACTTGAAATCCCAGGGCCAGTGCTTCACCGAAAACTTCACCGGCCCGGGGTTATACCAGTGAGCACCACAGAGCAGTCCTCTTCCAGCTTCTTCTTTCTTTAAATTTCCCGGGGCAAATGCATGCACAGTTGACTGAAATAGCCGACTTTTTAGTTAAAGTTCAGCCCGGGGTTTCAGGTAAGTCAATACAATCACTTGGAGGTGCCTTACATTTGGCACTCTCAAGTGCAGGATGCCTTTCCTTCTCCTTTAATATCACTGGGTTATTATTTCTGATACAAATGTCTTTTAAAAATGAGTTGGATTGTTTGCTTTGCGTCATTCAGAGATTCCACGTTCACTCTCGTACAACAGCCAAAGACCTCACCAAGCAGCAGTGTAGTGAATGTGTATTCTGTGATGAGTTTTGTGAGACACTTGCTGTAGCTGTAATCTATTGATTGTGCATATAAAATTCCCACTGTAAAGCAAAATGGGGGGCTTTTTTTTGCCATAGAAAGAAATTGTTAGGAATTACTAGTCCCAACACACATCAGATAAAGGGACATTAACAGCAACATTAGGGGGGTTATTTATCAAATCCAAAAAATTCTCACTAATTTCTGAAAACCACTGTGACTAAATTCACACAGACTTACCCCCCTATTTATCAATAAATGTTCACAAAAATGTCTTGTGCGGGAAAAGACTCGATAAAATTGTAAAAAAATCAGAATCATACAAAATTTGCTGATTTGTCACCGAAAACTATGAGTTTTCCAGATTTGACACCCGGAACCTGCAATTTTTTCGGATTATCACCTGAAAACCACAAAATCTTCAGATTATTGTACGAAAACCAGCACAGATCACTTCTACATAAACTCGGCAGGTCTGAGATAGAGTACTTTTTTTATTCTGACTTTAATAAATCAGGAAAATTTCAATTTTTTTTTCCTACGAAAAACTGTTTTTTTTTTTAAAAGTCAGATTAGAAAAAAATTGGACTTTAATAAATAACCCCCTAAATGTATTTAACCTAGACATTCTGTTGGGGTCTGTAGAAAAGGACTCCATGTTTGTAAGCAGTACGGTTATTCACATTGATGGACATCTGCAGAGAATAAATGTTCTGTATATTTAATCAAATGTAGGCTTGTATATTAAAAGCAGCTAAATACAACACAGATCTTTTTAGATGTCAATGGGGTGCTAGAAGTTGGTGGGCTACAGGTTTAAGACAAAGATTAATATTTTCAATACATTATAGATACCGTAGATAAATTATAATAGATAACAAAAAACACTTAAGCTTCTCAAGCAAGCAAATAACCCTTGGGGGTTATTTATTAAAGTCTGATTTTTCTGCTCTGACTTTTAAAGGGGAAAACCACCATTTTTTCATAGGAAAAAAAACCTTTTCGTGATTTATTAAATCCTGATGGTACTGGGTTTTTTTCAGTAATCCAAAGATTTCTTGGTTTTCGGGCGTCAAATCCGAAAAAAAAAAAGTTGCAGGTTTCAGGAGTCAAATCTGAAAAAGTCGCAGTATTTTGGTGACAAATGCATAAAATACAATATTTGTACAGTATGGATTTTCTAATGGTTTTATGGATTTTTTTCATAAAACATTTATTGATAAATGGGGGGGGAGTCTGTGTGGATTTGGTAGGAGTAGTTTTCAGAAAAAAGTGAGACATTAATGGATGGAAACATATAAAAACATATAATGGATGGAAACATATAAAAAGATTTAAAACCACTTCTGTTTACACTGCTGCATAGCCTATTAATGATGACTAAACCATGTCTGGCATGGTGCCAAGCTATTGCAAATTGCTAATGTGTGTGAGGGCTACTCACCCTGGTAGTCTAGTGGGGCGCTGCGCTCTCTGCAGGGACGCCCGCCATGCCGGTCTTCCTCCTCTCATGCGCCGGATCTCCAGTGCGCATGCCGCGCCTCTGCTAGAATTAAAGGCACTGTCGCACTGGCGTGATGATGCCGGCGCACATAGGCGCGAATTTCGGCCTGATATGCTTTCTGCCTACGCCTTGTACCAAAAGACTTTGCATTACCGTGGTGCCCCTTTGCTCGTTGAGAACCTTTCGCTTGGAGCCTCTCTTAATAAGACCTTGCGGCTTCCGATTAGCCGATGGCTCCTCCCGACGTGAAAGGCAGCTGTTAAAGGCGGAAGCAAGAGCCGAGAACAGGGTGCTTAGCATTGGTTCTGAATTTAGGGTGCTGACCGTGACAATGTGATGCCATTATTTAAAAAGCGATCCCATGCTTAGCCAGAAAACTATAGGCCTGTAAAATTGACATCAATGGAAAGAAAACATTCAGACAGGGAAGTCCTGAGTGTGGCTCTCTTTTTGCAAATACAGATATTCCAATGGAGACACCATTGAAACCCTGTTATGGAAAGTGTTTACATTGGAAGAAAAGGTATAATCATTGGAGGGTTCCCTAAGTGATTATATTATCTTACCCCCGGCTGGTGCTCCTGTTTTCTGAAAACTGCACTATCCGGGGTACTACTGTTGGAGGGCCACATAACCATCTTCTTCTCCAAGAGATCCCTTGTGACTGTTGTTTACTATAAAGTGAAAAGCTCAACTTTGCACACCTGACCTGGGAACATACAGGAATCCACAAGGAGATGTAATGCTCCTATACTAGTATTCCGGGCCGGTGTAGTTTTCAGTAAACAGGAGCACCGGCCCAGGGTCTCAGGTAAGCAATTATAATCACTGGGGGAGTCTAACAATTTGCTCCCCTCCAAATGATTATTCCTTTACTTTTTAATAAAACTAATAAAAAATAAAGTACCAATAAAATAATTGTATATGTTTTTAGGCAATTATAAGGATGCAGCTAAAATAGCAGAGTCTTTAGACTTATTATAGTATCCCTTGATCTACAACTCCCAGAATGTTCCAAGAGTCCTAGGCTGACATCTGGATACTGTTGCATGAATAAAATGTTCCAATGTTTTCCTGTAAATAAACGTTTGCGTTGTGTTTTTTCACAGGGAGACAGTGGAGGGCCCCTTGTTTGTGAACAGCCAGGAGGAAAATGGACGCTGTATGGTCTCACATCTTGGGGATCTGTATGTTTTTCCAAGGTTTTAGGACCCGGAGTCTACAGCAATGTGTCTCATTTTGTTGAGTGGATTGAAAGACAAATATACATTCACAGTTTCCTAAGCAGCTAAAGACTGTGCTGTACCAGAACATCGCCTTAGCCTCATGTGAGATTTCATGTGAGGACATTTTTTTGTGAATAGCAATGAGAATGATATATTTTTGTCCTTGGTATTCTGTATTTCAGTCTGAAATATTATTATATTATTTCTGTGTGTATCCCATTCCTAAGTTCCTAACACAGAAAACTTTATTTTGTATTGCTCTGTTGGAAGGGACTGTGTCCAGGGTTGGACTGGGCCGGCAGGACACTAGGAAAAAATCAGGCGGGTCCCGCCAACCCAGGCCTGTTCCCATCACCTTGTCAGGAACCTTTGGCGCTCTGCTTCCACCTCTGATTGCCGCCATTAGGAGGATGTATCAGGTGCACAGCTGCTTTGTAGCCATGGGTGCAGCCATTCAAGCACATGATACACAGTAGATGACAGAAAAGTTCTGAAGAATCCTGTTGTATACTACAGAGCTTATCTGTTATCTGCTTCGTATCCTGTGACTTTTCTATTTTTCAGCTTTGAATAGCTGCCCCATGGCTACACAGCAGCTTGTTTATATGAACTATAGTAGAGTTTATGAAGCAAACACACCAGTTGTCCCAGTGCAGAGCAACTGTACAATATATTTTCATTAATTTAAAACACTTTCATTTGTTGGTGTTACTGTTCATTTAAGAGTACATGTGTCTAAAGGGAAAGTAAATAGAATTTTTGGTTTATAGTCTGATTATTTGCTTGCCTTGTACATTTTGTGTTTAATGAAGGCAAAACTTTCTTAATGAACCTACTTGGGCCCCATAAAGTTGACTAACATGAAGCTCTTGGGCTTACTGTGGTATTTTTTTTTAATTGAAGGAAGAACCTAATGTTTCAGCTAATTTTTATGGTGTTATTGGCACTTTAAAGTTGATACCTTAAAGCACTGACCCCCAACATGTTCCTCACCAACCCCTTGGATGCTGCTCCCAGTGGCCTCACAGTAGGAGCTTATTTTTGAATTTAAGGCAAGTTTTGGTTGCATACAAACCATGTATACTGCCAAACATACTCTCTCTTTTTCTTGCTCGTGTTGTTTCTCAACTTTTCTTACATTTGAATGTGGCTCACAGGTAAAGGTTGGGGACCCTGCCTTAGGGTAAGGGCACACGTTAAGATTTGGGGAGATTTAGTCGCCGGACACAAATCGCCTCTTCTTTGGGTGACTAATCTCCCCGAAAAGCCTTCCTGCCGACTAGAATCTAAATTGCTGGTGGGATCACACTCGGAGTGCTACGTTTTGTGAGGCAACTTCGGAAAATGAAGCTCTCCGAGTGCCATCCTGCCGCTGATTTAGATTGTAGCCAGTGGGAAGGCTTTTTGGGGAGATTAGTCGCCCGAAGAAGAGGTGATTTGTCGCTGGGCGACTTTATCTCTGCGAATCTTAGCGTGTGCCTTTACCTTTAAAGAGTTAGTAAAAAATCTTTACAAGCAGTTAACATTCATTTGTCTGCTGTTTCAAAGGAAACATCTTGTAGGAACCACATTCAGATCATACTCTGGAACTCTAACATAGGCCTGCTGCAAACCCCAAAAAGACATTTAGTAGGAGTGTTTAGTCCGTTCCTGGACTGAGATAATCAAGCGCAAGATGTTTCCTGAGAAGGCACACAAAAAGAATTCCATAAAGGGCAATAAGCTTTAGTTTTGAAAGGAGGCTACATGCTTATTAAGGGATATTAAAATAAAGAAATGTTGTCTGTCCAAATAGGCATGTTAGTAATGACCTGAGATAAAAATCATAGTCAAACATGGAAACGTGCAGAAAAGAGTTATAAAGCACAGAGGCTTCCCTTGATCACATTTTATTTGCATTGAGAAAGCTCTACATTTTGACTTGTTTCCCAATAGTTAAATGATATGCTTCAAGCCTCTTGCCTTGATGGAGCCAACTTAAGGTGGCGGAGAGATCCGCTCATTTGGTGATGTCGCCGAACGAGTGGATCTCTCTCTGATATGCCCACCTTGAGGTGGGCAATATCGGGCTGATCCGATCGTGGGCCCTAGGGCCCAACGATCAGATTCTAATGAATGGAAACGGGCAGTCGGATCAATGAGCAGATGCGGCCGCAATCCAACGGGATTTTTTGTCCCATCCGATCGAGATCTGGCCAACTTTCGGCCAGATCTCGATCGGGGAAGCCCACTGGGGGGGCCCCATACACGGCCAATAAGCTGCCGACTCGGTCTGTCGCCAGCTTTTATCGGCCCGTGTATGGCCACCTTTAGAATGTAGAGCTCTATAACTCCATGTAGGCATCAGTATAAGTAGTGTATATAAATAGAGCTATAGTCATGGGGATCACTTGGACTAGGAAAAAGGTTATAGCTGTCTATGGGCTACATACAAAGATACAGGTCAATAAATCCACAGACAGTGACATAACAGATTATCCCCTTGTGCTACCACATACCTTACACTTGGCTAAATAACATGTACTTATAGAAATCAGTTTATTGTGAGTATAACCAACTATGTACTGAGACATTACATGTTTGGCCATTAGTCTCAAATCAGGTTTCATTCTAAATACAGACATAAAGGTGCTGCATGATGCTCAGGCCACTCTCCTTTATCTGGAATCTAACACATTAAACTTTGTGTCAACCATGATTTGTTCCACTAGCTTTCCACCTTCTTTCATCCAACTGTCAAGCAACATGTTACCATAGATACTGGCAAGATACAATACAGTCACAAAAAAGTTTATAAACATATATTTTACAGGATATTCATGGTTCTTGTGTATTATATAATTAGAATATAATTATATTCTAATTAAATAATACACAAGAACCGTGAATATCCTGTAAAATATATGTTTATAAACTGTACTTAGTGATGCCATTGGTTATTATCAGTGCTCAGCGACGTCATGAATTACTGGTACTTGTGTATTATATAAGGCGTTCCACGACCATATAAAAGCACAAGGCCAAAGGCTTTTATACAGGTCACTTCGAGGTACCTTCTAATATCCTCATATTTTCCAACAAGGGGTACTTTATTTATTATAATACATGTTTTAGTCATGTGAAAAAAATGACATCACTCCCTTTATAACTGATGACATCACTAAGAGCCTTTAATCCTATATAATAAAGTTGAAGTGTCTCTGCGTCCAGTCCCTGTGTCCGTGGGATTGCGCTACTGCGCATGTGCCCCACGGACCGTCTCTGGCGAATGTTTGACTACATATGTTCTAGCGCCCGTTAATTTAACGGGCTTAATGTCTAGTAAGGATATAATTTACAGGATATTCATGGCTTTTGTGTATTATAATATTATAGCCCCTGTTGTAAAACATGCTTTCTCTATAGCTCCATCCCATCAACCATTTCCCTTTCTCTCCCTCTCCATCATTGCCATAAAACACTCAAGCTTTGTAGGAATTTGTTTTAATGCTTTATAAATAGGCCCCAATGCATAAACTGGGTATTCATCCTACAACAGCCCTAGTATGTAGTGTGTAAGATAATACTGCTTTAGTAAAAGAGAACAACTTGAGCACCACTGAGTTTACCTATCAGATAAGAAAACCTGTTGATTCTGCAGTAACATTTCATGTAGAGAATACATTTCCAATGCCTCAATCTATTTTTATATAGTTAATTCCTATATGCACCGTTAGGGAACCATGGACGCTGTACTAAACCCAGTCTCTAGTAGTGATCAGTGTATATTCTGTTTCTTCGGAGTGCAGAGAGTAATGTTGTTTGACACAATGGATTTAGTAAAAAATAATATTTTTTTTTAAATCTGTATTAAAATATTTTTCCAGTATGAAGAAAAATGCAATGAAATAAAATCTGAAGTTGAAATAAATGCGTTGTCCCTTATTTTCTGTACGGCATAATAATGGGGGAAAGTTCCATCTGTAGCGACCAATCAGTGAAAAGGTTAACCAATCTGCTGTTCAGAAACAAATATCTGATTGTTCAGAGTTATACAAGACCTAGACTAGTACAAGCTGCATACAGTATTGCAAGGGGAAAAATGTAGCATCTTTGCGCTACGTGCAAAGTCAATTTTTGTGGTATCCTGGCACCTTTTTTTAAAAAATATTCTTTACAGGTTTTCTGGCACAACAATCCCAGTCAATATTTTTTGTTTGATGGATACATTTCAGTACCTCAATTTGATATGCTGCAAAATTGCAAAAAGATGAGGAAGAGAAGCGAGGGAGAGCAGCTTCTTTCCACATCACTTTAGATTAGTTTAGATTGTTGGTCTGAATCACTGGAACTATAGAAAGTTGTCCTTTGCATGCATGGCCCCTCATTCTGTATCTGTATTGCCTATTGGCCATATACATATTATTGGCAAGTGTATGGTTGCCTCAACAGTTCAATGGTTGGAGGACTGCAATTTTGCCTGTTGCCAAGTCATTGCCAAATTGCTAATGTGCCGTTATTCAAAAAGTCATACCATTCTCAGCCTAAAAACTAAAGGCCTGTTAGTATGTCATCAGTTAGAAAACGTTTGTAAGGGGTAATGGTTTTATTCATAACAGATCTCGCCAGACTAATTGTATTATGAAGAGGTGAGCAGGAACTTATACTAAAGATGGCAGTAGACGTGATCTATTTGCATTTGATACAGTATCACACAGAAGGTTACTGGTTAAATAAGAAATATTGATATACCATGTAATATTTGTAGCTGAATAGAGAACTGGCTAAATGGTAGATTACAAAGAGTTGTGGTAAAATGTTCTAATTGGACCAGTGATGTTAGTGGAGTAGCGCAGGGCTCTGTACTTGGTCCTTTTGTTTATTAATGACCTGGAGGTGGACATCAAAAGTACTGTTCCTAATTTTGCTGGTGATATAAATTCCATTCAGGATGCTGCTACTTTGCAGAGCAATTTGACTAAACTGGAAAACTGGTCGGCAAACTGGCAAATCAGGTTCAATGTTGGTAAATCCAAGATTACACATGGTAAAAACATGTTATACACTAACTGGAGGTGTGTTGAGTATCCTTAATTCAGAAGGATCTGGGGATTTTTGTGGATAACAAAGCCGGATGAATTAACACCAGAATTAACCCGATTCAAGCCAACACAAAAATGGTCAAATTCATTGAAGGGACTAGATCCAGGAAACCTGAACCCCCAATGACAAGATAAGGAGATTAGCGGCATTAAATTGTGGATTTGGCTTGGTGATGGACCCCATTGTGCATGTACACAAAGCCCTGCTGAGGTCACTGAATGCTCAGTGTACATGCACAGTTGTAACTACGATGAGGGGATGACTTATAGTCAGGCCCGGACTGGCAATCTGTGGGTTCTGGCAAATGCCAGAGGGGCTGCTATAAGATGCCATAGAAAGTCACTATTTAGTGGGCTGGTGGGGGCTGTTTGGGCCTCTGTGTGGGCTGATTGGGCCTCTGTGTACCTAAAATGGCAGGGCCTATTTTAATTCTCAGTCCGGACCTGCTTATAGTGACAGTAAGCCAGTGGAAATGGGTTGAAAACAGGTAACTTCTGGAAATACAGAGGGAGTTGACAGCCTTAGGACTAACATTTGTTCTTTAAAGTGACCACTTGCCACAGATCACCATGTTATATTAACGTGGAGAAAACTGCTGCAACTCTTAAGTTGTTTGTTTCGGGACAAGATAACATGCAATTATCTGCTCCTTCAAATATAGTGGTAGGACTGCCTTGCTATGTTTGCTTAAATTCTTGCTTAAAGACTTTCTGCAAAATAATTATGTATGTTTCTTATAGGACAGCAGTGCCCAAAAGGTAGATCGGGATCTACCAGTAGACCTTTAGCTGGTGATCAGTAGATCTCAAGACACTGTCAACAAACAGCTTGTCTAAATCACCCTCCTGCTTTTCATTCAGATATTTATTGCGCTAAGGTTACATAAAAAATAGTTGTTTGTTAGACATAGCAATAAACATTTAAGTAATATTTTCCATGGAACAGAGCTGATGGGATGCAGAAATCCAAATTATGGGTGGTGTAGGGACAAAGGCTCAGACTAGGGGTACAAACAAATGAAAAAATAAAAAAAATGAAAAAATAAACAGCTGCACAGTCCTAATGCAAATTGCAAAATGCTACTAAATATGTTCGCTGGATGAGCAATGAGAAATATCTCACCCGGTAACAGCAGTGACCTGGGTGTACAAACCCCAGGTCAATCACATAAATGAAGATTATGGTATGAAGTCTTTAAGTAAGAGAGGGAAAAGCACTCACCCGACGTCTCAAGTGGTCCGGGTGCATCGCCCCGAACCCGTAGCTGCGGGTGTATGCACTTGTGGAGTTTAGGAAAAAGTCAGCAAGCACTCCGGAAACCTCTTGTAGTGAGTTAAAGTTATTGCTTTATTTCAAAGTACATTAAAACCATAGCATCCTGACGCGTTTCGTATCTAAGCGATACGTAGTCATAGGCTAGGGGTAGGCTGCATATGAGGTACATGTCTAGGTTATAGTCCTGCGCGGGTTAAATTTGTTAAACTCGACTCGCAACCGGACCCGCATACTTACCCGTTACCCGACCTGACCCGCAAGTAGCTTATCTGCAACCCGATCCGCGACAGGCTGACCATCAAAAAACAGTAAGTGCTGTCATTGTGAACCGGAAGTGACATCATTAGAATTAGGCGTGATCATAAAAAAAGGAGTGAAACAGAAAGTGCTGTCATTATAAACCAGAAGTGACATCATTAGAAGTAGGCATGATCAGGAAAAAAAGGAGTAAAATAGGAAGTGCGGTCATTGTTACCCAGAAGTGACATCATTAGAAGTAGACGTGATCAGAAAAAAAAGGAGTAAAACAGGAAGTGCTGGCATTGTAAACTGGAAATGACATAATTAGAAGTTGGCGTGATCAGAAAAAAAGGAGTAAAACAGGAAGTGCTGTAATTGTAAACCAAAAGTGACATCATTAGAAGTAGACGTGATCAGAAAAAAAGGAGTATAACAGGAATTGCTGGCATTGTAAACTGGAAGTGACATAATTAGAAGTAGGCGTGATAAGAAAAAAAGGATTAGAACAGGAAGTGATGTCATTGTAAACCGGAAGTGACATCATTTGAAGTAGGCGGGATCAGAAAAAAAGGAGTAAAACTCGCTATTGAGAAGACCCACGACCCGACCCACTACTGCATACCCGAAGAACTGCCGACCCGCCTCTATACCTGATCCCGAAACTTCTACATGCAACCCGCAGGGTACCTCAGGTTTTTGCAGGTAACCAGCGGGTACCCGACCCGCTGCACGACTCTAGCCTAGGGCCCCCAAGCTTTGCACTCTATGAATGTTCCTCTTCTGCCTACACCTAGTTCCAACCCTGATAGGGACCTTTGTTTGTAAACTTCACTTGGTAAGGGGCTGATGTGAATGATGTTCAATCTCTCTAAAGCGCTGAGTAAATGTGTTGGTGCTATAAATACCAAAAAATAAATACAAAAATAGAATATAGCAGTGCAGTCTGTCACATGGCCAGTGTCAAAATGTGATTTCCTTGAGTGACACAAGAAACTTGCTCTGCAGTGTCTTGACTAACACTCTCATATCAAATCTATAAGGCACCTCTAGGGCTTTCATATAGAACATAAGTGCTGTGGCTCTGTCATTTTATAATTCACCCATGATGGCACATAGCACAAGTGGGGGTGCTGAGTGAAGTATGACCCGATTTACACAGTGTGTTTAGCACCACAATTACCCAGTTAGGATTGATATAAAAAGAACAGAGGCACCAAAAGAATAAAAGGATATAAACGAGTTTAAAAACCAAAACTTGGTAATCAGAGGAGGCAGTAGTGGACTTACCTCCTCCAAGAAGACACAAAACGACTGTAATTAAGCAGTCAAAATGTATTAACGAACTCCAATCAGTACAACGCGTTTCACAGGCTTAGAACCACTTCTTCAGGCAATAAACATAGGAGTTACAGCATACAGCAGTAGTATACACACTTAGGGGCAGATTTACTATGAGTCGAATATCGAGGGTTAATTAACCCTCGATATTCGACTAGGATTTAGCACAGAAAATTCGATCGATCGATCAATCGAAGGATTATTCATTCGATCGAACGATTAAATCCTTCGAATCGAACGATTCGAAGGATTTTAAACCAACGATCGAATGAATATCCTCGATCAAAAAAACTTGTGCAAGCCTATGGGGACCTTCCCCATAGGCTAACATTGTGTTCGGGAGCTTTTATCTGCCGAACTAGGGGGTCGAAGTTTTTTTTTAAAGAGACAGTACTTCGACTATCGAATGGTCGAATAGTCGAATGATTTTTAGTTCGAATCGTTCGATAGTCGTAGTCAAAGGTCGAAGTAGCCCAAAAAACACTTCGAAATTCGAAGTTTTTTTAATTCGAACCCTTCACTCGAATTTAGTAAATCTGCCCCTTATCGCCTCTGTGCCGACGAAGGACGCCTGAGTGTCTTTTATAGTTAGGATTGATGTTAAACCTTGGAGTGAGCATAGGTTGCAGGAAAGTAGCAAATGGTATCATTAGCAGAAATAACAAAAATCACATTGTTTTAAATAACAGACTTAAGTTATATATATAGGAATCACTTCTGTAACAATATATTCTACAGAAAGAAACCTTCCCACTTGCATATGTTTGATAAGAACTGCATACTAGTTAAGTCCATCTGTCTAAACCGTGTTTTGGCGTGTATTCATTTACCCAGAAGCAAATAAACAATGTTGACCTCAGCCAAGAACTGCAGCTGAATTAATAAGGCTATTTAGCTCCGACCCACAATCAAAGCCGCTACCACACTAATCGCAGGAATAAACCGCACCCAAAGCATACAGCAAACTATTTTATTTGGATTTCTTAGCAATAAATATGTTTACAAGCATTTAAATGTCAACATATAAACAGAGCGAGTATAAAATATTTCTTTATAAAAACACAAACTTCTTTAAAAAGGTAAGGTGCATTTTCCTGTGGGTATGGGTCACATAAATTTCACTGGAAACACTGTTTGCTGTACATGTAACTAGTTGCACACACCAGTACATTACCAGAATGCCAGGCCGTGCCCAATGTGATCCCGTAGAGCAGATCAGAAGTCAGACACATTTGATAACAACAGCTCTGTATACTTTGCCAGGCCCGAGGAAGGAATGAATACAAAAAAAAAATACCATTAGTGCAGAATATTTTATAATGGAATTCCAATAAAACTGAAAGGTACTATTAAGAGACAACGGAACCAGAGTCCCAAGAGAAAACTTACTACAAGGCACTAAAGTATTAATAGGGATATCAGATGTCAATAAAGAAATATTTATTTTATTATTTCGGTAAAAGCCCTGAGAATGTAGTATTGTCTTTCTTATGGAGACCTATTATATCTATTACACCTGTACCTATTACAGGGTATTTCGTTGGGTTTTGTCCTGGCCTCTCGAGGCATATTTGCAAACCTGTAAACATCTTTTTTTAATTATGGAAGATGCAGAAGTACAACAATTCATTACATTTGTTAAAAAAATGTCCACCATCAGCAGTTCTGCATGGAATCTGGGGATTAAACCTATCATAAGAAAAAAAATGTCATAAAAGATGCAGTTTGATACAGGTCTACTATTTTAGGACAGTCAAGCAGACTGTTACTTTCAAACAGTAGATTAGTAAATGCTAGCAGCTGATTGGTAGGTAGGGGGTTATAATAATTTAACACAAGAGCCATGAAAATCCTGTAAAAACATATCCTTATAAAAATGGTGATATCACAAGCCACAGAAACTTGAGCATTTTAAAGAAAAAAATTCATAAATCACATGCTGCAAAATATGAGATTAAAAGTCACCTCTGGGTTCCATGACCTGTATTAAAGCACAGGACCGTGAACTTATATTTCAAAAATGGGGGGTACATTATCACCTATATGATCAACATCTAATAAAAACATGCATTATAGCATGAGCTCAGGGCTGTTGACAACAAGTTACTATAAACATTGACACAATACATAAAGGGAAGTTTACATTTCAATTTAAAATGCTATGGGTGAAACAAAAGTACAGCTGGCCAGAGTATTTTCACTTTGCCCAGGTCTTGTAACCCATAGCAACCATTCAATTTCAAAATCTTGATCCAACTAGTTGACGCTAGTGGCAAAAAAAAAAAAAACAATGTGAAATTGGTGTTACTTTTTTTTAATGGTTTTTGAATTATTTAGCTTCTTGTTTAGCTGATTTCTAGCTTTGAATTTCAGCAGCTATCTGGTTTCTGGGGATCAATGTAACCTAGCAACCAGGCATTGATTGAATACGAGACTGGAAAATAAAAAGGAGAGGGCCTGTATATAAAAAGGAGTATAAAAAGTTTCAATGACAATAAAACTGTAGCCTCATGGAGGAATAGGTTTTTGGCTGAAGGGGCAGTGACCACTATCTGAAAGTTGTAAAGAGTTAGAAGAGAAAGGAAAATAATAAAAACCATAAAAAATAAAGACCAAAATGGGACCTTCTATAACATACTAAATTTAACTTAAAGGTGAACCACCCCTTTAATTGAACTATAAGCTCATTTTAGGAAAGGGATATGCTTGCCAATTTTTCATTGTATCTTCTCTGGTAACTGTAGCACAAAGAACTTGACACACATTCACTAGATCTCCCAGCAGTCTCATGGGTTTACTGGCAGAAGGTTATACACTGAAACTGCGCTGTGTTTTAGTTGAGCACCAAAGGACAGGACTGCTGAACTTGGACGAAGGCCACAAGCACTTGTCACCCGAAGATGAAAAAAATTATTAAAAATCTAGAGATAAATTGTAGTTCATACATCCCAGGTTGCTGTCCAGCAGTCATTCATCTGAGCCAAGTGCTGCCCATCTTTGTCCACATAGTGACGCAATAATCTGATATGTTACAGAGTCATTTGCTGAACTGAGTTACAGTCATGTCATGCAAAGGATTCCATGGCTTCTTTAGACCTTGGGCCATAAAAATGTTCCCAGAAATATTCCAAGCATTGGCGTGTCTGATTTTTGCAGTAATTAAAAAAAAAACAACAACAACAAAACAAAAGAGCTAATACTGAAGATCAGTAGGTACAAATCCTCTGAAGAGTAATTAACACTGCAGTATATTCTAAATAGTAAAAAAGGCAAAAAAACTATTGTGAATGTAATAAACAACTAGATTTCTAAAAAACACAATTTGAATGACCTACACTGGGTCTGGCCTACAGGACTCCAAAAGCCTCTTAAAAACACGGAACAATAGCCGCCACCATTGGTCATAGTAGAATATGGATCTGTATAAAAAGCTGGGACTAGCCTGGTGCCAAACAGTGTTTTCCAATGCCGGTGCTTGGCTAAATGACAATTGTTATTCTTTAACTCCTCCAAATGGCTTTGTTTATATATAGGTACTAAAATCCTGGAAACAGAAAGTGAACAGAGAGATGGTACTGGTATTGTGATTCTGCCCATCTGTCCTGCCAACAATAAAAGTTCCTGCTCTAAACTTCAACATAATTCGGAGAAAAGGTTGCTTGTTCTCCAGTGAACATGCCAGCAGCTTTTTCATTAGCAGTTACACTGCCATCTACTGGCTGGAGGTGTTGTGAAGCTCTTTTGCAATTAAGTGACTGCTTCCCTCTCCAACGATTGAGGTGACATGACATCCAGCTTTTTGGCTAACAGCTGTGATGTTGGAAAGACTGTTCCTTGAAATATCCTGCATGCATAACTACAATAAAGAACAAACACACAGGCTTTAACATTAAAAAACAAATCTATAGTAAGCATCCATTAAAAAAAAAAAACTTTTTCTCCTATAATTATCCTTATCTTTTCCTACAGCTCATAATAATGGCTATGGCACATTGGGAAGATCTCAGGAATTTGAAATTGCAGCACTTATTGCCCAGTGACATCTATTGCTTCTCAGACAGCAACTGTCCACAGTTCAAACATGGAACCATAGAATTATTAGCTTTTGATTGGCCACCATACATGGAGTGCTGTAATGCCAGCTTATTAAATCAGGGGGAAACAAAGGTGAAGTTCTAAACAGGAATAAAATGAAATGTGCATACCTGCAGCCTGTGTTGTAGGCTTGCTATATAAATTATAATAACACGGAAGAACATACCTGGGAAACAGAGCAACACAAATGGATAAAACACAAACAAGATAGAAGGCAGGATCCCTGATATGGTTCTGCATGATCCATGATGTGGGTTGGCAGGGGGGTTGAAATTGATACAAACTGCTCCGAATGTGAAAAGGAAAAGTACGCTGCTATGCTGGCACCCATCACTGTCCAGTGAATCCATGTCTGCAACACACAAAACATTGATTTAAATTGACTCATAATAAGATTTCAACTTGATAATCAAAAAGAAGTCATTAACAGAAAGACTTCAGTGTGACACCAAAACCTTGTGTAGTGTTAGGTCGACAAATTGATGGCTACTCTGTTGTGCTGTCACAGAACCAACCCTACATTGTGCAGATAAAATATACACCAAAAACTCCTGCCAGCACTGGCACAGGGGTCCACCAAGCTTTGTGGCTCATGAGCCACATTCAAATATTAAAAAAAAAAGTGGTGTGAAGTTACACAAACATGAAGAAGTTCCTGGGGGCTGCTAAATAGAGATGGCGCGAACTGTTCGCCGGCGAACTTGTTCGCGCGAACATCGGGTGTTCGCGCTCGCCGGAAGTTCGCGAACGTCGCGCGACGTTCGCCATTTTGGGTTCGCCATTGTTGGCGCTTTTTTTTGCCCTCTCACCCCAGACCAGCAGGTACATGGCAGCCAATCAGGAAGCTCTCCCCTGGACCACTCCCCTTCCCTATAAAAACCGAAGCCCTGCAGCGTTTTTTCACTCTGCCTGTGTGTGCTGAAGAGATAGTGTAGGGAGAGAGCTGCTGCCTGTTAGTGATTTCAGGGACAGTTGAAAGTTTGCTGGCTAGTAATCGTTTTGATACTGCTCTGTTATTGGAGGGACAGAAGTCTGCAGGGGTTTGAGGGACATTTAAGCTTAGGTAGCTTTGCTGGCTAGTAATCTACCTTCTACTGCAGTGCTCTGTATGTAGCTGCAGTGGGCAGCTGTCCTGCTTCTGATCTCATCTGCTGACTGCTGCAATAACAGTAGTCCTTGTAAGGACTGCTTTTATTTATTTTTTTGTTCCAATACAGAGCAGTATCAAGCAGATTACTAGCCAGCAAACTTACTATCATCTGTCCCTGAAATCACTAACAGCTCTCCCCCTACACTATCTCTTCCAAGCACACACAGGCAGATTTTTCAGATACATTTTTGCCCTTGATCCCCCTCTGGCATGCCACTGTCCAGGTCGTTGCACCCTTTAAACAACTTTAAAATCATTTTTCTGGCCAGAAATGTCTTTTTTAGATATTAAAGTTCGCCTTCCCATTGAAGTCTATGGGGTTCGCGAACCGTTCGCGAACCGCTCGCATTTTTGCGCAAGTTCGCGAATATGTTCGCGAACTTTTTTTCCGACGTTCGCTACATCCCTACTGCTAAATAAGGGCTTTTATTGACTATTTGGTAGCCCAATATGGACTGACAACTTTGGGAGGCTCATTGGTACAATGGTGTCGTTATACCTCCAAAACTTGGCTTCAAGCCATGAATTCAAAAATATTCACCTGCTCTGAGGTCACTGGGAGCAACATGTTACTTGTGAGCCAAGGGTTGGAGATTACTGCTCTAAAGCAACATGCTACTCTCTACTTCCATTGATGTTGCTCCCAGTAGCCTGATAGTAAATTCATGGCTTAAATTCAAGCTTTGGAGGCATAAAGACACAGGCTAACTCCAACAGAACCTCCTGCAGGTTAGCGTTAAGAAGGGGTTGGATGGCTTTTACAGTGAATACAGGGTTATGGAAGATATGTCATAGTACAAGTTTATCCAGGGACAAGTCCCATTGTCATCTTAGATTCAGGAAAGAATTTTCCCCCTTGGAGAGGCTTCAATTGGGTTTTTTGCCTTCCTCTATATAATCTAAATAATCTTGTGATGGCTAGGGGCCACTATACTTTCAGGCACATATAAAAAGTTGCTGATAGAAAAGAGTGCCCCCTTTGTTTGCATCTCAGAGCCATGGGGGGGGGGGTTCCCAAATGCCTGTGCGCCACAGATATTGAAAGGGTTTGATTCTGACCCTTGACTTGACAGAAAATTCACCTAACCACAGTAAAATATTCTTATAGTTCCATACAAGGCTAATTCTTTCTTGAAAGGAGGTACAAGGATAGAAATCTCTGGGGTAAATGTGCACCTGGGCAGTAACCCATAGCAAACAATCAGTAGCTGGCTTTTTCAGTCATCTGCAGATGGAACTAGGGTTGTCACCTGTCTGGATTTGACCCGGACAGCCCAGTTTTCAGAAGGGCTGCTAAGGAAAAAACAGTCTGCCCAGTTACCAAAAAAAGGGAAACTGGGCAGGATCTCCCCTGTTTGGCATGGTGATCAGTCAGTTGAAAAGATTTTGGTGTTCCTTCACTCCATACCATTCAGGGTATTCTCAACACAGTAATGGCCCCATCAAGCCACAAAAGCTTCCAAATCAACTTAAAGGGCACCTATCACAGCCAAAATCAAACACATATTAACAATCTGACCAGTACAAGCTAAACACGTTTAATCAAACTACATATATAGTTTTTTGAAAAAACTGCAGGTTTTAAAAAAATCCCTTACTTTGTCAAATGGGTTCTTTCACTGAGGGAGGCCATATTGAGACTCTAACAGAGACTCTAATGTGCAAATTTCAGGAGCATGCTCAGATTGTAACACTGCTTTGAGTATTCTACCCAGAATGCCTTGTTTTAGTAAACTCCTCCAATAGAAGTATCCACTAGAAGTGCTGCCACCTGCTAACTTCCAGCAGGTGGCAGCACTACTGTACAGCAGCTAACACACAGGTTTGGCTGATTTGAAAATAGCTTAGAAGGGTTGCTAAGCAAACAAGGAATTTGAACTGAGCATGTGCGAGATTTCAGAGCTACAGTTGGCTGGGAAGATATAGGTAGGAGGAGCCAGTGAAATCCAAGATGCCTGCCTCAGCTAGAACTGCAGTGGAGATAGGGGAGATTTTGCAGAAGGAATAGTGAGCTGATCATTTACATTATACAAACAATTCTAACTGTTTTAAAAATCTGATTTCTTGAACTTTCACATAGTGTATTTACTTAGTAAATGATTTTGGTCATGATTGGTGCCCTTTAAAAATGAACTCTGGAGACCATGAAATTGTGATTCGGAATCAATACAATTGTATCTGTATGGCTTGGTGCATTACCGGAGTAGGCCACAAGATGGTAGTACTCCGTTAAGTATATGTTGATTAAGCCTGGCCACTAGCTGGAGCTGGCACACTTGGTTGGTGTAAATGGGTTAATAAATGACTTGGGTTCTCCCACATTTGTAACAAGCACCTGATGAAGGATATTTATATCCAAAACATGTTGTGAAATAAATTACACTGAACTTGCTGTGGTTCTCAAGAGTTCATTTTTAAGGTGATCAGTGAGTTGCTGATCACCACGTCACAGCCCCGCCGATGTGATGTAGCACATCCTGCCGCAACATCACTGACCCCCCCACTCGGTGACGTCATGGCACCGGCCCCTGCCTGGATCCTGAGCCACACAAATGTGGCAACCTTAGTTTTAACAATAAAAACAAAACTTTGGTTACCATGGGTTACTGCCCAGGTGCAAATTTGCCCAATGCCTATAAATGAGCCCCACTGTGTCCACAGGGCAACTTGCGGTTACACATGAATGGGATCTAGCATTAGAATCATTTGGATTGACTGAGTTCTGAAGTGACCTGATATTGTGTACAAATATGATTGGTGGATAACAGTATACATATCTTGTGAGTAGAATTCACCTGTAGCCTACGACTAAAGGTGGCCATACACGGGCCAATAAAAGCTGCCGACAGACCGTGTCGGCAGCTTATTGGCCCGTGTATGGGGCCCCCCGACGGGCTTCACCGATCGCAATCTGGCCGAAAGTAGGCCAGATCTCGATCGGATGGGACAAAAAATCCCGTCGGATCGCGGACGCATCTATTCGTTGATGTGGTCCCACATTCCGACCGCCCGTTAGGCATAGTTAGGATCCGATCGTGGGCCCTAGGGCCCACGATCAGATCAGCCCGATATTGCCCATCTCAAGGTGGGCATATCGGGGAGAGATCCGCTCGTTTGGCGACATCGCCAAACGAGCGAATCTCTCAGTGTATGGCCACCTTAAGTGTTGTAAAAACACGAAACGCATAAGGCTGTTCTTTGTACTTCAAAAAACACCTGTTTTTACAAGCCTGGAGGACTGCTCATTGAGTACCTGCTCTACAAACCAATACAGTGATTTCTGCTTCCCTAAGCTGAAGGCTCAATGCAGAGCACCTGGGCCTCCTCATATACACTGTATGTGGTGAGTCTCGGGAAGCAACATTTTTATCATCTTGCCTAAACTACGGGTATTCACAATAAGCATTCTAAACAATCTAAATATGCATGCACACTCTTACAAGCCCTGAGAAAAAGTTAGCAGGTTTGACACAGAATGCTATGTAATTGTATATATATTAAATAATGGAGTTACTCACAAAGTATGGAATGAAAAAGCACACCAAGCTTTGGTAAAATGAATCCAAAATGATAACCCAAAATGTTGATGAGCAATAAATCTGCAAAATAGAAGAAAAATTCACTGTAATACATACACTGTAGTAGGCTGCAATATAAATGACAAATAGATAAATGGTCAATTGCCATACATGCCACTTTTAAAGTAAGTGAATGTAAAATTGATGATCGTACTGTTCTAATACATTTTGCAACGTACATCCATTATTTTTATATAAGGGATATACTGTATGTAGTGTTACAATTAATGCATTTTTACAACAACGCCACCTGCTGGTCAGTTTCCAACCATTTTGAACCAACAAATAGTCAAGGTAGTTGTCAGGAGAAAGAATGAGGCTGCTCTGATGTTCTTCTGCTTAGGAAATATGTGAGAAAGGTTTCTAATTTTTTCCCTAAGCAGAAGAATATCGGAGCAGCCTCTTTCTTTCTTCTGAAAAGTATCTTGACTATTTGGTGGTCAGACTGGCCAGAATATGACCCACAGGAGGCGCTGTTATAAAAATTCTTTCATATTAACAGTGCATGATATATCCCTTAATATCTGGAAATAAAAACAAAATAAAGAATCAATGTAAACTAGAGAAGTGCTTAGAATAGCACCCTCGTCAGTTTTACATTCACTTATTTTAAAGGTTTACTTATCCTTTAAATGATTTTCTAGTAGACTTAAGGTATGAAGATCCAATTATGGAAAGATCCTTTATCTGGAATACTCCAGATCCCCAGCATTCTGGATAACAGGTCCCATACCTGTATTTGTAAAGGTCCCAGGTCCACCCTGAACCTTCAGCTTACAGATTATGATTCAATGAATGCCATTGGTTGTGATTTTAACGAGCAACATTAATTTCATTATGCATCAGCGCTCTTGGAAAATATCACCAAAGCACTGTGATTTTGCTCCGTTGATCAGTTTCAAAATTACAAAAAGTTCCAAAATAAAAACATTTACTTGCAGCACCTCCAGGTGTTGCTTCCAACCATGGAAGCTAAACAGTAAGTCTATTGTCAAATTTATACAATATTCCTTGTACAAGACTTTTTACATATCTAGTAAACAGGCACACAGTGGTATTGTTTATATAAATAGGCATGTGTTTTTTGTCTTTTTATGATGTTTATTTTAGCAAGGTTGTTGGGCAAATGAGGCAGGAGCTTAGGTCTGGCTAGGGCGCATGCACCCTGTTTTTATGACCATTCTGGCTATGGGTGCCACATGTACAGGCAGCAAAGCCCTGGGAAATATACTCACATTACATGCAGTTCCCTCTCCATTTTTCTCTGTATTTTAGCAGTGGGTGGGTGGTCGTGTTGGGTTTATTTAATTTTCAGTAGACATAATGGTTTCAAATTACAGAAAGACCCCTTGTCTGGAAAACCCCATGTCCCAAGATATTTGGAACTCCCCCACACCCATTACTACCATCATATCCAGCACCCTCTATTTCTGACAAGTTTAGCCATGGGCACCCCAATAAGGCAAGAAAGGGAAATATTAAAATAACTATTTTCAGAAGAATCGCCAGTTGTTTGCGTTTCTGCAATAATGAAACACTTTTCGTTTAGGATGAGATCTTATAAGGTTATTAATCATGACCATGTCAACAGGAGAGGAAAGTAAAACAGGAAAGGTGGACGTGTCAACTCTTCTGAGTTTTTTTGGGAGTCCCATGTAAACCCTCGGAACAAATGAAATGTTAAATTATTTATTTCTCTAGTTTTAAGATATTAGCAGTGTTTCTGCAGATTGGCTAAAGTCAGTAAAAATGGTTGATCTACTTTCCACTTACCAGAGAAACATATTTCTTCTCTGCTCACTGACTTTATTTTCTGAGCAGGACAACATCAAAACACTATATAATTGTTTTAATTAAGCCACTGCTTGGAAGTTATTGAAATACTGCAAATTTGTGGTTATGAAGTACTTTGGTACCATCTACTGGACTTTTTAGGAACTGTGTGTGATTTGTGCTATTGAACAAATTATTCTTTATTTTAACAGCACTTTATACACATCCACATAGTATCATTTTTATTAGCAGCCAATTATGTTTGTTTTTGGGGTGTGAGAGTAATCTGAAGAACACTGTGGAAGTTGTACATGTAAGGTCCTACATGCACTTGTAATAAGCTTTATTTTTTTTTACTTAGTGTAATAAAGATGGTGAGAGGACATTTAGTAGCCTGCTCCCTAACTGAAGCATTGTAACTCAGACATTATAATGGTGCCTGCTCCTCCAAAATCAGATTTATAATTAAGGATACCCTTAACCTCACCAAAATTAGTGCCAATAAGGTGTAGTTTACCCCCATGCTAAAGACAGACAAACAAAAAGCCTTTGTGATATTCTAGGCTTCCTGGTTGAGGTGCAGGCATGGAGTAGAAACTAACCCATCTCTTCTGACTTGGTTTGTTTGGTGCCTTTTCTGTAATACTTTCCTTAACTGTTCCTGGGCATCTGACAGTGGGAGACATCTGGCTAAAAAATGCAGAATATTGAATTTTTATTCAGCAGCTCTTCAGTTTGCAATATCAGCAATCTGAGTGCTAGGGTCCCACTTACCCTAGCAACCATGCAGACTTGAATAAGAGACTGGAATATGATTCCTATCCCAGTCACTTATTCAAGGCAATGCATGGTTGCTAGGGTTGCCATCTGTTCGGTTTTGACCTCAACAGTTTGGTTTTTCTAAGGTCCGTTCGGGTCTCCACTTTCTGTTCGGGTTTTCTGCCTTGTAAAACCCGAACAATAATCTGGCCAATAAATGAAAACCAATTAAATACCAAGATACTCTCCTTGACATGGCTTAGTTATTATCAAGTGCAGTTCATTTCTTGTTATTACAGAAATAAGCAAATCAATAAAAAATAAGAAATCTTTTTCTAAATGAGCATTGCTGTATTTCAACGTTTTCTGGATCACTGATTTCTGTATAATAGATCCCTGACCTGTAGTGAAAGGACTGGTCTTACTCATCGGGCAGAATAGATAGAAGTAGGGTTTCTACTTTCCAGCCATGCGGGTTTCAACTGGACATCTCAGTTTTCAAAACTTTCTGTCCCACTAAAACATTGCGAAAACTGAACAGAAAATCAAACCAGTTGCATATAAATGATGTCATTGACTCCACCACATCATTGTGTCTGCCTCTGATGTCATCATGCCCACCCCAACATCACTGTTTCATTCCCAATTATATCTGCCCAGTCCCCTTTTGTTCAGCTTTAGCCACTGGCAACCCTATATATGAATAGGAGAGGCCTGAATAGAAAGACGAGCAATTAAAAAAAAAATAGCAATAGCAATACATTTGTAGCCTTACAGAGAATGTTTTTATGGGGTCAGTAAACCCCATTTGAAAGCAGGAAAGAGGCAAAAGAAAAATAATTCATAAACTCTTTTAAAAAAAGACCAATTGAAAAGTTGAAAACATACTAAAACTTAACTTTCTGGTGAACCATACATTAAAGGGATACTGTCACGGGAACATTTTTTTTCCCCAACATGAATCAGTTAATAGTGCTGCTCCAGCAGAATTCTGCACTAAAATCCATTTCTCAAAAGAGCAAACAGATTTTTTTATATTCAATTTTGAAATCTGACATGGGGCTAGACATATTGTCAATTTCCCAGCTGCCCCAAGTCATGAAACTTGTGCTCTGATAAACTTCAATCACTCTTTACTGCTGTACTGCAAGTTGGAGTGATATCACCCCCTCCTTTCCCCCACCACCCCAGCAGCCAAACAAAAGAACAATGGGAATGTAACCAGATAACAGCTCCCTAACACAAGATAACAGCTGCCTGGTAGATCTAAGAACAGCACTCAATAGTAAAATCCATGTCTCACTGAGACACATTCAGTTACATTGAGAAGGAAAAACAGCAGCCTGCCAGAAAGCATTTCTCTCCTAAAGTGCAGGCACAAGTCACATGCCCAAGGGCAGCTGGGAAACTGACAATATGTCTAGCCCCATGTCAGATTTCAAATTTGAATATAAAAAAATCTGTTTACTCTTTTGAGAAATGGATTTCAGTGCAGAATTCTGCTGGAGCAGCACTATTAACTGATGCGTTTTGAAAAAACATGTTTTCCGATGACAGGATCCCCTTAATCATTTGTAGGGTTAATTGCTGCTGAAAGCTGTTCCCAGCTGTTTCTATTCCCTGAAGCAGTGTAGGAGAAGTCAGGAGACCTAGAAAAGAAATGAATTCGGCTAAATGATAAGAAGGGTCAGAGAACAGAAAGGGACGACCCGACGCTGCTTTCAATTGCAATGACAATGAACATGTGTAAATTGGAAATTTGCTGTGCCTGTTAGAGGGACGCGGGCCCTTTGGCTTTTAGAAGCAAGAGACGCCATGGCTGACATATCACTGCTACTCGCATTTCCCAAGCACAGCGCTCTGTCTTTATGAATCGACTATCCCCTCGCTCTTGTTGTGTCACATGACCTGAAGCGGGCGCTTATTGGCTAGCAAAGCCGCTGATCGCGCCGCTGATTGGCTGATGGAATAGGAAGTGCCATTACAGTAGTCATGTGACCTGTGCTACTTCCCCTGCCATGGAGGTAGAAGAACATAGCGGGTTACGTCTGATCGGGAAGCTGCCTGTAGCGCAGTGCCCGCAGGTGAGAAGAGAGAGGGGGCGTGTTTGCCGGGAATACTTATCGTGCTAGTGTACTGAGCGAGCAGAGTCTGTTTTACTGGAGGCTTTTGCACTGCGCCCTATGTAGTCCTGAATCCACATAGGGGAAATAGTTCCATGTGACACAATAGTGTTATTATATATTTATTGTACTGATTAGGGATGTCAGGCTCATAGAAATGTATACATTGTCACCTTAGTACTCATTTAGGGGCCTATTAAAGCTATTGTTCACCTTTAGGATGATGTAGAGAGGGATATTCTGAGATAATTTGCAATTGGTTTTCATATTTTATGATTTGTGGTTTTTGAGTTATTTTAGCTTTTTATTCAGCAGCTCTCCAGTTTGTATTTTCAGCAAATGACCATAGCAACAGTGCCTGGATTTGGATATGAATAGTAGATGACTTGAATAGAAAGATGAGTAATAAAAGTGCCTTACAGAGCACTGTTTTGTGGGGGGGGGGGGTTTAGATGGGGTCAGCGACACCCCATTTGAAAGCTGCTTGGAAAGTGTTAGAAGTAGGGATGCACCTAATCCAGTATTTGGGATTCGGCCGAATCCTTGGTGAAAGATTCTGCTGAATACCGAACCGAATCCTAATTTGCATGTGAAAATGAGGTGCAGGAAAAGGTGGAAAAAAAACCTTCTTTTGTGACGAAAAACCACATGATTTCCGTACCTACCCCTAATTTACATATGCAAATTAAGGTTCGGTATTCGGCACAATCTTTCAACAGGGATTTGGGGATTCAGCCGAAAATTTGGTGCATCCCTACTTCGAACACTTTCCAAGCAGCTTTCAAAATTTTTAAGTCTAAGGAATATGTGAAAGGTGTGTGTAGATCATAATGTCTTCACAGAAAATTATTTAAAGCCATCTGTAGGTACCAGCTGTGGTATCAAAGTCAAAGGGAAATAAATAGTTTTTTTTTTCCTAGCTAAATAATAGCACCACGCACTCTTCAGCCAGGTGTACAGAATTTGCTTTAACTGTTGTGTAAACTTTGAAAACTATGTAAGCCATGCAATTTCCTCATATTATTAGAATGTTTCTGATACCATTTATGACACCCTCCTGATTGTTTGCTTCTAAATCAGTAGACTGTCCTTGGGATGCTACATAATAGTCCCTATCTTTTGAGACATTGTAGATATAGATTTGTATGATATACAAATCTATTGTGTCCTTTATCCAGAAAGCATTAAATTACAGCCATCTCCCATCAAGTCCATGTTCGGCAAAACAGCCCTATTGGGTTTATTTAATGTTTACATTTTTTATTAGGTTTTTAAGTTATTGTGGTACAAATTACTGGAAAACTTCAGGTCATAAGCATTCTGGATAACAGATCCTATACATACAGTAACAACAGAATCAAGCTTGGTTGTCACTTTCCCAATTTCTGAATAGGCACTGTCATCACAGACTTAGAACTACATAAAGCCTTCTAATTAATTGACTTTAATTGACACCTTACAGGTGTTTTTGGACAAGTGAAAGCAAATATCTGATTACTCTGGATGATGTTCGTAAATGGGGACCAGGTGTCATTAGATAAAATATTGTGTTGGTATAGCAGCATTTCTTTCATGATATTTAAAGCTGTAGAGTTCTCATAGTAATTCTATAAAATAATCCTTTGCTGCTGTTATTATGGGAGAGAAGTGGAAATAGGTAGCAACATCATCTCTTTTTTTTTTTTTTATTTTAAATACAACATACAGTTTTTTCACAAAGTCATAGATGGAGTATGTGGCCGGGCACAGCCACGTTTCCAGGATTATGGTAATATATGGAGCCTTCGGGAATGGCTGGAAGTTTTGGAAGATTCTGCAACATTCTTCAAGAACAGCATTGGTACTGATGTAAACGCAGATGAGGTACAGCTGCTCTACGGTTTTGTTTTGTGCATTGGGTTGTTCAGAAAAATTTATTAATTGTTGGTGCCTCTTTTGTTCTACAGTTTGACCATCCATTAACTCGTGGCATGCTGTCTAAAAAATATAATAATCCAAATGGAATCAGAGGAAATAACTTACCCCAGTAAAGGCAACCTGCATGCTATTGTTATAAATCCAAACAAGCATGGATGGTATTAACTACGTAACATATTTGCCATGTGAAGGTGGCCCCTGAGACTGAAAATATAATAGGCACTTAAAGTAGAACTAAAGCCTAACTAAACAAGTAGGTTAGAAATGTTGCATATTATGTTTTGAGCTTCTATACCAGCCCAAGGCAACCACAGCCCTTTAGCAGGGAAGATCTGTGTCTCCAAAGATGCCCCAGTAGCTCCCCATCTTCTTTTCTGCTAAATCAATGCACATGCTCTGTGCTGCTGTCACTCACTGAGCTTAGGGACCCACTCATAATATACGGTACGCATAGAATAGAAATGTCACAATATAAGGCTGATTAGTTATTAATACAGATAATTACTACATGGCAGCACAGAAACCAGTGCGATTAGCATCAGAATTTAATAATCAGCCCTGTAGCATCATCTAATATTACAGGCCAACCTCATTTTCTGCTTGATGCTTTGCTGTGACCCTAAGCTTAGCTTCTCAACAGCTGCTCAGAGCCCACTGAGCATGTGACTGTCACAGACACTTTACAAGATGGTGATCCCCTGTGACAAGTTTGAAGTCCTGGATTATTGCTGCTATTGAGAATCCAAAACTTTAGGCTGGTGCAATAAGTTCAGTATAAAAAAATGATATTTGTAGCTATATTAATTTTTACGGTTTAGTTCTCCTTTAAGTTTAAATATTGCAATGTGTTGCAGGGCCTTGAGGTTGCTGACTGCACTCATGATTATTGTATGAGTCATGTTTTACCTCCTCAAGCTGTAGGTTTAGGGCATGTGCACCTGGACTCCATGTTTGCACTGGTGAACCTAACCTGCTATTAGGCAATATGCGCATCATATACATCATTTTCGTAGCTACAAATGTTGCAGCACTACAAAGATTATCATACATGTGCTCATTCTTTCTTTTCATTCTAGTTTACATATAAAATACATTTTAGCATACTGTATACAGTGTATTTCTAAGACCATTTGCTTTTGAAGGGCCATTTTCCCATTATACAACTGTAGGCAAATTTGCTTATTGTTTATATTTATGAGCCGCATCAAGAGGAGGTCCAAGACTAACCAGTGTACACATTAGTCTCTAACTAGGGTGTTATTTATCAAAATCCGTTTTTTTTTCTGATTTTTAAGTAAAAAAAAAAAAAGTCCAACCAAACTAAAATCCACAATTTGACCTTATTTATCATTGATAAAATCGGTTTGAAGAAAAAAACTTGAAAGATCTGGGTTTTTGCGAAATAAATCTGAATTTTTCAGGTTTTATACCCAAAATGCTCAAATTTTTTCGTGAAATTGCTCAAAACCACTGAATTTCTTTGATTTTTGGCATAAACTCATTGCTGCGAAATATTTTGCCAGCGCTGCAAAATATGTTGGTGCTATATAAATACATGTTAATAATAATCACTCAGACCATGATAACTTCAGATTTGAAATTGGACCTTTGCTTAACCTCTACAGGACCCCTGACAACTTGAAGATGGAGTATTTTCAGATTCAGACTTTTAGCAGCCTTGGAGTATAATAAATCACAAAAAATGTTAGGTTTTTTTTTTCCACTTAAAATTTGGATTGTATAGTAAGAAAAACTCCATTCTTTTGAGTTTTTGGCATTCGGACTTTAATAAATAACCCCCTAGGTCTCAGCTTAAGAAAACTATTTGCAAAATTAGTACTGTTGAGGCTAGTGGACAAAGTATGTCAGCAATATTTAGTGTATTGGGTCAAAATCAGAGAAGCAACATGGGAGTGTTTTATTCTATGCAGAACAAAAAGTTGCGAGATGCAACGATCAATGCCATAATGATTGTATTGTTTAGAGCACCTGCTGAATAAGCAATAATGTTAAGAAAATAAAAATGATGTAGTGCAGCACTGAGGCAGCCATTTAATGTCTTTCAACAGTTAATTGCTAGAAAAAGAAACACTCCTCTGCAGATATTCTAATCAGTGCCAGGTGTATAAAAAAAAAGGTTATTCATCAGAAGATGATGCTTAATGTTTGACTCTAATTCAGAGAAACCCGGGTCTGATGCTTGTATTGGCTCTTTGTGAATAATTAGTTTTAAACCCTGCACCTTCTCCAGTAAAATGTAGTATTCAAGCCTGTCTCCTAGAAATTATGAAAACGATCCCCCCCCCCTTTTTTTTGACATGACCTGAGCCAGTTGGGTTTCTAATGAAAAGGTGCGACAACACTATCTGAACTTCCAGATATAAATCTACATTTCTTTCCCTTTTACACTAACACACTTGATCCCACAGATAGAAAGAAAACAATGTTACTTGTAACTACCATTTCCCAACACTCACTGTGTAATGCAAGCCATTCCTCACTTTGCTCTTGGGTTTTGGGACTTGAAGTTACTCTGCTTTCCGTAGTGGGTGGTCCATAAATTATTTGAAAAGCAGAGGGACTTTAAGTACCTTAAACCATCACTTTACAATGAACAAAATGAGGGATGGGTTTATTGGAGGGTGGGGAAACTGGTCCCTAACAAAGCACACGACTGTCATGGTTTCCTTTCACTTTGTGGGATAAGGTTTTTGTAAGAAATTCGTGTGTATGTATGTATGTATTCGCCCGAGTTGTGCTCACCACTCATTTTTAAAACCATTAGGCGGGGGTGCAATGAGGCTATGACCACAAAATACATATAGACAATTACAAGAGTCCTCTGCACTCAACCCATTATCAATATATTTAAGACAGTGACATTTTGTGCACAGTGCAGAGGACTCGTGTGTGTGTGTGTGTGTGTGTGTGTGTGTGTGTGTGTGTGTGTATATATATATATATATATATATATATATATATATATATATATATATATATATATATATATATATATATGTGTATGTATATAATTCACTAATTCTGTGTTTTCTTTCCATAAGGCTTCTAATGGGTTAAATGGGCTCAGTGCAGAACACCAAGAGGTAATCCTTAAGTGTTTGAAAAGTAGGAAACCTGAAATAGCTGAAGCCATTGTGGAGAAGGCATGTGCCATGTCATCTGCATATTTACAGGATTTTGACTGGCAGTTAAAGGTATGTACTGATGTCATATTGCCAAATATAACATTCTTATAAGGCAAACCAGAATAGCGATATACAGTGGTATGAAAAACTATTTGCCCCCTTCCTGATTTCTTGTTCTTTTGCATGTTTGTCACACTTAAATGTTTCTGCTCATCAAAAACCGTTAACTATTAGTCAAAGATAACATAATTGAACACAAAATGCAGTTTTTAAATGAAGGTTTACGTTATTAAGGGAGAAGAAAAACTCCAAATCTACATGGGCCTGTGTGAAAAAGTGATTGCCCCCCTTGTTAAAAAATAACTTAACTGTGGTTTATCACACCTGAGTTCAATTTCAAAGGTTATAAAGCCATTTCTAAAGCTTTGGGACTCCAGCGAACCACAGTGAGAGCCATTATCCACAAATGGCAAAAACATGGAACAGTGGTGAACCTTCCCAGGAGTGGCCGGCCGACCAAAATTACCCCAAGAGCGCAGAGACAACTCATCCGAGAGGCCACAAAAGACCCCAGGACAACATCTAAAGAACTGCAGGCCTCACTTGCCTCAATTAAGGTCAGTGTTCACGACTCCACCATAAGAAAGAGACTGGGCAAAAACAGCCTGCATGGCAGATTTCCAAGGCGCAAACCACTTTTAAGCAAAAAGAACATTAAGGCTCGTCTCAATTTTGCTAAAAAACATCTCAATGATTGCCAAGACTTTTGGGAAAATACCTTGTGGACCGACGAGACAAAAGTTGAACTTTTTGGAAGGTGCGCGTCCCGTTACATCTGGCGTAAAAGTAACACAGCATTTCAGAAAAAGAACATCATACCAACAGTAAAATATGGTGGTGGTAGTGTGATGGTCTGGGGTTGTTTTGCTGCTTCAGGACCTGGAAGACTTGCTGTGATAGATGGAACCATGAATTCTACTGTCTACCAAAAAATCCTGAAGGAGAATGTCCGGCCATCTGTTCGTCAACTCAAGCTGAAGCGATCTTGGGTGCCGCAGCAGGACAATGACCCAAAACACACCACCAAATCCACCTCTGAATGGCTGAAGAAAAACAAAATGAAGACTTTGGAGTGGCCTAGTCAAAGTCCTGACCTGAATCCTATTGAGATGTTGTGGCATGACCTTAAAAAGGCGGTTCATGCTAGAAAACCCTCAAATAAAGCTGAATTACAACAATTCTGCAAAGATGAGTGGGCCAAAATTCCTCCAGAGCGCTGTAAAAGACTCGTTGCAAGTTATCGCAACCGCTTGATTGCAGTTATTGCTGCTAAGGGTGGCCCAACCAGTTATTAGGTTCAGGGGGCAATTACTTTTTCACACATGAAAATGTAGATTTGGATTTCTTTTCTCCCTAAATAATAAAAACCCTCATTTAAAAACTGCATTTTTTGTTTACTTGTGTTATCTTTGACTAATAGTTAAATGTGTTTGATGATCAGAAACATTATGTGTGACAAACATGCAAAAGAATAAGAAATCAGGAAGGGGGCAAATAGTTTTTCATACCACTGTACTGAGAAATTAAAATATGCTTCTGTTAAAGCCATAATTTACAGTGTACAGTTATGTCATTTATTGGTTAAAAAGTATGAATTTTAAGTAGCAGTTAGATCTGACAGCCTATGGCTCTTCACACTTTGTGCACATAACATGACCGAGTTGCGTATAAGCACATGTGTATAGTTGTCGGAGCTGCTGTAATCCTTTTCTTGGCTAGGACATCCTTCATGAACTAGTACGACACTGCAGCAACTGACCTATAGTGTTTGTGTTGGACACACAATGGTAATGCTGCATTGTGCTACTTGGAAAATTCATAACTGACATAATAAACATGACTGTTTTTGACCATTTTTTTATGTATTGATACAAATGTGCCGACTAAGACAGATATATGCGGTTATATGTTTTTTTGCCCCTATAACAATGTTCTGCATCTTCTAAACCTGAAAATACAGACCTAACTCTTTATGGAACACCTGAAGTGGGGTTGTTGCCATAGGGAACAATGAAACCCAACCCAACTTCTAGGGGCACATTTACTAAGGGTCGAATTTCGACGTTGTAAAGCTTCGAAATTTGACCATCAAATTGTAGAAGTTTTTTTTTATTAAATCGTTCGATCGAACATAGAAATCGATTGAATCGAACGATTGTAATAGATTATCAAAAAAAAAAACCTTTGACTTCTAAAAACCTAGTCAAATACTGGCTATAGGTTCTAGGTGGTCCCCATGGGCTAACATAGCAATTCGGCAGGTTTAAGGTGGCGAAGTGTCAGTCAACGTTTTTTTAAAGAGACAGTACTTCGATTTTCGAATGGTCGAATATTCAACGTTTTTTCAAATCGAATTTTGGCCTATTCGATGGTCGAAGTACCCGAAAATTAATTAGAAATTCAGTTTTTGAATTTGAAAATTCACTTCAAATTCACTTCGAACCATAGTAAATGGGCCCCCTAGTATTCCATAAATAAAATGGACAGCAGCGATTCAGCAAATATCCAGAATATCACTTCCAGGGAATGGCACCTTTGCAGTAATTAGAAAGCTGATGTTGTGTTGTCTGTATTACTTTAGGCCTGGCGAAAGATTAGACTGGAAATTCTATGTATAGACTTGATTTTACACCAGAGGTGTTGCAAGCATATAACACTGGTGATATACATTATGCCTTTGAAGCCTCCTGTAGCTACGTACTATTCTGTTTAGTTTGGTTAGCTCTCTCACCAATGTCATTGGCACTGCGGTGCTTACTAGGCATGGTCAGGTTCTCATAAGTTGCATCTGGTAACCTGTAGGCAACTGGTCAAAGATTGGGATATTTGGTAGAAAAAAACTTGACTTTCAGAAGGCTGTTGTTCTTCATGGCATAATTGAAGGTGCATACCGTATATACTCGAGTGTAAGCCGAGGTATAAGCTAAGTTTTACCTCCAAAAACTGGAAAAGCTTATTGACTCTAGTATAAGCCGAGTTTAAGCCTAGGGTGAGAAATGCAGCAGCTTCTGGTAAGTTTCAATAAAAAAATTGAGGGTTTCTGCTCCCATTGGAGGTGCCGACGCCGGTGACTATTCTTGGACGCCGGTGACTATTCTTGGACGCCGGTGACTATTCTTGGACGCCGGCGACTATTCTGGAACGCCGGAGACTATTCTTGGACGCCGGCGACCGTTTTTGCGCTTGACCCGAGTATAAGCCGAGGTAGAGTTATTCAGCATATTTTGGGGGCTGAAAAACTCTGCTTATACTCGAGTATATACGGTAATTTCATGGCTCATGTTTAGATGCAGCATGTTGCATTTTCTTGCGCTTGATGTGCATTCAGCAATCAATGGAACAGAAAAAAATAATGCACATAGTTTAATAAAAAAACATGTCTTAATGCAATATATACATTTTTTTTTGCACTCAGCATGCTTTAAAAAGATGCAGAAAAAAGCCAGTGTGTAAGAGCCCTTAGAGTCACTGGGGATGCTCAACAAGGACATTTTTTACAGCCTTCTGAATGTTTGGGTAGTTAAGAATGCTAGAGCCTTGCACATTAGTTTTACATCTGTGAATTTTTACTGGCCCCTTTACTTGTCAATAGTACAGCAGAACATGCACACAGCTTGTGTCTATTTTCCTAGCATCAGTAACAATGTCTGCCCTCAGATTGGGAGTGCCGAGCGATTAGAAAGTGCCCTTTTCACCTGGGCAATGTAATTATGAACAAATGAGCGAGTCCAAAGAGTATACTCCTAAACGCAAATTGAAAACAGCATGTCCAAATCAACAAACATGAACACCACTGATGATTTTTAGCTTTAAGCTGCTTGGCATGATAAGTAATTTTGTAAATGAAGATTGATGACCTCTAGCAGATATTAATGGGTTTCTGGAGCCTAGTTTTCAGATAAAGTAGCATACAATATAAATGTCTTGTGGTGCAGAGTTGTTTTGTTAGCAGATAGAATTTATGGAAAGCTACATGTACAGTACACCTGGCAAGTCCCATTACAATTGGCTTTGAATAACAGTGAAAAAACAATCAAATAGATCTTCCTTTATTTTTCCCAGTAGGTCTTGGCTGTTGAAGCACAAATGTGCCTGTCAAACAGTTAACCACCTGCTCTCTATTTTGTTTCACTATGATTTCTTTAGACGTAATGTTTCATCCGATGTCTAAGTAGCGTTTATCATCAAGTATTTTGGCATATTCCTTTCCCTGGCTGTCATCCTGAAATAAAACCAAAAATATTATGAAAACAAACCAAAAATGTTGTCTTTGTATTATGTAGCATTATTGCCAGTACTACACATATGTCGAGCTCCTGTAAATATTTTATTTACCCTTTTGTGATATGGTGTGAAGCTTCATCCAGGCTAAGTACAACACCATTTTTTTTTTCATTTAACAGTAAAGGGTAAAAGGGTACATAAAATCTTGTAATACGAATATTTTTTGGGTAGGGGCCACAGAGGATTAGTTTGGTAACATGTTATGTTATCTGGCAAACATTTGGGACCCGGGCAAACTGTTGTGTGTGACAGCTTACACATAGATATGCCTTAGCCCCATAATAACCACAGTATTACAATTCAATTAAATAAACATTACTTACATGCTTTTAGGTGCACCCCTTGATTTGTTTTTGGTTGCCCTAGAATAAACCAAGCACCCCACCCCCAAATTCTAGTGAGTTAGCTGTGGTGAGTCCTTGAATCTTGTGGGTCAGAGCCTGTAATGTGCAATAATAATTGGTACTTATTCTACATGTGCTAAAATAGATAATATATAAATAATTATCACTGTCAAGGTTGGGGTTGTTTTCTCTGGGGAAAAAAGCGCATGCGAGGGAACATGTTTACAAGTACATTAGAGGACATTATAGACAAATAGCAGGGGACCTTTTTACCCATAAAGAGGATCACTGCACCAGAGGCCTCCCCTTCAGACTAGAAGAAAAGAACTTTAATTTGAAGCAACGTAGGGGGTTCTTCACAGTCAGGACAGTGAGGTTGTGGAATGCACTGCCGGGTGATGTTGTGATGGCTGATTCAGTTAATGCCTTTAAGAATGGCTTGGATGATTCTTGGACAGACGTAATATCACAGGCTATTCTGATTATTCTGACTAAACTGTAGGTCTCTATAGTTGGTATAGATATGGGTATATGTAGTTTATGTGAAGGTATGGGCTGTATGCATGGATGCTGGGTTGAACTTGAAGGACTTTGTCTTTTTTCAACCCTATTTAACTATGTAACAAATAAACTCTTAAATATATAAATGACCTGTAAGGAAAGAAAAAAAAACATTTATGAAATATTTTAGTACACTGTTTTATAATGACAGCAGTTCAGCATTTAAATATATTTTCTCTGTCCAACACTATACTATAATTATGTGTATACCCACTATTTTGCCTCTTTCTGCATAAAATACATTGATCATAAGATTGCAATTTACTGTAGCATAGTGGAAAAATACAGTCACTGGCACAGAAATACCCTAGCACCAATAGAAGAGCAGGTCTTTCTCATGACAGCATATTGCAACCCATCAATTACGCAATCTTGCATAATGCCACCATTGTCTCTCCTGTTGTGCTCTGGTTTTACTTCCATTGTAATTATATTTCTCAAAGTTACAGGTGCAAAAATGGTTGGGTTTGTGCCCAGTGCCACTGTGCATTTGCTTATGTGTCATTTTAAAGAACAGCTAAATTGATTAAAAATGTTGCAGAGACACATTCTGGTCCCACAAATCATTATTCCTACACTTTAATGGTTTTTCTTGGCACAATCCCTGTACTTGCTTGTGTTCTACATGCAATTTCACAGGTGTTTGGAATGGTATCTCAAGGGAGTACTGTCATCACAGCATTACCACTGTTCTTTTCTGCAACATTATGTATTCAGTAGCTAAGATGGAAACAGTACATTTACAAGAGTTGTGAGGTCGCAGGGCCCTCGTTGTGAGAGTTTAGAATTTAGATTAGATTATAAAGGGATTCTGTCATGTTTTTTATGGTGTCGTCTTTTTTTCTAAATTACACTGCAAGAAGTGTATTTTGTTTTAGTTGTAATATTGGTGTGTAGGAACCATCTTAGATCATTTTGCCAGGTCATGTGCTTTCAGAAAGAACCAGCATTTCAGTATGGAATTGCTTTCAGGCAAGCTATTATTTCTCCTACACAATGTAACTGATGGTGCCGCAGTGGGACATGGATTTTTACTATTGAGTGCTGTTCCTATATCTACCAGGGAGCTGTGTTATCTGGTTAACTTTCCATTGTTCTGCTTATGGGTTGCTGGGGGGGGGGGTGATATCACTCCAACTTGCAGTGCAGCAGTAAAGTGTGACTGAAGTTTGTCAGATGACTGGGGGCACCTGGGAAACTGACAATATATCTAGCCCCATGTCAGATTTCAAAATTAAATATTGTTTCTGGGCAGCTACAATGACATCCATTAGATTTCTCCTGGCTAGTAGGCTATCGGTAGAGGTCTGATATCAATAGAAGGCATTATTATTAAAACAATGCAAATATGAAAGATAGCAGGCAAAAAATTAGCAGCTATAACTCCTTATCCTACTCTATAGCTAAAAACAATTAAGATACAGATATCTTAAATGATTTTCAGTGTTCTCTGGGTCAAGGCTGCCATTTGTGACCCATCACTTATAAATGCAAGTTATACACTAAATGGCAGCGTGTTGGCAGTTTCCTTAAGGATCTATGGGTTTTTGTTGATAAGTTGTCCAATTCCATTTTGTGGCTACTAAAGCAAATAGTTTTGTCTTGATTAAAAAAGAAAGGGAATTAAAGTGATACTGACACTAAAAAAAACTACTTTTTGAAATATTAATGTACACAAAATATTGCCTATGGGTCATTTTAATCGTTTTTGCTGAGAGGTTTGTTTTTGTAAGTTATTGTTAGTTGAAGTTTCTAAACCTGACTGTTTTGCCAAGTAACTATACAGAAAATGATGCGATTCGCATCGGAGCTCACCCAGTGTTGCTGTGTCCTCCTGGTCGCAGCCTGTGTGAGACGCCAGCCACTTCCCGCCGGTATTCAATATAAGACACTCTGTATTCTCATCACATTCGGCGCTGATCCAGGACACGGTATGCAGGCAACAGCATCGGTGTAAAAGGTTAGGCTTTATTTCAACACACACATGAACGAGGATTACAGCGGTGGGTATACAGGGCTGACTGACTTACGTGTTTCTTGCCGGATCTCCCGGCACTTCCTCAGAGTCTGACTGTTTTGCCAACCTGACTGTCCCATCTCAGCCTGTCAGTTAAAATTTCTAGTGCTAACAGACTCCTGCTGCACAAATATGGCAGCCCCCTCTTAGAGGAACATGGGGCATCAGACAGGTAATATAAAAGCATTGTGCAAATACTTTATTGCAAAGTTATAAGTTGCTTTCAAAGGCAATATTATGATAGATGTATGCTGTGCCGTTTTGGGATCCAGTCCTTAAAGGGATTCTGTCATGATTTTTATGGTGTCATTTTTAATTCTAAATAAGAATTTTTACACTGCAAATAATTCACTCTACCGTGTAAATGTCATTTCTAACCCCACAAGTCTATTATTTTTTTTTTAGTTGTAATATTGTTGTGTAGGCAGCCATCATATGTCATGTTGCCTGGTCATGTACTTTCAGAAAGAGCCAGTGCTGCACTATGGCACTGCTTTCTGACAGGCTATTATTTCTCCCACTCAGTGTAGCTGAAGTAGTCCCAATGGACATGGATTTGTACTATTGAGTGCTGTTCTTAAATCTACCAGGGAGCTGGTTACCTTCCCATTATTCTGCTGCTGGAGGGAGGAGATAAAGAGTGACTGAAGTTTATCAAAGCACAAATCACATGACTGGGGGCACCTGGAGACTGACAATATGTCTAGCCCCATGTCAGGTTTCAAAGTTAAATATAAAAAAATCTGTTTGCTCTTTTGAAAAATGGATTTTAGTGCAGAAGTCTGCTGAAGCAACCCTATCAACTGATGCATTTTGAAAAACATATACTATGACGGTATCCCTTTAAGAGGGATATAAATGAGCTGGAAAGAGTGCAGAGACTAAGTGCAACTAAACTGGTTAGAGGGTTGGAAGACTTAAATTATGAGGGTAGACTGTCAAGGTTTGGGTTGTTTTCTTTGGAAAAAAGGCGCTTGCGCGGGGACATGAATACACTTTACAAGTACATTAGGATATTATAGACAAATGGCAGGGGACCTTTTTACCCATAAAGTGGATCACCGTACCAGAGGCCACCCCTTCAGACTAGAAGAAAAGTACTTTCATTTGAAGCAATGTAGGTGGTTCTTCAAAGTGAGGACAGAGAGGTTGTGGAATGCACAGCCGGGTGATGTTGTGATGGCAGTTTTAGTTAATGGCTTGGATGATTTCCTGGACAGACAGAATATCAAAGGCTATTGGGATTTTAAAATTTATAAATGGAGGGATCCGTGTGAAAGTGTGTGTATGGATGCTGGGTTTCATTTGGAGGAATTGAACTTGATGGACTTTGGTCTTTTTTCAACCCAACTTAACTATGTAAATATCTGGAGTAAAAGAGCTAAAGGGAACTAAACCTCAACCCTTGGTTTGCAGAAGCACTTCTCGCCCATATTACTATTACTAAATAAATCTCTAAAGGTTCTATATTTTTTTTTGTAATCTAAGAATAAAATCTCCATGTAGCTGTGGCTGTCTTGGCAGCATTGGAGGGGCTCTGGTTGTGCAAATGCTCTTGTGGGGCTTTAATTTAATTTCTAGCTGCCATCCTTATTTTCCTTAGGGCCACCCTACAAAACCTGAAATAATGACTAGTGATATAGTTTCTCTTGATTCTGACCTGTCTGTAATGAGACGTTGACTCCCTGCAGAACAGTTCTTTTTCTTTTTCCCTTGGGCTGTTGAACTAGTAAAGGAAATAAACAGAAAATATAGTGTTCCTACGGGTGCTTTGTGTAAACGCCATGCAAGCGTCTCACTATCCCAAGATTTCATTTTCCAGTAAATCTGTCTCTTTAATACCTGGAACACTGCAAAATGCTGAATTTTAAGTGCATTTCAGAAGTGGAATGGTTTGCGCAAATAACAGGGAAACATCATGTCTCGCTCCAGTCCATCTGCTGCTCAGTATTGATTCATCTTCTGATTGAATTGTAGGCATGGCAGGAATGTATACTAGAGAATGGGAGAAAGTTGAGCGGGACCAGTTCATTAGTGAGCTCTGTCTGAGCCCTACTGTTTCTCTATATTTACAGAAGCTTGATGGCTGTGCATCTGTGTTTAAGAGCAAAGTGCATCTCAAGCACTAATAACTAGTTATGGAACACACACACACACACACACTATGCCCCCAGGGTGTAATGGTTGCATATGGATTCTGCTTGACGAAAAACTGCAATGCATTAATAAAAATAAAGGAAACCGAGAAATTTATATATATTCATACATTGTTAAACAACCAAATGAAAAAAAAAAAAAAATGTAACAACAAATGCAAAATGCACAGATAAATGTTGTATTATTCTGGCATGGTGTTGGAGCACTATGTGTGCCCATCTCTGCAGGTGCAGCAGCCAACACTTGTCTATACTGTTCTAGACACCTATAATTCCCTTTAAAGCAGGGGTCCCCAACCTTTTTTGGCCCGGGGACCAAAAAAGATCCAATTTTTTTCCAAGGACCGGGGGGGTCGGGAGGGTGTCGGGGAGGGGGAGATCGGGAGGATTTGGCCCGGTGGTTGGGGACCCCTGCTTTAAACGAATTGTTCAATATAAAAACTGGGTAAATAGGCTGTGCAAATTAAAAAATGTTTCTTAAATAGTTAGTTAGATAAAAATGTAATGTATAAAGGCTGGAGTGACTGGATGTCTAACATAATAGCCAGAACACTACTTCCTGTTTTTCAGCTCTCTTGGTTTCCACTGATTGGTTACCAGGCAGTAACCAATCACTGACTTAAGGAGGGGGGGGGGCACATGGGTCCTACCTGTTTGCTTTTGAATCTGAGCTGCATGCTGAGGATCAATTGCAAACTCACTGAACAGTTATGTCCCTTCAAGTCACTGACTAACTCAGCGATAGAGAGCTGAAAAGCACAAAGTAGTGTTCTCATTATTATGTTAGATATCCAGTCACTCCAGCATTTATACACTACATTTCTGGCTAACTAGCTATATTAGAAACCTGTTTTTTTATTTTGCACAGGCTATTTATTTACCTAGTTTTTATTATGAACTGTTCCTTTAATAATCAGTCTAAGGTCCCTACACTTACAGATCCATTTCAGGAGGAACAAGTTAACCTTGTATACACGAAAGACAGATGAAACCACAGCACCATCCATAATAATGCAGCAGGAAAGTCAATAATAGACAATGCCCTAATTAGAAACAGTTTAAAACAAAGGCAGAGCTGTATAAAAAGAAAGATGTTGCTTTAGCTGCCCCACAAGGTAAGAGATGATAAATCCAGTAGTTTGCAAAGTGCAATCTTGGAAACAATCACCATGTTTTTTTTAACCCACAATGCAGAATTTTATTCCCATAATTCCAGCAGAATATCCGTTGCAAAGGGACAATGTGCCTGATGCAGTTACACTGAAATTGGACGTAAATCCACTGAAATCTGCTTTTGATGCAGATTAATGGGAATTATTTTTTTTTTATGCGACCACAACTGTGTTTTTTGTTGTACATGAGCCAGTGTATGTAGCTGTATGTGTAAGTGACAATGCTATATGATTAGAGCATCTATTAAAATATTTTTAGGAAGAGGGATCATTCTGTATCTTCTATACTTTTGGATATATAGTATAGAGTATCCTATAGAAGCACTTACTGTCTTCAACAGAATCCTGCAGAATCCCCATGTGACATCGTTGGCTCAGAGTCCAAATAAGCTGCTTTGTTATCCCACATATAGTAAATGCACTGCACAGTACTCTCACCAGCTGAATATACTGCTATTATGCTGATAATGGATGAGCATTTTATTCTTTTCAGTACCTATAAAAATCAGCAAGGCCAATGCTTCATTCTTATTACTTCTGTTTGTTGAAAGGAACCTTGTTTTGCCTTAAAGCTATCCAAATACCTAGACTTTTTTTTTTAAATGTTCATGCAAGAATCGGCCACGCAGGCTCAGCACTGAATGATTATGTATTTAAATCTGGATAAATCATTTGCTTTCATGTTTCAATAGAGCCTGTCCATGAACCTAAAAAAATCAATTTCTCTCTTCAGCCCTCATTTCCCTGGCACGGGATTGTAATGTTGTTTTATTGAGGCTTGATTACGGTTAAATACCTTTTAGAGGTTAATGACCAGGTGATGATATTCCTTCAAAGTTAAATTTAGGGAAAATAAGACCTACTTTGAGACAATGTCTGTAAGCAAAGATGATGTCATATATATTTTGTGTGTGTATTTATACACAAATTGTGCTCACCACTAATTTTTAAAACCATTAAGCGAGGGTGCGATGAGTTTGTGACCACAGCTTTCCCTTGTTTGTGATAGTTTATACAGGAGCAGTGGCCAGCTCCATTTTGTTGCTCCCACCCTTCCCAGCTATAGTCAGGTGATCCCACTGGTGGCTAATAAAAGGGCAACCAAGTTTGGGAGTTTTACTTTGAAAGCACCAAGTAAGGTAAAACTTAGTCCCAAATGTAACAGCCTCTGGACGCCTCCTAAAGCCTTTAATGAGTGTCTGGATGGCAGTATTTTTGACCATTTGTCCATACAAAATCTTGATATTCAAGTCACGGGACTGTGACGGCCATTCCAGAATATTGTACTTCTCCCTCTGCATAAATGCCTTTGTAGATTTCGAAGTGTGTTTAGGGTCATTGTCTTGTTAGAATATCCAACCCCTGCGTAACTTCAACTTTGTGACTGATGCTTGAACATTATCCTGAAGAATTAATTGATATTGGGTTGAATTCATCCGACGGTCGACTTTAACAAGGGCCCCAGTCCCTGAACTAGCCACACAGCCCCACAGCATGATGGAACCTCCTCCAAATTTGACAGTAGGTAGCAGCTGTTTTTCTTGGAATGCGGTGTTCTTCTTCCGCCATGCAAAACGCTTTTTGTTATGACCAAATAACTCCATTTTTGTCTCATCAGTCCAAAGCACTTTGTTCCAAAATGACTGTGGTTGTCTAAATAAGCTTTTGCATACAAGTGACTGACTGTGGCGTGAGTGCAAAAAGGGCTTCTTTCTCATCACCCTGCCATACAGATGTGCTTTGTGCAAATTGTGCTGAATTGTAGAACAATGTACAGATAAGCCATCTGCAGCAAGATGTTCTTGCAGGTCTTTGGAGGTGATCTTTGGGTTGTCTGTAACATTTCTCACAATCCTCAGCATATGCCGCTCCTGTATTTTTCTTGGCCTGCCAGACCTGGGTTTTACAGCAACTGTGCCTGTGGCCTTCCATTTCCTGATAACATTCCTTACAGTTGAAACTGAGGAATTGAGGATCCCAAACAGAAGCACAACTTGCAATTAGCCACCTTACTGTAAGTACAGTACCTTTTCTCCTGATTGGACACACCTGCCTATGAAGTTCAAGGCTTAACGAGCTAATCAACCAATTTGGTGTTGCCAGTAATCAGTAATGAGCAGTTAAATGCATTCAATTTAGAAAAATTACAAGGTTACACAAATTTTTGCACAGCCAGTTTTTCACATTTGATTTAATTCCATACAACTGAATACTGCTTCACTAAAAATCTTTGTTTAGAAAACACCCCAGTACTCAGATGTTCCTGGGAAATGAAAGACTTACCACTGTTATCTTTTTTGTTGAAAGTGGAGTAAATTATTATGCAGGTTCCCAAACGTTTTCATATGACTGTATGGATAGATAGACATAGAGCTATATAGATAGATATAGGTATATAAATCTCTTTGGTTATGGCCATTGTTTTGAAGGTGTCGGAACTCATGAACCATCTTCGACACAGGGATTGGTACAATTATTCCTGCCCTTCACACTCTGGGGGTGGTGAGAGAGGAATAGGGGTCAGGAACAGACAGTGAGGCAGTATTGCATCAGTTTCAAGATCACTACTACAGCAAATTAATTATTCATCAATTACTTGGCCTGTCAAGTTGCTGATGAGAAGGTTTATTCACTTCTGCTCTCCCAGAGTGAGTACAGGTCTAAGTTCAGGTCTCAGTTGAGGCTAATTATTATGACTTGAACGTTCTGCTAACTTTTAATGACATTTCTAAACAAAAATCAAAGGTTTTTAGCTTTCAAAGCTTTTATTCTCAGTCCATAGGCATGCATTAAATGAGGGTGGTGCATAACCAAGTGCTAAGTTGCACCAGTGCAGTTTCATATAGCACTTAATCAGCAATTACTTTTGATCAATCTAATAAATGTATGGGATCTCTTATCCAGAAACCCAATATCTAGAAAGCTAAAAATTATGTAAGACCACCTCCCATAGATTCTATTTTAAGCAAATAATAAAACAGTACCTTGAACTTGATGGTAACTAAGCTTCATGAATCCGTGTTGGTGGCAAAACCATATTGTTGGGTTTATTTAATGTTTAAATGTAGACTTTAAGGTATGGAGATCCAAATTAAGATCCCTTACCCAGAAAACCACCAGTCCCCAGCTTTCTGGATAATAGATCTCATACCTCCTAGGGATGCACGGAATCCATATTTTGGAGACTTGGCCGAACTCTAGACTAACAGCATAGTGCTTTATTGCAGAAAGGGTCCCTGGACAGCATGCTCATATATTTATGCAGAGTAGTGCATAAATATATGCAGAGTACTTTGCATAAATAAGTGTGCATGCTGTCCACAGACACTTTCTGGAATAATGCACTATGCAGGTTGGAAGCAGGGAGGGGGCTATCTAGGGTAATAGATGGGTATTTTCTTAATGGGGGGGTTGTTTTCCTTTAAAAGAAAAGGCATGTTAAACTAAAGAAGTAGACTAGAAATGTTGTACATTATGGTTTAGGCTTCTGTACCAGCAAAAGGCAACCACAGCCCTTTAGCAGTAAAGGTCTGTGTGTCCAAAGATACCCCAGTAGCTCCCCATCTTCTTTTCTGCTGATTCACTGCACATGCTCTGTGCTGCTGCCAGTTACTGAGCTTAAGGACCCACTCACAATATACAGTACATATAGAATATTAATGTCACAGTATAAGGCTGATTAGTAATTAATACAGATAATTACTACATGGCAGCACAGAAACCAGTGCAACTAGCATCAGAATTTAATAATCAGCCCTGTAGCATCAGTTTATATTACAGACCAACCTCATTTTCTGCTGGATAATTAGTGACGACCCCTAAGCTTAGCTTCTCAACAGCTGCTCAGAGTCCACTGAGCATGTGAATGTCAGACACTTTCCAAGATGGTGATCCCCTGTGTAGCCATTGTGATTTGATCCTTTGTGACGTGGCCTCCACTAGGAGTGTTGTTGGCTCTTTTGGCTTTATCGAAACAAGGTGGTACGTACTGTAAATTCTTTGAGTAGCCAGAACTAAACAGGATAGAGCAGGTATTATTAAATCACTGTAAATTGGTGTCATTTGAAACCTAAATAATCCACATGTTGATTTCCAACATTGATGCTGCAAATGTATGAGTAATAATTTAGAATTATTTGAGTTGATTGTATTGATATGCGTGGCACATCCTGACCTGTAGATGGGGACAAAGGATTGTATGAGGGCCTCAGTTAAAGAGACGGCTTTGCATTAGTACCAGCAGAAAAAAAAAGGATGCCGATAGCTCTGGCTGCCTTCACACAACGGTTTCTGGGCTTGATCTTAGGCCTCTGTTATATTTTCAGGAGCACAGGTGGATCGATAAGAAGATTAGTGCACCTGGGGTCCTTTGTGCAGTGCCGGGGGCTGTGTACTGGACTGGAAAACCCAATGGATTAGCACATTTGTATATTTGATTTATGTATCACCATCCTTTATTTATATAACACTGACACTTTTATGTTGTGCTTTTGGTGTTCATCATTCACAACAGCCTATCAGTCAGTATTTTTCTGATTTTTAACCTGCTTATTGTGTGGTCTGCCTTTGTTCTTACACACTCGTCATTGCTTAAATGCTGAAACTGTTCAAGAGAGTGCATCTGGAAAGAATTGTGTTTTAGTTTAATAATCATGAACAAAAGTTGCTAAGCAGCCGTGCCCACGTCACCTTAAACCCCATATGGGGATCCTAATATTTACCTTAGGTCATATTTTTCATAGACTAGCTCCTCTTTGTATAGAAATGATATAAAGTTTAATGGACGTAAATACATTATATTACACAAGTCCAGGGAACCATAATAAAGAAAATACAGTTGTTATAATACCCTACACACAACCCCAATGTATAGTTTGTTTGATATGTTAGAAAATGAAGGGAGGAACCCGGTTACCCAAAAAAAATTTTACGGACCTTTCACTCTGAAAAAAGGAAAAGAAGCCAGCGTTTTTGGGAAAAATTTTGCACTAAAAATTGAGGAAGTCCTATGTACTCCATTGCAGTTCAGCTGGTCTGAGCTGGCGAAGGCCAGTCTGGCGAATGAGGTAACGTTCAGTAAAAACCACATCTTAGTGAATTTGTGGAGTTACGTCCATTTGCGAGAGCGAAGATTCGCCTGGCGTTAGAGTGCGAAGCAACGCTAGCGTCTGTCTCCTTCGCTAGCGAAGTGGCGCCTGCGCCTATTAGGAATTCTGCGGAGTCCCTGCGGGCGCTAAAGCTAGCGAATTGTCGCTAGCCACTTCGCCCTTTAGGGAATCTGCCCCAATGAGTCTGATTCAAGCCCCCATAGCTGTAATTCTTGTAATATGTATAACAATTGTTCTGCAAGGTTACAATTTTATTATTATTCTGTTGAGGCCCTCTGCCTCTGCATTTTCTGTCTGCTATGCAAACCACTGCTTCATTTCTAGGATAAACTGGACCCTAGCAACCAGATAGCTGCTGACATAAAAAAAAAAAGCTGAAGGGCTGCTGAACAAAAAGCTTAAATAATGAAAAACCCACAAATTAATTTGCATTAATTGCAGATTAATTCAAAAACTCACTATCCACATCATACTAAAGGTTCATTTTCTAGTGTCAATTGCTTGATGGTACAAGTATATTTTAGGTAGGTATTACATTCACAATAGAGTTGGGGTTTCAAATTGATGTGTGATATTTGCATCTAATCAGCTTTATATACAGTTTTAGTGTATTTGAATACACTGTTGTGCAATTTGGGGACTGTGAAACATTTCATGGTGGTGAGAGCCAATGGAAAAGGAGATGATAAAGCACACTTTGAAATCTCACAAGAATAAGGCATGATTAACTTGCAATGTTTCTGTTATTTGTTCCTGCAAATTACAAGTTCCAGAGATGCTTCTTCTACGCACACCATGCGCTTCCCAAAATGCAGCCATGCAGAAAATTATATATTTGGAAGGCACCAAATCCAGAAATCGGTTCAGGATCATCTCTATATTGTTTGTAAATTTGCAGAACACTGTATATTCATAGCAAAAGTCCAGTTGTTTTAGATTTATCTTGCTATGATTACATATGATACTGCAGTGCCATTCATTATTCCTGTGGGTCCATTTAACAGTGGGAATATCATGGAGATTTTATTCTATATTGTTAGTAATGGCATTTGTTTGTCTCTGTCCTGCAGCTTGCCCTTTCTAGTGATAAGCTCTCGGCACTGCAGATGCCACTTGTAAATCTCGATTTGGATATCGCAAAAAATGGGTCGGTTACACCCGTCTCTGTAGAGATGAACAAAGAGGAGCTTCAGAACCTTATACATTCTCTAGAGGCAGCTAATAAGGTATGTATTGCTACTGTTCCTTTCTGTGCCATTTCTTAACATTTAGTATGTTATAGAATTGCAATTTCTAAGCAACTTTTCAATTGGTCTTTTTTTTTTTTTTTATAGTTTTTTTCATTATTTGCCTTCTTCTGACTCTTTCCAGCTTTCAAATAGGGGTCACTGGACAAAATAAATGCTGTGTAAGACTACAAATTTATTGATATTACTTCTTCTTATTACACATCTTTCTATTCAGGCCTCTCAAATTCATATTTCAGTCTCGTCTTCAAATCAGTATGTGGTTGCTAGCTTAATTTGAACCCTAGCAACCAGTTTGCTGATAATGCAAACTAGAGAGCTGCTGAATAAAGTAATTCAAGAACTACAAAACGTAATACAAGAAAACCAGTTGTAAATTGGACTCTCTACATTATACTCAAATTTAATTTAAAGGTGAACAACCCCTTTAAAGTGATCTAGCATGTATGGAGATGTATTGTACTTTATTATTGCAATTCTGAAGCTACCCAGATGGTCGTTCTTGTAATTGAGTTACTTACTCCAGGGAAGGGCAGATGTATACTATAAGCAGCTGTGGTTCATCGTGAGTAATGTGCTGATGGGTAGACTCTGTGCAATCACTGCTGACAATCTAGGCAAGCTACATTCATAGTATATCTACATGCAGCAAAAATGAGTTGTATTTAGCCCTGGCTTTAAAGGGAATGCTCTCCTTTCTATATTCAATTTAATTTCCTTAAAGGAGAAGGAAATGTCCAGTCCATGGGATTGCCAAATGTCGGGGCACCACCCATGATTCAAAACCAACAGCCGACACATGAGCAGTAGAGTCTGGCTTTTAACTCTACTGCACATGCACACCTGTGCCGAAAAATAAACCAAGGAATAGGAACGATACGTTATTTGTAAATCTTTTATCCAGAAAGCTCCGAATTAAGGAAAGGCCTTCTCCCATAGACTCCATTATAATCAAATAATACAAATTTTTAAAAATGATTTCCTTTTTCTTTGTAATAATAAAACAGTACCTTGATCCCAACTAAGATATGATCAATCCTTACTGGAAGCAACACCAACCTATTGGGTTTATTTAATGTTTACATGATTTTCTAGTAGACTTAAGCTATGGAGATCCAAATGACGGAAAGATCCATTATCCGGAAAACCCCAGGTCCCGAGCATTCTGGATAATAGGTCCCATACCTGTACAGAAAGTTTTTATTTGGTGAGCTATTTTGTGTTAAAAAAAAACATTTAAAGGGGTAGTGCATTTTATAATAAATATATTTGGCAGGTTCTAATCCTTAGACTTTAAATAACTGATCAAATACAGAACTATATGTTTCCGAGCTTTACAATTAGCTGCAAAGTAAAGTAAAGTTGAACTGCAGCTCATCCAATGGAAAGAGTGACCTGGGTGTGAAACCCCAGGTCCGTCACCTTTGGGAATCTATACAAATTGTGTAGTAGAATAATTAATATAAGCTTATGTCGCACTCACCAAGGACGGCAGTTGTCTCGGGTGCTGTGCCCTGAAGCCGTAGCTTGGGATGCGAATGTAACCAAATGAACATGCAAAAACTTTTTTATTCCATTTGACTAAAAGTTACACGGCCTAACATGTTTCATATCTGTCGATACGTAATCATGCCTATAATTACGTATTGGCAGATACGAAACGCGTTAGGCCGTGTAACTTTTAGTGAAATGCAATAAAACTACGTTTTTACTTCAAAGACTGGCTGCAGGAGTGTGTGCTCGTTTCATTTGTATGTTGTTTTTTTTTTTTTTACCCACTTCCCATTTGATATGAACGATGTGTAAGTATGACCCGTTGCCATCATTTGCAAGTCAAAACCAAGCCACAAGACCGCTCTGTCTCACTGTAGAAACAGCAGGCAAGATTTCATTTGTGAGTCCTTCATGAGTCAGACGTGGATTAGGCGTCCCGCGCAGCAGCTGGAGTGTCGAAGGTTACCCGTGTTTGCTCGCTTGCATAATACACCAGAGTATGCCTGTGTTGGAAAATCATTCCATTAACATCCAGCAATCATCAGAGAAATGAAAAGGCTTTTACCGACTTTTATTATCAGACAGGTTTAATAGCTCAGACTGTGTTTTAGAAATCGCAGCTTCCACATGAATAGAATAAATATCAGCTGGAGCTGTAAAATATGCATTATTAAACGACCTATCATTTTGGCTTACTGGCAAAAAAAAAAAAAAAATGAAGTCCCACATTACCAGCTAATTCTTTTATGGGATTGTTCCATTTAATTTGGATGGTAAGTAGTAACACGAGGAACTAATAACAGCAGAAAAAAACTGGGGCCACATCCAGCTTAGGACTCCAATTATTTTAAATAAATACATATATAATAATACATATATATACAGTCATATGAAAATGTTTGGGAGCCCCTCTCAGTCTGCATAATCATTTACTCCACTTTCAACAAAAAAGATAACAGTGGTATGTCTTTCATTTCCCAGGAACATCTGAGTACTGGGGTGTTTTCTGAACAAAGATTTTTAGTGAAGCAGTATTCAGTTGTATGGTATTAAATCAAATATGAGAACTTGCTGTGCAATTGTAATTTTGCTAATTTGAATGCATGTAACTGATCAATACTGATTACTGGTGACACAAAATTGGTTGGATTAGCTCATTAAAGGAGAAACAAACCCTTAATAAAAAAAACCCTACCCGCTGGACAGAATCTGCACGGAGAGGTAATTAAAGAGTTCGGGGCATTTGCCCGGGGGGGGGGTAGCTAGACTGGGCGGTGTGAGGGAGGGGGGTCTATGTAGGGTAGGGTGGTAGGGTTTTTTTTTTATTAAGGGTTTGTTTCTCCTTCAAGCCTTGAACTTCATAGGCAGGTGTTTCCATTTATGAGAAAAGGTATTTAAAGTGGCCAGTTGCAAGTTGTGCTTCTGTTTGACTCTCCTCTGAAGAGTGACAGCATGGGATTCTCAAAGCAACTCTCAAAAGATCTGAAAACAAAGATTGTTCAGTATCATGGTTTAGGGGAAGGCTACATAAAGCTATCTCAGAGGTTTAAACTGTCAGTTTCATATGTAAGGAATGTAATCGGGAAATGGAAGGCCACAGGCACAGTTGCTGTGAAACCCAGGTCTGGCAGGCCAAGAAAAATACAGGAGCGGCATATGTAGAGGATTATGAGTGGTTACAGACAACCCAAAGATCACCTCCAAAGACCTGCAAGAACATCTTGCTGCAGATGGTGTATCTGTACATTGTTCTACAATTCAGCACAATTTGCACAAAGAATATCTGTATGGCAGGGTGATGAGAAAGAAGCCCTTTCTGCACTCATGCTACAAACAGTCGCTTGTTGTATGCAAAAGCTCATTTAGACAAGCCACAGTCATTTTGAAACAAAGTGCTTTGGACTGATGAGACAAAAATTGAGTTATTTGGTCATAACAAAAAGCGATTTGCAAGGCAGAAGAACATCACATTCCAAGAAAACCACCTTCTACTTTCTTTCAAATTTGGTGGAGATTCCATCATGCTGTGGGGCTGTGTGGCTAGTTCAGGGACTGGGGCCCTTGTTAAAGTTGAGGGTCAGAAGTAATCAACCCAATATCAACAAATTCTTCAGGATTATATTTAAGCATCAATCACAAAGTTAAAGTTACACAGGGGTTGGATATTCTAAGACAATGACCCCAAACACACTTCGAAATCTACAAAGGCATTTATGCAGAGGGAGAAGTACAATATTCTGGAATGGCCGTCACAGTCCCCCGACTTGAATATCATTGAAAATCTATGGGATGATTTGAAGCAGTCTGTCCGTGCTCGGCAGCCATCACATTTAACTGGAGAGATTTTCTATGGACGAATGGTCAAAAATACCCCAATCCAGAATCCAGACACTCTTTAAAGGCTATAGAGGCTGTTACATTTGCAAAAGGAGGCTCAACTAAGTATTTATGGAATCTCTGTTGGGGTGCCCAAATTTATGCATCTGTCTAATTTTATTATGATGTATATTGCATATTTTCTGTTAATCCAATAAACTTTGTCACTGCTGAAATACTACTGTTTCCATAAGGCATGTTATATATTAAAAGGAAGCTGCTACTTTGAAAGCTCAGCCAATGAAAAACTTCAAAGAATTAAGAAGGGTTCTCAAACTTTTTCATATGACTGTGTGTAAAAAAAATGTAAATTACTCGGGGTGATATGGTCATAAGATTGATAAGCCATCGTACCAGATCAAGGTAAAACCCATATGGAGGTCCCTAACTATTTACCTCTGGTCATAATTTCAAATGCTAAAGCCTCCCGGCATAAGAGCATTACCTGAAATAAAAGGTCTCCCGACCTGGGCATTGGTTTTAATCATAGGGCTTAGTGCTCCCCTGCCGTTAGCTTTCAAAGGGGAGCGATAACCTAGACCCCAGCATTGGTTGCCTGAGATTAATCCTCCCCCGCTTGCGGCTTTTAAGAGAGAGAAACTGCCCAGACCAACTCCCATTTCCAAAGGCATTGTTCCACCATTTAAAGGCACATGGAAGCCTGGCCTGCAGCATAGCTGCTGAACTTTCGAACAGAATAGATCTGCTACAATACAAAATGCAAAAAGGAAAGGTTATGGGAGCACTCCATGGCTTAATAAAAATGTACTGAAATACAATGGAAGTGCTACTGATCTGGCCAAATTAACTACAGACATAGAAAAAAAGAAGAGAAATTGATCAATGCACATTTGGTCCCCTGTCATATACAGTAAGTAATCTATGCAGATGCATGTATTTACAAAGACAGGGGTTTTTTAGTTACAAAATTATGATCATAAGATTGATAAGCCACCGTACCACGTCAAGGTAAAACCCATATGGCGGTCCCTAACTATTTACCTGTTTGTTTTTTTTTAAGAACTTTTGCAAGTAACATGTTTTTTTCTATTTCAAAGCTATAGAGCTGTTTATTAACTGCTGATTTTATGAATTTTGTAACCGTAGCCCACCTGGTCTGTTCCTCTAACTGTACGGTTGGAGGGATATACGATCAGAATGAAAACCGAGAACTGTTCTAATGTTTCTGATTTCTTTCCTGAGCAGAGCAACCTCATGGGGGCTTTTCAATCTCTTTTCCTGAGCATAGTAGGAACATTGAAACAGTTCTCTGACCAGCAGGTGGTGCTGGTGTTACAAAATTCATTATTATTAAGCAGCTTAATACCTTTATTTAAATAATGTAAATTGCAAAAGTGCTTAGAGCACCCCTTTTTTAAGGGTTACATATCCTTTAAGATACATAGTAAAAAGTTCATGCTCCCTGGGTAGGAAAATCCTTTTGTGCTCTTTGATTATAAATGTTTTTGGGCTCAGTATTATTTTATAACACAGTGAAAATGACTCTCATGACAATCACACATTCTGGGCATTTTTTTGTCCAGGCAGTTAATTGGTCTAAGTGCTGGCAAAAGAATGTTCAGAATTACTCCTCATATTGTACAGCATTCCAGAATATGTTGATGCTCTAAAAGTACTTTGAGTTGAACGGAATGTGAACTGCTGTCATTGCCATTTAAATAGGATGGAAGCAGTTCTGTTGGCCATATACAGAGCTATTAATTTTATCAGAATTGCGAATAGTGCCATTGACTTAAAGCAGAGGGAGATTTTTTGTTTTTTCTTTTGCACGTTTTCAGTTCAAGCTCATGGTCCAACATCTAGTCAGGCCCCCTCTTTGACTAACAAGGTTAAAGATGTAGAAAAATGTAGTGGTTAGTACAGGTATAGGAAACCCGTTATCCAGAAAGCTCCTAATTACAGAAAGGCCTCACCCATAGACTAAATTTTTTCCAAATTTTAAAAAATAATTTCCTTTTTCTCTTTAATAATACAGTCCAATAGAAGAGCAGAAGCACTCCAACCCCCCTGCTGTATAATTAAACAGTCTTCTCTTTAGCGGTCAATATTACAAACTGAAGAACTGCTCACTGCAGTTATAGCTTGGCTCGGGTGCACTTGGTTTTGTAGTAGGCTTTAGGAATGATGTTCCAAATTATGGAAAAAATCTGTTATCCAGAAAACCTAGGTCCTGAGCATTCTGGATAATCACTCTCATGCCTGTAACCATTACAGAATGTTTAGGGCCCAAATAAGCACTTATACAAAATGTAACCCTATTTAAGCTTCAAGATTCCATAAGTACCACTCAACACTTGTAAAACAGCATTTGGATCCACTACTAAAATAAAGTTGTATTTTTTATTAGGAAAGTTGCTCAAACTCAAAAGCTATATCTAACATTTGAGCTATTGTTCCAATTATTGCTTGATCATACAGGTAGTATAATGAAAGAAAAATAAACTTCTACCATGTTTCTGGCAGGTCGTCCTTCAGCTGAAATAATAGGAAACGCACACTGCCTGAAGTTGAAGAGGTGACCAAAATGTAAAAATGTCATTTTTATCATTTTAAAAGGAGCCGCTACGTGACGGAGAGTATTAATCTCTCTGCAGCCCTGCAATCAGCGCTAGAACAAAACTGGACCTGCTATTTTTTTCCTGTTGTTCTTTGAATGTTACCATTAACTGCTTTGGTGATAAATGTTCTAACAATATGAATTCTGCCCAGTGTTTGATATCTGACAGTAGCTTATTGTGTTTAAAAGAAGAAGATACAGTGAATTCTATAAAATAAAGCACACCTGCAATTTAACATTTTTCATTCCAGAAACATTTCTTTGTGTTGAATCTCCTGTTAAGAGGCTTAGGGATTGCAAACCTGTATTGTATTTGCCGTTTTGGAAATGACTACACCAGTAAATGACGATGAAGTCGCCCCGCACAAGAGGTTTTTCTTTATACTTTCTGAAATGAGCCATTTGCTTATATACAGCCGTACAGAACTAAGAGAAAGCTTTCCAGGACTCTTCACAAAATAATTGATATATGCGGTGGATTTTCAGTACCACATGCTGGTTGGTATTTTCTGAATCTATGCTGGTGGAATGATAATGCGATGTTCTGTTTACTTAGAGCTGAAAGCTTAAATTGTCCCATACTGTGTACTTTAATGAAAAGAAATACAATAAATATTGTAATTTCTGGACCAAATACAGTTTCTTAAGTTTGCATGTCAAACTCCAAAGAATGTTTTACCTCTTGCAGAAAAGATGATTCATACTTAAAAGACTGGGTGACTTCTTTAACGGACAAGCCAAGCCCGCTCAACTTGTTTCGTATATTAAAAGTCTTACTTAACTTCAGAAGTGCTCTGTATTCCCCTCCAACCGTAGTCACTTTCATGCAGCACTATCATGTTCAATAAAAAAATGCTGACTTGGGTCTGCTCAATCTCCCATGAGGCTGCGGTCTGAGAGCAAGACCAGGATTCTGTCACAAGTGACCTCCAGACTAGCCCCCCCCCCCGCAGCACATAGCAACTGTCGCACCAAGTTACTATGGTGATACTCCAATTCAACTAAAAGTACACCGATCTGAAGGCTGTCAACATTGGAAATCACCAATTGTTCTTTACTCCGCTGCCTCCTTACCTGCTATCACTTGGGCGAGTACCACTACATTACATGACCTCTTCAAGTATTTTGATGTATTAAAACTGATCCATGATCCCTGGAATGCGATAAATAGGCCCAACTCCAAAGTATGAGAAATATCCCCATATCATGATGCTTGCACCGCCATACTTCACTGTCTTTGCAATGTATAGTGGCTTGAATTTAGTGTTTGGTGGTTATCTGACAAAATGTCTGGGCCCCTAGACTTCTTGCAAATAGCTTATGGGACTTCTTGCAAATAGCTTGGCTTCACATAGGTGTCTTCTAATTGTAATAGTATCACAGGTAACCTCAGACCTTCTTTGATCTTCCTGGAGTTGATCATTGGCCGAGTCTTTGCCATTTTGGCTAATCTGCTATCCATTTGAAAGGTAGTTTTCCATTTTCTTACACGTCTTTTGCCATTTTAAAGCATTTGATATGATTTTAGCTGAGCAGCCTATCATTTTCCACACTTCTTTACTGTATTACGGTGACATGGTCAAACAAAGCAGAGGAGCAATGACACACAGTTTTAATGCAAAATGGGAAGATTTTTTTCTCTTTATGTTGCATGAGTATTAGCATTAGTATTCAGTGTGCAGTGAGTGCAGGAATTATTGAAGAGGAGAGCAGTGAAGGCAGAAACTTGGACTTTGATTCAGCAGGGTGCAACACAAAAGCATGATCGAAAAGCCACAATCCCACCCCACCTGCTTCTCCTGTCTCATCTTCATATACAGTTACATCCCTTGTGCCAAACTTAGGCAAGGTTTAGGCAAAGTATCAAAGAAAAAGATTCTGGCTAAAGCAAGAATATCAAACAACTCAAATTCAGTTCACATCTTATGAGCAATGGATGGCCAGGGCCCCACTGGTTTATTTATTTCTGATGTACTGTAACTAGCTCCAGTGAGCACCTTGTTTTTATCAGCTGGCACTGCTGTAGACGAGACCCCTTGGAGATCACAGCTGATGTTGGCCAGGTTCTGTATTCTGTGCAGTGGTGAATTATTCAGAATTTCATCAGAAATGGAGGCTGACAGCTCAGCAATGTGCCAGCAACAAATATGTTTTGAGGATAATTGCCTGAAACATTTACTTCCCAGAATTTTACTGCCAATGGGCACTAGGCACCTTTTCGAATTTATCAGACATCCTCCAAAGTATATGCTAGCAAAGTACACTGACTCTTCAGAATTCCTCTTACTGCTAACAAATATAGAACTCACAGCCATTCTCATGGGAAACTTATAGTGCTGTATTGAGTTTTCCCATACAATTCCTACCTATAGCTATTTTGCCACTAATAGAAACTGCTCTGTCATGCCTATGGAATCCCCAAAGTCACCTCTGTCCTTTAGAAAACTGCATAGTGTTTGTTATCCAAAAAAAAAACATTTTGTTGTGCTTACGAATAGCCATTCTATAACATACTCAAAGTTAACCACTCCTTTAATGGAGAACCTTGCATCACCGGGTCATAAGTTTGAAGTCAGGGCTTTATCTCCAAGGAGTTTATACAGCTGTGTTCAGAATAATAGCAGTCTACTATCACTAACCTGATCAATCACTGTTTTTGGTAGAAATCATATTTCTACATGGCCAATAATTTACTAGTAGGTGTAGTAGAGTAATAGAAAACCAACAGACACATGCTGCTGATTCTGTGTCATTTAATCGTTAATACAAAATATTAGCAGCGTGGAGTTCAATTAGTGAGCTCATTCATTCTGGGCAAAAACATGCCTTATTTAAGGAAGGAAGGAGTAAATGTTGCGCATGCTGGATATAGTGCATTTCTCTCTGAAAATTGGTCTTCCAGACATTGTTCAGAAAAACAGCATAATTCGATTAAAAAGTTGATTGGAGAGGGGAAAACATAAAGAAATCCATAAAATGATAGGCTGCTCAGCTAAAATGATCTCAAATGTTTTAAAATGGCAACCAAAGCCTGAAAGACATGAAAGAAAATGGAAAACTACATTTCAAATGGATAGAAGCCAAAATGTCTAAGACTCGGCCTATTATCAGCTCCAGGAAGATGTTAGGTCTAATGTTGCCTGTGAGTACTGTTACATTTAGAAGACAACTTTGTGAAGCCAAGATGTTAGCAATAAGCCCCAGCAAAGTCCCATTGTTGAAAAAAAAGACATGCTGAAAAGGTTACAGTTTGCCAAAGAACATATTGACTGGCCTAAAGAGAAATAGCACAACATTTTGTAGACTAAGGAAAGCACTGTTAGTGGTACAAGCATCATGATATGGGGATGTTTGTCATACTATGGTGTTGGGCCTATTTATCTCATACCAGGGATCATGGATCAGTTTCAATACATCAAAATACTTGAAGAGATCATGTTGCCTTATGCCAAAGAGGAAATGCGCTTGAAATGGGCTTTCAACAAGACAACGACCCAAACACAAATTTGATACATTTTTTTGATTTGTGTTTTCAGTGCCTTTGCGTGTATGGAAATAAAAGCTATTAGAACAATTTTGAGGTTTATTTTCTTTTTTTAAACACACTGCTATTATTTTGAACACAACTGTATGTTCTTCCCGTGGGTTTTTCCCCTGGTACTAGAGTTTCCTCCAAATATCTGCATGCAGGTTAATTGACTGCTGATAAAATTGACCATAGTGAATGTAATTAGGACTTTAGATTGCAAGCTTCACTGGGGAATGGACTGATGTGAATGCTGTGTAATTTCTCTGCATAAATGCGTCTGTTATATAAATAACCAATAATAAATTAAATAAATCGCAACAACTGACTTATACATTTGCACAACTGACAGTAGTGAAATGTTGCCATGTCAACCTCTAGTTCTCTTGACAACTACTATTGCAATTTCCCTTTCAGCCTATGTCATGTGATCTACATTAATTCAGACAATTTAAACGTAAAACACTTATCAGTTCTTGCTACTGAGATCGCATGGAATTCAGTGTAGGGGTTGACGTTCCATTTTACACCATTAGCAGTTTATTACATGCTGCTCTATGTGGAAGCCATTGTAGTAGAATGTTTCGTGTTTAAGAACAGTCCTAAGATTTGTGGATGCAATCATAGACCATTTGTCATCTCACAACAATCTTATGTACAAGATACTTGTGAGTTTTTGAGTAAGATTCCGCCTATCAATTTACCAGATGCAGACATTTGGCTAGTAACCTCTACACCTCCATTCCTCATGATGGGGGTGTGGAGGCTTTCCGCCTCTATTTGGAGCAGAAGGAAACCCTTGATGGGGCACAAAAGAATTTGATATTGGGCTGTCTTGAAGAAATACTTATGTGTATGGAGGAATTTTTCTTAGAAATCAAAAGGGACGGCCATGGGGTCGAATGTGGCTCCCTCCTACGCAAACATCTTTATGGGGAAATTTGAAGAGAGGTCTGTTTAGACTAATTGTTTATTTGAAAGACATTGTTTAAAATGGCTACGCTATACAGATGATGTTTTTCTGATATGGGAGGGCCACGTTTGTCCTTAGAACAGTTCTATAGGGAAATTAATTCAGAGTGCTCACATATCAAGTTTACTATCCATGTTGATCCACAGGAGATTGCTGTCCTGTGAGTCCTTTCCTATATGTGGCTGAAAACAAGTTACAAACAGATTTATTCATTAAATAGACCGATAAAAACACCTTACTTGCATCCATCTCAGACAAAGATCCTTACCAAAATCGCAATTTGGCAGTGTAAAACCGATAGTATGGAATGATAAATTGTCACTCATGAAATCGAGGATTCGTACGATATTTGGACCGTGTGTGGAGTGTGCTGACATTTTTCGTCCAGCGGAGATCGGTCATTTGGTCGACAGGTTTGATTTTGACCCGACTGATCCCGCTGGAACCCATTGCACATTGTAATCAGATCGTTCGGCCATACGGCTGAACATTCAGATTACCCCCCGATATAGCCATGCCCGTTAATGGCATATCGAGGAAAGATCCGCTTGTTCGGGGATTTCGCCAAACGAGTGGATCTTTGCATCTATCGATTTTGCCAAATGAGCGTATCTTTGCGTCTATGGCCACCTTAAGTCCTATAAAAAAAGCTTGCACGATTGGGTCAATGCTAGTATAGGTGGAGGTTGGTCCTGGGAAGGGAAGTAGACAAAAATTATTACGTCCAGTAAAGAAGGGAACTTTTCCATGCTGTATGGTGGAATCCCTGTTCCTCTCTCGAGCCATTATTCATGAACAACTATGTTTGTGGTGTATGCTATAAAATGCCCATGTGGCTTGGTTTATGTCGGTCAGACAACACGTATGTCCAGAGATAGGATCAGGGAACATAAATCAGCAATAAAATGTAAAAGGTTTGAACAAGCATTTTGTGGAAGCAGGATATGCTGTACCTCAGCTAAAATGCCAGATTGTGGATGCGGTTCCAAGCAGGAGAAGGGGTAACCGATTAATGAACTGGTTATATAAGGAGGCATGGTGGATTCGGAAACTGGATAGTTTATCTCCTTATGGGTTAAACATGGAATATATCTATCTATCTATCTATATATATATATATATATGTTGTTGCCACTGTATGGTCATCTATTAAGGTAACCAGATACTGTATACAACAGCATGGCTAGGTGGTTTGTGCAGTTTCAGCCTTACTTCTAAACCACCATGGCTTTATTTGTGACTTGGAAGGCACTTCTCATTACAGAAATTAGAGATGATGACATATTACATAATAGAAAACAAGCAACAACAATAAATAAAGAAATAAAATAAAAATGCTGTCTGAAACAAGAAATAGGGAAGAAAGGGAATGTATGGGTGAGCTGTGGCGGAGAGTACGTCTGAACCCTCCAGGCAAACAAAGACATTAGGAGATACTCCCAAAAATGAAAAATGATAAAAAAAATAAAATAATTTGTTGCAGATACCTCTGTAGGCTAGCCAAGGATTCCAGACTTTATTCTGACGCTTCAGCTTACTCGTGCAACAGATGTTTTTCCCTTTTACTAGAACAATAAAAGGTTGAACTTGATGGACTTGCCTTTTTTTTAAAAAAATTAATTTTTTTTAAAATTTATATAAATATCTAATTATCCTTAAGGAATATTCTGATCAGTTTGACTTTTTACCTGTTTATCAACATTTTCTAGACTCTTAGGGAGTTATTTACTAAAGTCTGTTTTTTTCTGGTCGGAGTTTTAAAGGGGAAAAACAGTCTTTTCCCACACCAGTTTTTTTCAAGTTAATTTATGGATTTACTAAAATAAATGAGAAATTTTGGGATTTTAGTAAATAACCCCCTTAAATTAATTGTCTTGCCAGGAAACTGTTAACAAATAGAGACATTTACCATAGTGGATAACAATATCACTTTGTTAGAAATTTTGTAGGAAACTGGACTACCACAAGAAAACCAAAAAGACTCGACAAATTCCTTGTGTATAATGTCGAGGTTGAGGTTAAGCCTAAGCCCCTAGTGCAGCAAGGTACATGTTAATTTAAATGGTGGAATCGTAACACCACTTTGCTGGCTAACTTTTGAGCAAATTGCTTATATTGCATATTGTTTTCTTAATCTACAATCGGTTTGGATAGAAAAGCTTGACGATGTCTGTGCTCCTTTACTGTAAAAAATAAATCAGTCAATGACACTTCACTGCTGAGCACCAGTCATCTTCAGTCACTCTGCAGACAAACATTGCAGCTGTCCTGGATCATGCGCACGTGCGGTAAAGTAATATTTGCAATTATATTATACTGTGGGGCACATTTACTGCAATTCGATCGAACGAAAAATCGTTCGATTGAATGATTAAATCTTTCGAATCGAATGATTCGAAGGATTTTAATCCATCGATCAAACGATTTTCCTTCGATCAGAAATTGCCTAAAAAGCCTATGGGATCCTTCCCCATAGGCTAACATTGAGGTTCGGTAGGTTTTAGGTGGCGAATTAGGGGGTCAAAGTTTTTTTTAAAGAGACAGTACTTTGACTATCGAATGGTCGAATAGTCGAACGATTTTTAGTTCGAATCGTTTGATTCGAAGTTGTAGTCGAAGTAGCCAATTCGATGGTCGAAGTAGCCAAAAAAATACTTCGAAATTCAAAGTATTTTTTATTCTATTCCTTCACTCGAGCTAAGTAAATGTGCCCCTCTGAGTGTAAGCCAATTTCCATGTGCACATGGGCAGTCCAGGACAGCCGCAGGAGATAGCTGGGAAATGATTGAAGACATGCGACTGCAGTCCTCACCCAACAGAATTTTCAAAACTTCCCATGAGATATCAGTTAGGCTGGCCATCAGATGACTCTCACACAGGCCAGTAAGATGCCAGAGGGGCTTAGTAGGCCCAGTGTTGAACTGGATGACAACTTTGCAACCTCCAGGGCCTTCCTCCCAACATCCACCCCTCATGTGGCCAGGCTACTGAGGGGGTCTGGGTCACCAAGGTCCACTTGGTTTTCTCCCAGTGTCCCGCTAGCCCAGTCCAATCCTAACCTTGGCTCTGCTGCCAGAGACATGGATGATACCAAAAAGATATATGGATTGGTCTTATGTAAAAAGTCAAAAATTTATTGTATCAAAACACTTACATATTAGCAAGCCGCGGCACACTGAGGGGCAGATTTATCAAGGGTCGAATTTCAAAGTAGAAATGGAATTTGGCCATTTGCTGTCGAAGTAAAATCATTCGATCGAACGATGAAATCCTTCGAATCGAACGATTCAAAGGATTTCATCCATCGATCGAACGATTTTTCTTCGACTTCAAAAAAAGGTAGAAAAATGCTCTAGAATGTCCCCATAGGCTAACATAGCACTTTGGCAGGTTTAATTTGGCGAAGTATTGAAGTCGAATGGTCGAATATTCCAACGATTTTACTTCGAATCGGAGTCGTAGTATCCTATTCATTGGTCGAAGTATCCAAAAAATTACTTAAAATTTCTAATTTTTTTTACTTAGAAAATTCCCTCAAATTCACTTTGACCCTTGATAAATCTGCCCCTGAGTGTGCAATCCAGATATCTTTTTGGTATTATGTTTATTTGGGCAGTCTCTATGGGATTGGTAACTCAGCAATTGTTCTTCTGGGTGTGCGCTTTTCAAATTATATTTTGATGTAGGGACATGGATGATGCTGTCTCTACCTGCACTCTCTAAACACACATCTTCAGCAGTAACAACTAGGAAGAAACCTAAATAATTCCTAGAGGTTCACTCATAATCCAATTCCCTGTGAGTGCCATTTCACACTGTTGTTGTTGTTTCTTTCCTGCAGAAAAATACTGTCACACTGCATTGGGATATAGGCACCAAGAGAATTGTACTGTAATGATGTCTGCTCTTTGCTGTGCGTTGCAATCTTCTTCTTCTATACTTACAAGCACGTTTCATATTCATTAGACAAATTGCTTGTAATTGTTATTCCAATCGATCAACATCTTTGAAGTCCCCACAGAGAGGTTATATAAGGCCTGTAAATATTAGCCACAAGATCCCTGCCAGTCATTACAAAGACAGCTAGTTTTCAGTCCGCATGTAGTGACATGGGAGACTCGGATGTCTTCACAAACCAATTAACCTGAAGCAATAGCCTTGAACAGCAGCAGGGTGATTGGTTTTGCTAACAAAAATATTTACTTTCGCGCAACGAAATACGGATATGCAGAACAATAAATCTTTATTGGGATTACTGAGGAGCAATGCAAGGGGAAAACAAAATTATAAACTGTCAGCATAGAGAAATTCTCACCTACCCACAGAAGCATAACGTAATACTCTCTCCCACACTAGGCTTTCATTCTGTCAGTGTCTGGGACACACAAACACATTCCTCTTGATTAATTGTATAATTTACTTTTTTGAGTTACTGAAAGGAAAAACAAGTTAACGGGGATTTCATTTATTAAGTTAACGGTAAGAAAAAAATCATACAAACTATGCCAAAATACACATACTGTACATAAATATATGGCTACTTTTGTATCCCCACATCATATCCTGATTCCTAAAGCTGTTACAGGTATGGGATCCGTTATCCGGAAAGCTGCAAATTGGGCCACCTCCCATGGACTCCATTTCAATAAAATAATTAACATTTTAAAAGAATTATTCCTTTTTTTATGTTTAATAATAAAACCGTACCTTGTACTTGATCCCAACTAAAATATCATATAAGTGATGAGCTAAATTTTTCACAGGTTTTGGCAAAGATGCCCATAGACTCCAGTGGGTGAAAAAAAATGTTGCTCAGGAAAAAAAAAATTGTCGTGCAGCAAAAATGGCAAATGCATTTGGTGAGTTTTTTTGACGTTTTGCGAATTTTCAGCGAAACGGGTCATATTCGCTCATCACGAAAATTAATTCTTAATTGAGGCTAAACAATCCTGTTGGGTTTAATTAATATTTAAATTATTTTTAGTAGATGTTAAGGTACAGAAAGACCCCTTATCCAGAAAACCCCAGGTTAAAAGCATTCTGGATAACAGGTCCCACACCTGTATTTGAAGAAAAAAAAAAAAAAAAGATTAGAGACCCTCATTGTTTGAGAATCCATCACTTCCCAATGGAACAGGTGAGGGAAGTGTTACATTACACTGTGAGCTACGCTAGGTAGAAAACTGATGCAGATGACACGGAGATGAGATATAGACTATAGTCATTACCTTTTAATCTGAGGGAAAATGTGTAAAAATAAAATGTATTTTAATGTATGTATGTTTCACCAGTCATCCAACTGACTTTCTCAATTCAGAATGTGAAAAACACAGCATATCCAGTTGATATTGACTTATTTCTACAGATATACCATGACCTGAATGAATGAGAATCTTCACAAACAAAATTTATTTATATTAATTATGTAAGTTAAGATTGTATTAATGCCCTTTTTTTTCTACATAAATTCAACTGAATAGGCTCATGTCAAAAAAGGAAGGGGCTAATTGGCTTTTTATTGATATCATTACAGAAAGAGAACCAGAATCAGGTAAAAGTCTTCTAATATCTTCTAATTTTTTTATTTATACTACTGCAGTGTGCAGAGCCTACGGTGACCTATTCGAATAATATGACATAAAAAAGAAAATCTGTAAGAAGACTTATCTGCTTTCCCAGGTTTTCCAGTCCTCCAACCGCACCATCAACATTTGCTGACATCACATGGCAATCCTTCTGGTTTTTGACTCATGCTTGTTGTGACTCTACTATTCAGGGCCGGAACTAGGGGTAGGCAGAAAAGGCAGCTGCCTAGGGCGCAATGATTGGGGAGCGCTGGGCAGCTACCTCTTCTGCCTACCCCTAGACCGAACCCACCTGGAAATCTGTTCGCAGTAAGCGCCGCACGCTGAAGCGAATGTGAATGTCTTTAATGCGCATGCACGCCGGACGCCTTTACTGCGCATGCGCGCCAGGACCGCCTTTACTGCGCATGCGCGCCGGGAACCTGTTTACTGCTCATGCGCGTCGGGAACGGGAGAAAGGAAGGGCAAGCAGGCGGGCTGGGCTGCCTAGGGTGCCCGGCCTGTTTGGCCCGCCTCTGCTACTATTTGCAGCCTAACCTTCTGCCTGACCATCAACTTCTGTCCTATTTGGCCTGCCCTTACATTCAGCCTGTCTGGCCACTGTTTGGCTGATCCCTGGTACTAAGTTTATACCTCCCTGAACTCTCTCCACTCCACAGGCTTCCTGTTCCCATCTTGGGATAGCTTGGTGTTGGTGTCGGTAGCTTGTGGATCATTATCTTCGACTGATCCTCTCCATCTGTGACATTATTTAATAGAGGATGTTAACATAGGAAACCTTTAAAATACATGTATGAGAGAACATTTAACATGCTGTTAATAAATATACATGTCAGTATATTCCCAATGTAAGCAAGGAACTTCGTTGCAAAGCAAAACCTTTTTGGTTCAATAAAAGTGTTGAATGAAAGGTGTTGAGGTGGGTAAGAAAAGACGTGCTTTTAAGGCTTTCAAGTTAGCTGGGACAGCCAAATCATTTATAAGGTACATGGAGGTCAATAAATCCTGCAAAAATGCTATCAGGCAAGCTAAAATCGATATGGAAAAGGATATTGCAGCAAGCAGTAATTTATTAATTATTTTTTAAATATGTAAATAGTAAAAAAAATTAAGCAGGAAACGGTGGGACCCTTAATATCAGAAGGGGGTCAGCTGGTTGATGAGAACAAAAAAAAAGCAGAGATTCTGAACTCATATTCACCTGTCTATACAAATGAGGAACCAGTTAATGAAGGTTTCCTTCTTAATAGTCCAATTCTAGTAATACAACTAATGATGCATGGTTCACACACATGAGGAAATTCAAAAAAGACTAGAACAAAGGTCCGGGCTGAATGGTTTTCATCCCAGGAAAAAAAATAATATAAATGCAAGGTATACACTAAATGGCAGTGTGTTGGGTGTTTCCTTAAATGAGAAGGATCTAGGGTTTTTTGTAGATAACAAGTTGTCTAATTCTGAGCAGTGTCATTCTGTGGCTACTAAAGCAAATAAAGTTCTGTCTTGCATAAAAAAGGGCATTAATTCAAGGGATGAAAACATAATTATGCCTCTTTATAGGTCCCTGGTAAGGCCTCATCTGGAGTATGCAGTGCAGTTTTGGACTCCAGTCCTTAAGAGGGATATAAATGAGCTGGAGAGAGTGCAGAGACGTGCAACTAAACTGGTTGGATGGAAGACTTAAATTATGAGGCTAGACTGTTAAGGTTGGGGTTGTTTTCCCTGGAAAAAAAAAAAAGACGCTTGCTAGGGGACATGTACATTAGAGGACATTATAGACAAATATCAGGGGACCTTTTTACCCATAAAGAGGATCATCGTACCAGAGGCCACCCCTTCAGACTAGAAGAAAACTTTCATTTGAAGCAACGTAGGTGGTTCTTCACAGTGAGGACAGTGAGGTTGTGGAATGCACTGCCAGGCGATGTTGTGATCCTGATTCAATTAATGCCTTTAAGAATGGCTTGGATGATTTCTTGGACAGACATAATATCAAAGGCTATTGTGATATTAAGTTCTATAGTTAGTCTAGATATGGGTATATAGAATTTATGTGATGGTAGGGAGGGGTGTGTGTATGGATGCTGCATTTTTATTTGGAGGGGTTGAACTTGATGGACTTTGTCTTTTTCAACCTGATTTAACTATGTAACTGTGGATTGAGGTCCCTAGCTTTGGTGGTGTAAGTCAAAAACCTAACAGAATGGAATTGCTATTTTAATTTTTACAACAAACATTAAATGAGATAACATTATGGTCACTATTATGCAGGGTTTCAACTACTTTTCTATATATTCTGGGCCATTAGAGGTCACTAGATCCAGTATAGCATGTTTTCTGGTTGACTCCTCAACAATTTGACAATGATATACAATTGCCATGGTCAGTTGTAATAGACTTGTTCCCATGAACTCTCCTGGCAGCACTGTTACTCCAGGCAATATATGAGTAATTAAAATCCCTCATTATCATTACTTGCCCCACATACAGTATGTCCTATAGGTAAAAAAAAGCCAAGAAGGGAAAGGTACTACATGGGACCAGTGGAACATGACAGTGCTGCTGTTTCAATAGCAAAAATGAATATAATGAATAATTGTTCTCTTTAAATGTCAATGTAAACTGACTGGAACTCATATATCTCCATAAGTAAACACTAAACAATGAAAACGGGTTAAGGTTTTAGAGAGAGGGAGCAGTTTCACCATCTTTTCACAAAAGGAATAAGTCGCCAAGTTAACAGCTTGATCCCCATTGTGTTTCAGGCAGTCAGCTTCAGTGATATTTAAACGCAGCTGTTCAACACTGTATCTCCCAGCATGCCCAGGACTCCAGCAAAAACACTTTGCAAGCTTTTGCCGCAGTGAGAAATCTTTAATACAGATGGATTCTTTTCTAATACAAAACTGGTCCAGCACTTTTATGAATATTATTGTCCAACAATTTTGCCCGTGTTCCACTCATACAGGACATGTCTTGGTTGGCAGCGGATTTCTTAAAAATTTAAAAATAGTAGTATAGTTTTCTTATACTGTGTCATGAATATTGGAAACATTACATCATTACTATAATTGGAAACAGTAGCAAATACATTTCTGATTATAAAAAGCATGAACGAAAAAATACACTGAATGATCCAGATCCAAACTCCCTAAAAACTACTAAGACCAGGAAGGGCAGCTCCTATTGAGTTCTACATGACCTTTCACAACTTTTAGATAGCGTACTATTGTATTTATGCATTTTATGGTTTTTACACTTTGTACGTTTCGAAAAACATGGTGAATTTGAGAAATATAAAATAATAGTGCTAAATAATAAAATTTGTGAAGATTAGCAAAATTTTCGAAAATTAGTAATTGGCACTATATGTGCCCAAAATAATTCAATTTACTAATGTTCAAATTGTTTTCAAATTGTTTCCCAGAATCGAGTCGCTAAAACGAGTGCGCATTTAACGAATTCCTTTAAACAACGAAAAATCCAACACAAAATTTATTGTGTACAAACAATGAAAAACTCTAATACAAAACTTCATCTAAAAGCTAAGTAATGTAGAAGTCAATGGGAGCTCTCCTTTGCAATTTGTAAAATCTTTCATTGCTTTTGTGCTTTTAGAGGTCTCCTGGGGTTTTTCACTTGAAACCGCATGAACATTCTTACAAAATAATGATATTGAGGTTTCCTGTGCTTTTAATTGTTTGTGCTTTAATATTCAAATTTTATAATAAATGAGTATTATTTTTTAAAACGTGAGTTTAATCGTGATTGAAAAAATTGGATTATTTGGATAAAATGGAGTCTATGAGAGATGTCCTTTCCCGGATTCGGATCTTTCTGGATAACGGGTTTCCAGATAATGGATCCCACACCTGTATTATTATTATTACTATTATTATTATTATTGTTATTAACATATTAGAGCGCCAACATATTTCACAGAACTAGTTGACATTATATAAGATAGCAGGCGATTTTTTTTTATTGACATAAATTTTATTGAAAATACTTTCAAATCACCAGTAGAAAACAGTATTTTTTCAAGGTTAAAACAAAGGAGAGAGAAAAGGTGCTAGAATGTTGTGTTTTTTTAATTCAGTTTAAATATCAGAAGAAATACAGCTTAAATGTTCTTGAGCATTCATAAATATAATGCTTCATACTGTATCTGTATTATTCTAGAACAGGGAACATGTTTTTTTCAGTTCTTACTGCATAATGGATAAAGCCACACCACGTTTATGGAATCATTGCATTGGCAGTCAGCAGGGATTCTCAAATGCCTTCAAATAACTCTTACAATAAAAATTCAGTCATTCACTTGGAAGGATTTGCTCACAGAATATAAATATACTTCATGCTACACAAAGGGACTTCAAAAAACTGAAGTTCTCAGTCAACAACTCTAGGGAATGTGGAATAGATACAGTATGAGCAGTGTTGGACTGGCCTGCCGGGGGTAACAGGGAAAATACTGGTAGGCCCTGTCCTTAGTGGGCCCTTTGTACTTTCTGGAGCACGGAGTATTAACTCTTTTGTACCTTTACCCAGATCTGCTTGGGTTTCGGTTATTCCCAGCAGTGAGAAACATAGGAATGAGTTAGTTTAGGTGTCTGTGATGAGGTCAGGGAAATGACCAAGGTAAAATGTTTTGCCACAGCAGGAGAATCCAGGCAGGCTGTTAATTATATAGAGCACTTTTTGCACTCGAAGAGCCAACATTTCAATTAAAAATCAGAATTTTGATACTCAAATTAATCAGGAGCTCCTCTTTGCCTCCCCTTGCTGAGAGCTGCCTCAAAACTCACCTCCTGGCAGCAGTGTCCGTGAATGCAACCTTATAATCTGGGCTGTAAATGGCAAGGTGAAAAAGAGTGTAACCGTCAGAACCCAACACCAGAACAAATGCCAAGCTCCCTGGTCTCGGCTCGTATTTCACCTGTAGTATGACCGCCTTTGGCCTCGGGTGGATCCCTCAGCTACTTGGATGCCGCCAGGACTTAAACGAGAGGTGCAAGGCTATAGGTTCTGGATAGGCAGAGGGGCACGAATGTAAAGCAAAGTCTTTGGACAGAAGGTCGTAGTACAAGGCGTTAGGCAATAGAGTAGTCAGATCAGGCCTGAGTCGAGTCAGGCAAGCAAGGGTCAAACCAGGAAGTCAATCAGAGGGTTAAGCAGAAGAGGTAGTCCGTATTCAGGCAAGGGTCAGGATCCAGAGGTCAGAATAGTCAAAAGCCAGGCAGGGGTCACAACAGGAATCAAACAGGTTCAAAACAGGAATAGCAAAAGCTCAGGAAGCACCGGGAACAAACTCCTATCACGGGCAATGAGAAACAGTAGGAATCTCCCTTTTATACTTTTAAATTTCGTTCCATTGCGCACTGACGTCAACACGCCTACAAAAACCGGAAGTGCCGCTCGCGGGCACTGAGAAGGAGCCAGCGCAGGATAAGCGTCCCCGCCGCACCATTAGACCACCAGGGTTAGTCTTTTTCATTACAGAGAGGTCCCATCTCTGTCTAGGTCTATCTGTCCTATCTGTTTCTAGCTATGTATTCCATATACTTCAGTGAACCAGCATCCAGGGGGCAAAAAACAGCACCTTCTAGCCAATATTGATCTGTTACATTTGAACAATGAACCTCTCAGACAGATAAGAGGGTTTTCTCAAAAAGAAGAAATGGTTTTAAGGGCCCTTGATATAAGATTCACTGGTGGGCCTTTGGTGTCCTAGAACTGGTTATAACTAGTTGTGTCCCAACTCAACAGAATACTAGAGAAATCCCCTGTTGAACATGTCAATCATAGGAGGGGACGGTCCTAAAAACTAAGGATGCACCGAAACCACTATTTCAGGTTTTGGGCTAATCCTGAATCCCTTGTTAAAGTTTTAACCAAATACTGAACCAAATTCTAATTTGCATTTGTAAATTAAGGAAATGAGGGTGGGAAGAATACTATGGGCGCAGCATGTTGCTTAAACATTTTTTGACTTCCTTGTTTATGTGAGTTGTAATTTTTTTGGATTTGGTCCAGCCAGGCACTTGGATTCTTGCCGAATTCTAAACTAAATTCTGGATTTGGTGCATCTCTGCCAAAAACAGATTTAAATAAATTATGGATTATTTCAGTATTTTTTATCAACTTTAAATTCTACTCATTGTAATTTTCTAAAATATTTTGTTATTATGATACATTAATATTCTCTTGTGCAATTGAATTTAATTGATTATAAAATCATCCTGTGTAGTAGTACTAACAATCGCAATAGGGTTGGCCCATTGCCCATTATGGGACAGGGCAGATGATAAGACTCGCTATGAGAGGTGTGTTTTCCACCTGCATCTAAATAAACTCTTGGTCAGATACAGTGATGAAATAATATGTTTTCCTCCCAGAAAGATAGATGAATCCACCTCATAGCTAACAAGAGAAATTCAGTCATAAAAATGCATTGCAAACATTGCTCTGAGCACAGAAATAAAGTAAAATTGTTCTTGTAAGCATAGGCTGCTGAGGATTTCGATGACTTTCATCTACTTTTTTTTTTTGCCCTAACTTAGAGCTGGAATAATTTATCTGGTATACTATTTTACATACGGTGTATAGCTGGAATATTTTATTTCAATAAATATAAAAAAAACAAGTTTGATAGGATCTACAGAATTTAATCTTTTTTTCTGTAATGAGAGGGCCAGTTTAAAAATTATAGAAATTAAGTTACTAAATGTGACCACTAGGGTCTGACCAGAGTTCATCAGGAAATTGCAAAGAGGCAGAGCATTGAGGTTTAACAATTTATTCTATACAATCTGATGATACCGGCAATATTAATCACTCCTTGAAAGCCCAAACACTGTAGAAGTCCAAAATGTTCTTCAAACTTGAGGGTCATGAGGAAATCCTCAGCATTCACAACAATAGTGTGGCACAGGAGTCTTTCACACATTCTCCTCAGACTCTCTGTTGATCAGTACCTACTTTTCCCAGGTAGGTATGGGGATAGATATTGCTTATCTGACACCTATTGTCTCCACTGAAGTCTGTGTGGTCAGGTCCTTTAACTCTTTCATAAGTGGTCATAAAGTATTCACAGCCCCCCCCAAAGAAGGTGTGTTGATGGGACTCCTCTTGTTAAGGAGAGGCCGGACACACCATAAACCCACCTAGTATGGGCTCCATGGCAATTTTGCAGTTCTTTGATGCAGGGGACAATGGCCTTGTGTGTGCATGGTTTCCATATCTCACTTTAAGGCAAATCCAACTTTAACACAGTCGCTACATCTAGTCTTCCCCAGGTCATTAACTGCTGCATGGGTGTTTTCAAACTGTACAAGGGCAAATACAGCGGTTTAACTTGTCCATCCATACCCTATGCATAGGCCCACAATATGGTTCCATGTTTACTAAAGTTTCCAATGTACACATTACAGTTTTGTGGATGTGACTCCTTACGTTTACTTGTCCTCTGAGAACAGTGCCTGTGCCATTCAGGCCTTAATTGCATGTAAAGGCAAAAAAATAAAATCCCATTTTTATTTTCTTTAATGAAAAAGAAACCTATCTCCAATATACATATAAAAAATGTGTACTGTTTTTATAAGAAAACTGACTGTATGCAGTGAAATTCTCCCTTCATTTATGGCTGTGGATAAGGATTTTAAGACAGTCCCTGAAACAATTATACTTATGAACAGCAGGGGGAGCCCCAGCCATGCAGAACTCAAGCAGCTTTGTTTATGACGATCCCTAAGCAGCCCAGACCACACTGAGCATGTGCACAGTCTTAAGGTGGCCATACACGGGCCGATAAAAGCTGCCGACAGACCGACGTGCTTCCCTGATCGAGATCTGGCCGAAAATCGGGCAGATCTCGATCGGATGGGATTAAAAATCCCGTTGGATCGCAGCCACATCTGTTTGTTGATGCGGTCCCGCGATCCGACTGCCTGTTGGCGTTCGCTAGGATCCGATCGTTGGGCCCTAGGGCCCACGATCGGATCAGCCCGATATTGCCCACCTCAAGGTGGGCATATCGGAGGGAGATCCGCTCGTTTAGAGACATCGCCAAACGAGTGGATCTCTCCATGTATGGGCACCTTTAGTCTTGCAAAAGTTACAAGATGGTGACCCCATGTAGCCAACTTTGAAAGCATAAATTATTTGTTTGATTAGGCTTGTGGTGCAGTAAGTTCATATTTATATTTAGTATATAAAATACAGCATTTCTACCCTTATTCTATTTTAGACTTTACATGCCCTTTAATGTGTCTGTCTGAGTAATTGTACACCTTATGTTGCCTACATCATTAAAGGGATCCTGTCATCGGAAAACTTGTTTTTTTCAAAACGCATCAGTTAATAGTGCTACTCCAGCAGAATTCTGCACTGAAATCCAAATCTCAGATTTTTTGATATTCAATTTTGAAATCTGACATGGGGCTAGACATTTTGTCAATTTCCCAGCTGCCCCTGGTCATGTGACTTGTGCCTGCACTTTTGGAGAGAAATGCTTTCTGGCAGGCTGCTGTTTTTCCTTCTCAATGTAACTGAATGTGTCTCAGTGAGACATGGGTTTTTACTATTGAGTGTTGTTCTTAGATCTACCAGGCAGCTGTTATCTTGTGTTAGGGAATTTTATTTAAAATTATTCAGAATTACAATAAATATTAAACATCAATCAGATGAACAATCAAGAACAAATCAAAGCATTCAAATGGTAATTAAATACTTTCCCACATTTTTTTGTAAGAATCAGAATATTGACATTCCCTGGTTTTAATAAAGACAATGTCTCTGCAAATGGTTTCAGTCACTGTTTCAATTGAAAGGCACAATTGGCTGGTAGTCATCTTACTTAATCATTTGGAAGAACAGGCTCTGGATTCTGGCATAGAGAGATTCTGGCAATAAAAACACATGAGAGACAAAAAGAAACACCGGAATCAGGAATGTCTTGATAATGTCAATTCTTTCTCTATAGGTCAGCCTCCATGCCTTCCATCGCTGAACTTTTGCCAAACCAGTATTCAGTTTTTCTTCCCAATTTGCCTTCACTAGATCTCCCTTCCCAAATTTAATACCCAACATCTTAACTAAATGTGGGGCCACTGAAAATTTTTCAAGCTTAAAGCTTGGCTCCTCGTCTAAGACCCAAAAAGCTTCCGACTTTTCCTGGTTTATCTGAGACCCTGAAGCCTCAGAGTAGCTTCTGATGTGCTCCAAAACCTTTCCCTCCTCCTCAGGTTTTGATATCACCAGAGTAACATCATCCGCATAGGCTATAGACTTAAAGGATCCAACCAGAGGAAAAGGGACCCCCTCAAGCCCACTATCCTGCAGTCTCCTCAGGAAAGGATTTAGAGAAAAAACATACAGCAGCGGACTAAGAGGACATCCCTGTCTCACACCAGATTTCACCAAAAAATCTTCACCTTTCCAACCATTAATCAGTGGGAAGCTCTTTGCCCCTTCATACAAAACTTTAATCCATTCTACAAATTCTTCCGGAATGCCGTATCTGTGCAAAACAGCCCATAGATACTCATGATTGACTCTATCAAATGCCTTTGCCTGATCTAGAGACAGAAAGTATTTACCCCACTCCCAAGCTTTACACCTCTCCAGTGCTTCCCTTAGTGACAGAACAGCCCCAAAGATGTTCCTACCTTCTACAGAACAGAACTGAGAATCAGAAAGAAGAGACCCAGTTACCTCACCCAACCTCTGTGCAAGCACCCTTGCCAGAATCTTCCTATCACAATTGAGAAGGGCAATTGGCCTCCAATTCCCAATGTGCCTCAAATCCTTCCCCTTCAATATCAGAACTAGAGAAGAGTACTGCATAGATGGTGAGAGATGTTTTTCTAACAGGCAGGCTTTAAAGACTTGGGCTAACACTGGGGCCAGATCTTCCTTGAAGGTAACATAAAACTCAGCTGTTAACCCATCTGGTCCAGGAGCCTTCTTTTTCTGCTGTTTATCTATTGCCTGCCTCACTTCCTCCTCCGTTATCTCTGACATCAAAGGTAAAAAATCCAAATCAACAGTGTTTGATACTGGGGTTGTCTTTGGAAATCATGAATCCTTTCCCTTTCCAAAACTTTTTCTTTGTAAAGATCAGCATAGTAATCCCCTATAACCTCCAGGATTCCCTCCCTAGATACTTCTAAATTACCCTGTTGGTCATAAAGACTCTCAACCCGCTTCTTTTTAACATTCTCCTTACAGTTCTGGCATGGGTCCGGGGAGCACGAGGCTCCATAGTCCCTCTCCAGAACCAGGGACTCAAGCCGGTTGTACTGCTGCTGTCTTAACAAATACTTAAGTCGGTCTAAATTTTTACCCCCCTCCCCTTTCGAAATACAGACTTCAAGTTTCCTTCTCAAGGACTGGCTCTCCTTCTCTCTAGCCCTCCCCTTTTTAAATGAGGCAGACGCGAAAAAGGTTCGGAAAGTATCCTTAGTCGAGTCCCACCATTCCGCAACAGAATCATAAAAATCTATTTTTGACTTTTGAGCTTCAAATGAATTCCTAAAAAGTATTTTAGTCTCTTCATCTTCAAGTATTCCTTTACCTAGTCTCCATAACCCTTTACCAAAATTTACATTTCTGTCTATCCCATAGCGAAAAAATAGACCTAGATGATCAGAAAATTCTACCACCCATTCTTTAAAGTCAGAAAACTTGTCACCTTTTTTAACAAAGATAAAATCTATTCTGCTACTTCTTGGGCCACACCCTTTCCTTCCATTGAAGGTTGCTATATCCTCTAATCCTGCATCTTCTATTAATCGCTTGAAAAACAAGGTTTCATATTTATTAATCTTTCCTGTTCTATCGTTTCTCCTAAAACTTGATTAAAGTCTCCTGCTAAAATTACTGGTACTGTTGTGTAAAGGAAAGGCTTTATGTCGCTTAATAAAGACCTCCTATCAGAAATGACCTGGGGTCCGTACACATTAATGAGTCTCATTAAATGCCCATCTACAGTAATATCCAATAATAAACATCTTCCTATCTGTATGTCAACAACTTTTTTAATGATAAAATGTCTATTGCCTTTAAAGAGGATGCCCACTCCCCCCGCTGGTTCATTAGCTATAGACCAGTATGACATGCCTTCCCTCCAGTCCCTTTTGGCCATTTTAACCTCATTTAGAGATGAGAGTCTGGTTTCTTGTAAAAAGATCACATCTGCTGTAGTTTCTTTTAAGAAATCATATGCCAGAAACCGTGTTTTTCTGCTCTTAATGCTACATACATTGATAGAGATGAAGTCAATTACTGGATCCATTTTTTTTCTTTTTGCCCAAGACCAAACTCTCATCTCCAGATCTTTTAACCTGAACTCTAGGGCCCAAGTCCATTTCCATTTCTTGCTCGTCTAGGGATTCCCATTCTAAGTCTAAGGACACCTCATCAAGATCTTTTTTACTTTTTTTTCTACTGGTGTCCTGTGCCTGATTTTTTCTTTTTTCCCTCTCCTCCTCTTCTTCCATCCTCTCTAGCTCTTCAAATTTTTCTACCTCCTCTCCCCATGATTTTTCTCCTAAAACATCAAATCTATTTTGATTACTAATAGTCATTTTACCAACTATGTTTTTCTTGTTTGCACTTCTTTTCCTACTTCCCTTTACAACTGTTTTCCATTCTTCAGTTTTTTCTTTTTTGTTTGTTTCCCTACTGCCCCCTGCTGTTACCTCAGTCTGAGTTTTAGTCTTATCACCAGTCACTTCTGCCACACCAGTCTGTGCTATAGCATCAGTATGTATTTGGTTATCAACCTGCATTTGTTCCTCTGTAACTTTACTGATGTATTTTCTTAATTGCTCCTCAATGTTAGGGACTGATTTTTTAACATTGTGCCATGCTTCTGGACAGTTCCTATATGCATGGCCAGATTTTAGACATAAATTACATTTGATCTGTTTATCACAGTCTTTACCAATATGGCCAATCTCCCCGCAAAAAGCACATTTCTTTATGCTACACTTTCCTGCTAGGTGAGTTCTAGCACCACATTTAAAGCAAAGTCTTGGTTGTCCACCACATAATAACACGCACCTCTATCTCTCCCAATGAAGAAGGATGTAGGCAAGTGCTTTTGATAATAACCTTCATTATTTAATTTAACTTGCACTTTGTAACCTCCCACCCAGAATTCTTCTTCATCATAAATTTTAACCAATGGAGAAAGTACTGTACACTGCCTTTTTAACCATATCAATATATCTTCCGGGTGTACTGTCTCATTTTTCATCATTATGGTCACATTCTTAAGTTCTGGCTTTGAGATGGGAGTTACTTTAAAATTTTGCCATTCTTTTGTATTTTTTGTTAGACTATATTGTCTCCAAAATTCCTCCAAACCATATGGTAACTTAACTTAAAATTCTACATCAGTTATGTTAATCATGGCATATACATCATCCTTTGTGAAACCTAAAATCTGTTTTCCCTCTCTCCATCCCACTTGATTTTAACTGCATTTTTTCTTTTCCCATATTCCTCCTCTTGTTCCTCCACCTGTGTCTTGTCAAACAATTTCTTTGTCCCCCACACACTCCCTCCCCCCATAGGAGAATCCTCATTAGTGCAGGTACCTGCCTGCACTTCATTAGTTTCGTTAACATTCTTTGTAGAAACTTCTGTTATAGGTGCAACCATTTTTTTAAAGGCAGAAACATTTCCCTTGACCACATCAGACATTAACACTTTATCTCCAGATGTTTTAGCCACCTGTTCTAAAGACACAGTATCAGTATATGAGGGCTCAGTGGTCTGACCACCACATACATTACTTTCTAACAAAAAACTATTATGTCCTTGTTCAAAGGAAGAAACAGAAACATTTCCATTTGCACCACCCTCCTCCAGTAAAGAAGTGCTGGCAGTCCCCCCTGAGGAAAGAGAAGAAGGATTTTCCTGTACCATCATAACATTTGCATTGTGAGTTTCAATAGACATATTATCAGTGGCATTTTCACTCAATAACTCAGAAATTTTACAAAGCCTTTGTTTTGCTGTATCACCTCCCCCACTTTTAATTTCATCAAATCTTTTCTTATTGTAGTAAAGTTCCTTCCAAGGTTCGATAACATCCAAGATATTCTTAATTTGTATGTCCACATCTTCCAAGTCCTTTTTTAAATAAGCCAGTTCTCTAATAGCTTTAGTTCTTTTTTGCCCTTTTAGTAGTTTGAGATCCTTAATCAGCACGTCTATTCCTTTAGTTAATACAGATTGCTTGATCTCAAGATTTTTTAATTCATTTAGTGCAGTAATGATTTTATCGTATTCTATAACTGTCACATCATCATTTCCACAGTCTTTATCAAGCACAGATCCATGATAAACCACTTTTTCCTCAGTGTCTGCTGAAACAGTACATTGTCTCAAAGTTTCCCTTCTATCAGAAACAACTTCCACCTCAGCTTCCCCTTCCCCTTTAGTGTCACCAGCAAAAACATCCTCAACAGTATTAGGTAAGTTGACACTCACCACTCTATCGGCCCCTGCAGTCAGTGTCTCTCCCTGGTTTGCGGATCCCTGCAGCACATGCTCAGCAACTTGGTGAGCGATAGATTCAGCTGCATCCTCCTTTGCCACCGCTGTTTCCAAATCTCGCGGTACTTTCGCCTCACTAGCTGATGAGACTCTGCGTACTTCCAGATTAGACGTCTTCCCTGCAGCGTCGCGGTTCCCCACAACAGCTCCGGTGCTGGCGTCCTTCTCCGGGTGCCTCTCGCAGCTTTCCTCAGCCTCCTCTTGTGAGGAGGAATCGTCTTCCAACGGCTGGTGCCTTGTTGGTCTTCCTTTCCTTACACGATCCGTAGGTAGTGGCACACTTGCTTCTGTAGCCTTTCTACCACAGCCCAAACGGGTTCGCCCACTTGTAGGAGCCATAACTGTTTTTTTCCCCATTTCAAGAGGGAAAATGCTTCCAACAGTGTAAACAAGAAAAAAGTTCAAATAAAGTTGCAGGGGATGTGGAACAGGGGAAGGGGAGAGGGAATTGGGATAAATCAGAAACTATCTCCCCCAGGACCCGCAAGGGCCTGGGAGAAAACACGCTCTCACAGCACACTCAAAAAGCACGTCCTCTCACTATGAGGGTATAGCTTCTTGTGTTAGGGAGCTGTTATCTGGTTACCTTCCCATTGTTCTTTTGTTTGGCTGCTGGGGGGGGAGGGAGGGGGTGATATCACTCCAAGTTGCAGTACAGCAGTAAAGAGTGATTGAAGTTTATCAGAGCACAAGTCACATGACTGGGGGCAGCTGGGAAATTGTCAATTTTACTACCAGTTTACAGAACTCTGACCTCTGGATGGATCCAAAAGAATCCAGTGCAAGAGATTGTCAGTACTCTTTTGTACCTCCTAAAGATTCCGTTTAAAGACTTGCAAACTATCTGCAGCAGAAAGATCAGGCCCCCAAACAGTGATCCGCTGATTATATCGACCCATCACAGGATCTGTGACCCTTAAGCGCTTATCTCCTACTCGTAAAGCAGAACCTAATGAGAAGTTGCTGTTTCTTCTTCATAAAATGCTCTTCCATAACAATAGGAGAAGTCCACGGCAGTCCAGCTCTCTGGGCATAAGATGCAGAACATCTCTGAATGTAACTCCTGATCTTGGCAGGGTGGATAAGTTCAGTTTATTTACGTGTTCCTCCATTTGTGTGTCCAAATTGTATTGTGTCCTCTGGATGTGCATCCAGAATGATCTCACTGATGCCACAAATGTGACGCTAAGGCCTGACCAGAGTCATAAAGAATTAATTTGGATTTTATTATAATTCCCCACAGATCGGTCACAATAAAAATTCAGGGTTTATTTTAAATGTTCACAGTTTCCACTTTAGGAAGAAATACCCAAATGCCACAATAATATTTCTTGAACAAACCACTCAGTCACATTGTTGCTAGGCAGTTTAATGTTTTAAAATGCTTGCACCTCAATATTTAACAGAATGTGGTACTTACACCTCAATTCCTGGGCCCACCACAAGCCCCACCTACAGGTCCACCCTCCCCACCCCACAGGTCTACCCCCCACCACACACTAAAAAAAAAACATTGGTGGCTATGGTTCCCACATGTTAATAAAAAAATAAAAAAATATTGATGGTCAGGGCCCCCCCATTGAAAAAAACATTTGTGGTCAGGGCCCCCCAGAAGTTTAAAAAAAAATTGGTGCCCAGGGCCCCACCACACAACAGGGACCACAAAGGGTTAACCCCCTGATGGCTGCCCTGAGTCCGAGCATGTACTGTATATGTAGCTTACATTTTGACAGAAGCCAGTGCATTCACTATTATTATTATTATTATTATTAACATGTATTTATATAGCGCCAACATATTGCGTAGCACTGTAAAGTAAATGTGATTATACAACTACATCACATGAATTACATATATAGAATATATGGAGTAACAAACGTCACAATCAATACAGGTACAAAAAGGTGAGGAAGGCCCTATGCATAGGCATACAGTCTAAAGGGGAGGGAGTAATACACAAGATGTGGGAGTGGGCAAGATCGAAGTAAGTGGGTGAGAAATGTGGTACTGTATGTGGTGTTGCGTTTGGTAGTTAAGCAGAGTGAGGGTAGGCTTCTCGAAAGAAGTGCGTTTTCAGAGATTTTTTGAAAGCAGAAAGGTTGGGAGAAAGTCGGACAGACCGTGGGAGAGCGTTCCAGAGGAGGGGTGAATAAGGTTACTTGGGCCAGTGGAGGGCGATTGGGGTATTTAAGCAACTTCTGGGCTCAAATATCCCTTTTACGGGTAAAATATTGTTAGCCCCCCCCATTACCTTCTATCAAATCGACAGTTCTCTGAAAAAAAGCCAAATAACTCATCCCAATATTGTTTCAATAATACCTTGAAAATATGCTCATGCCAAATGACACCCTAGTTATTATTTCATTATTATTATTATTATTATTAACATATATAGCGCCAACATATTGCGTAGCACTGTAAAGTAAATGTGATTATACAACTACATCACATGAATTACATATATAGAATATATGGAGTAACAAACGTCACAATCAATACAGGTACAAAAAGGTGAGGAAGGCCCTATGCATAGGCATACAGTCTAAAGGGAAGGGAGTAATATACAAGGTGTGGGAGTGGGCAAGATCGAATTAAGTGGGTGAGAAATGTGGTATTGTATGCGGTGCTGCGTTTGGTAGTTAAGTTAAGAGTGAGGGTAGGCTTCTCGAAAGAAGTGCGTTTTCAGAGATTTTTTGAAAGCAGAACGGTTGGGAGAAAGTCGGACAGACTGTGGGAGAGCATTCCAGAGGAGGGGTGCAGCCCTTGCAAAGTCTTGAATGCGAGCATGTGAGGAGGTAATGAGAGAAGAGTTGAGTAGCAGGTCAGTAGAGGACCGTAGTAAGCGAGTGGGTGAGTATATAGAGATGAGTTCAGAGATGTAGGGAGGGGCAGAGTTATGAAGTGCTTTGAAAGTCAGTGTCATTAATTTGAATTTGATTCTGAAAGGTAACGGAAGCCAGTGCAGGGATTGACAGAATGAGGAGGCAGAGGAGGAGCGGTTGCTGAGGTGTATGAGCCTCGCAGCAGTGTTCATTATGGACTGGAGAGGTGACAGTCTCTGGAGGGGGAGGCCAATTAAGAGAGAGTTACAGTAGTCTAGACGCAATATGATGAGAGAGTCAATAAGAATTTTGGCAGCGTCTTGGGTGATAAATGGTTGTATTTTGGATATGTTCCTTAGGTGGAATTTACATGATTTAATAAGTGACTGGATATGAGGAGTGAATGACAGGGCAGAGTCTAGGATAACCCCAAGGCACCGGGCCTGGGGAGAGGGGGTGATAGTGGAATTGTTAACTATGATGGATACTTCGGGGATGTTACTGGTGTTAGTTGGAGGAAAGAGAACCATTTCAGTTTTAGTGAGGTTTAATTTAAGGTAGCGTTGCGACATCCAGGTAGAGATAGCGGACAGGCAGGAGGAGACACGAGTTAGGAGTTCTGGGTTGAGATCAGGAGATGAGAGATAGATCTGAGTATCGTCAGCATAGAGGTGGTAGTGGAAACCATACGAATTTATTAATTTGCCAAGGGAGGAAGTATAGAGGGAGAATAGTAATGGTCCCAGGACAGAGCCTTGAGGAACTCCAACAGAAAGAGGTAGGGGAGAAGATGATACTCCATTGTAGGAGACACTGAAGGAACGATTGGTGATGTAAGAAGAGAACCGGGACAGGGCTGTGTCACGAAGGCCAAGCGACTGGAGGGACTGGAGGAGGAGAGGGTGATCTATAGTGTCAAATGCGGCTGAGAGATCAAGCAGTATTAGTAGTGAGAAATGATTGTTGGCTTTAGCGGTTAAAAGGTCATTAGTTAGTCGAGTCAGGGCAGTTTCTGTGGAGTGTTGTGGCTTCAAACCAGATTGTAGGGGGTCCAGCAGGTTATTGTCAGAGAGGAATGAGGTTAGTCGGTTGTAGACTAGGCGCTCAAGTAGTTTAGAGATGAAAGGTAGCAGAAAGATAGGTCGGAGGTTGTCAAGATTGGAGGGATCAAGAGAGGGTTTTTTCAGAATGGGGGTGACAAGAGCATGTTTTAGTTGAGAAGGAAACCGTCCAGTTGAGAGCGAAAGATTAAATAGGTGAGTTAAGGCTTTGATTAGACAAGGATTGGTATTGCTGAGAAGTTTTGAGGGAATTGGATCAAGCGGGCAGGTGGTAAGGTGAAAAGAGGCCAGAAGCTTTGAGACTTCCTCATCAGTGACAGGGGTGAAGGAGCACAGGAGAGACTTGGGAGTGTGGAGGGAGGGTGGTGGAAGTCTATGGGGGGTTGAGTAGTGTAATGTCCCTTCTGATAGTGTCAATTTTGTTTTTGAAGTGCTCAGCAATATCTTGAGCAGAGACATTGTGTCCTCTGGATGTGCATCCAGAATGATCTCACTGATACCACAAATGTGACGCTAAGGCCTGACCAGAGTCATAAAGAATTAATTTGGATTTTATTATAATTCCCCACAGATCGGTCACAATAAAAATTCAGGGTTTATTTTAAATGTTCACAGTTTCCACTTTAGGAAGAAATACCCAAATGCCACAATAATATTTCTTGAACAAACCACTCAGTCACATTGTTGCTAGGCAGTTTAATGTTTTAAAATGCTTGCACCTCAATATTTAACAGAATGTGGTACTTACACCTCAATTCCTGGGCCCACCACAAGCCCCACCTACAGGTCCACCCTCCCCACCCCACAGGTCTACCCCCCACCACACACTAAAAAAAAAACATTGGTGGCTATGGTTCCCACATGTTAATAAAAAAATAAAAAAATATTGATGGTCAGGGCCCCCCCATTGAAAAAAACATTTGTGGTCAGGGCCCCCCAGAAGTTTAAAAAAAAATTGGTGCCCAGGGCCCCACCACACAACAGGGACCACAAAGGGTTAACCCCCTGATGGCTGCCCTGAGTCCGAGCATGTACTGTATATGTAGCTTACATTTTGACAGAAGCCAGTGCATTCACTATTATTATTATTATTATTATTAACATGTATTTATATAGCGCCAACATATTGCGTAGCACTGTAAAGTAAATGTGATTATACAACTACATCACATGAATTACATATATAGAATATATGGAGTAACAAACGTCACAATCAATACAGGTACAAAAAGGTGAGGAAGGCCCTATGCATAGGCATACAGTCTAAAGGGGAGGGAGTAATACACAAGATGTGGGAGTGGGCAAGATCAAAGTAAGTGGGTGAGAAATGTGGTACTGTATGTGGTGTTGCGTTTGGTAGTTAAGCAGAGTGAGGGTAGGCTTCTCGAAAGAAGTGCGTTTTCAGAGATTTTTTGAAAGCAGAAAGGTTGGGAGAAAGTCGGACAGACCGTGGGAGAGCGTTCCAGAGGAGGGGTGAATAAGGTTACTTGGGCCAGTGGAGGGCGATTGGGGTATTTAAGCAACTTCTGGGCTCAAATATCCCTTTTACGGGTAAAATATTGTTAGCCCCCCCCATTACCTTCTATCAAATCGACAGTTCTCTGAAAAAAAGCCAAATAACTCATCCCAATATTGTTTCAATAATACCTTGAAAATATGCTCATGCCAAATGACACCCTAGTTATTATTTTATTATTATTATTATTATTAACATATATAGCGCCAACATATTGCGTAGCACTGTAAAGTAAATGTGATTATACAACTATATCACATGAATTACATATATAGAATATATGGAGTAACAAACATCACAATCAATACAGGTACAAAAAGGTGAGGAAGGCCCTATGCATAGGCATACAGTCTAAAGGGAAGGGAGTAATATACAAGGTGTGGGAGTGGGCAAGATCGAATTAAGTGGGTGAGAAATGTGGTATTGTATGCGGTGTTGCGTTTGGTAGTTAAGTTAAGAGTGAGGGTAGGCTTCTCGAAAGAAGTGCGTTTTCAGAGATTTTTTGAAAGCAGAACGGTTGGGAGAAAGTCGGACAGACTGTGGGAGAGCATTCCAGAGGAGGGGTGCAGCCCTTGCAAAGTCTTGAATGCGAGCATGTGAGGAGGTAATGAGAGAAGAGTTGAGTAGCAGGTCAGTAGAGGACCGTAGTAAGCGAGTGGGTGAGTATATAGAGATGAGTTCAGAGATGTAGGGAGGGGCAGAGTTATGAAGTGCTTTGAAAGTCAGTGTCATTAATTTGAATTTGATTCTGAAAGGTAACGGAAGCCAGTGCAGGGATTGACAGAATGGCGAGGCAGAGGAGGAGCGGTTGCTGAGGTGTATGAGCCTCGCAGCAGTGTTCATTATGGACTGGAGAGGAGGGGGAGGCCAATTAAGAGAGAGTTACAGTAGTCTAGACGCAATATGATGAGAGAGTCAATAAGAATTTTGGCAGCGTCTTGGGTGATAAATGGTTGTATTTTGGATATGTTCCTTAGGTGGAATTTACATGATTTAATAAGTGACTGGATATGAGGAGTGAATGACAGGGCAGAGTCTAGGATAACCCCAAGGCACCGGGCCTGGGGAGAGGGGGTGATAGTGGAATTGTTAACTATGATGGATACTTTGGGGATGCTACTGGTGTTAGTTGGAGGAAAGAGAACCATTTCAGTTTTATTGAGGTTTAATTTAAGGTAGCGTTGCGACATCCAGGTAGAGATAGTGGACAGGCAGGAGGAGACACGAGTTAGGAGTTCTGGGTTGAGATCAGGAGATGAGAGATAGATCTGAGTATCGTCAGCATAGAGGTGGTAGTGGAAACCATACGAATTTATTAATTTGCCAAGGGAGGAAGTATAGAGGGAGAATAGTAATGGTCCCAGGACAGAGCCTTGAGGAACTCCAACAGAAAGAGGTAGGGGAGAAGATGATACTCCATTGTAGGAGACACTGAAGGAACGATTGGTGATGTAAGAAGAGAACCGGGACAGGGCTGTGTCACGAAGGCCAAGTGACTGGAGGGACTGGAGGAGGAGAGGGTGATCTATAGTGTCAAATGCGGCTGAGAGATCAAGCAGTATTAGTAGTGAGAAATGATTGTTGGCTTTAGCGGTTAAAAGGTCATTAGTTAGTCGAGTCAGGGCAGTTTCTGTGGAGTGTTGTGGCTTCAAACCAGATTGTAGGGGGTCCAGCAGGTTATTGTCAGAGAGGAATGAGGTTAGTCGGTTGTAGACTAGGCGCTCAAGTAGTTTAGAGATGAAAGGTAGCAGAAAGATAGGTCGGAGGTTGTCAAGATTGGAGGGATCAAGAGAGGGTTTTTTCAGAATGGGGGTGACAAGAGCATGTTTTAGTTGAGAAGGAAACCGTCCAGTTGAGAGCGAAAGATTAAATAGGTGAGTTAAGGCTTTGATTAGACAAGGATTGGTATTGCGGAGAAGTTTTGAGGGAATTGGATCAAGCGGGCAGGTGGTAAGGTGAAAAGAGGCCAGAAGCTTTGAGACTTCCTCATCAGTGACAGGGGTGAAGGAGCACAGGAGAGACTTGGGAGTGTGGAGGGAGGGTGGTGGAAGTCTATGGGGGGTTGAGTAGTGTAATGTCCCTTCTGATAGTGTCAATTTTGTTTTTGAAGTGCTCAGCAATATCTTGAGCAGAGACAGATGTGCATGGAGGGGGGGGAGAAGGGGAAAGGAGAGTGTTAAAGGTGGAGAAAAGTTGTGCTGGTTTTTTAGAAAGGGAGTTAATGAGTGAAGTAAAGTATGTTTGTTTGGCTTGGAAGAGGCTGGTGTTAAAGGAGCGCAGGGCAGATTTGTAGCTCCAAAAGTCTGATTCTGAATGGGATTTGCGCCAGCAACGCTCAAGTGCACGTGAGTGTCTTTGAAGCGCTTTTGTATGAGCAGTATGCCAAGGTTGAAGTGGTTTGGGTCTAGAACATTTCGTTTTTATTGGAGCAAGCTCATTTAGGGCAGTGGTGAGAGTACTATAGTAGACAGAGGTAGCCACATTAGGACATGAGATGGCTGAGATATTAGAGTGAAGAGAGTGAAAGGAAGAAGAGAGATGTGACACGTCTACAGCTTGCAAGTCACGGTAAGTGTTTGGGGAATAGCAGGGGGTGAGGAGGGAGTTAGTGAGAGTTGAAATGTGAGCATATTGTGATCAGAGAGGGGAAATGGTGAGTTAGTAAAATTGGTGGTTGAACAGAGTCTGGTAAATATGAGATCCAGAGTGTTACCATTGGAGTGAGAGGGGGAGTCTGAGCACAAAGATAAGCCTAGGGAGGAGGTTAGTGAAAGAAGTTTAGAGACAGAAGAGTTGTTAATGTTGTTAACGGGTATATTAAAGTCACCTAATATGATGGATTTGGCCTTTAGGACCACTGCTTTGGGCCCCACTAGGGTAACAGCTGCACAGACTGGGAAAGTGAGAGGGCGAAAGAAGTTATGCACAGCACTGTATCTATTTTCCTGAATGACACAAAACTCCCGAGGCATTGCGTCTTAATGGTTACAGTTCGAATTTTCTCTTTTGATTTTCCATTGCGAGAAAGATACAGATGTGACTTCTAACTGCAGGGTATTGCTCTGTGATGCCTCTATATGTCTCATTTGCAATTCCCAGCCCTTAGGAGTGCCCCTCTGTGCTCTCCAGATCACTAAATGTAATATTATGCAAATGAATCAGATCTTACTGGTAAAAAAGCTTTAAAGTAAGACAATAATGCATCTTTCCCCATGTATCACACCGTTGTAAATGTTATTTCTGGTGTTTTATCCTAAACGTTTTGCAGCTCAGTTCATCTGTTTGTTTTCATCAGTTGCTCTTTTTTTTTCTATGTTCTGAACTTTCAACAATCACGTTGTAGTACATCAACAAACTATCTCAACCATTCTCAAACGGTCAGCCCCAGACCCCTAATAATATGGTTATAGATTTATGGAAACATGGCCCAACAATTACCTTGTGTAAGGGATAACCAAGATGGTGCTACCTTATACTTGTGTACACCCATAGGTGTTGGCAGTGAGTCTTTCTCTAACCTTGAGACACCGCAGGTCCCCAGTAACCAGGTGCACATGAATGGCAGTGCAACAGGCACAACCTGCCTTTATTAAACATTTGCAGCTGTAAGAAAGGATTGGAGTTAGAAAAATGGTGCACAATAGGAGGACTAACACAATTATCACAATTCACCAAGCACCTCTAAAATCTGGGTGTGCACACCTGAATCTCCAAACACATTGCCAGCTGGATATAGTGTGTACTGATGGGGCCGCCTTACTGGGGTGAAAAGACTGAATGGATGGGCTGCAAATGGCACAACAGTCTAAATGAAAGGCAAAGGCTCACTTTATATTAAATGCTGAACTGAGAAACTGGATTATGTCTTTGGCTGTATAGGCAGTTGATGTGTCCCCTGGTAAAGGTATAAAAAGTGCTCCCTGTGGTGCAGCTTGATGTGTGATGCAATGCTGTCAGCTCTCCTCAAATCTTTGTGTATGCCTTACTTACTTACCTTCGCAAGTCTGTTTTTTTAGACCCACACCCAACCGGTGCACTCACTTGGTGGGGGGGCAGGGGTCCAGAGGGGGGCCCTGGGACAGCAGCACCAGTGGACCCCGGGCCCCCCAGTCTGACCCTGCCTAAGCCCAACCTGCTTATCTGCTTTTTCGTCCCCATGCATGTAGCCCAACCCATGTAGCCCAACCCAACTGCAGCTAAAAGGTAACTGCGGGCCACTTGCACAGTGGGGATATCTAGTATAATCCTTACCACTTTGCGGGTATTTCACAAGTACCCAACCCATTGCAGGACTCTACATTAGGTTTTACCATACCCCTGTGAGATACAAAATGTTGTGCCTCTGGAATGCATATCCCTGATGTATATACTCTGAAAGTATCCTTTATACTTCCATCTTGTTTTCTCCCCTAATGGACCCCTTAAGTCAAATACCCTTTCTGCTCCATCGTAAAAGCAACACTGCAGTGCAGCTCTCATCAGCTGAGCCCATGTCATTGCATTTAGGAAAGAAATGAATATTGACTTGAGCTTGAGCTTTGCATTTATAATGTGACTTTTTACTGATATCTGTCAGTGCTGCCAGGACAAGGGCATTGTTTAATTACATGAGAATTTGCATGGCCGCAATACAGATCCCCCAAGAAAACTCAATTCTCTGCAGTAAAAATCCCTTTTGTTGCTGTTAATCACAAAATTGTCTCGGCTTCTTCACAGGTTTTTGTTTCAATCACATTTGCTATCAGATATTTATTTTTTTCCTTATGACACGCTGGCAATGTTCTGGACGTGATGTACTTGCCTTGGTCACTGGCATGTTACTATGGATACTGCGGGCGACGTGAATAGAATTAGGAATCTTTTAAATGATTTTTCTTTTTCAGTTCAGTTGCTCGAAACAAGTCTTAATAATGATTTCAGTGTAATTTGCCTGCCTTTCTCGAGAGCTGGCAAATAATTTTTTCTTAAAACAGACAACTTGCTGTATATTTTAGGAAGACGTATAGCTAGTCGAGCAATGACTCTCAAGTCGGCATATTTTGTACATTTTAAGGGATATAATTGCATGTGATCAAAAGTAAAATCCATTTGCATTGATTAGACATGATTACTTCAATGCAAAATTCCCTGTCTTGTCTATACGTTGGGTGAGGCATCTTGGTTTATTCTAGCGGCTGCATGTCTAGTGATGAGTCATGAATGATGTATTTAGATCAGCAGAACAAGCTGCATGATAAATGCTTTTCATCCCCTCACATCCACTGACACATCCCACTGTTTGGAATCAGGGAACTCAGGCCTTGAACTTAATGGGCACCAATTGCATTTAATTACTGGCTGCTGCTTTATTATTCTATATTATTAGTCCTGATTGTCAAAGTAAATTGAACCTGACCATCCTGACCGGCATTTACATGACCATAGTATGTTTTAAGTTTGCAAAAATGAATTAAATTGCAATTCTTGAGAGTGCTGTTTTTAGAGGGAACATGTGCAGTAGAAATAGAGAGAGCGCACACATTTTGGTATATATAAAAAAAATAATGGGGCAAATTCACTAAAGGGCGAAGTGGTTAACTCTAGAAACTTTTCGCCAGTATTGCCAGGCGCAGGCACCAATTCGCGAGTGAACTGGACCATCGCTAACATTTATTTGCACTCTATCGCCAGGTGACTTCGCTCTGGTAAACGATCATTACGCTGCAAATTTAAGTGCGCATTTTACTGAACGTTACTTTTTTTGCCAGAGTTGACTTTGCTACTTCAGACCAGGCGAAGTGCTAAAAAGAAGCTACATCTTCCTCAATCTTCTGTCACTTACATCATATCCTGTGTGCTGAAAATGCATTAAAGTTTAAAAAACACTGGGAACTTTTCATTTAAACGGGATTGGCTGCAAAAGACTCTTTTTTGGGTAAGTGATTTTTTCCAACCATTTTATAACATATAGAACATTAATTTTACAGTGGGCTCATGTGTAGGGCATTATATTAACTCTCTTGTCTTTATTAAGCTTCCCTGGACATTTGTAAGAAAAAGTGGTAACTTCAAGCATTTGCACCAACAGTCGCAAGCATTAGACTCCCAGGACGAAACTTTGCATTTTAGTGAATTAGCGTATTCGTAGTGCATTTGGGCCAGGCGAAGTGGTGCAAGGGGTTTGAAGCCAACGATGCAGAAAATTCCCCCTTTAGTGAATCTGCCCCAATGAATGAACGGGAGGTGTTGGTAGCTTAAAGGGACCTCAATTGAAAAACATAAAAAAGGGGGCAGCATATGGAATTACTAACTCTTTACTAAGGTTAGATCTACTGGAAAATAGAAGAGTTTAATTCTTGTATTTTATTACTTAAAAACAGGCATGGCATAGACCGCCAACATAACAGCCAGACCCCTTATGTCACAGCCTTATGCTCAAGACCTGGGGTTTTCTGGATAAGGGATTTGCATATCTTAAGTCTAATAAAAAATCATTTAAACATTAATTAAATCCAGTAGAATTATTCTGCTTCCAATAAGGATTAACTATAACTTAGTTAAGATCAAGTGCTAGGATCTATTTAATTATTATCAAGTCTATAGGAGATGGCCTTCCCATAATTTGGAGATTTCTGGGGTTTGTGGATAATGGGTTTCTGGATAACTGACCCCATACCTGTATAGTATATTTATATTGTGCTAAAACATTACAGAGGTTGTTCATAATGCATCAGTCCCTGCACCAGTGGAGCTTACAATCTAAGTTCCCTATCAAATTCACACACATACTTCAACTGCAATAAATTGCAATATATTGTCCTTTTTCCCTTGTACTCCAATTTTCATTGATATGCTCGAAGTTCACTACTTCCTAGAGATCTGGCATGGCGTCAGAATGAAGGGAGGTTCTACACCTCCCCCCCAACCTGTTGAATCACCTTGTCACATCTGTGGCTGTGAATAGAAGGCTAAGAGCCGAAGAACATGGTCTGACTGCTTGTTCCTATTTCCTATCACCCTAGTGGGCCCTGTTTTCATATTTCCAAAAAGGAAACGACAGAATTTAAGTATTGTGTGTGAAAAGTAGTATAGAGACAATTTTCCACTTTTCCCACCTTCTCCATCCATCATGTTGTAGTCATCCATATAGCCAGTCGCCGGTGGCCAAATAAAGGACAATATTGGGACCCGCCCTCAATATCCAAGGTAAGAAGCAAAAAAGACTTGAGTCTATATTGAAGCAGCTTTTTGCTATGGAACCCAATAACGTAAAGTCGTGCCACTAAGAACATATGCCTTAATTGCAACAGAAAAGGATGATTAAATGAGCATTTTACCCCATCAGTAAACATCAGTGCAGTGAATAAGGCTTGTGCTGAACATGTTTTTTGTCTGGTTTAATGAATCAGGAAAAATCAATGGGTTTTTGTTAAAGTAAAGTCTAAAATAGAATATGGCTAGAAATGCTGTATTTTGTATACTAATCATAAACATGAACTTACTGCACCACAAGCCTAAACAAACAAATGATTTATGTTTTCAAAGTTGGCCACAGGGGGTCACCATCTTGTAACTTTATTAAACATCTTTGCGAGACCAAGACTGTGCACATGCTCAGTGTGGTCTGGGCTGCTTAGGGATTGTCATAAATTATCAAAACAGCACAAGTCCAATAATATCTGCCACAAGCCGACACAGCAAGACTGATTAATAATCAGAATATACAGACTGCACTGAACCTGTGTTGTCATGTAATCTAATGTGGATTTTATAGTATTTGTATTGTTTAATACAAACTTTCTCCAACTCTGCAGAACCAGTGGCTGCAGCAAAATAATCCTCCAAATAGAATCCCAGTTTATCTGTTTAAATCTGGCTCCATGATCTTTGTCCCTGCAGCTGGAGTTGGAAAACGTAAAGGGGATGTAAAGTCAAAAATAAAATCCTATACAAATCTCTACACAGTCGCACACTTCTCTACAGGGTAACAAACAAAGCTGCTTGAGTTCTGCATGGCTAGGAAGTAAGGTGGGGCTCCCCCTGCTGTTCATAAGTATGATTGTTTCCCTGCAGAGCAGTTAGGGACCGTCTGACAATTCCTATCCACAGCTGTAAATGAAGGGAGAATTTCACTGTATACAGTCAGGTTTCTTATAAAAACGGTACACATTTTTTAATCAAAGTATATTGGAGATAGGTTTCTTTTTCATTAAAGAAAGTAAACATTGGATTTTATTTTTTTGCCTTTACATGCTCTTTAATTCTTGAGCAAAACAGGGAAATGCAAGCTCCTCCATATTTATACAGTATATATATATATATATATATATATATATATATATATATACATGATACGATTCCCAAACGACCTGCATGCAAACTTTGTTGTGACTGTATTTATTTGCAGATAAGCAGGAGTCCGTCATACAGGGGCATTGTCTGTGCATTGACAATCTACAGTAATAAGGTAATTCACAAGGACCAAACAAGGAGATTACAAAAATCATAGGCAAAAAAAGTTTGTTCAGTACACACCAAGGACAAGCAAACCGAGTTCTTTATATGTATAACGTTCTGTTTGGCAAATTATTTAATAAACAATGTTTTTTTATTGACTATTGTATATGGATGATTTAAGATACTGTTTTATTTACACTCTGTTGCTGTGTACTTTAGTGTATGTGCAATTAATAACATTTAATTTTGTTTTATAATATAATGTTATTGTTATGAACAATTCCGCCGTTATATCAACAACTGGTTAGAAAACAATCAACACTTTATTATGATTAAATTTGTTTTTGTTTCTGCTTGGTTGGCACTGCCATCTTCATTTCTAGTCTTTAAATGTTAATCTTGTAGCGAGTAATTAGATGGAAAAAGTCAGAGTGGCTTCGCAGTGGGAGATAATACTTAACAATCTTCTATGTGTTTTTCACATTTGGATGAGTAGTAACAGGGGTACCTTACTTATAAATCAACACAGGCTGCAGTGTGTATTTACTGTATGCAGAGTGCTAGCTAGGCATGCAGTATGTGAATTTTATGGGGCAAATTCACTAAAATTCATAGTTGCGCCAGCGTCTGCTTCGCCGCACTTCGCCAGGCGTATTTTCGCCAGCGCTGTGCAAATTCACAAAAATCTGAAGTTGCGCTCAGGGGAAGCATAAGGTTGCGAAGTTGCGCTAGCGTTAATTAGTCAAGCAAAGTGAAGTTACGCTAGCGATGTTTAATTTGCATACGGCGCCAAATTGAAGTTACAATGGAGGTATATGTAGCATCACTACACAAGCCTGGGAAACCTTCAAAACATCAAATAAAATTTTTATTTTGCCCTACACATGTGCCCACTGTATAGTTAAGGTGCCATGAGTTAGGAAATGTAGGGGGGAAGGAGGGTAGCCCCAAAACATTTTTTCGATCTTTTTCAGCCTATCACCCATAAAAAAAGAAAAAACGCCAGCGTTTTTTTGGGACTTAGAAAAATTTTTAACTTTTTTTTAAGCAATCCCTATCTACTCTATTGCGCTTCGCCTGGTCTGAGATGGCGAAGGAAGTCTGGCGTAAAAGGTAGCGTTCAGAGTAATTCATGCCTCAGTGAATTTGCGTAGTTATGTCCGTTGTGCAAATTCACCAGGCTTAAGGGTGTGAAGTAACACTAGCGAATTTATGCTAGCGTCCGTTAGTGAATCGGCGAATTAACGAAAATGCACTTCGTCCTTTAGTGAATTTGCCCCTATATGTTGCTGATATGAGGAGGCAACCAGATGCACATATCTGAAAACCATAATGCCAAATCCAAAATACTTCATAGAGGTATGTGATCTATTATATGTTGGGTTGCCACCTTTTTGGTCGTGTCTGACTGGCTGATAGGAGTGGAGGAAGAACTGAGAGGGGGGGCAGACCATAAGGCTGTGACATAAGGGGCCTGGCTGTTATGTTGGCGGTCTAAGTGGGCGGGAATTGCTGAGGATGCAGGGTTAAAGAGATGATGAGCTGGATGGATTGGGAACGAGAAGAGAGGATTAGGGTGGACCTGAGGTTAACCAGGGGCAGAAATATTTAGCATTACAAATTCACTGGCTGGTGTTTTACCATCTATGCCTGTGAAATACAGATGGCAACTCTACTTATATTGAATGCTTGAAAACTGGAGTTTTCCCTATAATGAGTCTTTCAGTAATGTGGAGCACCATAGGTGTTGTTTACAAAGTACCGGACAGAAGTGCAAGAGTACTACAAGGAGCAAGAGTGCATGGCCCTTTTGTCTGTTTTCTGACTGTGTCTGAATGTCAAACAGTGTTTGATATAGTCTAGGTAATGGGTTTCCCCTTATCCCATGCCTGTATTACCCATTTGAAAGGAAGAGCCATGGGGTATTTATAAACCCTTTATAAAAACATTTCTAAAATGTAATTTCTTAACTGGATTTAAAGTGTCACGTGAACACTGTTTCTATTTAACAATCTGTCATGTGAGTAGGCAGCGAGGTCCTTGAATCACCTAAGTACACAGCATGTGATCAACACTCGCATCTCTTAACTGCTCGGTTTTTTTAAATGCCATATCTGTGTAATTCATGGGCAGAATGCTAAGCAAGGGAGCTGTTGAATAGAATATCATGAGTTCTGTTTACTGCAAATTAATTTCCTCCTCTGCTGTCAGTCAGATCAGAAGCTTTGCAGAATATCAATAGACAAACGTCAAATGTTTTCAAGATGCAGCCTTCAGTCTCTTGTGGAATTCAATTCCCAGCATCCCCAACCAGCCGTCAGAGGCTGGAATTAGTAGTTCACAGCAGCTGCAAGCCTGTGATATTGAAATCCCAGCCTTCCACTGAGCACTACTTTAATCCTGCTCTGTCCCTGAATTGCTTTCACAGTTCTATGGTGTTCATGTCTTCATCACGGGGTGATATTAGGGGCGCGCAGATGGAATAGAAATGATGGATTGCATAACACTTTGCTAAAAGGCTTTCTGCGAGACCTTATCAAACTAAGTGAAAGTGACTTCTGTCTTCTTGTTTATCTCTGGCTGTAGTCTGCCTCTCGTTTGTATTGTATGTATCCGTGAAATGAAGGAGCAGCTGCTACATTTGTTCTATCATAGGTTAAAAGTTGGTAGTTTCAGCTTTATAGCAGGAGAAAGTGAGGTTTAAGAGTCCAACCCATGTATCCACTCCCCTAGATTGCGCAAATCAGTGTCATGCCTCTATAGTAGGCTTTTTGAATCCCACCAGCCTCTGGAGCTACCCTATATACAGGCTTGGCATAGGGACCTATCTAAAGAATTATCTCTAGAACAGTGGGAGCGAGTTTGGTCCACAACTAAGAGGTCTTCTAATAACATCTCCTTGCAGGAAGCCAATTATAAGGTACTTTTTAGGTGGTACCTAGTCCCAGCGCGTATAGCGAAATTTTCCCCCACTGCAGATCCCCGGTGCTTCAGAGGCTGTGGGGAAATGGGCACGATGTTTCATATATGGTGGACCTGTTTGGATGCCTGAAGATTTTGGATTAGGGTCTTTAACATGATTTACTCTGTCTTTGAGGTTTCCTTGCCTAGAGACCCGGCAATAGCCCTACTTAACGTTAAACCCCAAGAGCTCACCAATGCTCAGTTTCGCCTGTTCTTGTTCATAATGTTAGCTGCTAAGAGGACCTTGGCGGGAGCCTGGAAACAGAAGCAAATCCCTATTACCCTGGTTAAGTCCAGAGTTGACTGGATTATGTCCCAGGAAAAAATGACTAGCGTTCTATTAGATACCCATCAGAAGTTTCTGTTAACCTGGAACCCGTGGATTGAGTATAGATTTGGGACTGATACTCCCGTTATCCTTTTTTCTCTGTAGCCTTCTTAGGGTATATTTGGTCTCAGTGCAGGAATGGTATATTCAAAAAGATGCTTTTGTACCCTGTATGTTCATTTATGGAAGTATAAACCTTGATTCACACAACATATGTACGTTTACAGATGATGTATGTCTCATTGCTTATTGTATGTACATGTTGGCATGCTGCTTGTATTTTCTGATAGCAGTAATTGACTGTACACTAATGTTGTGATAAACAATAAAAATTTATTGAAATAAAAAAAAAAGAGTCCAGCCCAAAAAGGGGTAAAATATGTCTAAATTCATTTCTTCATTTCATCCAGATCATGATATAAAGCACATATAGCAATGTTACCTAAAGTATTTCCAATTGCTTTAGATCACTGATCCCCAACCTTTTGAACCTGTGAGCAACATTCAGAAGTAAAGGGAGTTGGGGAGCAACACTAGTATGAAATATGTTCTTGGGGTGCCAAATAAGTTCTGTGATTGGCCATTTTGCAGCCCCGATGTGGATTTTCAACCTACTTTGAGTCTCTGTTTAGCAAAATCTGGTTTTTATACAACCAAAACTTGCCTCCAAGCCTGGAATTCAAAAATAAACACATGCTTTGAGGCCACTGAGTAGAGATGGCGCGAACTGTTCGCCGGCGAACTTGTTCGCGCGAACATCGGGTGTTCGCGCTCGCCGGAAGTTCGCGAACGTCGCGCGACGTTCGCCATTTTGGGTTCGCCATTGTTGGCGCTTTTTTTTGCCCTCTCACCCCAGACCAGCAGGTACATGGCAGCCAATCAGGAAGCTCTCCCCTGGACCACTCCCCTTCCCTATAAAAACCGAAGCCCTGCAGCGTTTTTTCACTCTGCCTGTGTGTGCTGAAGAGATAGTGTAGGGAGAGAGCTGCTGCCTGTTAGTGATTTCAGGGACAGTTGAAAGTTTGCTGGCTAGTAATCGTTTTGATACTGCTCTGTTATTGGAGGGACAGAAGTCTGCAGGGGTTTGAGGGACATTTAAGCTTAGGTAGCTTTGCTGGCTAGTAATCTACCTTCTACTGCAGTGCTCTGTATGTAGCTGCAGTGGGCAGCTGTCCTGCTTCTGATCTCATCTGCTGACTGCTGCAATAACAGTAGTCCTTGTAAGGACTGCTTTTATTTATTTTTTTGTTCCAATACAGAGCAGTATCAAGCAGATTACTAGCCAGCAAACTTACTATCATCTGTCCCTGAAATCACTAACAGCTCTCCCCCTACACTATCTCTTCCAAGCACACACAGGCAGATTTTTCAGATACATTTTTGCCCTTGATCCCCCTCTGGCATGCCACTGTCCAGGTCGTTGCACCCTTTAAACAACTTTAAAATCATTTTTCTGGCCAGAAATGTCTTTTTTAGATGTTAAAGTTCGCCTTCCCATTGAAGTCTATGGGGTTCGCGAATCGTTCGCGAACCGCTCGCATTTTTGCGCAAGTTCGCGAATATGTTCGCGAACTTTTTTTCCGACGTTCGCTACATCCCTACCACTGAGTGCAACATCCAAGGGGTTGGAGAGCAACTTATAGCTCAATAACTACTGGTTGGGGATCACTGATTTAGACTAATCACTCCTAGATACTAGGGGTCTCTTTCTGACCCTGGGGGTACAAGTGCTCACTTTTAATGCCCTCCTGGGATTACTGGCCTCTGCACTCAGCACTAGACTAAAAATCTCCTGATACTCCCTAACTGGAGAATCTCAATGACTTGCAAGTTAGGGAGCGGCTGGGGGGGTTCACCTATGTGCTTCCCCCCACCTACTGGTCTTGGATTGAGTGCTGCCTAATGGCACTGATGAGCATACCACAAGTCTGTGCATTCCGAAAGGGAGCCCTGAGTCCTATAGCCATTCATCACATGCCTTCACAGTGTATGTGGGGTATTCTATATGACCTCTACTGAATCCCTGGTAAAAAAATCATATATAATGACATATAATGACATATTGGCCTATATATATTTAGAAGCTTTTGCCCAAGCAATTTTACCCTGATTTCTGGTATAAAATGATGAAATTATTATTATATTGTGATGAGATTTTTTTAAAAAAAATCATAACTGGATTCATCTGGTCCTGGATATCTGTATTTATAAGAAGGGGATGGGATTTTTGGAAAACATTGTTGGGAGTGGGGGAAGCATACTTTCTCTATTTTCTGACTCTAATGGGCTTATTAATGAAGCCTCAATTTTTGTCTGGTCATGTTTTTAGGGGGAATTTTTAGAGGGAAAAAAAAGCTAAATTTTTTCAAGATTTATCATGCTCAAAAGATGCTAAAAATTGGAATCTGAAAATACTCCAGCTAAAACCATCAAAAGACATGGAAAAGTCAATAGCAGATGGTTCCTTTAACAATTTGTTTGATGTTTCTTGCCTTCATGATTATCAAGGGTTTCAAGTCGAAAAATGTTTTTTCCAGAGTTACATTGAAAAGTTGTGTTCTTCGGGCTTCAAACAGAAAAAGTTACACTTTTGATTTGACACACATTTTTGTAGTGACTTTTTCCCACACATGCTTTTTCTGATTTACTGGTGATTTATTGGGAGTTTGGTCAAATTTTTTTTATATAGTGAGTTTTATAAGTCAAGTTTTAGTAAATAACCCCCTGAATGCTTAATATTGTTATGCTGTATAAGACACTTGCTTACTATGGAAAGGATGGGGTGTCATGGTTTTATCTGAGACTCTGTCCAGTCCCTGCTCAGTAGCACAATCCTAGTACATAATTGAGTGATGTTACGTTTTGGCTATGAAGCCTTTCTAACCACTCTAATTTACAAAAATTAATTTTCTTCCCCTGCTGCCCACTGCCAAATACTGTACTTTCTCTAGGTTAGTTTATATATACACCCCAGTGTGTTTTATTATAGATACTGTAAATATATTGACCCATGTCCTTCATCAAGCTGCACCTCATTAATTCAGCAAGCTTTTATTTATCATCAAGTTTAAGAAAGAAGAAACCAGAAGAGAACTTAAGAGAATTCATGTAGGACTTAAATTCCGTCTGACATTGCAATCAATATACAAATTAATTTCATGATATTGTCATGCATGAAATATAGAAAAGAATATTGTTAATCAAAATGAAAGCATGGCCAAATTGAAATATTGAAAGCTCAACAATTCTCTCAAGCATATTTAACTAGCAATAGTTTAAATAAATATCTACATTCTTTTCCTGTAGATCAGGATGCAGATCTCAAGTGGCTGATAATACTGAACTAAAGGCTATTATTGCTCAAATTATTTTACTATTGGAATTAAAAATATTCTAGAGGGAAGTCTTTTGAAGAAAAAAAAATCAGGAAAGATGGATCCTGCACGGATTCTCACAGTTTTGCTTGAAATATTTCAACTTTGTGCAGAAACAGTTCTACCTTGGCCTAAGAACTGAAAGAAAACACAATATACTGTATCTAAAGATCACATGGAGTAGACATCATGCTTGTACTGCGTTAGTTGTCCTACATTGTGGTTCTTGAGGGACAAAGAAGTTAAGATAATGTCTGACTGCTCTCATAAAGACTACCGCAGCAGCACTTCCCACAGTATTTCATTGGAAACAGATCCACTTATTTATGGACTCTAAGGGGGTTATTTACTAAACTGCGAATGAAAAAATTCCGAAAAATTAGAATTTTTTTCAAATAAAATCTGACTTTTAAAAAAATCACAAATTTTTTGGAATTTATTAAACCCAGAGGATGGAAAAGTCAGAATCTGAAAATCCGGCATCTCAGACCCGTCGAGGTTGCAAACAAGTCAATGGGAGAAGTCCCAATGATTTTTTGATGTGCACTGGGTTTCGTGCAATACCCTAAAGTTTTCGGAGTTTTTAGGCAAAAAACACAAGAATTCTGAGTGTTCGGGTGAAAAATCTGAAATAATTATGAAAATCGGATTTTTTTCCCCGCAAAGCAAATTATTATTTTCTACATGATTTTGGCACAGTTGTGAGGGATACCCAATGTCACACCTAGGCCATAGCAATTTCTTGAGGGTTACATCAAACCTACAGGTCACCAGTTGGGCAATTGGTAAATAGGTAATGAGACTCTGCATTTCATCACCTTGCCGCCTTGTCTTGTCTCATTGAGCAGCATAACAAATTACATTTTCTAAGTAAGTTAAAAGCATTAAAACTTTTCTTTAAAGTACTTATCATTCTTATTTATATTCTGCTATGATTTCTTCAGTGCAACTTTTAGCATCATTACTCTTTCATCTTCCTCCCTTTCATCTTCTTAATGACCTTACCTCTTTGCAAGAAGTCCCATTATTATTTACTCTTGAGTTTTTGTGATGTATATGAGATAGTATGTTCCCTGGTCACTAAAAACAATTACTGCCCTTGCTTTTCAATATTCCCTCTCCTTATCTGGTTTATTAACTATATTAGAAATTCATCTAACGGAATTAAGGTGCTCTTCTAAATGAATTTTAGATTGATATAGCTCCCTTGGGAGGTCTGTGAATGCCACTGCTACGGTGATTGCATTCTTCACTTTGTAGTGTAATACACAGGTTTATGTAATTGTACAAAATAGAAAGATGAAAATCTGTCCCATTTCCAATTTACAGAAGTGCCTTTGAATGCTTAAAATAAATTGCAAAACAAGAAGCTGCAGTAAAGTAATTGAGCCAGTGGGGAAATGCTTGTCATCTTTTGTTAAAATAATCAAATCTTATGCTATGGTCTCAGTGGCCTACTAGGAGATATTATATTTTGGCAACCAAAATTAAGAAAATATGTTATTAATTTTGTATCAGAGGAAAAGGAAATGCAATTTAACAGAGGTGAGATGTAAACAAAATGTTGTACAGAGGAAAGTTTTACTATTTAAGTGTAACGTTTGGCACCCTAAATCCAGAACCAGTGCTAGGCTCCCAGGTCTCGGCTCTTGCTTCTGCCTTTAACAGCAATGGGAAATTATTCCAGTAATGTTATATTATTTCAAAGTAGTTTTTTATTTTTATATTGATCACTCACTAAGGGTAATGTAGAAATGTATGGAAATATAATTTAGCCAACTACTTTGAAAGTGTCAAAGTTGGAAAAAAGATTTTAAAAATTATGAAATTTTCCAATTTTAGCGGTTAAAGGGAACCCGCCATCCAAAAGGATTTATCCAAATCCTATTTTATCATGTTAATCAAGCAAAATTAACTTTAATTACACTGTATAAAATATTTGATTCTTGTTTCCATCAGTCTGGGAACTTGCATAATCTCAGAATCTTGTTTGTGCACCAGAATGGGGGACCTGATGTCCATCCCCATGCCCTGGTTACACAATTAAACAGTGAAGAGAACTGGGGGAATGTGGGGTGAGCAGTGACATCTAGGAAGTGCTGAATGGAAAATGAAAGTTAATGCTTGTCCCACCTCTATGCCTAAAGCTGGCCATAGATGCAAAGATCCGATCGTACGAATCATCGTACGATCGGACTTTCCCATCTCCCGACCCGCCACTAACCATTCAAATCAAAGTCTTACCAGTCAGATTAGTTAAAGAACAGATCAGCAATGTTCTGCCCGTGACAGCAATCGTACGATATCTATGTCCAACCAAAGCTAGTGACAGTCTCCCTCTGAAAATCATACGATCGGCAATACACGCAGAGATATTATCGGCAGCCTACAGAAATTTTCTAACCTGTCCGATCGACCAAACGACCGATCTCCGCCGGACGAAAAATGTCAGAACTCTCCACACACGTTGCGAAAATCGTACGAATCCTCGATTCGTACAATCAGATCTTTGCGTCTATGGCCAGCTTTAGGCATAGAGGAGGGTCAGGCAATATTTGATTGACAGCTGAGATTTTTAAATGCGTTTACAAAAGTTATGAATGCTTTAATAAAAACAAAAGAATTTGGATTTCATGTCTGGGTGACGGGTCCACTTTAAAAAAAAATCTTAATTTTTAATAGAAATGCTTCATTTGAGAAGACTTTAACTTATTTTCTCATTTCAACTTGTTCATAAAGCAGTTATCATTGAAATGTGTTCCCTGTGACCTAACAATATCCCATTTTTTCCTTCGGGTAGTTTAAGTACAGTAAAGTAAACCAAAAAATATTAAAGTGTTCTAAAGTAATCAAAATATGATGAACTGTTGCCCTGCACTGATAAAACTGATGTGATGCTTCAGAAACACTATATCTAAAACTTATATGAACAAGCTGCTGTGCAGCCATGGGGGCAGCCATTCAGTTCTAAAAAAGGAGAAAAGGCACAGGTTAAATATTAGACACTGAAAAGTTTCCATTGTATTCTACAGAGCTTACCATATATACTCGAGTATAAGCCGACCCGAGTATAAGCCGAGGTACCTAATTTTACCTACGAAAACTGGGAAAACTTATTGACTCTAGTATAAGCCTAGACACAACTACAGCCCTGTCTCCCAGCAGCGCACATTCTGCCAAAGCGACCCCCCCAGCGACCAACCGGACTTCTTTGCAAAGTTGATGGTGACAGAGAATTGCCAAACGGATTACTGTGTGCATTGTCCCACTGTCCCACTACCATGTGCAGAGGGTGCTGTTTGATATTGCCATCACTGTTAATCTTTCGTATAACCAACAGAGGGCGCTGTGTGATATTGCAGTCACTGTTATTCTTTCATATAACCAATAGAGGGCGCTGTGTGATATTGCAGTCACTGTTATTCTTCCATATAACCAACAGATGGCGGTGTGTGATATTGCAGTCACTGTTATTCTTTCATATAACCAACAGAGGGTGCTGTGTGATATTGCAGTCACTGTTATTCTTTCATATAACCAACAGAGGGCGCTGTGTGATATTGCAGTCACTGTTATTCTTCCATATAACCAACAGATGGCGCTGTGTGATATTGCAGTCACTGTTATTCTTTCATATAACCAACAGAGGGTGTTGTGTGATATTGCAGTCACTGTTAATCTTTCATATAACCAACAGAGGGCACTGTGTGATATTGCAGTCACTGTTATTCTTCCATATAACCAACAGAGGGTGCTGTGTGATATTGCAGTCACTGTTATTCTTTCATATAACCAACAGAGGGCGCTGTGTGATATTGCAGTCACGGTTATTCTTTAATATAACCAACAGAGGGCGCTGTGTGATATTGCAGTCACTGTTAATCTTTCATACAACCAACAGAGGGCGCACTGTTATTCTTTCAT